>CM063517.1:28913666-30120809 GCA_032199755.1 Ambrosia artemisiifolia
TTTATATTGATCTTAATACCTCCGTCAATCCCCACCACTAAGCTCTACGTCATCATTGTTTAGCTCATCAGAGGTTTGTACACGTTATACACTTTTAGTTGATTTTTTTGTTGTGTATTTTACATATGTGAAATTGGTATTTGGTGTTGGTTTGTTTTGTTTTATGTATGTTGTTTGGATCTTGTGAGAATGTAAGGGTGATAGTTGGGTTTGAGTAGTTGCACATAAGGTGTTTGATGAAATGTCTAAGTGTGTGTTGGGTTGATTTTGTTAGGTTATTTCTATTTGAGTAATGAAGATGTGATGTTTGGTTAAAGGTCTAAGTATTTGTTGTGTTGATTTTGTTAAGTTACTTGTATTTGAGTAGTTGCTTATGAGGTGTTTGATGAAAGGCTTAAGGTCTATGTGTTTATTGGTTGGTTTTGTTGAATTATTTTTGTTTGTGTAGTTGTAGATAAGGTGTTTAATGAACTATCCAAGTGTATACTAGAATTTATCCAGATATATGTTGTATTAGAACAATATATTTGCATGTCATAAAAGTCAAATAATAGGAAATTTAAGAGCCAAAAGTTTTTACGATAATAGCAAGCTGTTTATGCATGTGTGAGTGAGCTATTTACACACATGTAAGTCAGTAAGTTTAGTTGTTTAAAATAGAAGTAAAACAAATAACATAACGGTTTTGTAATTTTGTCACTTTAAACATAAACATTTCAGAAAAATCAGTACTTATAGATGTGCAAAAAGCTGTTTACACATGTGTAAGTAAGTTATTGCTACTTACATGTATTGAAAATGCTAGTTAACTACATTATATTGTCTTATCATAAGCATTATAGAGTGCTAAAAAAATAATCATATATATGTAAGTTTACACATGTGTATATCATCATGCTTAAGCTTACAAAATCTTTACGCATGTATAAATAATCTTAGTTTATTTTGCATTCATGTAATTAAGAATTTACACATGTGTAAATAAGTTTTTTTACACATGTGTAAGTAAGCTTTTGTATAGAATGCTACTTACACATATTTAAAATGTTTAATTACATTATTTTACCTTTACAGTGGTCAACAATGTAAATTGCAGAGATCAATTGTAGAAGCCCTAAAATGCAATGAAGATTGTATTTTCGGAAGTAAATATTCACAAAGAAGATGTGATTAAGAAATTATCAGAGTTTGAGAAAGACCAAAATGAAAAGAGAAACTAGTTGATAATTTGAGTTATGACTTGTTTTTATGTTATCACACATACCGTGTGTCAAGGATTATGAATCTCTTTTTATGTAACCGTGGATATCGTACCTCAAGGATTATATGACTTGTTAGTAAATTGAATGCTTATCATACATGTATAATATTATTTTGGTTTAAATCCTTAATATTTATACATAAATAATATATTTTTAATTCACAATTTACACATGTGTAAATCAGCTACAGCGTGTAATCTGAAAACAAATTACTGATAGTGAGTAATTTACACATGTGTAAAACAAATAGAAATAAAATACAGTGAATAGTTTTACACATGTGCAAATGAGCTGTAAATGTATAATCCAGAAGCAAATTAGTGAAAATGAACATTTTGCACATGTGTAAATCAGAAACTTACATATGTGTAAAACAAACACTTAAGCCTATGTAATACAAGTCAACATAGGTAAAACGGAGATAAAAAACAGTGGACAGTTTACACATGTGTAAATTAGTTGCAAATGTGTAACCCAGAAACAAGTTAGTGTTAATGAGCAATTTACACATGTGTAATAAAACTTAACATAGGTAAAATAGAAATAAAAGATAGTGAACAGTTTAGAAATGCGTAAATGAGCTGCAAACTTGTAATCCAAAAACAAATTAGTGGTAATAAACAATTTACACATGTGTAAAACTGAAACTTAAAGATATGTAATACAACTTAACATAGGTAAAACATAAATAAAAGATAGTGAATAGCTTACACATGTGTAAATGAGTTGCAAATGTGTAATCTAAAAACAAATTAGTGTAGTGAACAACCAACACATGTGTAAAATAGACACTTGCATATGTGTAAAACAAGCACTTAAACATGTATATTACAACTTAACATAGGTAAAAAAAACTGAACATTTTACACATGTGTAAATCAACTGCAAATGTGTAATCTATAAACAAATGGTATGAGTTCGCAATCCACTATCACCATAAACTCAATGAATACAATACTAGTCATCTTCTATATATACATAACACCAACTAACTACTAAATGCCTAACTATTCTCTAACTATAACCGACTCTATAACCGATAGACTATCTTATTTTCTTCTGTTGTTAGTGATATATACAATGAGAACACCGATGATATCTCAAACTTGTTGCTAGTTTTGACCATCTTAGTCGCTTTGCTGCAACGTCGTAAGCATATATCATGCCCTTTGCGATATGAAACATCCCTACTAGGCCTGCACACCATATCATAAATAAATTTTATAATCGAGTGAGTTAGAGAATGAATGGAGAATATCAAATAATATGTTGAATACTTAAACTGATTTGGCAAGTGGTTATTAGTAGTTCACCATATAGCTAGCAGTACCCAAACATTAATGTTGAATTGTTACTTAAACTTCATTGTTGGACAAAGCACATAATCGAAAATTGATTAACTACCAAAAACATGATCAAATCATCAAATGGTATAAAAAATATTAACTAACGATTGAACAAGTTGATTTATACCCAGAAATCGTAGCACCCCAAACTCCCCATATCCTTAACCAATGCTTCGTCATAAACCAATCTTGCACCTCAACATCTCCAATTTTAGCATACATAGAAATCAAAACCGTTTGCGACACCACACAAGGCCTAAACATTTTCATCAAACACATAGCGTGCATCACCCATTTTACCAAACAAAGAATACATCATCATCAAATAGTTACCCACATACCCATCAAACATAAAACCCAATTTTAGAAATACAACATCCTCATTCGTTTTAGGTTAATCCTATCATATATTTTAGGTTAAATTGGAATCATTATATGAATCTCCATATGAACATATGATTCGTGTCATGTTCAGAACACACATCATTAGAAGAATAAAAAAGCATATCAAAGTCGCAATTGAAGAATACCAACATATGGTATGGATTGAAGAATTAGCAAAACTGAATGGTTAAATAATAAATCAAGTGGAGATACCTGTAATTGGAATGTACGAAGATCACAGAAGGAATTCTTGAAGTGAATTTAGAATGGAATACCAATAGAAAAATTAATGAGATATCCCTAATGATGATCTTGGAATGTGAAAAAAAACCCTAATTCATGTTCTTCTACATGAGAACCATAAAATACGTTTATTGCTAGAAAAAGAAGAAGAAGATTAGTAGAATTACCAAGTTACCCTTTTCATTAAAACATAAGGAAAGATAAATGAATGGCTGAGATTTGTTCTCATTGTTCTCACAAAAGATGGGTGTTCTCATTTAAACCTTCCCCTATATATATATATATATATATATATATATTCTAAATCACGTCGTTTCTAAGTTGATCCAAGACAGGTTCACTTACATGTCTAGACCAACTGACAAGCTGATTTTATAAATAGCACTCTGTCTCTTGGACTCAGAAATCGGCATGTTCAAGAGAGGCGAAAGCTCTCCATTCATAATCAATGAAGAATTAGTTCACAAATGCATACAACTTTTCAAATTTTTTTTTTTTATTTTCAAAAGGTTTAGATTGTTATGATAATTAAAAAAAATTGTGATCATAAAATATTAGTAGTATTTCACATTCCCACAATTTTAAAAAGAGAGTCAAACCTACTAACTTAAGTAATATATATTCCAAAACTTCAAATACCAAAACGGTCAAAACATAAAGTAATATGACTCTACATCATGTATGAATAGTATGAGTACCGTATAGTAGAAGTAAAACTATCAAATGAACTATATGCTACCAAGATAAATAAATGACTATTTGCTAGTAAAAAATATTATCAAATGAATTATAACTAAAGCAACAACAGTAACAATCAACATCATAAATTGTTTATGGTTAGCACATGGCCGCTGCAAATATTTTAAGAAAAAATAAGTTTATTTAAAATAGAAAAGAATGGATCACGTTTGGGAAGGCCAAGGTACGGTTTGAAACTGGAGGGAAGCTAAAGAAGGTTTGGTGAGGGTCAAATCTTAAATGGAAACATCATCATCATCATCATATAAACAACATAGTACAACTCACCAAACCTACAACCTTTCAAAGATATGACAAGGATTATGAGGTTGGCAACACGATATAGCCCACATGTCGTACACCTACAATAAAAAAACATTGATAAAGACTTACAAGATTAAGATTACTTGACGGCTCATCAAACAATATAATGGGAGGCTTTTTAAAATATAATATTTGCAAGTGTTATCCTGCTTTTTCTGATCACCTGAGACACCAGAAACAACAACAGTGAGTCCTAAGCTGTGTGGTTTTAAACATTTCCTGAAAATAACATATCCCCTAGATTCTTAAATATTTCTTGTAAATAAATACCAAAGAATATTGTAGAGTTTCAAATACTTAAATTATATGATAATCCAACATCATCCATGGGGAAAAAGACGATAACATACCTAAAGCCCCCAAGCTCATGCTCTAAGTTGAAACTAAAAAAATAAAAAAAAAATAGCTTAAATTTATAAATGTTGGAATAAATATACGTAATGTTTGTATTTATCGATAGCCATTATAATCATTTATATTATGATGATCAATTATCAATATTATCCTAAGCCCAATAACAGATATGTCTTTGATGGGCGGACTATCATTAGATGAGCCTTATTAGGGTGTCCCTTGGGTATGTATAAATAGAGATGTTATTATGAGATTAGGGTTGACACACAATCATAACAACATAACACCATTAACCGTCCCCTTTTATCTCTCTCTCAATGTGTTCATAACTTAATAACACATAAACCATCAGAACTGCATACCCTAAAGGGAACCCGATCAAGATGATGGTGTCTTCCATTACTGAGGTTCCTAAATGGTTAAGCATATCAGGTACACATGATTATATCTTATGTTTATTCCTTATGTTCTTATTAATATAATCAACATGTGGTATCAGTGCTATGTTGATCATTATATAAATTCAATCATGAAATTCAACTTTGATAATTTATTTTTTTGATGGATTTAAAAGTTCCTTAATCAAAACAATTGGTGCTGTAAATAATTTCATTATAATAGTTTTCTGAAAATACAATTATGAATAAGATTTGTAGTTGATGAAAAGAATCTTATGTAAATGTGTTTGCGGCAATCATATCAAAGTTTTGTCCATCATGATTTTAATAATAATGAGAATTCTAGAAGTAAATAAATCATGAACAATCATGTTATGATTCGGTGATTTGTTTTCTTATTTGTCATTATTCGACAAACTAATATTCTATAAATATGATTTCAAAATCAATTAGTGATTTGATTACTGATTTCATCGAAATCCAAACACATTAATATTTTTTAAGTCCCTTAAATTTTTTTTTGGATAAAATTAGATTTTGATAATATTTCCTAAAATTGTGTAACTTTATCTCCAAGTTTCGAATAAACCATTATTTATTTTTATTCGAACTAATAGACTTGGATAGATATAAATACACCTAAGATATTTGGAAATTATAATCAAAATCCCTTAAGAATCGCAAACTAGCCTTATCGGGTTATTAGTTCTCTAATTTAGGTTCCCGTTTTATCTGGTTTATGAATTCATTAGGTTTTTGAATTATTAGGTTCTCGATTATATCAGGTTTACGAAATTAGTTCTCTGGTTTATCAGTTAAACATCTTAGAGTTCCGGATAATGGTTCTAGGTTTATAATTATAAGGATCTCGATAAGTTCTCGGTTTTATCAGGATCTCGATCAGGTTCCCGAATAGGTGTTTTCGGTTATGGTCATTGTTTTTTCGAAAACCCATTACATTTTTCTGAGAACCATCGTTCATTCGAGAACCATCATTCATTCGAGAACCATCATATCAAACCGAGAACTATTAAGATAACTGAGAACCAATAATGTATCTGAGAACTAATGTGAAATTTGAGAACATAAGCATTTTTTTTCGAAAACCTCTTGTAACATCGCAAATTTTCCCCAAAATTCCTAATTAATAAAATCATCATTTTACCTAGTATATTTTCTTTTGACAAATTTTTACACGGATTCAAAAGTATATTTGTAAAAAAAATGTGTGAACCGGGACTGGAACCGGCGTCCATGGCCGGCCCAAACTTCACACAACCTCAACCAACTGGGCTACGACCCTCCTTGTGATTCCTAACCAAACCAAAACAAACATAACCCTTTCTTGTATACTGAACAGTTGAAACTAAATAAAAAAAATAGCTTAGATTTATAAAATCCACAATTGTCCCTAATCAACAATTTACGATATACAGAAATTAAGTTTATAATGCAAAAACACCAGTAACAGGTACACATTAACACATACCTTCTGATTTTGAAAATGTTTGTTCCCATTTCTTCCCAATTTCACATTCACATTAAGATTTAAATCAAATAGAATCTCACCTCTCAAATTCATGAAACACAAACATTCTTAAAAAATAACAAAAAAACTATGAAGGGAATCAGAGTTTGAACTAACCCATGGAAGGAGTAAGTTTTTGTCACACCCTCCAAATCCACTTGCGGAGTTTTACCGCGAGGCGCGTGACAAACCAGGATCCAAGTGAACGATCACAATAAACAAATCTAAATGAACATACGCAATTTCAAAAACATAGTTTAAAATCCCCAAATACAGCGGAAGCTTATTCTCAAAACATAATCCAAAAGTAAACCAAGTTATTCAATGTTCGAAAACCATGCAACCCTAACTAGACGCCGTACAGACGCGTGCGCCCTAGTTCCATTGTGCTACCTTAGCGACCTGAGAAAACATGTAAGAGTTACGTCAGCACAAAAATGCTGGTGAGTTCACAGGTTTGTAATCAAAGTACCAAGTTCAACCTGTCCATACTATAAACAATTGTAAACCAAAGTACGCTAGCTAGGCGTATGTTTTGTTACTACTACGATTGGAAAACCATTACTAACTCGCAAACCAGATGTTGTGCCCGAATAGTAAACCTGTTCCTGTTTGAGACAATATGCACCCGCCCGGCCCTCCAAGCCGACGAGTGGGGTTGGTCACTCCCAATAGCGCTATTCACATTTCCCCGTTGTGCAAACCCGCACATTCATGGTTCCCCCCGGGACTTCCAAAGATCGTATAGTAAACCATAGAAAACCCATAGTATGACAGTTGTTACCAAAACATTAGTTTAACACATGTTTTCTCCCCCGAAAAGTGAAACCAGTTAAAAGTGGGGCCGTGAACTCACCTTAGGTTGCGTTACTTCGTAATACGAATAAGATCAGCAAGCTATGCTAGCCCCGTAAAGCGGCGACCTAACACATGACAGTTACAAGTACTTAGACTAATAACCCGTAGGTTAGTTAGTCCCTAGATGTCCAGACCATAACCAAGTTCGTTTGAAAACACTGTGACTGTTAAACTAACCCAATGTACAAGACTCGACATCCCATTGGTGACCCGAGACTCCCCGTGTTATACTTGCACTCTCAAACATACAATCATGCAATCACACTTAACATACGTTAAAGTCCAACAAGTTCTAGCACATAGTTCACGTATCACATAAATAAGTCCGAGCACATGTTACTACGTTATTAGGTATGTTACGGGGTTCCTAGCATGTTCCTAGGTGTCAAATCGGGTCCCGGAATGCTAAAATACACTTACAGCAGCAATACAGGCGATTAGGAAAAGTCAACTAGCAATTACGTTGGTCAACAGGCAATTAGGAATGCTAATCGCCTATACTATAGGCAATTAGGGTCATGTGGTATGCAAATCAGGAGTTTATAGGCGATTAGGGTCATAAGACATGCATCTTTAGGCAATTAGGGTCATAAGACATGCATCTTTAGGCAATTAAGGTCATAAGACATGCATCTTTAGGCAATTAGGGTCATAAGACATGCATTTCAGGACTTAGCTAGCAATTAGGATCACAATTGCATGCAACGAAGGCAATTAGCCCCCAATCACCTAAGCTATTAGGCGATTAGGGTGTCATAGCAGGCGATTAGCCTCCTAATCGCCTATAGCATAGGCGATTAGGGTTGCTAATCGCCAATAACCCAGCTGTTCCGGTTTTTCGCGCGTTTAACACCCCAAATCAAACCCAGAACGTGTGTAAACATCAAATATCAATCAAACAACCATATCAAACATATTTCAATCAAAATCCTTTGTTTAACCTCGTTCTATCAGCCTTGAATGCAACCATGTATCCCAAAAACAATACACATAGCATGAAACATCACATTAACATGCATAACCGAAACCCTAATGAGCAATTACTCAGATCTCATCAACATGCTATCATCATCAATCCGTAACTACCTTAATATCATGTTAACAATCATTCTTGAATCACCAAAAACCCTATCTTTTAATTATAAACACACATGCAACATGCATAATAGCTAGAATCCAATTAACAACGATTATTAACGAATTTCAGAAGACACATACGTATATAACCAGGTCTGGACCATTAGGGATTCAATAAAAACATTATTAAAGTTGCATGAATGAAAATCACACCTTGGGTTTATGATAGATTGATGTAATAGGCTTGAAATCGTGTGTTTTGATCCAAAATCGTGTTCCAGAGGTTGTGTGTGTGTTGGGGCGAGTTGTGGGACGATTAGGGTTGTTATTATGAAGTTTAGGAGGTCAAGTATTGTATTTATAGTCGTTTTTAGTCGCCAGGTACGTTGCAGGCGATTATGCAGCAGTTGCAGGCGATTAGGGCTGCTAATCGCCACCCCTTTAGGCGATTAGCCTGCTAATCCCCTAACATAATGCCTCAGTCGCCTAACATCCTCTGCTAATCGCCACCCTATAGGCGATTAGCCCTCCCTAATCGCCTATAGGGGTTGGTTCTGCGTATTTTGCGCGTTAAGCCCCGTTTTAACATATGTTAACACATTTTCACATACCGACAAGTCACATAATGATTGTAAACACGTAATACTTGCAACCAAACACATTCACACTCGTTCACCAATTCTCGGGACTCGAGACTTGTATGTTCCCAATGCTTTGACGATTCTACGAATCGTCACCCTTTGTACACTTGGTTAAGGACTGACATCTACTGATTCTCTAGACTGATATCTAACGATCCTCTAGACTAAAATAACAGTTCCCGAACCATAACACGACTCAACTAACCCAGTTAAGTATAATATACGCGTGACTCGCTAAGGTAGACTTTAATCTAGACAACGTTGTTAACCTGAATTTGCCGGGTGTCACAGTTTTGATTAAATATCATAATTATTGATTAAATGTCATGAAATTAGAATCACAAAGTTACCTCAATGAAAAAATCAATTTAGATTTGCAATGCGATGAACTGAACTTGAACATGAAGAAAGGAGTGGATTATAAAACACAAACATTATAGCATACAACACTGAAGGAGCAGCATTAATTATCATAATTAAATATTGACACTAAATATACTGAAAAACTCTGATTGAATACGCAAAATTGAAAGAATGAGGGCATAAAGTTTTATGTTTTAACTACATATCCATTGTAGATTTACTCTTATAACGCTAAACCATCATAAAATTTAGACAAATTTACTAACATACCCTCATAAAATAAGCTTGAATGAATTGTACATGTTACTTAAAAATTTGGATGCTTGTCATTATTATGTGGAATAGATATTTGATTAAGTAAGATATACAAGTTAATTAATGTTTTTTTCGCTTTTGTTGTTCCAATCAATCAATATTTGCATGAAGGGACTTATGTTATTCAATTAAGCTTCAACCTTATAAAGCGTATTTGGAGTTGACACAAATATGTATGTCGGAGGTTATTCTTACTCACACGAATGGATTAAGTTGTCTTTTTTTTCTTGTATAAATGAGAGTATAAAATACTTGATTGATCATGGGTCAATGTTTTCTCCTGGGTAGTCGGGCAAAAATATTAGTTGGCCGTTAAAAAAAAATGAAATACTTTATTACTATAGTGTTATATTTTCATTTTAGTTTAGTGTTATATTATCACAATATATAATATAATGTTAGGAATATCAATTTGAATATTTAAAATCACTACAGATGTACAATGATGACTTCAGTAATTTTATAATTAGGTATATTTTTACTCGCTTATTATATTCATTAGCATCCACACTAAGAAAAACTAAAAAGACTTGGAAACGTGACAACTCTTGTCACATCATAAAAACATTAATTCTTTAAAAACTCTAAAACCCACACAATAAACCTAAAACTATTGCCACATTATCACCAATCTTTTAATTTTTAACCACCCATTCTCTCTCTATATATTTTAATTTTTAACCATCCATTCTCTCTCTATATATATATTATATAAGGTGGTTATATTAAACCCCTCACTTCTATTTTCACCCCACTCAAAGCGACTCGCTTTGGCCAAAGCAAGGTGCTTTGGTTACTTTTTTAACTATGTCGTACAGTACGAGGTCATAAAAAACTGATTTGTGACCTGAAGCGCCTTACTTTGGCCAAAGCGAGGCGCTTTGAATCAAAGTTTTATTTTTGGTTATTTTTTGGTGTTTGAGTTAGTTTTTTATTTTTTTTTATTTTTTTAATATAATTATTATAAAAAAATTTAAAAAACAAAATAATAACCACCAACTTGATGGAAAATAATTGTGAATAAAATAGCGGAAAAGATGGAAATATTTGTGAATAACACATTCATCAAAAAGACCATCTCTTTGTTAGTCACCCGCAAAGGGAAAGATGAAAAATATTTCTGAATAATACATTCATCAAAAAGACAATCTCTTTGTTAGTCATCCGCAAAAGGGAAATCGACTCTCATACAGAGTTCGTTGTACCGGTTGTGAAAAGAAATCGACAGTCGGATCGGCGCTAACAAGCAACTCATACAGAGTTCGTTGTACCGGTTGTGGCCCTGTTATTAGTATTAAGCTTTAAGAAAATTTGGGGCCTTATGGGCCGGCCCTGATCATCGAAAGAAACTTTGCTAGTCAGATATTGATTTCCATGCTCTTGAGTCTACACTAGTCAGATCGACGCTAACAAGCAACTCATACAGAGTTCGTTGTACCGGTTGCAGAAAGAAATCAACAGTCGGATCGACGATTTTGTTTACCCTCCCATTGATTTTACACGATTTTGTTTACCTTCCCATCGATTTCAAGTATGTTCTTTTGACAAAACGCCTGGCTGACCTGAAGTTCTTTGCAACCTAGTTCCTTTTAATTATAAACAACATTAAAGGACTTGTGCTATTACTTGCATAAACAACATTATGGATCCTTTGATCATAAAATATATTCTCAAACAATTCTTAAAATCAATCTTCCAATAGTCCACACCTTTCTACCGAAGAGAAGTTATCATTGATTTTACACGATTTTGTTTACCTTCCCATCGATTTCAAGTATGTTCTTTTGACAAAACATCTGGCTGACCTAAAGTTCCTTTGCAACCTAGTTCCTTTTAATTGTAAACAACATTAAAGAAGGACTTGCGCTATTGCTTGCATAAAGCGAGGCGCCTGTGGTCTAATCAAGCCACTCAAGTGCCTAGCTTTGGCCAAAGCCAGGCGCTTTGGCCTTTTTAAAAAAAAAAAATTTCTTTTAATTCGTTTTTAGTTCTTTTATGTTTTTTCCAAGCCAAGAAAAATCGTTTGAGGTGTTTCGGTTCGTTTATTGCTCGTTTGTGTTTTTCAATAGAAACATCCAGCTTTGTACAACTTTGATGAATCATTGTACGTGGTGCTCCGACTATACATTCGATACCCATATTTTTCAGAATACAATTTTTGCATGTCTAATTGATATGCTCGACTTCCGGACTATACTATAATTGATCGTTGGTGGTTTTCAGAGAAACCCTTGTTTGATTATACTCGTGTTCAGCCTTTATTAGGTTGCGTTCATCGTTGACAGATATCTCTACAATAACAACTGAATTTTACTTGCTTGCCTGAAAAGTTGTTTTACTAATTTCAGATTCTTGTTACTTTTAACAATCGGATCGGCGCTAACGCGCAACCCATAAATCGGGTACGGGTATTGAGCCCAAGATGTATATTAGGGGTGCATAAAATAATAATAAGTTGATATCTATATCAATACATAATGAGATATCAATTGTTTCGTTTACATTGTAAGAAAGTGAGGTAAAAAAATTAACTGTTACCCCTGAAATTTTGTTCTAGATCCACCACTGCCACCGACATCGGATAAGAAACAAGATTATTATCATCCTTTTGTAGAATTTTGAAAATCATTCTGTAACTCCTGAATCTCCTCAAGTTCTTTAACCAACTCCTCGACATTGGGCCTGTGTGTGGGATCTTTCATTACACACTTCCTTGCAAGTAAGGCGGATCATCTTGCAACACTATAAGAACACTGGCCTTCTATTGCTGGATCCATGATCTGGAGGATCTTTTGTTTGCTGCTCAAAAATGGCTTAACAAACTCATCTAATGATACTTCCTCACCCATGGCCTATTTAGGTCAACACGTTGCCTCCTTGTTAAAAGTTGATGGAGAACCATCCCAACGTTGTATATCTCGCAGCATGTGGTCCAACAACCTTCCATTCCAATATCACTTATTATAATTCGACAACAAATGAGACTTTTATGTTGTATAAGCGTATCAATGAATAAACATAATCAAAGAACTAGCATGAACAAAGAATAAGCCTGTTTACGGTCGTTAAGTTAATTGAAAAAGAATATAACCTATGTCGTGTTTATGTTGGTCAAAATTGCAACTCTTGGATTCGAAACATATGTATGCATGTAACATTCTTTAACAATAGTACCAGTTTGGATGTATTCAGGAGCTACATTGACATCTAGTCTCATCAACCTCCTTTCACATAAATTAGTAGCTTGTCCCTCCTTGACCTATGTGAAGTCAAATAGTTTTGCATTGTAATCCTGAAAGCACGTAAACGTTAGATGTGATCAGATTCGCAAAACAGGAAAACTAAACAGATTAAAAGTGAGAATTGTTTTGAAATAACCACCCATTTGAGACATACAGAGTCGATTAATATATTTCAAGGCTTGAGAAAATAATATCTAACATTTGCTTGACTGCCTAGTAAGTATGCAAGTCCCCTTGCAACACCAACAACAACTATTATACGAAGATTCCAAGAAAGAGGTTCAAACTCAACATCTGATCCTGGTCCTGTCATAAAGATTATCTATGATTAGTACATAAAATAAAATTAGATGTTACTTATGTTATACAAAGTTAAGATTCAGCTAAAGTATATTGTAACCCTTTTATTCAAAGATTTATATGTTTGTAATCATAATTAACAAAATTAAAAGTTGACGAAAATTGTCAACGGCTAGCTAGGCCCGTTTCGACATGTATGATTGCAAGAACTCACATTTGTAAAGGTGGTCATCCAAACTTCCTTGAAGCATGAACTCGTACACGAGGAGTCGGTTGCCATCCTCTATACAATAACCGATTAACTTAAGAAGATTTTGGTGATTTAGTTACCATAAAGATCTGATCTCTTCCTGCAATAGTTTTAATAGAAAACCAGCCTAGTCAATTACCGAAAGTCCTAAATGCATTGTTCAAACTGCAAATTGTATCTATAAATGGCTTTTGTTAAAGTGTATATATAACTGGTGTTTTTGATATATTTGTTCTCTTTAGATTTATAAATCATTATATAAGAAATAGTGTTTTGTTATAGTTGTTCTAGCTAATAAATTTTGTCCTTAGATATTCATTTTTCTTGTGGTCCATGTGACAATAATTAACCCAATTTATCATGTGAAGATATGACCAAGCATTTGATACTTACCAAAAATTCTTCGTGAGTATCGTCACCAGAGTATAATGTCCTGACCACAATGGCAATGCCAGTACCTGGCTTGGCCGCTTTAAGCGATCGTTCATTGATCCACCCCTTGAAAAGTGAACCAAAGTTACTCTCTCCTACTAACTTACTTTCAGGACTAAAGTTTCGGGTTGCTCTTTTAAGTACAATGAATCTAAAAGATTTCAAATTCAAAATCTCGGTCTGGTTAGCATTCACTTAAAACACCAAAAATATTAATCATAAAAGTGTCAATAATAATTAATTCAACTAATGAGGAGTAGCTAGGTAGATGATCACTCACCAGCAAGACTAGAATATCCGGTGGTTACTCCTGAACTAAAAGAAGAACCCATTTGTTCTGAAGATATGATAATCAAACTGTGAGCATATTGATATGTACCGAATGATAAGAACTAGAACAACACAAACAACAACCGAACCCAGTAAATCCCACAAATAACGACGCTATTAGTAGAGTCGATCTGGGGAGGGTGAGATGTAGGCAAAACTTACCCCTATCGTTAGAGATAGAGAGGCTGCTTCCACCCGACTCTATATCAAACACATTATATATAAATAAGTAGAAAAACACCAAACCGTAAAATAAGTAATGAGTGAATAACATAGAAGTTTAAGTATACATTATAAATAACCTCATGAAACAACAGTGAACAAATATCATCTCTTAAAAAACAAAGTAAAGACACAAAAGTAACAACGAGTGCCTTTTTTATTAGCTTATGAGATGAAATGCAATAACACACGACACCGCTAATTTTTATTTTTTTATATTTTAGTCCCTCATCTCCCATGCTTAGTTAGACAAATACGCCAAAAAATATTTTGTTTGCTTTCTCATTTAAACCCTATGTTTAACATCCCTTAGTTAAGGCAATAACCTATTCACAATATTTAGCCTTTTACACAAATGATTATGTTTAGAAAAAAAAATCTCTTTGAACTACTATATGCTATTAAAATTTTTTATTCAATATCTTCTGTTTTATTAAAACTGACCACATTTTTTAGGTTCGGTTTGTATGCCCTAACCTTGGCCACTATCCGCCCCTTGCTAATCCATCTTAGTCCCACTACAACGTTCAAACATGCGTGGGACTATGCATCGGTCTACGGATTTTTTTTTTTGCTCGGGGTGGCGTACGTGACTCCCTGCTACTCAAGCTAGGCACCGGGTGATGCTTGAGTTTCACTTTGTATGCCCTATAATCCCGTTTTGATTTTCTACAAGTTCATTTTTTTTACTAAAAGAAAATATAATTCGCTATGAGAATTATTAATTTTAGAAGTAATTGATTTAAATAATCACAACCATTGTTTAAAAAAGGATTAAACATAGAAGTGCTTATTTGTTTAAGAAAACTTAAATTAGTTAACATCAGAACATATTTTTTTTTACTCTAACTACGTAACGGATCGAATATGTTTTAAGTAATTATCAAAATCATTATTGTTAAAATCTGACATGATAAAAGTATAATCCTGAAATGATTAACGGTGCATTAAAATCCTGAGCCCCTTCATAAAAATTTACAGTTGCTCCTTAAACCTTGAATATGTATCATGTAGAACAACTAGAGTGAAGAAAGAAAGATTGAAATAGTTAGATCTGAACTTTTTTTTTTCCATCTGCGTGTGACTTCTATAGTTTTTTTATTTTTGTTGAAGAGAAGTGAGGTGCCGATGATGTCCAGCCCAGCTGGTTGGAGGTGGGAGGGTTTACCACCTTGGTGGGTTCCCGCCAGGCATGACCCCGAGTTCGATCCTCAGCTTCAACAAAAAAAGTCCATTGGGTTGAAACGGAGCCCGTTGTGGCTAGGATTCGAACCTGGGTCAGGGGTTTGTCAAGGCTTGTATTCCACCACTGAGACACTCACCGTTAAAAAAAAAAGAAGTGAGGTAATGTTGGGTCTGCTGACCTGGAGAAGAACAGATGATTGAAAAGCCAAAATATTCTATCTTTTGATCCTTGAATAAAAACAGTTGTTATAAAGAAGCTTTCCCCAAAAGACTGTTGACCCTAACAACTGCTGCATCAAACAACTGATAAAGACAACTGCTGCTGCTGAAAGGTCTGCTAAACAAAAGTCTGATGAACAAAGGTCTGATGAAGAAACAACTGCTGATCAAGTACTGAAGAACAAAGGTCTATTGAACCAACAGCACTTTGGTTCAACAGATGATAGAGAACATCAGAGCTTTACTTAACAGTGTTTTGTATATCAGAGTTTTTAATGTAACAGTAGTTATAGTTAGCAGATGTTAGAAGTTGTTAGTCAGTTAGAGGTCGCTGTCTTAGGTGACGTCAGCACTGATCATCAGAGGTTTAGTGTTAGTCTATAAATAGAACAGTGGATGTACTGTTCTATTCATCACTCGTCATTCTCTAAGACAAACAATCTCTGAGTGATCAGGCTGAGGGGGAGTTTACTTGTACGATTGTAATCTTTCAGTTTAATGAAAGCATTCGATTAAAAACAATTATTCTCCATGTTTTGATTTATAGTTTATTCCGCTGCACTTTCCATTTATATTTCACTTCATTCATTTCATACTTATCTAAACAATCAAAACAAACAGAACTCCGATCCTAACAATTGGTATCAGAGCTTGGTCAATTAAATTCGATCTAACCAATCAATTTAATATAAACAGATCAGCTCACAATTATTGATATCGTTTGTTTGTTGGATTTAAAACAGAGTAATAGTTTATTTTCGTTTCAACAGTTAGTAAACAGACTTTGTTTTTGAAAAATCAAGAGAATGACTTCACTCAATCAAGATCCACACAACACTGGCACTAGCAACAAGCCTCCGATGCTTGTCAGGTCAGAATACAACATCTGGCAGCGTCGGGTGGCTCATGTGTTAGCACAACAGAACACAGGGTGCTGGAAATCGGTAGTATTTGGACCACATGTTCCAATGGTACCGAGTGCCGAGGATCCAAAGATCCAAGTACCAAAGAGTGTTGAGAACTACTCAGAGCAAGATTTTCAAAAAATCGAGCTAGATGCCAAGGCTTTCAGCATAGTCGCCATGGCACTGCCGAATGATATCTATGCCGGACTCTTGCACTGCAATAGTGCTAAAGAACTGTGGGATGCTCTTAAAGAGCAGTTCGGGGGAACTAAAGATGTGATTGAAAACAACCGTGAAATACTTAACCAACAATATGAAACGTTTAGTCACATAAAAGAGGAGTCATTAACACAACAGTTTGAAAGGTTTAATTGTCTGATTAGTGAACTAAAACTGGTTGGTCTAACTTTTCCTAATTCAACACTGAATCATAGATTTCTTAGATCACTTCAGGACAAATGGGACACTATAGCTATAGTCATGTGAAACTCTATCGGATTCAAAGACCTGACCCTGACCCAGCTTCATGGTAAGCTCCTGACTTATGAAAGGGAGCTTAACCAGAAAAAGAAGCTCCAGGAGTCTGGAAAAGTGTCAGATGACTATGTATTTGGGAATACTGCACTTTTGGGCCAAGAGGAGGGTTCTGGAAGTAGTAAGGATCAGAGTTATGATCATTACATTGACATAACCACTTGTTTTAACAATGATCCTTACTCATCACCCAACTATGCTTTTGCAGCTAGTGGTGATATCCAGGCTTCTGATAATTCATCTTTTGTGTACAATGACCTTCAATATATTGACCCTTTGGACTTAGAAGAAATGGACATCTTGCATCAGGTTGCCCTGGTCAGTATTAGAACCAATAACTTCTATAAGAAAACTGGCAGAAGGTACCCAGGTTTACATGGTGGGTCAAAGGTGGGGTTGGATAAATCAAAGATAAAGTGTTACAAGTGTCATAGAATGAGTCACTTTTCTAGGGAATGTAGGAGTCAAAATGGTACACTTATGATCACCTATCCAAATCAAAGGCCTCAGACCAACACTTATCAAACCATCCCTGTACCAAATGTGCAAAACACTGCTCACTTTGCACAAACCCAAACCACTATTCCTGTGCACTATGTTCAAACCACTATTCCTCAGTATCACTATGTCCAAACACCTGTTATTCAGGCACAAGTGCCAATGACTGCTGCTCCACCCTCTGCTCCAGCAGAGACCAGTCAACCAGGTCAACAGAGTTTCTTTACTCAAGGCTTTGTTGATTGGAGCAGTCTACCAGATGAGATAACAGATGACAACATTGCTTTAGTTGCCAATTCTGAAAATAACTTTTGTTTTATGGCACTAGAAACAATTGTTGAAGAGACTGATTCTGAGGGTGTGATGTCTATGTCTGAAAATGTGACTAATGGTGTTGTTGATGAAGTTGTTTCAGTTGAAGAATCTGAAGTGGAGGTTGTGAATCTCTCAGACCCCTGGGGTAGTGATGATTGTGATTGCCAGTGTAATTGTGCCTTGATGGCTGCTGCTAAGGTATCTCCTCAAATCTTAAATGACTTATGCTCAGACAAATGTATTGTGGCATTTGCTAAGATAAAAGAGGTGAATGAAAACTTTAGAAAGAAAATGTTGGAAGATGAAATTCAGTTTGAAAAACTCACTAACGAGTTAAAATCAAAAATAACTGAAAAAGAATCTGAAATCAGCAGTTTAAAACATGAAGCAAGCATAACCAGAGACCAGCTTCAGACTATGATAACCAAATATCATAGTTGTAAAAAGGAGCTTGAGTCCACCCAAGTTGAATGTCAGAAATGGGTGGAATCATCAAAAGGTTTTGAGATGATTGTCAACCAACAATCTAAAAGTCATGTGAAATTTGGGTTTGGTTTTCAAGAAACCACTGCTCAGAGTTCACAAACCACTGACAAAAAGGAACCACAGTTGGTTGAAGTCATCCCCACAAATTCAAAAGGTCAAGAAATCAAGGTTACTGAACCCAATGGCAAGAAAATCATTCTTGAAAAGTTGGAAGGTACACCCTCATTTGATGAAATTGAGAAATATCAATTCAAACCAACCTGGTCAGATGAGTGTGAAGTCCTAGAGAATTTTAAACCAATGACCTTCAAAACCCCTGATGGTAAAATGGCACCACAGGCAAAAGTCATCCCTTTGAGAGATCTTCCAACAGATGATCAAACATCTGTTGAAAAGAAGAAAGAAAAAGGGAAAGCCAAAAACAACTCGTTTTGTGATTTTTGTGAAAAGAAGAACCATGTCACCAAAAACTGTTTTCTTCTAAAAGCATATGACATCAACAAAGCAACAAGTTTAAATGATTCTAAAACAAATGAATGTTCAATCTGTAAGAAAAAGAATCACAAAACAAAAGAGTGCCTGTATCTCAAAAATTTTGATGAAAAGATAAAAGAGTACAAGGCTAAAACTCTTGAAAGTCAAGTGGTGAGTACTTCAAAAGGAAAACCCAAACAGACTTTTGAACCAGTCCAAACAGCTGTTACCAAAAGTCTGAACAAAAACTCTGCTCCCAGAGATGTTCATGTAACAGATGTTCCACCAGCCGACAGACTACCAAGAGGATATGGACAACCCACTTGTCATCGTCTGCCACATGTTTATGAAGAGCCCAAAAGGCCTTCAAAACCAAAAGTGAACAGACATCCTCATGGCTTTCAGCATCTGACAGGAAATGATCAAACATCTGTTGGACCAAGTGTTGACATTCAAGCACTGGCAAATGGTCAATTACAGCTGTTGAACCTAGTCCAAAAGCTAGTTCAAACCACTGATCATTCTCCTCAACTTAAGGCTGAGACATCTAAGAACCCATCCAAAGCCAATTTGGCTTTGGACACTCACCAAAACTAAAATCTTTACTGATGTGCAGGGAGCTTCTGCTTGCTTAGATAGTTTATGGTATGTAGATAGTGGAGGCTCCAGGCACATGACAGGATGTAGAGCCCTTCTTCTGGACTTTCTTGCACATGGAGGGGGTGATATATCCTTTGGTAATGATTCTAAAGGTAAAGTGTTGGGTTCTGGAACTGTCAAAGCTAGGAGGCTTAAGTTTGAAAATGTTAATCTGATAGACAATCTAAAATTTAATCTACTTAGTGTGTCTCAAATGAGTGACAAAGGATATGGGTCATTCTTCACTAAGCAAACATGTAAGATTGTTGGCCCAGAGGCTGTTGAAAAGATTAACACCATCATTGCTGAGAGCAAAGCACAACTTGTTGCTTATAGAAGTGGCAATGTGTATGTAGTTGATATGTTGAAGGATAACCTTATGGCAAATGTCTGTCTGTTCTCTGCTGCCTCTACCAAAGAGACAGAATTGTGGCATAGGAGACTTGGTCACACCAACCTTCAAACTATCAACTCTCTCTCCAAACAAAACCTTGTCAGAGGTTTGCCATCAAAAGAATTCAAATGTGATGAGCATTGTGTTTCTTGTCTAAAAGGAAAACAACATAAAAGCTCTTACAAATCAATTGATGAGTCCAAAACTAGTCAGTGTTTACAATTGTTGCACATGGACTTGTTTGGCCCAGTTAAAATCATGAGTCTAAGAAGAAAGAGATTTTGTCTTGTCATAGTTGATGATTTTTCTAGGTTTACATGGACTTACTTTTTACATTCTAAGGATGAGACTGCAGGTATTTTGAAGGACTTTGTCACCAAAGTTGAAAAACAATATGACTTGCCAGTAAAAGTCTTTAGAAGTGACAATGGAACAGAGTTTAGGAATAAGGAGTTGGATGATTTCTGTGTGTCAAAAGGGATTGTAAGGCAGTACAGTATCCCAAGAACACCATAGCAAAATGGGGTGGTTGAGAGAAAGAACAGAACTCTCATTGAAGCTGCAAGAACAAGGCTAGCAGATTCTGGTTTGCCACTGACCTTTTGGGCAGAAGCTGTAAACACTGCTTGCTATGTTCAAAACAGAGTTTTAATCAACCCTAGACATCAAAAGACTGCTTATGAAATTTTGTTCAAAATCAAACCACTGATATCATTTTTCAAAGTCTTTGGCTGCCTATGTTTCATTTTAAATCTTAAAGATTCCATTTCAAAATTTGCAGCCAAAGTAGATTGTGGATATTTTCTGGGGTATTCTTCTACTGCTAAGGCCTATAAAGTGTTTAACACAAGGACCAAAACAATAGAAGAAACTCTGAATGTGAAGTTCAATGAACTTTCATCTTTAAAAATCCCAGCAAACCCTGCTGAGTTATTTGATTTGGATAAATTCAAATTTGAAGATATTACTGTCAAAACTAACAGTGCAGGCACTCCACAGTCTCCACAACAAGATTACAGAATGGATGTTGTGATTCCAGATCACTACAAAGTCTATCCTGTATCAGAGGAAGCAGTAGTTCAAAACAACTGTCAAAACTCTGTCACAGCTGAGTCAGCCACTGTTGGCCAGTCTTATCCCCAAACCACTGATTCTCCCATCCAATCCACTGCTCAATCATCTGTTGACAAAAGTCAATCATCTGTTGACCATAGTCAAACATCTGTTGACAAAAGTCAGTCCAATTTTACACCACTTGGACCCATTCCTCCACCTCCATTCCAAACATCTGTTGACACTACAAAAGTGCAAAAAGATGTTATGACAACAGAGTCTCCAAACCTCTGTCCTTCACCTCAAAATGCCATCATACCATATCAGGGAGATCTAATCTACCTAAGAGCTCATCCACCAGACCAAATCATTGGCAACATCAGAGAAGGTGTGCTCACAAGAAGCCAATCCTCAAACATCTGTCTTTTTGCAGGCTTTCTATCCCTTTCACAACCTGTCAAGTACCAAGAGGCACTGAAAGACAACAGTTGGGTGGAAGCCATGCAAGAAGAGCTCTTTCAGTTCAAAAGACAACAAGTATGGGAACTTGTACCACTGCCTAAGGATGTTTGTCCAATTGGCACAAAGTGGGTCTTCAAAAACAAAACTGATGAAAGGGGTATAGTTGTCAAGAACAAGGCCAGGTTAGTGGTTCAAGGCTTCAGACAAGAAGAAGGAATAGACTATGATGAAACCTTTGCCCCTGTAGCAAGGTTAGAAGCTATCAGACTGTTCCTAGCCTTTGCTGTCAACCACAACATCAAGGTGTATCAGATGGACATCAAATGTGCCTTCCTATATGGCAAAATTCAGGAGGAAGTCTATGTATGTCAACCACCTGGTTTTGAAGACACATTCCATCCTGATCATGTCTACAAGCTTAATAAAGCCTTGTATGGACTGAAACAAGCACCAAGAGCCTGGTATGAAACTCTCTCCACTTTTCTCTTATCCATTGGTTTCACAAGAGGTAAAATTGATAAAACCTTATTTTTAAAATGGAAAGGAAAAGATCTAATGATTGTTCAAATATATGTGGATGATATCATCTTTGGATCCACATGTAACAAAATGTGTGAGGAGTTTAGGGAACTCATGACAGCAGAGTTTGAAATGAGTGCTATGGGTGAACTTCAGTGCTTCCTTGGTCTCAGAGTGAAGCAGCTGCAAAATGGCACATTCATTCATCAAAACAAATATGTGAAAAACTTGTTAACAAAATTTGAGATGAATGATTGTAAGCCATGTAGTACACCCATGAGCACAGTCAAGCCACTCACTGATGATGACAAAGATGGACTGGTTGATCAAACACATTACAGATGCATGATTGGGTTTTTATTGTACTTAACAGCATCCAGGCCAGACATTATGTTTGCAACCTGTGTTTGTGCAAGATCCCAGGCTTCACCTAGAAAGTCAAACTTTATTGTTGTGAAAAGGATATTCAGATACCTAAAACGTGCTCCCACACTTGGTATCTGGTATCCTGCTAATGGAAACATTGAGCTTTCAGGTTATTCAGACAGTGATTTTGCTGGCTGCCACACCACAAGGAAGTCCACATCTGGAGGGTGCTAGTTCCTAGGGAATGCCTTAGTCTCCTGGCAAAGCAAAAAGCAAGCAGCTGTTTCAACTTCAACAGCTGAGGCTGAGTACATTGCTGCTGCAAGCTGTACAGCCCAACTCATGTGGCTTCAAAATCAACTACTGGATTTTGGGATAACTGCACTGAGGACTCCACTCATGTTGGATAGCCAAGCTGCTGAAAATATCATCTAGAATCCAGTCTCTCATTCCACCACCAAGCACATAGATATCAGACATCATTTTGTCAGAGATAGCTATGAAAAAGGTTTGATTACTCTGCACCATGTTCCAACAGAGGATCAGTTGGCAGATGTGTTGACAAAAGCTTTAGACACATCTACCTTCACAAATCTGATTTCTCGAATTGGTATGTTAAACATGGATTAAAACAAAAAAAATGTTTTCAATAAAAACATTAAAATGTTTTCAGAAAATCAAATTTGCTTAAAATAACACTTTTGGTTGAAAAATCTGTTTTAAACCACTGATCAGATAAAACAACTACTGTTTCATTCAAACCACTGTTGGTTGAAAAATCTGTTTCAAACATCTGATCAGATAAAACAACTGTTATTCCATCAGTCTTTTGGTTAAACAACAGAGGTTGGCAACAGATGTTTACCAAAACAGCTGTATGCCACCAGATGTTTAAACCATCAGATGTTTGCCACGTCTGCTCTCAAAAGCAGAGTGTTGCCACATCAGCGGTTTCACCAGAGGCTATAAAACCCTGTTTTTCCCCCAAGAGCAGTTTTACTGTCTCATTGTATTCAAAATACTAAAACCGCCTTCGTCTTCCTCAAAACCCTTAATCAAAGTTCAGTACTTTCATACTCGAAATCCATTACAATGGATCTTCAAACAAAAGCCACCCACAATTTCCTTCCATATCTGGTTAAAACAGAGGATAACGTACCATTCCATTCCACCATTGACATCATTACCAATTCCAAATACAAAAACATCCTCACTGCTGATGCTCCCATCCATTTAGAAACACTCCAAGAATTTTGGGCTAATGCTGAAGTCTTGTTCCAAGACAAAAAGCCTACTTCCATAATTTCAAAAATTGGAGCTACCAGCATCGCCATTACACCTGAACTCATATCCACAACCTTTTCACTCAATGACCTGTCAGGTATGGAATCTTTTCCTAAAATAGAGCTTCACACAGAGTTTCAGGAAAGAGGGTATGATGCTCAGATGACTGGATCAACATTATACAAAAAGTTTTTTTCCTCCAGTCATGAAATTTTTCTTCCATACTCTCCTTTTCTGTGCCTCGGCTAAGCACATCCTTTAATGAAATCCCATTAAGGATTCAATACTTGGGGTATGCTATGTTGTCAGATTCTGACTTCAATCTTTCCCAGGGATTGTTTGTGGACTTGGTTTCAAATGTGAAAGCCATAAAATCTGGCTCAAATAATGCTTTTCTACTCTACCCAAGAATCTTAAGTGTAATTCTTCAAAAGATTTTACCAGAAAATGATTTCCAAAAGGGAGAGTCTTTTAAAATGAAAAGTCTAACTGATGAAACTTTCACAAGAATGCTGGGTTCTTCAACCCAAGAAAAAGTGTCAAAAGTGCCAAAGGTTTCTAAAACACAAACAAAGAGGTCAAAGACAACAACTGTTGTTCAAACCTCTGTTGTTGAGCCTACTGCTCCTGGTGATCATGGCACTTCATCCAGTGCTGTGAAACCCACACCAGCCACCAAAAGAAAACGTCCATCCTCAAAAACCACCTCCACACCCAAAAAGGGACTTCTGGAAGATGAGATACCAGAAGCTAACCCTGTTGCATCACCAAAGCAACCTGAAACCACTGTTGTTACTTCCTCACAACAGTTGGAGATATCTCAAACCAAACAAACTCCTCAAGAATCCTCACAAAAGGATCTTGTTGTAAGCCAAACGGAACCACATACTGAGGCATATGAGTCAATTGACCATATGTTTACAAGTCCATCTCCCAGGGCTAACTCTCTTCTTACTCCACCAACATCACCACCACATGTTCCACAAACCATGCAACCTCTGTTTGAGGCAATTGACAAAACTCAGGATAATCCCAGTTCCTCTCCTTCACCTGTCACAGAGAGTATACCTCCACAAGTGACTGGGCCTGAGAAAAGTCAATCTGTCAACCCACAAGCAGAAGAGGAGGTTACACTCCCAGAGTTCAATGTAACTCTTGGTGAGTTTTCAAGTGAAGCAGCCACTACTGATGTAGAGACCATTGTCTCACAACAGGACAGTGGTTACATAGCTAAGACTTCCTTGAAGGCAACAACTGATGAGGCCACCATTGTGTCCCCAAAATCAGTTGGAAGTCCCCAGAACCAAGACCAAGGGGCAGCTGGTTCTCATTCCATGGACTCACCTCCTAGGACTGAACCAGTTAAAACTACCACTGGTGGGAATTCAGATGATCCTATTAACTTAGGTGATGGATTAAAACTACAAGAATTGACGGATAGAGTTCAAACCATTGAAACCTCTGTTGCTGACATCAAAACTGATGTCAAGTCAATATTGGAAACCTTGGCTAACTTTACAAAGAGTCAACCATCCACTGCTGATGTTGCTAATGAGCTATGGAAATCTGTTTCCCCCATCATCATAGCTCACAGAAAATTAGCAGATCAGACACAAGAGACCTACATGAACTTGATCAGAAATATGGTGGATGCCAGATTTAATGACACAAAGGCTGACATCAAGGTGATCAAAGACCATCTGCTGAAGACTACTGGCTCTGCCCCTACCACAATTCTCAGAGATGAAGATGATGATGAATTCACTGCTGATGATGCCAAAAAGGGGGAGAGTGGCAGAGATAGGCTGCCAAAACTAAATCCATTTGGTGCACCACCCTCTCAAAAGGGTAAGCCAACTGCTGATAAACCAGAGTCTACCAAATCAGCACCACAAAAACAACAACAACCAAGTGCTCAGACCCCTGCTACTGAACCAGCCAAAACCAGCAAGGCAAAAGAAGTTGATACCTCTGCCAATGAAAAGGCTGATAAGGCTGCTGAAGATAAGCTGAAAAGGGCTGACACTTTGGAAGTTAAAGCAGAGAGGTTGATTCAGCTCAAGAAGGAACAACAGCAAGAAGTGGAAGATGTGAGTTCCTCTAAAAGAAATAAAAGGCCAGCAAAACATACAAGGAAACCACCATCTAAACTATCTTCTGAAACCACTGCTGCTGAAACCCTGTTACCACAACCACTGCCACCAAAACCACTGAAACCACAACCACTGCTAACAAAACCACTGAAACCAAAACACATGTTCCAAACAAACCAATCACCAAACCTACCACAACACAACCAAAAACCCAAACATCTGCTGGTTCTACAAAAGGACCAACAAAGGTTAACCCAACCACTGCTGCACAATCCCCTTCACATAAAATCTTGTACAGCAGAAAAAGGAAATCTACCTTTGTTGTGCAAGATGAAAAAATTCACACCACACCACCTAACACCCCAATCACACAATCCACACCTGTCCCAGCCATTCCACTCTCATCATACTCACCACACACTTCACAATTCAGATCACACAGACCACCACCAACCATCACACCATTGGCTGAGAAGTATCCTCTTGAACTTGATTTACTTAAGGGGGAACTTCAATCCTTCTATAATACTGATCAGCCATCAGAAAGATCCTTCCCTTCTCTTAAAAATTTTCCTGTTCCTCTCAACATTGATACATATCTGAAGTACAAGAGTGAACAGGCAGATGCCATCATAAAAGAGAAGTGCAAAGGGAAGGATGACAGGAGTGCTCAGGGCATCCATTTAGCAGAGCTTAGCAAATTGAGAAGGATTGAGGATTTTGCTAAGACCCTGAGCAACTCCATGTCTTCCATGCCTCTCAGCAAAGATATGGAAAAGGAGGTTAGGGATTCTCTTCTAGAACAGATCTTGGCCACCATGCCTTACAAAGCCAACAAGAAACAATTTACAGGCTGGACCACACATGCTCTTAGAGAAGAATTAATCAGAATTGAAAGCATGGCCAAGAATCCTACATCAAAGATCTCTGCACCTGATTTCAGCAAAGGGAGAGATCAAGCTAGAGCTCTCAAGTTCAGAAGAATGAGACAAGAGATAGTAGCTGCCAAATATGGAGAGATGAGATCTGTGGCTAGATGGTCTGAAGTCAGATTGATTGAAACTTACAAGAAACTAGAAGAGAATAGAAAGACAGACCCTACCCTACAAAGAAAACCTATCTATGATGATGAGCCAAAGAGACCTCTACAGGCCTTTACACTTGACAGCCTGCTGGAAACTTCTGATCTCTCTATTGCTACAAGAAGACAATTCAAGAAGCAGAAGGAGATGACAGAAGAAGAACAAAAACAGTTTGCTGACACATTTGTAAAAGAGGGTCTCATAAACCAGATTCGATCTTTCACTGATCCTGTCTCAGACAGACTCAGAGAACTCATAGGAAGACCTCCATCTCCGAACTCATCAAAAATAAAAATGCATCTCAGCCATTCCTCTGATTCTAAAATTCTAAAATGGAAGTCAAACAAAGACACCCATGAATTGACATTGCTCAGATCAGATGGAAGTATTCAGAAGCTAAGTATGGATGATGCACATGGCCTGTGTGCTGAAGATCTTCAAACACTGCTGAATTTAGAGCTGGAAAGAGATGCTGAAGACCTCTTCTCTTTGAGCTTTGAGTTACAACTCAAAGGCCAAATAAGAGAAAGTCTGATGAGGAATAAAGATCAAGAATAAAGCTGAGTTTTGGCATCATCTGTTCTAGGGGGAGATTGTTGGGTCTGCTGACCTGGAGAAGAACAGATGATTGAAAAGCCAAAATATTCTATCTTTTGATCCTTGAATAAAAACAGTTGTTAAAAAGAAGCTTTCCCCAAAAGACTGTTGACCCTAACAACTGCTGCATCAAACAACTGATAAAGACAACTGCTGCTGCTGAAAGGTCTGCTAAACAAAAGTCTGATGAACAAAGGTCTGATGAAGAAACAACTACGGATCAAGTACTGAAGAACAAAGGTCTGTTGAACCAACAACACTTTGGTTCAACAGATGATAGAGACCATCAGAGCTTTACTTAACAGTGTTTTGTATATCAGAGTTTTCAATGTAACAGTAGTTATAGTTAGCAGATGTTAGAAGTTGTTAGTCAGTTAGAGGTCGCTGTCTTAGGTGACGTCAGCACTGATCATCAGAGGTTTAGTGTTAGTCTATAAATAGAACAGTGGATGTACTGTTCTATTCATCACTCGTCATTCTCTAAGACAAACAATCTCTGAGTGATCAGGCTGAGGGGGAGTTTACTTGTACGATTGTAATCTTTCAGTTTAATGAAAGCATTCGATTAAAAACAATTATTCTCAATGTTTTGATTTATAGTTTATTCCGCTGCACTTTCCATTTATATTTCACTTCATTCATTTCATACTTATCTAAACAATCAAAACAAACAGAACTCAAATCCTAACAGGTAAGACCAAGGCAATAAGTCTTTTGGGTTTGATGCATCATGCTCACATAACAGCGCTAGTCCACTTCAAAAAGTCAAGATATGACAATATAAAGTGAACCGTTTAAATTGTTTATGTACTTTTTGTTTTTTAGTTTCATTTAACAGAAAAATGTAAGTTTTGTCACAACATTTTATCGTAATTTAAATATATATGTACTAGCTTTTATCCCGGGAGTGTCTCGGGGTTGAAATATCTAATATAGCATAATAAAATATCTAATATGATAACATAATTAATGATTTGCCAATACATGATTAATGAATATTATTATTATTATTTATTTTAAACAAATTTCTGCCATAAGTTATTATATTCAAATATAAAAAAAAAGGAATCTCTGCCTATGAAGTTATGTTTATCGTTTATGATTTATTAGTAGAGTAAAATATATTTGAAAAAAAAAACCCCACAAAAATAGTTGTTTTTTTTTCTCTGTTTAAAACGCTCGTTAATTTGGTGTAATTTTTTCCTTTAAAAAATCCTGTATATAAAAGATATTAACGTTTAAAAGTTATGGGAGGAAACATTAGAGAGAAAATTTAATTTTGTTTTTAAATTCTTATCTTTTCCTAAAATAATTATAATATATATAGATTTATTAAAAAAAACTCAAAAATTAAAAAATCCTACATGATGCCACATGGCACATTCAAGGAGGGGATGAGGCCTCCATTGAATGCCACATCATCAAAATTCAATTCTTTTATTATAAGTTATAGATAATAGATTATTATAGATGTAGCTAGATAACAATTATATAACTATAATAGAGCAATGTATTTAAACAGTAACCGATGGCCATATTGTAATTTATTTGTTTTTTTGGGGTATTTGTGTATCCTCATATGTTCTCTTTATCCACCTTTGGGGTATTTTTGTATCCCCATATGTTCTCTTTATCCACCGATTGAATCTGATTCTCTCTGTCTACCCACCGATTCAATGTATTCTCTCTCTACCCATCGATACCGATTCAATCTCATCTTCTCTCTCTCTCTCTAAGTAAGATCATCGGGTCTCTGTTTATCTGATTTGAATCCCACATCGACCACCGTTCCTCTGTTTTCTGGTTGCCAAAGTTGGGCGGTGGCTGTTGTGGACTCTGGTTACAGATCCGCCGCCAAAGGTGGGCGATGTGGATGCTGATGTTGTGGCCACTGGTGGTGTCTTTGAATTCCCTCCGGTGTTAAGCCGATAGACCTTATATTCGGGTGTGCATGTGACCAACAAACCTTTTTTCGGTTAGGGTTTCTGATGTACTGCTCCTTGCAAAGTAAGTGATGTCTGAACTTTTTTGCTATACTGTATATTTTGCTATACTGTATTTTAATAAACCATTTGATCTGAACACTAACTGATGGCATATACTGTGATTTCATTTCTCATTGAAGATGATATTGTGCTTCTGATATTAAGGAAGGTAATATTGTGCTGAGGGTGGCATAAATCTGTGTTCGAATCATAAGGTTTATAGGGTTTACCATACTAAAGCCTAAAATGGCTTTTGGTATACACGAGGGTATGATAGGCGAGGCCCCAGATTTTTGTTGTTGTTGATTCATGTGTATGTGATGATGACTGTGCATTTAACAATGATGGTTCGTTTTATACGATGAGTGTGCATTTAGCTGTTTGTCATGACAGCATCATACTTCGTAATGGCAAACGGTTATACAGTTTCATGACTTCTGTTTCGGGCTTAATGAGACGTTTCAGGCGATGATGACTTTCCATTTAACCGTTAGCCGTGATGGCGTCATTGCATCGCAACCGGCTAATGTGTTCCGCTTTGTCTGAGCCTTTGCTACCTTCGTGTTTGAACAGTAACCGATGGCATATTGTAATTTCATTTCTTATTTGGGGTGATTTTATGTCCTCTTTATCTTCTCTTGCCCTTTAGCAGCTTCATAACGTCATCGCTAGGGGCTTTTGTTAAGCGATTAATAAGATGCTTTGGATGCTTCGTTTTATACGATGAGTGTGCATTTAACTGTTTGTCATGACAGCGTCATGCTTCGTAATGGCAAACGATTATACAGTTTCATGACTTCTCTACCGGGCTTAATGAGACGCTTTGGCTGACGCGTTTTACCTGATCACAAAGTATTCGGGCGATGATGACTTTCCTTTTAACCGTTAGTCGTGATGGCGTCATTGTATCGCAACCGACTAATGTGTCCCACTTTGTCTGAGCCTTTGTTACCTTCGTGCATGAACAGTAACCAATGGCATATTGTAATTTCATTTCTTATTTAGGGCAGCTTGATAACGTCATTGCAAAGGGTGATGCGTCACACTGGTATGTTTTACACATACATATTTCTGTTTTGTCCTGAAATATAGTGATAGTGCTTTTCATGATTCGCCGGTTGCGACAAAGGTTAATAACTATAGGACTTTTGACAGGTCACAATCTATGGGTTTGCCGTCACATATTACTAATATGCTTTGATGATATAACTGATCACTGATCACTGAATGTAATAATTTTTAGTTAGACACTATATTGAAGTCTATGGTTACTGTTTTGCAGTGAATGTTCATTTCAACAGTCATCTAAGTAGACCCCATGCTTGAAGTTCTTTTGGAAAGACAGTCCTGATATCCATTTAGAAAAAACCGCACACATTTTTGCGGATGCAGTTTGCCCCCTCTTTGTTGACTCATGTTGATTTCAGGATGCTTTTATTTGAAGGTTGAGTAATTTTATGAATAATTTGTTATTTTATAGGTGATTCACGGGTCAAAGAAGCCAATGTTACCTGGTTAAGTCCTGAAATAACAGCGTGGATCAAAAATCCTTTAAGGGAGCAAAAGGGTGATCTGACAATTGACGTTGTACTAGAGAAAGAAACAGTAAAGAAAAACGGCGATGCGTGGAGGACGGTTATGGATGCATGCCTTCCAGTAATTCATTTGATTGACACAACACGCTCAATTCCTTATGCAATCTATACCAACTTTATATCAAAGGCTAGGTTTTTTTATATGGTTTTATAGAATTTTAACTCACGCTTTATTGGTTTTGCAGGTTCGGAATACCATTTGCTTGGGAATGGCAACATGACAGGCAGATTGCCGTGAATAAGCTTTCAGAGACTTCAAAATAAGTACGGTAGATTGTATTCGTTAACAACAGTCTGTGACGACTTAATTTGATTTGATCGGGTTTCAGATTTACCACATCTTGGCGAGGCACATTCGGAGGATGGCAACTGTGAGGTACGTTTTTTTTGTGATGTAGTCGCAACCTTTGTTGCAGCCTTGATGGTGTAATCCTCTTGATAATGTAGTTGCAACCACTTAATCTTGAATGACGGAGAACATATTCAACAGCGTCATTAAAATTAAAGTTCTGATTTTTTAATGTGTGTAGTAAATTGGGTATTTTCTTTCATTCAATGTTAAATCTTGACGACGATCAAATCAAATGGTTGATATTGATGGCAGGGAAATTGCTTTCAACAAGATTTCAAAGACTACAAGACAAGGAACATAGTTTATGAATGAGGCTCCGTTATTGCCACGTATACACCTTCACGCAATCCGCAAAGAGGTTCTACGTGATTCTACTCAACACCTCATGGAGGAGCTTCTATTACGCGCGACCGACAAACATGGTACCTCCATTATTTTGAACTTTTCATGTTTGTCGTTTATATATCATCGACCAACAAAATTTTAACATGGGTCATTTGCATCTTTAACATTGGGTCAAATGGGTCGGGTTAGACTGCATGTTCTAAATTTAAAACAAATCCACCTATTTAGTTGTTGGTTTTTTTCTTTTTAAACAAACCTCTTGATATTGGAACAGGCATGCGTTTTGATGGCATGATAGTGTTACAGTCCTTTGTCTACAAGGACGAACAAGAACTGAGGTTGATGGCCATACAGTTTGGTTAAAAGTGGAGGTAATACGAAGCTAAATCTCTAGACAACTGGTGATGGGATTAGTAAAGCATCGAGCGGAATCTTGTCCCGGTGATGACTCTGATTCGGATCTGGGTTTCGGATGTGTTGTTGCTTTGCGCGAGGGTGTTTTTCAGTTCTGGAGAATATTTCGAAGGTAATTACTTTGGCTGTAGCATATGTATATTGTAAAGATTAGGTACTTATATTATAAATAATTGTAGCGGGGGAGCAGATCTGGATATGCAGGTGGTGCTGCTGACCTGGTATTTGATTTCTGTTAAGTTAGTCTGTGGTTTCTTTGTCTGCAATCTGCTGTTTGATTTTTACTGCAGTTTGGTCTCTTATTGTTGTAGCCTCCTAAGATTATTCATATAATTTGTTATCTTTTGTGTATAAGTTGTTTGTTTCGTTTCTTATTTGAAGATAGTTTGCATTTCTTTTCTCTTATTTTTCTTTCCAAATGATCTTAATTCAACGATGAACTGATATTTGAAATTTTGGGTTCAATACAAGAACTAGGTTTAGAAAAACAATATGTTAATTATTTGGTTAGGTTTGCTCTTGCTGTATTAGCAGTCCCTAGATGCGAACTCATATTGTAACCGCGCAACACGCGTTGGTCGATATTTTTTTTTTTTGTTTTTTCAACTAACAGGCTATATATCTATTTCAGATCCGTGGCGAGATACTATGTTTCAGACGATGCTGCTGTTTTTGGCCGTTTCATATTAAAGGAGCCGTTAACTACTACCTTCTTTTTACCTACTCCGGTTGAGCTTCCTTTCAGCTTTTGTGTGAATAATATTAGATTTGTCGCAAAGGATACCGAGTATTGTTACCATATGAGTGTATTTATTATACGTTTCGATTTCATTTTTTTCATAAATCATGTTATGTTATCAACTGAGAAAGACTCGGTTTTGCGCGCCGCCACCACCGAAGTAAATTGATTGACGCCGAAATAACATAATATTATGTAAAATTTCATGTGTTACCTACCTTATGTGTAGGTTTCTTATTTTTTTAACGTTTACAACCAAAATGGAATCTCGATTGTATAATTCATTGATTGATCAACACCTTATCTAAATCTCGATTGTAAAACGCGCAACGCGCGTGATTTTATACAACTAGTTTATATAAGTTTGAGTAATTTAAATATATGTAGCTAGATAACATTTTATATAGGTTTGGGTAACAATTGTTGACTTTGGTTTGACAGAAACAAATGAACACGGGTCACTAGGTGACGTTTAATTGAACAGGGATTCAATTTGAAGTTTGGTGATAAGAATGACAATACCAAAATTTAAAATTTAATGAACTGTATTTCGATCAATGTTTTCAAGACCGGTTTGAACGTTGAATCAGACTCCTTATTCGTTCATTGGTCCGACCAGTTGAACCGGATTTAAGTACCAGATAACATTACGAATAATATAAATATTTAATGTAATATAGAAACATTAGATAGTGTTAACATATTCAGATTTATAATATAAATAAATGAATCATATCTATACATATAACTAGGGTTTTAGTTATCCCGCGCTTTGCTGTGGGCAGCGTTTGTTGTGCTGGAATGTTTAATAGTACCATGGACAATGACTTTTCTGCATTCTTTCACGCGATGCGACAGTAAGTTCGTTACAGTGCCATCACATATTTTAGCAAACGGTCGCACGTTGTTTGCCGGAAGTGGTTTACACCTGTGTGTTGCCGCGAAACGTAATCAGTAAACACGTATAGAACCGGCACTGATCCCCAAAAAAGGTAAAAATGAGCATTGATAATTGTACCGAAAATGATCGCTATGGTACGGTATCAATATTCCACTACTAGAAAACTGGGTTATTGTCACCAAAAATTGCTACTTAGAAAAATGGTAGCAAATTTAGCAACTGATTTTACACCAAAATGTGTATTATAAGATAAGATAACTAATCGGTTGCAAATTTTGACACCGTTTATTTTTTGTGGTAAATTCGTGAGAAAAATAATAAGAAAGAATTAAAAAATAATAATTTATAAAAAAAACAACAAACCTATTAAATTGTGACCACCTTGACGGTAGCAAATTTAGGGACCTATTTCTTAAAACGTAATGCATATATATATGGTAGCTAATCAGTGGTGAATTTTGAGACTAAATTGCTATTAGCCACGATAAAACAGAACTATTGTCAACAAAAGTTGCTACCTAGAAAAATGGTAGCAAATTTAGCAACCAATTTTATACCAAAAAATTTATTATAAGATAAGGTAACTAATCGGTTGCAAATTTTGAAACCATTTATTTTTTGTTGTAAATTCGTGAGAAAAATAATAAGAAATAATTAAAAAAAATAATAATTTATAAAAAAAAACCAACAAATTTGGTAACATCATACAAATGATGGCCAACTAGGCCCAATGATGGTCAGTTGGATCCAATGATGGTCAGCTAGGCCCAATGATGGTCAGTTAGATTCAATGATGGTCAGAACCAATGATCGTCATTTAGATCCACCGATGGTCAATTAGATCCAATGATGGTTAATTACACCACTAATGGTCAGATGGATCCAGCGATTGTCAGTTAGGCCCAATGATGGTCAGCTAGATCCAATGATGGTCAGTTATACCCAATGATGACTAATTAGATCCAATGACGGTCGGTTATGCCGAATGATGGTCATTTAGACTCGATGATGGTCAATTAGAATCGATGATGGTTAATTAGGCCCAATGATGGTCAATTAGAACCAATAATCATCAATTAGATCCAATGATGGTCAATTAGATCCAATGATGGTTAATTAGAACCAATGACCGTCAATTAGATCCAATGATGGTTAATTAAACCAATGATCACCAGTTGGATCCAATGATGGTTAGTTAGGTCCAATGATGGTCAGTTAGATTCAAAATGTGTATTTGCAATACAAATGTAAATTGTAATTTTACATCATAAATTAAATGTAAACTCTTGAGTCTTAAAATAACTAACTTGTTTTGAGCAAAATGCCTATACAAAACCCAACATCTGGCCTCTTTGGTAGATTTAGCAACAAGTGTAATCTACAAACTTAATCATTGACAGATCTAACATAGATTGGCGCTACCTTTCAATTTTCTTGGCGAATTAAACTTTTAGTGCAATTTTTTCTTCTTAGTTTTATGTATCACCTATTCCTAAACAAAATTGTTTCAGACCGTGCTACCTAAACTTTTCTTATAGATTTGCCAATGACCTTAGTTAGTGCTTGCAAAATGAAAGTTTCTGGTCTCTTTAGAGGAATTTCCAACCTGCAAGTTGCGTTAGCAATCTATAACTTGACTCCTTACAAAAATGTAGAATCTGGCCTATCATCGTATAAGTAGATTCCAAACCAGCAAAATGAAATCTTGAATATAAAGTGTATGTAACCTCAAGAAATACAATTTAAATGCTGATGTGTTTCGAATATCTTTAAGAATTAAAAATAAAATAAGAAGTAAAACTTTTTAATCATGTGAAATTATAAACAAATAAACAAAATTTGTCTTGCCTTATGAATAGTATATACTTAGGACAATTTTTTCATCTTATTTACGATTTTATGACATCTACCTTTTGACAGTGTAGACCTTTTGTCTATTTCTGAAATTAATTATACAGTTTATGAAAGTAATAACCTTATTAAAATTAAAGTAATAAAGTTCATGTTATAATTATCTTAATATAAAAATTTAGAGTTAAACTCGATTTTAGGTGCATACAAGAAATGCACTATTTTGTACGATTTAAAGTATTATAAGTGATATTTCTACGGGTTGTTCAACGTTTTTACGTCTATTTATTTTCATATGCGCATTGGTATAAATTTCAGTTGTTTATGACAAAAGTTGATTCTTTAAAATGGACATTCTAGAACTTTTCTGCTCTAGCTACAGAAGTTCTATCTCATTACAAGATTTTCTATCGCTTACTGGTAAAAGTATCTCCAAGGAAAAAATCCATTAATTTGAGGGTTTTATTACACTCGGTAACCTAATTACTATACCCAAAAGGTCATAATATATGCAGAAGCTGACCAATAAGTCAATAACTAAATGAAATAGAAGAGAATAACAAGCTTCAACAACCATCTATATTCGAGAGATAGCAACTTCTCCTAGGAATGTGTGTTTTTCTAGGTTTCCTAATGACGTTCGTTTCATTCAACCTATTTCATAATAACAATGATAACGATAATAAAAATTACATCCAGCCTCTCGAATTTCTGTTTATAGGGTTACTTTATTAAGGAAACAATATATGATCTATACAGCTATCAACTCTTGAAGCACCGTGCAAGTCAACGCCGTATGAGAAGGTTTGACAAGAAAGTTCACCTAATTGTGTTAGTATTAGAAACTAAAAACAACCGAATTGAATATCTATATTTTGAAAATAGATTGTAATTACAAGCCAAAAAAAATAACTGGTTTTTAATATGCTCCATCTTTACAATAATCGTAAAAGTTAAACAATGTCTCTAGATGCTCATACAATATTAGAACATGAACTAATCGGTATTTCCTATTGTTACCATTAATCATCCATATATACATCTTCATTGATTTCTATGCATCCATATAGGCATATATGCTGTAGCTCTAAAAATCTGGGGTGATTGCTTTCTATGTTTTAGAACTTCATGAATCTTTTTAAGAAATCTTGTGGGTAATTTTGTTCCTTTTTCCTCCGGGCAACATTATGTTTCAAGTTCGGAAATGGGCAGTAATACATCGTGTAACTGAATATACTTCGAAACTTCCCTTCCACTAAAAGTCTACAAATTTATCTCATTTGTTATAAATGTAAATTTATGACGTTAGATGATAACAAATGAACCCCCACCCTCTCTCTTCTCCCTAGCATAACATAAGTACACCCACCAAGGGACCTAGACGCCTAGTACGGTAACATATATTATATATCAGGTTAACTTAGATTATAAAGACTTAAGAAATGCAACAACAAAAACAAAAACAGCACTAAGTGATGCCAAAATCAAAGTTACTCCAAAATACCAAATTTTTATCAAACTATTTTCTTGGCAATTAGAATGTTGCATATAATGCTTTACTTCGTAAGTAAAAGTTTCAACCCTTATAACTTCAAGCAAGTAGAGTGATGCAGTGTGGAAATCCAACGATTTAGCAAAATGACTTCAAATAAACTCAATTCACTTGCACATAATTAATACATACACAAACTCATGTATGATACTATGATGTAGATATTATACAAAGTTAAAAGCCCGATTTTGTGCAATTAATACCCAAGTAAAGTGGTCGAAACATAGAAGCTAACAATAATCTCACCAGATACTTTTCCCCACCAAATAGTTTATAACGTAACCCCGTATATTTCGGGAATAAATTACACCTTACTACTCAGGCCTAATTTACTAAAATAGTTGGTGACAGGTACTAAACCCTAATACTTAAACGATCACGGGAATACCACCATAAATCTAACAGCTTGATCGTCAATGACATAATTGAAAGGCACATCATTAATTAGTACATCAATATACCTTATAAGACTGCAGACCACATGAGATGTTGGATCAGGCCCCACTCACACACAGAATAACAAACTCAACACACATGCATGCACAAATAATACTCACGTACAAAAGAGTACTTATATGAACTCAGTGTAAATAATAAAGAAGGTGCTCAACATACACATACATCTACCTATTTATATTAAATGCAAAGCATGATAAAAAACTTTCAATGTAAATCCTTTTATTTCGCACCACCACGTCTCCATAAAATCAGCAACACATTCAACGTCCAGTTTCCATAATCTCCTCCAAAAGACTCGGTCACGACCCCACTTGACCCGAACAATCAAGATTATTCCAACATGAGATGCCGGAACTTAATACAGCTAGGTAAGGTAAAAAACTAAATAGAACAGAAATAAAAACTTACTGAAACTACCATATATACTCCATAAAAAAAAAAGTTAAAACTGTGTGGTGCAAGCATGGAACCATTTGACAACACGACAACCGAGTACATTTAATGCCATAATTAAACACGAAAGATTATTATAGGGTGACTAAAAGGAAAAACCTTAATTAAATTCCAAAACCACAAAACAACACGAGTTAATAAAGGAAAAATGTCTCAGTAACAACAACGTGCCACATACAAATGAACAGTCAGATAACAAAAAGAACCATCACTGTGACGCAAATGCAATTTTCTTATTTCCCAGTCACGACCGTGTTCTCCAAATCATGTGCACATCTTAAATTTTCAAGTTACAAATCATGAGACGTTATCAACATTAAGCGTACTGCGTACTTTTAAAACAAGATTGCCATATATATATCAGAAGCAAATTAACTCCATGAAACCTTTAGCATGCAACATGGTGTAAAAAGTGTGCCCCCAATACATCACATTATGAAAAGAATCCCGCAGTACTGTATAACCAACAAAATATTCACACAACCGGGTGACAATTAATAAAGCACCAAAGAACTATAAACCTCAATAATCACACTCACAGTTCTAAAAGAAGGCCCCCCAAAAACACCCTGTACAGTTAAAACCTTACAAAGGCTATAAACCCGGCCTTAACATCCTACATAATTCAAGTTATATGTAGTTAACACCGGCCATAAACATAACTAAGGATTAACCGCACAAGCTCTATCATTAGTACGTTATAAACAAAATGAGTACCAACGTACTTCCCTCACATGCTGTATGTCCCCAAGAGATCATATGGTGTAATCATAACCATCTCGAGGGCCCTAGTCATATATTATTAATTACCAAATTCTTGTTTTAAATGTTGTACGTTATCATATGTTGTATTGAGGGAAAAGGGGATGATTTCAGAGGAAGAAGAAGACAAAAAGCTGGGTAGTGAAAGGGGTGAAAAATGTTGTGGGGGAAACGAAAAGAGACTGAAGAATACTATTGCGCAGACATCCTCACCATATTTACACAAAACTCCTATAAATACACACATTGCATCCCCTCTGTCTATCATCAATCCATTTTCATTTAACAGAAACCAAACCCATTCACGCCAAGTCACCTCTTCGTATCTCTCCCATCTTCTCTCATTATCTCTCCAATAACATAATAATCACTTCTTTCGATCCATTGAATCATACCCATCAACCCAAATGGAAGACGCAAACGGTCAGTCTTGTCTTTCCATTAATATTAATCTTCCGATCTTTATTTATATTATTATTGTGATTGGTTTATTGAAGGCTGAATTTTGTTTCAATAACTTTAATATATTGTGGGTTTGACTGTGTATCAAGATAATTGGTTGATCATTAGAGTTGTTGAAAGAGGGTAAATCTTAATGATGGAATTAAGTCAATTATATCGTCAAAGTTTAGTTAAAAATCATATTAAGTCGGCTGTTCCGCCGACTGTTTGACGGTGGCCACTCTTTGTTACAAATCAAATCAAATCAAATCAATTGTACGTTTAAATGCACAATAAAATAAATGTTATACACATCACAATAACATGCATGATAAAACAAGTCATCCACATGCACTATGACCTCGAATGGGTATCTCACAAGGGTAAAAGGGTCATTATATGACCAAGATATAGCGAAAACTTTGAAAGAGTAGTGTGTGGCTCACATCAAAAGTGAAACCATTTGTGAAAGTGATGGATGGAAAAATAAAACTACAATTAGTAAAACAAATCACAAATAGATGTCTTACCGTGTAACCAACCAATAATGTTTTGAGTCAGCAATATACCAATTGTAGTAATAGATTTGATGGTAACAAAAACAACTTTAAGTAATTTATATTCAGTTACGTTTAATTTACAATTTTATTTTAAACAGATTTTTTTATAAATAAATAAATCAAAATCAAACTATTAAAATAATAATTAGTGGAGTTAATAGAAAGGTAATATCGATCATCATGGGTGGGGTTTAGCTTTACTTGCCTTATAAATCAAGAAGTAATGAGTGAGTTCTAGTTAAAGTAGCACACGATACGCTTTTCCATCTTTTAGTGTCAGAAAACAATATTTCTAAAGATTTCATAGTTATAATTGGATAGTTTGTCTTTACGACTTTACAGATATAATTTTCTTACAACTAAATCATTAGTTCATATAGAACGTTTCATCATATTAATCGTCTAATTATGTGATTGTGAAAAGGCACATAAGTTGTTAATTAAATAAACATAAATAAATAATTATTATTTCATTTTCAAATTTTTTGGTTTGAAACAAAATACAACAATCGATAAAATCTCAAACATGAGTGCTGCTTCTGAATGATCCAAGAGCTTTGACTGCACCAGCTCTCAATATAAATTGGTGGTAGAAAGCTGCAATGGCTGCTATACTAACCTTCTATATTTTTAACACCGTGTTATGATGGTTTTAATTACTTGAATCCAAAATCAAAATGTTTAACTACTTGAGTACGTCGTTTTTCAATTTGTAACCATATGAATCCAAATTATTAACACCATCCAATAGATCCATTAGATTGAAGGGACGGAGAAAAAAAACAACTATTTTTGTGGGGTTTTGTTTTCAAATATAATTTACTCTACTAATAAATTACAAACGATAAACATAACTTCATAGGCAGAGATTCCTTTTTTTTTATATTTGAATATGATAACTTATGGCAGAAATTTGTTTAAAATAAATAATAATAATATTATTATTATTATTATTCATTAATCATGTATTGGCAAATCATTAATTATGTTGTCATATTAGATATTTTATCATGTTATATTAGATATTTCAACCCCGGGACACTCGGGATAAAAGCTAGTTTAACATAATTAATAATTAACAAATTAATATATCATAGAAATCCGTTGTTTCAAAAAAAGTTAGTGACTCAAGAGAATACTTTCAACATTGGGACTATGATCATTTTAATATTGTGCATCTCAAAGGGGTTGTAGGCTGTAGGCCTATGTAGCAGTGAAGCAACATTTTTCACAAGCACTCTATGTCTCTCTCTATCTCTGTTGCTGAATCCATTTGGTATGTCCTTTCCATAACCACACCACCAGTCAAACACCACCTCTTATTTCTTTGTTTGCGGGAGGTTGTCTAGATCGAGGCATGCAATCCCGGCGTCACTCTCGTCTTCGTCGCCGGCAAAATCTTACAAATTTTCCGGTTAGTGGTTTGAAAAAAAGAAGGAAGGAGATGAATCCAGGGTATGTCGCCGTGCTCGGATGTTTCAGACCGGAGACGAATCAAGGGTATATCGCCGTGCTCGGATGTGTCAGGTCTGAACATGCAGGGAAGTACACTTACCGGAGATTTGACCGGAACGGGGCCAAAACTATCGCCGCCATCGTCGTAGGCGGGCGTTAGGTGGCGGCGACGTGATCAAACACCCTCAACGATCTCCTTTCATATAGCGATGGTGCTTGACATCCAGGTCGGGCAGTGTTTGAACCCGGCCGGTAACCTGTTACACAGTCGAACCTCACCACTGTTGTTCTCATAACGTTTTCTTGTCCGATCCATCACAGGAGGAGCAAGGCTTTAGGAGAAGAAGAAGAAGGGTTTAGGAGGAAGAAGAGAAAAGGATTGGGAGCCGTGGCCAAAAAAAGGAAAAGTAAAAGCTTGTGGTCAAAATCTGAAAAGCCGAAAGTCGGCTGTTGCACCGAAATCGAAAGCCGAAAAGCCTGTGGGGAAAAGTAGGAAAACCAAGAGTTGGCTGTTGCGCCGACTGTTGCTATTTAGTATATAGAGTAATTAGTATTTAGTTTGTTTTATTTAGTTAACTAAATAAGTGGTAAAAGATAATTGTTGACCGGATATTGAAGTTAAAATGTTTGATGGTACTACAGTGTCTTCACGGAAATGCCACTCTGGAAGGAACCCTTATTTACCAGATACATACACTAGGGATTCTGGTATTTTTTTTTTTTTTGAATATAGAATATGAGTTTTTCCATTTCTTCTTCTCTGCACATATATTACAAACATATACACTTGAGTGTGTTGTGTGGTGAGTGTGGTAAGGGGCCTGAACCAACAACAGTGACAATGTATATTCCGCACATGATTTCCCTGCAGACTTTTCCTTTAACAGCAGCCTTGTAACAGCATAATAACTCTCGAACGTCGATAAACAGCTGCAGCCCTGTACCACACCATCTACTTATGGCAGCCAACACCTCACTCGTAAACCCACGATCTATAAAGAGATGTCCCGCTGTTTCTGCACAACTGCTGCAAAGGCTGCAGGTCAAAGAATGAAGCTGAACACCTCGTTTATGCAGAGCAGAAGCCGTGGGTAATCGACCCATTTCGGCACGCCACGCAAGGATGTTGCATTTTAAGGGAACCCACGAAACCCACTTGAACTTGAACCAATCCCTGAAAACCCTTTTCTTCAACATCAGTTTTTTGACAGCTTGTACAGAAAACGATTCATCATTCCCAACCCAAACCCAGGTATCCTCAGCGTCATTTAGAGTAACCAAAGATAAAACTTCAGATAAAGAGCACCACTCAACAACTGCTTGCTCTGATACAGGAATATGCGGCTGCAAAATCATCCACACAGCAGAGCCGAGGTCTTCTTTTCAATATTCTCGAACAACGCAACGCTTATTAGCAACTAAGGAAAATAACGTAGGATAGATCTCTTTTAAAGGACCGTTGAGAATCCAATGATCGAGCCAGAAACGGATAGTATTCCCATCACCAACAACCCCTTTAAAGCAACTCAAAAAATTAACATCTCCAAGCTTCAAACTCTCACTAAGTTTAACAATAGATTTCCAACACCCACTAGATCTGGAATTTAAAGGCAAAAACGCCCACCGACCCCTACCCGAATGACACGCTTCAATGACTTTCCTCCAAAGACTCGACTTTTCATTTTTAAATCGCCATGCCCATTTGGATAAGAGTGCGTCGTTTGTATCCCTAAGCTTCGTCAATCCCAATCCACCAACTTTTATGGGAGAAGTAATCCTCTCCCATGCTACCCAATGAATTTTATGCCCAATATCCGATCCCGCCCATAAGAATCGTCTAATAAGACTTTCTAAAGATTTATGAATTACGTTCTTCTTTCTAATATAGTATTTATTTGTTTATTCGAAATAGACTCGTGTTATTTTGTAGGTTCCTCCAATCTAAAGCACCATTATAATGTTATATTATAGCTAGACTCTTACAAAGTTATGTCAAGCTTACTATTTACTCTGCTTCCTTTGAATAGAAAATCAAAATTATGCCAAGACAGGGTGCAATGACACATGTGGGGACGTGAGGATTCCATACCCATTTGGAATCGGTGCGGAGTGTTCTATTAACAGATGGTACATAGTTGATTGCAACTCCTCCAAGCCATATCTACCTGCACTCAACCTCGTGGAAGTCTTGAAGATATACACTGACAATCAAACAGTCATTGTTGGTACGCATAAGAAATCTTCTTGCCAAAAGCCAGTTCAGAATAGTAGCGAGACAATGAGCATCGATCTTGGCAAGAGCCCCTTTTTGTTTTTGAAAGGAAAAAAACAAATTAGTTTTTGAGGGGTGTGGTACTGCTTATTTGATGGAAAATGGGAATGTGCTCGCAGCGTGTCCCGCATCTTGTGAAAGTGTTACACAAAGCGATAGAGACAACTGCTTTGGAATCGGTTGTTGTCAAATCACAATTCCTAATTTTCTCAAGTCGTACAACATTTTCCTAACTGGCTTGAAAGAGGAAGATGGACGTTGTCCGTCTACATTCTTGGTGGACGAAACTTTATATGGGAAAGGATGGTTGCGTGTCGGGAATTCCTCTTTTATTCGTATATCACTTAGGTGGACTCTCACAGATTCCGATCAAGTAACTTGTTGTGATGGCGTTGCCCCGGAAAGAAGCATAGTGGATATGTCTAATGGTACTTCAATGGATACTTTGCTATGCAGAGGATGGGCTTTCGGATCCCCCTATTTAATAGATGGGTGTGCTAGTATGCTTTACATTGGTATGTAAATCAATATATAGTATCTATATATTTTGGTTGGTAGCTTGTCTTGTTTGTTTGCTGACATGGAACTTCCTATTACAGGTGATGAAGATTCAGAATATTGTAGAAGGTGTAGTAAGAGGGGCGGTTATTGTGATTATGTCAAGACACATGACGATGATGATCCAATGACCAGTATAAAAACCATTTGTGTGGGTGCAGAAAGAACTCCCTTAGGGCTAATCCTAGGTAATGAGTGTTTTCCATTAACTGACTAACTGTAACCAGTTGCTTATTTAGGCAACACAAATTTTAACGTTTAAAATTTATTAGTAGGTTACATTGTCATCACAAAGAAAGTTAGAATAATATAAAACCACTATGAGAATAATTTATTATGTTTACATGTAACATAATTGCATTCTTTGGAAACTTAAAAACATATTAAAACATAAGTGGGAATTTCAGATATACTTTAGTCAACATACTAAGGATTGACTTTGTATTGGCCTTTATTCAGGTGTTAGCATAAGCACGGGTGTGGTTTTGCTGATTGCAGCTAGCTTTCTATTGTACAAAGTGATAAAAAGGAGAAAAGAAAGGAGGCAAAGAAACAGATTTTTTAAACGCAACGGTGGTCTACTACTAAAACAGCAAGAAGAAGCTGACCCGTCTTTAGTTGATAAAACCATACTCTTCACATCACATGTGTTGGAGAAAGCCACTGACAACTTCAAAGAGAATAGGATTCTTGGCCGAGGAGGTCAAGGTACCGTCTACAAGGGGATGTTGGTAGATGGAAGGATTGTGGCAGTCAAGAAATCAAAAGTAGTTGATGAAAGCCAATGAAAGCCAATTAGAGCAGTTCATTAATGAGGTGGTTGTTCTTTCACAAGTCAATCATAGGAATGCGGTCAAACTTTTGGGATGTTGTTTAGAGACAGAGGTTCCTCTGCTCGTTTATGAATTCATTCCAAATGGTACTCTGTATGATCGGATTCACAATAAAAATGACGAGCTTCCAATGTCTTTAAACATGAGAATACAAATAGCTACAGAGGTTGCGGGAGTACTTGCTTACTTACATTCGGAAATTTCCATTCCAATATACCATAGAGACATCAAAACCACCAATATACTTCTAGACGATAAAAACAGAGCCAAAGTTTCGGATTTTGGGGCTTCACGGTTGGTCGCAGTAGATCAAACACATTTGACAACCTTAGTCAAAGGCACATTTGGTTACTTTGATCCTGAGTATTTTCGATCTAGCCGATTCACCGAAAAGAGTGATGTTTATAGTTTTGGAGTTGCTTTGGTTGAATTGCTAACGGGGGAAAAGCCGATTTCCCAAACTAGTGATGGTGAGAGTAGAAGCTTAGTTACACACTTTATGCTGGCTATGGAAGAAGAGCAAGTTATGTCAATTTTTGATGCAACGGTTATTAAAGATGGTACTAGTGAAGAGCTTATGATTGTTGCTAACTTAGCAAGGCGATGCTTAAACATTAAGGGAATAGATAGACCGACAATGAAAGAAGTATTTATAGAGTTAGAAACTATACGAGCATCGCACATGCCCCCTACCATTCAATCGAATACCGGAGACTTTTGGGATTAAGGAGATAAGGAGGTGAAAAAGGAAATAAGGTGATAAGGAGAAGTTTAGCCAAACATGGCCTAAAATAAGAAGCATAAGAAGCCACCAGAGATTGACACCTGTCAATCTAACTCTATAAATACTTCTTTCATTGTCGGTCTATCTATTCCCTTAATGTTTAAGCATCGCCTTGCTAAGTTAGCAACAATCATAAGCTCTTCACTAGTACCCTCTTTAATAACCGTTGCATCAAAAATTGACATAACTTGCTCTTCTTCCATAGCCAGCATAAAGTGTGTAACTAAGCTTCTACTCTCACCATCACTAGTTTGGGAAATCGGCTTTTCCCCCGTTAGCAATTCAACCAAAACAACTCCAAAACTATAAACATCACTCTTTTCGGTGAATCGGCTAGATCGTTATTATATGGAACAAAAAAGATGCAGACGGTGATCTTGTTTATGTATAAAATCCATATGTCTTACATATAAAATCAATGAAAAGGTGTGTCTTAAATAAACTTAGTTTGATGCTTAATCTTAATTTGTTTTTGATATGTTGGCATGTATCAGTTAATGGATAAAAACTGCACAAATGTTGTTGATTGTGAAACCTTGTCTAAAAAGTCCAAAGAAAAATTTGTGTGGGATAATACTGCGTTCATGTACTTTCTTAATGCATGCTTGCATGAATCAAACGAAGGGAATAGACCCGGTACCCACTTTACTAAGGTTGGGTGGGCGAATATAGAAAAAACCATGATAGAAAAAACAGGTAAAACCCTCTCCCAAAAACAATTAAAAAACAAATGGGACTACATGAAAAAAGATTGGAAGCTTTATGACCGCTTGACGAGACTTGAAATTGGGATCGGTGGGAGTAGAGGCTTAATCGATGCATCACCTGAGTGGTGGGAGGAGAAAATAAAGGTAAGTTCTCCTATTATCATGAATAAATGTTAATTATGATTGCATTGTGAAATTAATTAATCCGTTTATCTTGTAGGTAGATAAAGACTTTGCCAAATTTAAGGGTGCAAATTTGGAGATATATGAGACGCATTATGCTCCTTTGTTTTGAGATTCAGTTGCCATAGGAGATAAGGCTATGACTCCATTACAACTCATAAACGATAGAAATCCGAGCAATGTTCAACGTGAAGAAAATATAGAGGGAAAAGGAGACAATGATGAAATATGTTTAGGTGATGATGAGACTTTGTTTACAATTTGTATGAACGTAATATTATTATGGTCTAATTAAGAATTATAAATTTTGTAAATAAGTTTACATTATATCTATATTTTTCTAATTTTTGTAAAATATGTTTATAGAGAGGTAGATAAGTATATAAAAAGTAAAAGGAATACCAAACACTTTTTAAAAAACAACTAATTTGACTTTTTAAAGAATGTCCTTTTTGGTCATTTTACTTGAATAAGCTAAGCCAAACACTTTTTACAAAATAACTTATTGACTTATTAGCTTTCCCCACCACATAAGCTAATCCAATCACTTTTTTAAAAACTCATTTTCCAAAAGTCATAAGTTAATAAGTCCTTTTAACCAAAAGTCCTTTTGGACCTAAATAAGTTTATCCAAACATGCCCTTAAACAATGAACAATGACTCTCTTAGTATCTAATTATCTATTAACAATGCAAGTAATACAAGTTATAAACACTAAAAATCTCCATCTAATATTTTGATGTCAATAAAAAATGTTATATGATAAATGTTGGCTATGACAGATCTTGGAAACAGAATTAAAAAGAACTCACTTGACAATGATGCATACGACTGCGCGCCAGGCCCAATCTAGGATTGCCCTCTCGCGTTCTTGAAACACGCGATGTCTCTAATGGTTGCCCCTCTCTCGTTCTTGAAACACCTGATCTTTTTGATGATCGCCCCTCTCTCGTTCTTGAAAGCTATCGCGAACGACACGAAAGTAATGAGGAAAATGGGGAACAACAGATTCGACATAATCATTAGGAAAACCTAAATCCCATTTAAAACGATCGATAACCGAAAGAGGGATACGATTAACTCTACCTAACATCAACAACTTCAACTACCTATTGGCAACATCTTGTTTATAAACATCACTACCAAACAAAACCTGTTCTTCAGCATCTAATGTTAATATTTCAGGGGTGAGTTTAATATGAGGGTGGACAAGCTGAAAAATAAGTGTGTTTAATATAGCAACTTCAACCAATTTTGCTTGGTTTTGACCCATTACCCAACATGTCCATTTTCCACCTAAATTGTAGAACACAAGTCTATACCTTAGGTATTTATGTCTCCTGCATTTAAATGTACTTGGTTCAAGTGGAGACCAGCAATTAGACATTTTCCTATCAATCTGACAACACGAAACTTGAAAGACGGCCGTTGGTTTTTAAAGTGTAGGTTTTGGGGAGACTAAAATATATAAAAGCGGGTCTGAACGTGCCACTTTATATACATTAGTTATTTATAACAAATATGGCAACTTCAACCAATTTTGCTAACTATTGACCCATAATGCCGAATCAATGGGCCGCATGAAGTGACGGGTCAAAACAGTTGGCATATATAAAAGCGGGTCAGAACATGCCCTTTTAAAAAAGGTATGGAAGAGCAATACCTCCTAATTAAAGACAACATCAATCAAAAAATCAGAAGTTTACCATGAAGTCATTCCAGTAGAACCTAAAATAAAAAACCGAAGCCAACATGTGTTGATAAAAAACCAAATTTGCCCGTCAATTTTTTTTTTAATTAGAACTCCCAAAAACTATGTCTATAACTATTTGGCCTTTTCTTATTTTGATATAAAGATCAGTTGTATTATCAGAGCAAGTATTTCTACACCACTATTGTTACATGGCATACGTCTACTTGAAATATTCAACTTGTCCAGGACAAATTTACATTTTTCTTGATGTTTTATGATGATTTTTAAATACTATAGTGTGAAGTAAGGAACATAATCAAGTTTTACTTGATGGTTTATGTCTTTATGATGTTTTAAACAATATAGTAGTGTGAGGTAATTTTAATACATTTTGGAAGAGTTATATAGATTATATATAGGGGAAGTAAGGACTTTTATACCAGTGAGAGAGTCATGATCCATATGCCAGCCGCACCATGATGACAGACTCGATATCTTAAGTCATTACAACAATACATCAGCATATATGTAACAAAAATATTTGAATTATAATTATACTCATGGTATATATAACGACTCATGTTTTTTTTGAAAGTTTTTTTTTTCTTGAATGGGACAGCAACTCATGTTTAATCTCAAAACAAATATGCATACAAAATATGTAATATAGAAAAGCATACTCTAACTTTCGCGTTGCATCACATTAAACCGCTGAAAAATTAGCATTTCGAAACTTAGAAAAAAAAAGAATTTTCCAAAAAGTACAAGTTTATGCTAGCATCAGCAGGGTGGAATCTAACCTGGCAAGGAGGTTCTCCCAGTCGCTCTGGGTAAGCTCTCATTCCTGCAGTCCCCCTGCCCCTCCAGCCTTACAAGCATCAAAATTTCACTTACATAAGTTTCAAATTGTTGAATTAACCATACTGTAACTTATAAGCATCAACAGTTTATGCGCACTTTGTATCCTTTCGAGCAGATGTCTAATTAGCTTAAAAACATATGCATATCGATAACTTTAATCAATTTATTCTATTGCTAATAGTTCTTCTAATATGTAACCAATAGAAGTTTTGAAACCAATCGATATAGTATGAAGTTATGAACAGAAAAATGGAAAAATGAGTTACCAAACAGAAACTCAAGACATGAGTAAGAGCCATAGATAAAAGTACTTCTTTTCCATGCTAGGCCTTCCATAACCTAAAATGCTCATATTCTTGCTTTATTTTGTGTTTGTAACAGAACCTGCATATCCGCAATAACAAAAGAATTACACGCATAGATTTAGTACAAAGCTATCTTAAAAGTGCCACCTGAAAGATTTAGCACAGGAAAAAGGACCTTCTGTGTTTTGATTCTATGAATTTCATCTTGAATTTTTTTATCGATGAATTTAACCCACACCCAGTTTGGTCAGAACCCATTCCCGAACATGTTATGACCCGTTACTCCACCCTACCCAACATGACTCGCCCATGTATAATTTTTGTATTAGTCATTTTGGTCATAATTGTTCTGACCCAAAACCAAATTGAAGTTTTCTGAAATGATCTATTTTGACCGTACCCAGTTTGGTCTAACCCATTATGACCCGAACCTAGTACGACCCGTTACCCCGACCTGACCCATACCTAGTTTGTCCGGAATTCATGCTGACATGAACTCGCTATGACCTGTCACCCTCCTGACCCAACCCGGCCGCGTATAATTTCTGCAAATAGCCAGTTTGGTCCGCCCTTCTGGCCCGTACACAGTATAGCACATTAACCGCCGGACCAACCCTCCTGTTGTACAAGCATACAGTATCATAATTATACCTAGAAAAAATCTTGAAAATGTACCAAAATATTGTTGCCTCTCCTGAAGGGATCATTAAATTAGAAATGTCAATTTTCCTTACTTAACTCTTAGATGAGCTTCTCTTTCCTCTAATCAGCAGCAGATAACACAACCTGCTAAAGACAACAATGAATAAGTTAAAAAAAAAAAAAAAGTGGAATATTAAAAGAGGGCTAAAGGATCATGTATCAATTTATCAAATTGACCTTTTCTTACCCATCTGTGTCATTTACCCATGATAGTTTCCGGGGACTGAGCAAGTTCAAAACGGATGCAACACTTTTAATCTTCTTCTTGCCCATGAACGGCTGCTGGAACTATGCTAATGCATATCAAATGAACTTAAATGAAATCAATCTATAATTAATATCACTTATAAGAAGAATATGATCAATGTATAACTTATATCTGTGCCATGAATAATACCTCTAATTCATTCTAGGTACATGAAATGGATGGACTTCTTGTTTGAGGGGTCTCCACACCAGAAGTTGAAGCCTGAAAATGATCCGGGAAAATAATTGAAGTGGAAAATACTGAAAGTTAAGGGTGCAAAATCATTTAGACACTGTTAATAATGATGGTCTCTCATTTAAGCGAAGTCAAGATGATCGAACATTATACAAGTTACTAATTACATCACATGGTACAGAACATATACAGATATCAGTCTAATCTACTGGATGCATATGTTATAGTCTGATTCAATGCTTAACTTGACTATTTTCCGATTCTAATATCAAGAAATTTACCTAATAACAGTCTAGTAGTTTTTGCTCCTAATAAAGTTGCAATTTTTATCCTCTAAATATCATAATCTACACCCTACCTTTCTCATCAGCAAGCCAATGTTGTAGATTCTTCTGCTAAATTTATATATCAAGTTTCCACAAGATCTTTAATTCTATCCTCCGTAGTGGCATGTATGTTCTAATCGAACCATGGTAATGGAATGGAGTTATAATCCAAACAAAAATACATACATACATACGCTGGTGTATAAGGTTTATTGGTAGCACCAATTGTGGTATGATTTTCAAAAAAAAAAAAAAAAAAAAAAAAATGATTAGGGGTTGCAGGTTTACCTGGCCATTCCTGATTTGGCCGGAACAATTAGGCCTCCGGCTGACTGGGTCTACACTATGCCGTCTCCTTGCACCACCACCTTAACCGATTAGGGGTTGCAGGTTTATCTCGAATTCGTCATCAGCTTCGAACACCCTGTCTCTCCCTTTCTCCTACACACTCTCACTCTCTATCTCTCTCTTTTTATATCTTCAAACCAAAAGGTCACTTCTTTGTTGGATCGATTGTAGCCTGTAGAGAGAGGGGGGCGGTTACTTACTAAAGTGGATCTCTCTGTCTGTCTCTATGAGATAGTATAGGTTTAATAGCATTGAATTCAAATTTAATGTGAAACCAGTACACAAGGTGAAGGTGTCGATTAGTCTATGGAATAGGATTTTAGGTTTGAACTATAAGACCATCTTTAATGCGCCCCCAACTTTCTCCATCCGAGCCACGTCAGATATGTCCGAACTTGGATGCTGCATTGGACTCCACCGCCCGAAGGAATCCGATAGGTAAGTGTCCGAAATTAAGGGCTTAAGCTTTGTTGGTTATTGTGCCATTTCTATTTCATTCTTCTTCTTTTTTATATGATTTTTTTTTAAAACATGTAAACAGGTGTAATGGATGGATAAGTATTGTTGAAATTTGATAAAAAAGCAAAAATCAATGGATAAATCATGTCTTTCTATTTATTTTTTCAATGGAGCCATTAAATTAATCATTCAATTATTATTTTAACCATTTAATGGTGCATCAAATTAATTTAACCATTTAATCATTTACTTGTTAATTTTTAGACGTAGTTTGCCTTTTATTTTAGATATTAGCTATTTACTTATATTAATTATATAAGTATACTTAACAATTTAAGTAATTTAATTTAAGAATATTTCATAGGAATATAGGTGATGAGGTGGAAAATCTAAGGATATCTAAAGATGTTTGTATGGTTGGAGATAAATTGAGGGTTTTTAAGGATTTTTAGGAATTTGTAAGGATTTTTAAGGATTTGTAAGGATATGATGTGGCACATGACTATGCCGCTAAGGGCACCTAAGGGCACCCTTAGCATTGGAGATAGTCTAATATCATTATAAAATGTCTATATTACCCTTAAAAGTGTTTTAATTGTCCCTAATATCTCTATAATACCCTTATGAAATAAGCTTTATTCTCTTATACTTGTTGCTTTAGAAATTGTACCCATGTCAAAATTCCAATATGGTACATCACTCCTCCTTTATAATGTATTATAGATTATAGATATAGATTATAGATAACCCCCTCATAACCCCCCTTCCCACTACACCCTCTTTTTCCATAACCCATTTCTATTACTTTTTAATATTTTAATATCATAACCCCCTTTCTATTACTTTTTAATATTTTAATACCATAACCCCCCACCACTACACACACTTAGTGAGATGACCTACATGAAAAGATAAATTAATGAAAATGATTCAAAAAGTAAAGATTAAAGACAGAAACACATTAAGTCAAGGATAAAAAAGTCAAACCTGTCGTTATGTATTCTGGGGCTGCGTAACCGTATGTTCCCATGACTTTAGTAGAAACATGAGTTTTATCACCCTCAGGGGCGTCTTTAGCAAGACCAAAGTCAGAATGCTTTGCATTGTATTCCTGGAAAATCGAATCATTAAAAGACGAACCCTAAAGCAAATTGATGGGAAGTAAAATGCTTGATGAGTTTGTGTTGCATACCACGTCTAACAAAATGTTGGACGTTTTGAAATCACGATAAATATTGCAGCCCCAAGTGCAATTTTCATTCACATTGACCATGGTAGAGGTGAAAACCCTACAAATATTAGTTAAGAAGCGTTTAGAAACATATCCAACATGTTGCACGACATAAAGGGTATCAGACTAAACTAAGGGCAGAAGTCAACATACAAATATTCATTTCACACTTTCATATTTATTATCAATAATAAGGATATATAGGAAGCAATAAACTTACTTCTAAACATATGATTCTCCAAGCTTCCTTTAGGCAAGAACTCATAAGCTAGCTAGCAGCCTTTGATCATCTTCAATGCAGTAACCAATCAATTTAACCAAATTTGGATTGATGAGATCACCTAAATAATTAACTTCAATAACACACAAGCGGCAATTTTACCCAATGCGGTTTACTTTTTATCTATAATTGGACCACATCGGTATAATAGCGCAAAACTAAACAGATCAAAAGTTGCACAAACTTGATATTTATAAAAATTACAAATAAATAAAAAATTGATTGGGGTCAAGACAACCCAAGCCGAGTAGCCAACCCACCTTCTTTAGCTAGTACCCAAAATTACCCCATTTAGTACGAACCTGTTATGCCCCCCATTAGCCAACATGCCTATTTTGCTTCCTTAAATAACAGAAGCATATATAAGTAAAAAAGGAATGATTGGAATGACGAACCAGCCACTCTTTATGGCCTTGAAGCCCATCATGATTCAGAGTTTTAACAGCAACTGTGAGCCCTGTGTCCGGTTTAGCTGGTGCAGTCCCATTTTCTTCAATCCATCCTTTAAATATAGAACCAAACCCTCCTTTACCAAGAAGACTTTCGCGTCTAAAATTTTGTGTCGCCAATTTCAAATCATTAAAAGCAAATTTCCGAAGGCGACACTATTAGAAAAAACCCTTTCTTGACGCGCATTGCGCGTCATAAAAGGGTGTTTATGACACACAAAAAAGTGTCAACGAAGAACATGTCATTAAATTTTTATGACATACAAGCGTGTGTCATCTTTTAATGACACGCGTTAATGACACTCTTTTAAGACACGCTTTTTTGACACGCATTTATGACACGCTTTCATGACACTCTTTAATGACATACATTCTTGACACTCATGTATGACTTTTTTTACATGCATCTATGATACACCTTTATGACACTCATTTTGCGTGTCATGGTCTTTTTACCCAAATTTTTTTTTTTTCTGCAAACTGACTAATATCCCTGGATTTATATTTAAATTTATAATTACAAAATCAATAAATTTGATAATAAAACTGCATATATTATATATACCAACAAAAAAACCCATTACAATCATTTGTCGAATCCTACCACAAGTATTAACGGTTACAAAAACATTGTGTCAGTACATTACGTTAGTCGATCTAGACCTAAACATACGGATCACTTGAAAATGAAGGTCACGGCATAACTTGACCATTCTTCATGGATAAAATCAATATCCGCATCCGTGTAAACATCCACTCCTCCCCCAACCTATAACACATCAATCCTAAAATGTTACATCAATCCTAAAGCATATCATTCAAGAAATTCAGTATACACATACATTAATGAATTAATATCAATGGAATGAAAGAAGAATACTTACTTGAAAATGGCGTTAGGACTCAAAACACAAAAATAACCTTAATGCAAAGGTTATTTAAAACACTCCATGTAAACACAAATAAAACCACGAAGAAGATGAGGATTAAACGTCAACAGTGACACTACCATTGTAGATGGTGAATTAAATTCTTGTGCCATATGCTCTGTGTATGTACAATTGTTCTCATATGCAATTTGGTTTATTGATTTGGAAATTAATTCTATTTGTGCCAATCAGTGAACAAACCACACAAATTATACCACTACCAATAATGTTTAGTTGGTGTATTTTTTTTCCTTGCTAATTTAACAGCAAAATATCAACCAAGTACCGCAATTATAAATGGCCATTTTGACATGTTAAATTATGAACGGGCCGATTTGAGTTATGTACTAATTCTAACAGGTCGAATGGGGGTACTTTCTTAAGAAAAAAATAAAAAAGAAAGAAATAAAACATTTGGGTCAATGTGACCCGCCTGTACTAAAAGTTCCCCACTTACCAGTCACCAACCTGCCCATTTTGACCCGTTACCCACAATAGTGTACCTGTTGCCAATGTGTAGAAGGATTCTCAGGTGCAGTGGAAAGAACAAGTGCATCGTTTGGATTAGCTCGTTTACTCTGATGACTACCAGAAGGGTTTGATTGAGTCTGCTCTTCAAGAGATAGTGGTGCATCATTATTAGCAGGTCCACTGAACTCAACATCAAACCAAAATGCAAACCCATGCAAAGGAGCTGAAACAAAAAAGAATTAATCTAATTACTGTAAATTAAGTTATCAAAATAAAAATACCTTACCAGTGTTTAAGAGGGACTTTACCTCGCATCATAGATTGAAGTTTAAAGCTTGTCGTGACTGTTTCTAGTTCTTTTCTTGTGATTTTATAGCAATCCACATGCTTCACCTGTTAGAAAAGATTTAATCAAGAAATTCATATCATATCAAAAAGTCAACTGTGCAGAAGTTAGGCGCCAAAAACATAAGCAGTTGCGTTGGTTAATAGTCGTGTCGGTTGTTGGTTAAAAGTCGCATCTGTTTACAGTTTATTAACCGTCATATGTCATGTATAAATACCTATGTATGTGTATCATTTGTGTATGTGGGAATAATAATAATATTGTGTATTATCTTCCTTCCCCATCCTCTGTTCTTTCGTGAGTCCCTGCATCACTCTTGATGCATACTCCTATCATATATATTGTTCATCATAGATTGATCCAAGATCCGAAGGGGCCTCAATATCACCTGTTCCAGCAAAAACAAAATTTCAAATATATGACAAATTAGACATTAATAATAATATTTTAAAATGATAATAGGTTGTGCTAAAGCCATTGACAAGAAACTAACCACATGTGGCAATGTAGCAACATTTTCTCTACTGATTGTCTCAACACATGGCCCTTCAAAGGCACACTGTTTTGCTAAATGCAACATTGGAGACACTGCAATGTACCAAATTTAAATTCACACAGAGATAATATACATAAAATTATTAATTGTACACGTATATAAGTTGGGTAAGTCGAATACGGTAGAGTTAATATCTGAAATGCAAGACGTCTGTGCGATGCTGGGTGAGGTCCGGATTGTTGACTGTAAAGATGAGTGGGTTTGGGAGGCGGATAGAGGTGGTTTGTTTTCTGTTGTGTCTGTGAAAAAAATGCTGCAAACAGGTCGGAACTTGCAGCGAAATAATGATATGCGGTGGGTCTCATGGGTGCCATGTAAAGTTAATATACTTGTGTGGCGAATCGAGATGGATAGGATCCCGACCCGTTTGGCATTGGTGAAAATAGGTGTTGCTATTCAAGATGCTTCATGCCCGCTGTGTGAGGCTGCTCCAGAACAGGTCGATCATTGTTTCGTGAACTGTGGCTTTGCCTTTGGCGTCTGGCAATCTGTTTGGAGTTGGTGCAAGGTTAATCCGGCGCAATTCTACAGTATCAAAGATATGCTGCTGCTGCCAACTAAGGGGAAACAAAAAAATGGTTTAAAAGGATTCTTAGAGGCATTTTAATGGTAGTTTGTTGGGCGTTATGAAAAGCGAGAAATAAAAAGGTGTTTGAAGGGTCGTCCACTAAAGTTGTAGAGGTTGTAGCGTCTGTTAAAACGATGTCGTTTTTATGGCTTAAAACCCGCTCTAATTTCAAAAATTTAGAGTGGAAGGAATGGTCGTGTTATCCTTTGTATATTTTGTAAGCCCTTGGTGGCGGTCCTTGGTTTGAGGGCCAGCCTTTGTTAATGAAAGTATATGTTCAAAAAAAATATATATATATATATAAGTTGGGTAAGTAAATTCCGGATTAACTTTTTACTCACTGTCAATCCCGTAGACATTCCGCCAGAAGTCAAAACTCTCTGAATATCTCTTAGGATGGGTAAGAGGGGCCATGTATAGCTGCAGGAAATACAACAAAAGATTATTAGTAGTTACAAAATTTGAACTTAATTATATTGTTTAAAAGTTTGAAATGCTGACAATAATGAAGAACATAGATATACCACTGCATTTGAAGGAAACATAAGACCGCCAGCCAGGCTTTAACCAGCGGTCTTTGGCTGGCAATAATAACACTCCCAAGCATGCTCTATAACACATCAAAAATACTAGATATAAACTATAATAATAAAAATGAGAAATATATATAAAAAATAGAACTGGTACCTCATGGAGAAGCATATAACGTCTTCATCAATTTGAACATCCTGCATGAAGACAATATGATGTCATAATTTGGATGATAATTTTTTTTGTAGAACTTCAATCACAACTGAAGTACAAGAATCATACGGTGTTGTTTATGAACCACCTGAACTTCAATCATCGATCATGTCCTAAAATAATCTCTATGTACAGTCTAAAAAGTCATACAACCTCTGAACCGCCTCGCATACGCCGTTTGTACATCCACACCTCAAAGCAGTCAAAGGTACACAGCCTTGCTCCTAGGCGTGCCTCGGGCGCCCTTTATTAAACAAAGAATGCAAATGAATAAGCCTAATTATTTCCAACCTCTACATACCTTAATACAACACGTTATGAAGTATATTTCACTACTGGCCAAACAAACAAACACAGAGTCTCAACACACACAAATCCAAAAACACAGTTGAGCTACAATTGCACAAACAAAAACAAAAATATACATCTGATGACAAATGAAAATTTCATCTAAACCAACAAAAGCACACTAACTGAAGCAACAAAATCATAAAAAGGGCATATATCAATCAAACACATATCGGTAAACATCTGGGAATAATTATTATTATTATTATTATCATGCTTTCGATGATGAATGTCTGAAACTTAATTATTATTATCGGTAAACCAAGAGATGAATGAAAAGTGTCAACATATGAATTATTTTCACCTCATAACCCAAATATGAATTATTAAAGTATTAATAGAAGACTAAAGTTAGTCGAGATACATCAACGTTCGTTTGCAGTTCAGCATTGGCTTCAGGAGCAGCGATTGCCCTTGCAGATCTTTCAATTGAGGGGTTTCAGTATGTATGTATGTTTTCGTAGAATGAGGGTGTTTTGTTTCTAAAAGAAATCTAGGATACAGTACATGATAGATGAGAGGGCAGGACTTAAATGTGTGGGAGGGTAATTAGAAATGTGTGAAATGTTAAGGCCATGTTTGACTAAACTTCTCCTTATCACCTTATTTCCTTTTTCACTTCCTTATCTCCTTAATTTCAAAAGTCTCAAATCCTTACTTATAACTTATCTCCTTTTCAACTCATTACCCAAACATTATTTTCTCCTTATCTCCTTCTTGATTAAGGAGATAAGTTATAAGGAGGTAAAATAAGGAATCCCAAACATGGCCTAAGTTAAACATGACACACAATTAATGACACACAATTGTTATACTCTCACGCAAAAAAACGTGTTATTATTTAACCAAATTTTTTAAAAAACGACAATTTTTTAATGACATGTTTTTGAGTATCATGAATAGGTGTGTTTCATTAAATGCGTGTTAAGATAGGTTATTTTTCTAGTAGTGAATAATCAACGTTGATCGAAACCTACTACTGTATTGCACTTCCATCTCGGCTGAGTAACAACCGTGAACCAAATAATCTTGTTGCCTGCATGCTTATATTAATTAAGCTACATGGTTGTTTGCTTGCTTCAAAGTTGTGGCAGTAAGAATTTTCTTCACCTATGCGCATAGGATGCTTCAATTACCTGACATCTTGCTTTGGATTATATTCCACGAAGATCATAGATCAGTAGCAATCAATTTTTGTTTTCACCTCCTTACCTTCTATCTTCTATCTTCTATCTTCTATTTCACCCAGGCACATTCATTGACTTTTGGATAAACACCACAATTAAATTAATTATATGTTTATCCAATTTATCACAACAAAATACGTTTCACTTCTTTTTTTTTAACGGTCAACGAAATTCACCAAGAACTGCATTCGGAGTCCCTACTCAGTCAAATCAGAACCCCTTCTACCTGGCATAGCCAGACATGTAAGGGAGCTCCTGGTTTCACCAAGTTCACCAGTTCTGGGGAAAACCCGACTATCCACCCGCCCGAAAGCACGACAATGGAATAATCGGTAAAACCAGACACTCTCAAGAATCGAACCCATGACCTTTCAGCTATGGGTCTTCTATCAATGAGCCTCCATACCACTCCACCATAAGGTGGTTGGTAATACGAATTCCTTTCACAAACAATTTCTCCATTCTTTTGTATTTGAGCACTTCCGCTCGAATGATGAATCTTAGTTCAGTTTAATTAATCTTAGTTAACCTTTATTTTATTGCAATTCATTTTTCGCAAAAACTCCCCCTTTAAAATAATAAATCATTTAATTCCAGTTTTAGATAAGTAATCGATTCTAGTTTACGTTTTCTATTAGAGTCTCGTGGGTTCAATATCTAGACTTACTTTAACTTTACTAGAGTCGATAGGTTCACTTGCCTGTCAGTAGTTTAGTTTTAGAGAGTCTAGATTATTACTAGGTGTCTAGTTTTAAATGTTTTTGTTAAACTACTTTTAGCACATAAACAATAAACTAAACACTTTGCGCACGACTCCCCGACAACGGTGCCAAAATTTGACCAACATCGAAAGGTCAGTCAAAAATAAGATTAAAATTAGTTCGTTATTACCTTATTAGATAGGGTAAGTCATGTGTTGAACCACGATGAGTATCGTGCAAAGTGTTTGCTTAAATTGATTGATTACTAATTAATTAAATGCTAGAAAAGTAAAACTCCGTTGTTTTAGAGTGATGTGAAAACGAAATTACAAATAAGATGTAAATAAATGGAGAAAAGGTGATTCAAAGTGGCTTCAAGTAATTAGTTTTTATAATTAGTTTTTATTGAGAAAATCACATAGACATAATTAACATAATTAATTAGTTGATTGTAATAAACGAGGACTAAAGACTTTGATTGCAAAACAACGAAAGGTTATCACACGGTTATCAATTGAAGATTGTCAAACCCAATCCCTATCTAATATATCCCATTACTAGAAGTCTCGTGAATTGAAAGAATCAAAACTAGGTTTTGGATAAAAATAATCCGTTTACAAATCAAAGTAATAAATCACCAAGCAAAAAGCATCGAATGCTTAGATTGCTAATCTCAAATGCAAATAAAAACTAAAAACAATTCTTCACTTACAAGAATCTTCCACCCGCAGGAAACCACTTAAAGATTAGCCACTCATGTTATTGATTTGATCTTCAATCGTGATGTTTGATTGCATGTTTGTGTTAGATTGATTATTGGAATGGTGAAAAGTCACCAAATAATCTTCCCAAAATCACCCCAAAAGTCTCAAAGAAAAGCAAGAATGGAATGACAGCTAACAACCATATTTTTTATGACTTTTAATGAGTTTCCCGTAGCCCAACATCATAACCCACGCTGGTCAGCTCCAGATCCGTAGACTACGCTTTGCGGGCACGTCTTCATTTTTCGACCCTCTATCACGTCTTCGTTTTTCGTTTTGCTGGTCAGCTCCAGATCCGTAGACTACGCTTTGCAGAACGCAATCATTGCTAAAACTCTTGCATTTACTTTTGAATCAAGCATATAAATTTGTAGACATGCTCATTTTAAACTTGAAAATGGAAAATATAATGCCTACACGTAAACATTTCATACACATCATTCTTAGCCATGGACACCAAACAAAACATGTAAGAAAGGTGTTTTAGAACTCACATGTATGACTATTTTTAACACTTCAGTAGGTAAGAGACTTAAAACTCATATACTAAGTTGATATGTTCAACTATTGCACAATGATAACTGTCGGTTTCCAACTCTTAGCCAGTTGAAAGACGTTTTGCTAATGAACATGTCATGCGAAATGTGAGGTTTCGCTTTGGCAACAATTCGTTTGTATAATACTTTGTGCTACAGTAAACATTTGTAAATGCACCTTCGGGTGCGTCCCTATCTAGGTACTTGTCTAGATAATGTTTTGGCATGTTTTTATTAGGTTACGGCAGCGTTAGATGTGTTTAATTATTTGAACTTACTATAAATGCGCCTTCAGGTGTGTCCCTAGCTAGGTATATTAGTCTAGGCAATGTTTTGGCATGTTTTCAGTAGGTTCCGGTAGCATTAGATGTGTTTGATTACGAACTTTTTGATGTATGTCGTTTTCAGGTGTGTGAAGGTTCATACGCCTGACCCTTCCAGGCATAAGGAGTTCATACACATGATACGATCTATGCGTAGGAAGGAAGCCTATATGTAGGTGCATTAGCCATTCCATTTATAACCCTTTGCACTTAATCTAAAACCACATCAAATTGCTGCCGAATTTTCGTGTGAACTTGTGTTTATTCTTTTATCATTTCCTTGAGTTTTAAAAGATTAACAACAATTCGATCGGTTGATTTCCGCCTCCGGATCTAGCATACGTGAGTGATATAACTCTTGTGAGTGAGAAATCAATGCTACAAGTGGTATAGGATCTATGGCTTGATTATTTGTGTGTTGTTAGTGATTTGTGCATCAGATTTGAAATTGTTGTGCAAATTGTTCATGTTCTAATTGAAAACCCATTTTGAACCATTTTTAGACTTAAACATGGTAATTTGAGATTTTGGATTGTTTTTGTTGAAAGTTAATCCTAAAATGTGTATGAGTTGAAAGTTGAAGGACTAAAGTGAAAGATTGGTTTAGATAAGTTTTAATGTTTAGAATTATCTTATTGAGATAATGATGTGTGGTTAGTATTAGATTATGATTGCTAGTAGTATTTGAGTAGGATTAGTATGGTAATATTAGTATAAATAAGGGTCTAGGTTAATGTTTTTATTTTGTCCCTTGTTTGTAAGTTTGTTTGGTTTAATAGAAAGAGTCGCGGGTTCGCCCCCCCCAACTATCTCGTGTTTGTGTTTGATCTAATTGTCTGGGCCAACAATTGGTATCAGAGCTTAGCCGTTTTGAGAGTCCTTTTCCGGTAAAGGGCAGCCGCCCCTGGGCTGCAGCGACGGCGGCAAACGCGACTTAGCTTGCAAGACTGTGAAGAACTCGATCAAGTTTTGTGATCGGAACGGAGAACAAGGTTGGATCATTATACAATCGGTTTGGCAGTGATAAACGATTCGCGTAAGTGTAGTTTATTTTGTTCGAAGATCGTATGGCCGTTTGTATTTTCCGTTCTTGTCTTGGCTTGTAATTGCGACCAAAAGAAAAGAAAAAAAAAAGGAGGCGCCTTGGAAGTTTGACTCTGATTTCTTCTCAGTAGCCGCCGCAAAGAAATAATAGATTAAAGTTTGTTTTCTTGCCCTCACGGGGTTGCAACAGCAGTAAAACGGCGGGGTCAACGGCGGTGGAAAAAAAGTGGTCTACAATTAAAGAAGACGTGGAGCCGTGTAACTAAAGATTGAAGTCAGCCGTTGGAGTTGACGGTAAAGTGTTTACAAAATTCTGAATTTTCTATATTGTGGTTTCTTATATGCATGGCTTTCAAGAACTTGTCGGTGGATAAGAATAAGGTTGCAAATAAGTTGGAGGCTGAATGGCTTGAATGTTAGACTTCGATATGCATGTGAGAAAATAATGTAGGTTCCATAAAAAGTGTTTACATGAATGGTGATGGCAAGATGTTATTTTTTTGAAGAATTATATGTTGGTGGTCAAAGTTAGATGGCTCATGTTAGAATGTTTATTATCTAGCAGCGCTTAGTTGTTGCATGACTTTTGAATGGTGATTAAATGAATGATTGAACCAAGGCGTGAGCCAAGAATCAAATCAGAGTAGTGATCAGATTTGTTGTGGTGGTGACCGAAGAAGCGCATGTGGGTTGCGCCTTGTGTTGATTGGTAGTAATTAGTGGCTTTGTTGCTAACGGTGGTTATGAGTTGGTTCGAACCAGCTGGTGTCACGACAAGTGATAGTAAGGGCGGCATGGGTCAAATGCTTGAGCCGTGAAGAAATTTCACAGTAGGTTTTGATCGTAACAACTGTGTTTGTTGAGTGGAGGTTATTAGTAGGCCCGAAAGAAAAACGAGCTGCGTGTTTGTTTTGTTGATCTTAAGGCAACAAGGGTTGTTCGGGTGTGTGAAAATAACCGTGACACAAATATTCCAGGTTTGCGAGATTGTTTCCGGTTAAGAAGGTGAATCAAGAATATTGTTCTTGATGAATTAAAGAAATGTTTATTGTGTTTGGAGATTGGTTTCGGGATCGGGAATCAATTCCGATTGAAAAAGGTTTGCGGTGTGTGGAGATTAGTTTCGGGATCGGGAATCAATTCCAACTGAAAAGAGTAACCCGCTAGAAATAATGAATGAGCCCCCAAGAGCAGATCTTGATAAATGAGCCCTCAAGAGCAGATCTTGATGAATGAGCCCCCAAGAGCAGATCTTGATGAATGAGCACCCAAGAGCAGATCTTGATGAATGATGCCTTCAAGAGTGGATCTTGAAGATGAAAGATAGAGATGATGCAGTCAAAAGTTGACGCATGAAGATCAGGAACCTGCGTGGTTCGAGCAAGAAATATAGCAAGATGAACCTGCGTGGTTTGTTCGAGAAAGAAGAGCAAGAGTGATCAAGACCCGAGTGGTCAGATTTGGGAAGTAAGAGAAGCATGGTCGGGTTTTAGGATTAAGGGGGAATGTTGAAAGTTAATCCTAAAATGTGTATGAGTTGAAAGTTGAAGGACTAAAGTGAAAGATTGGTTTAGATAAGTTTTAATGTTTAGAATTATCTTATTGAGATAATGATGTGTGGTTAGTATTAGATTATGATTGCTAGTAGTATTTGAGTAGGATTAGTATGGTAATATTATTATAAATAAGGGTCTAGGTTAATGTTTTTATTTTGTCCCTTGTTTGTAAGTTTGTTTGGTTTAATAGAAAGAGTCGCGGGTTCGTCCCCCCAACTATCTCGTGTTTGTGTTTGATCTAATTGTCTGGGCCAACAGTTTTTAGTGTTTGGATTGTTCTTTTGATTGAATAAACACATTTAGAAACTGATTTTATGTAGATCTAGATCAAAATAACAACAAAATGAATTAGATTTGCGATTTTTGATGAAAACCCCATCAAAATGAAGAACGAAAATGGAATAAGTAGTAATAAATATTTTTAAGAAACTCCATCAAGACAAGATTGAAGATCGAAGATGGGATAAACAAATTATTGAAAATGGAGATCTTGGATCATGAAGGAACGTGTCCAGAATGTGGTGGTGTCCTTTTAGACCCATTCGATTTTGCGTTCGTTGGCTCAAATGAAACTGAATAAACTTCCACTAATGGCTCGATTCAGGTGTTTATATATTTTGCCATTTTTGTGTATATTTAGTCAAAATATTAAAACCGCCAAAATATATATTTTCATAATCATAATATAGACAAGATTAATTTGAAAGGAGTTTTAATCGATTTTTTTCAAGTTTGAAAGACGAAGACCGATTTTTGATTTCTCGTGCTCACATACCAAAGATCAATGATCATATGGATGACCAGTATCTTAATTTATTTTTATCAATTATTTTTAAAATTGTGTTAAACTACGTCTTTAGTTATATGTACTACTAGATTATATCCCGGGAACGTCCCGGGGTTGAGAAATATAATATGACATATTAATTTTACATATGAAATAGAATGTTGCGCTTTACAGTTACATGTAGGAAAGCTTTGGGTGGCACCTAACCTAAAACAATTAAAAATGTATCTACAATGTTAACGCCTAACCTTAAACAATGTATAACTATAATATTAATATCTAACCTAAAACAATGTATAACTCCTGTTGAAAATAGAATTCATATTTACTGATTTGAACATAATTAGTGACTTGCCTATACATGATTAATGATTTACCTGAACACTTTGTGTTTTTTTCTTGTATAAACGAAACCACACAAAAAATAGTCGTTTTTCTGCGTTTTTTATATAGCACTATGGTACTCGTTGGAAAGATAATAAAACGCTCGTTAATTTGGTGTAATTTTTTTTCTTTAAAAAATCTCGTATATAAAAGATATTAACGTTTAAAAATTATGGGAGAAAATATAAGAGAGAAAAATCCAATTTTGTTTTTAAATTATTTTTTTCCTAAAATATCTCAATGCCACATGGGATGACACATGGCACAATCAAAGAGAAGAATGCCTCTTTAAGTGCCATGTCATTAAAACTGCTTTGGTTTATTTTATGTATAGATTTTATTTAAATTATTTTTTATAATTAAGTATTGGGTAATTTATTTATTTATTTTAAATATATATTTTAATTTATCACATACCAAAGATCAATGATGATATGGATGACCAGTATTTTAATTTATTTTTATCAATTATTTTTAAAATTTAATTTTTTTTGTTTAAATATGTATTTTAATTTATCTATCGAATTATTCAATTGACTATTTTTAAAGGGTTTTTGACTTTCTTGTATATTTATTTTATATTTAATTAAAAAAATTAGTTATGACATGGGAGGCGTAACAAGCATGTATCATTTTTTGTGAAAGTTGTGGCAAATAAGAGTTAAGTAGTGAAAAAAGTTGATGTGACGACAATGTGGAGAAGAGAGATTGTAGTAAGAACTCACACCACACCACCCTTATGAGTGTTTCTTTTTTTGTATATTAGTATATAATATACCATTAATTGGTTTGTGAACAATTCTAAGAAAATAATGTTTAAATTTACATGACTAATAACTTTAATTTTACTTTTATTTCTGATGACTGTAATAATCGCCTGACTAATTTTAATTTGGATGACTATAATGACTTTAATTATGTCTTTAGTTCATGTAATTAAAATCTTTGCTCGTTTCCAAGAGCGTGATGGATTGACTTATCCCGGGCAACCGAGGATGCCACACGAGGTTCCAAAAGTTGACCTCATGACATTAGGCACCCCTTACGCCCTTAAGCATATACATTTATAACAGATAATGTATAAGACTTGTATGCTACACACTGCACTATGCAAATAAGCTCATCTAATTTTATACCAGCAAACTACTACTTAAAACACTGACATACAAATTGAGGGGCACACATGCTTTGAAAAACTCCATGTACTCATATGAGTGCAAAATCATCATTTTAATCAGAATTCAACTATAACTAACAATCCCATATTCTTCTGCTTCATGTTTCAAGTTTGTAAAAAGCTTGCAAAGTTACCATGCAACAAAACGTTCGAACTTTTGAAAATAATTGAGCTACAAACTTAAAAAAAAAACAAAATAAATCGAGTCCATAATTAAATTTCATATATAATAACAATAATATGCAAATGTACAAAGCATGTACATAAAAGACGAAATAAATAGCTATCACTAATAAATTTGTTTCGGTCAATACTAGTTATTCTAGGGATGGCAAAAGAACTCAAGCCCTACATGAATACCTGAAACATCCAAGAAATGTATTTCAGTATGGGACTGGGTATGAGATTGGCAAAAAAAAAAATATTTTGTGGGTATGGGATGAGGTCACACCAAGCCCCTTACCCGAGCCATATACCCGAAAATTTTAATTTTTTTCTGTAACCCTTGTTTAGTAATATTTCAACCATTTCTCTTTATAAAGAGAGAATCATAACACCGAAGGAAAACATTTTTCTGACCCGAACCTGGTTTGACCTGTTACCAGAACTGACCTGACCCAACCTGACCGTTTGCATTCACCTGTTCCAAATCACCCATAAATCACTTATGTCAAGTTTCAAGATGCATAACCCCTACCGAACATGTTACAAGTCATTTTTTCTGCAGATTTTTGGTGTTCTGAAAAACTAATGTTCTGCATCTGTTTTTTTTTTCTTTCCTAATACTCAAACTCATCAACACATACCACTTTTTTTAAGACCAACCAACAAGAAATTATAAGTTCCAAGGAACAACAGAAATCCCAACATCTTTCATTTCCTTACAAATCATTTAGATGTATATCTTGAAGCACAGAACAAAAAGAGAAGTTAAATACTTAAATACATTGCTATCAAAGCCGTGTAAGTTACCGTGTTCTTTTCATTATCAAGCAAAGAGTTAAATACTTTTGCAACTAAAACAGGATTGTTAGCACACCCAAGCTTGCATATCAACAACACGCATTGGGTAACTCCAAAAATGAATGTGCACAATACTTGGCATACCCATAGTCTCCTTTGTTGTCTCGGTTTATTTTAGGCAGCTGGCCTTATTTATTTATTTCTTATTTCGAAAGTTGTAAAGACTCATCTAGGGGTTATAAATAATTGATGGGGCATTTGTAATGCCTTGTAGCACATAATAACATAAATACGCACTATGATGATTGTAGAAATCACGCCTAGCTTTTGATTAGTCACCGATTAATCGCTAGGTGGTGGTTCACTGATTAATTTTAATCTAATCGGCCAATTAATTGCTAGGCAATCAAGGGTGGTCAAAACCGATCGTAATCGGCCAAAAGTTGGTGGCAATCTAGGGATTTAGACCAAAATCCGATCAAAAACATGTAGATTCTGGCGATTAATCCTATCTACTTAAAAATATGTGTCATGGAAGGGGTTAAAACATGTTTATTTGAAAAAAAAAACACACTAAAGTGTGTGTGTGTGTGTGTATAACTAAAAATTACATATAAAACCCTAACCCAACCAATCCCGATTAATCGCTAGCCGATATCTCGCAGGCAGATTAGAGTCTAGCGATTCTTACAACGCTGCCCGCTACTTACACCCATGAACGTAGTTCAGATCAGCAGCTGATTGTGCATCATCATCAGACATCAGCTGATTTCAGCAGACGGTCAGCTGATCAGAAGCTGATCAAATCAAATTAGCAGGTCTGTCAAAGTAGGCCAACTGTTGTGGGTCAACAAAAGTCAACAACAGCCGTTTGCTGTGTTTCTTTGGTCTAATCAGGAGGATTGAAGACCAGAAAAAATATTTGCCATCACTCGGTTGAGAGTCGGGTTTGACAAGAAAAAGTCAACAGAAAAGATAAGTGTATTGGAACATCCGTTATAACAGAACAAGTGGTATCAGATCCAAGGCTCAGTTTGTTCATGGATCCCAGGTTTGGCTCCCATTTTCGGGTTCGGCTTATTTGGTTATCATGGCGGAAGAAGGAAGAGCGAAAAGTGATAGGAAGGACCAAGATCAGAGGATCAGGATCCACTAAAGATCAAAAGATTGGGAGATCCTTGGTTTTAAAATGTGCGCATAATGCGTGATGTGCCCGTTGCTGACATATATGAATAACATAATACTATAATAATTAATTATATGCTTAGATGCTTCATGAATTCATCCTATGATTTCATATGCCCTTTACTAGTAACTTAAGCAATGTTACCATAAGAACAACCTAGGAATATATTATATAAAGAACAAATAGTACAAAGACATACACAAAAGAATATGTTTAGAAAAATTGACCCCAAACGACAGCGACCGAATCAGAGGAAACGAGATACAATTACAGAAACTGACCTAAGATTGGACAAACCTGAGAAGGACCGGTAAACAGCGGATTCGAGTGAGGGAAGTTCACCTCTAGGGGCTGAAACTGAAGAAACAAATTGAATTATTATCCTCATCTTAACTTTTTCAAATTTCAGCAGTCAATTTAACACCGAGAACAAGTAAAACTGTGCAATAAAGTGGAACCTTACCTGCTGGCGTCTGGTTGTGCAGTAAAGGGGCAAGCGGCGATATTATTGTGAGGGGTTTTACATTTGTGTATCCCTTTCCAGAGACACGCATTGTTGTGTGCCCCTGCTAGACTAATACACAAATTAACTTGATTCGTCTAACCCTTTGGTTTTGGTTGATGGCTTGTTATCAAGGTCAGAGGCCATATCTCACTCAGTGACAACCTTCATTTCTCCCTTTTCTCTCGATATAGAGAGAATCGAAAACCATAACGAAAACATTTTTTAATTCCCCATCTCCAATTGCCCCCTTAAATCACATATGTCAAGTTATTCAAGTCTCAAGATGCATAATCCCTACCAAACAACATGTTACAACTCATTTCTTCTGCAGATTCTTTATTTTCAAAACAACTAATGTTTTGAATCTGTTTTTTCTCTTTCCTGTAATACTCAAACTCAACAACTTTGCCACTTTTTTCAAGACCAGCCAACAACACATTATAGGTTCCAACCACAACAGGAATCCCAACATCCTTCATTTCCTTAAAAATCTGTAGTCCTTTAGAAGTATTTCTTGAAGCAAAGTAGGCTGCCATCAAAGCAGTGTAAGTTGTCGTGTTCTTCTCATTATCAGGCAAAAAGTCAAATACTTTCGCGGCTGAAACAGGCTTATTAGCACACCCGAGCTTGTATATCAACAATGCACTTTGATTAACTCCAAGAAAAATTCCATTTTTTACCATTTCTTCAACAATATCCGCTATCTTCGGGTAAGAATTTGTCCTAATAAATAAACCCACTAACGAAAGATACAAAATTTTATCATATTTTATTCCCATTTTTTTACCGTACTCGTAGGCCAAAACAGCACCGTGAGGTCTCTCATGAGCAGTGTATGTGTCTATAACTGATGAAACAATCTCATGAGTCAAAATGACATTTTTGTCCATCATATCTTTAAATAAAGAGTCAACACCAACAAAGTGCTTTCTGTTCAAAAGATATAGCACAAGGCGTTGATCTATGGATACTGTGTCAGAAACGCTATTGTTTACTAGGGGTTCCGGTTTCTTGTAATGTATAGATAAATGACGATTTGATTCCTTAAGGAGAACATCACTTTCCCCTGCATTTTTTAAAGTTTCAAGAGCTTTTGTATATATCGGATGGCGAAGAACAAGTGTGTTTTCTTTCATATATTCAAGGATTTTCAACATAACCCGTGTTTCACCTGCTTTGCAACAACTTTCAACTAAGATGTTGCATGTCGCTTTATCAGGTTGTACTCCTGCATCTTGCATCTTGATAAAGATATCTAGGACTTCGTTGAATTTTCCTGAAATCAATTTCCAGGAACTAAAATTAATGTAAGAAAAATCTTACGGGGTCAATAAACATAAATTCACAAACACTCATCTACAAAAGACGAACGCCTAAGGCTTATGCTTGATTAATGCAAGACTCAATATAGAAATTACTTGACAGATATACCTAAATGTGGCAAGATTAGCAGATCAGGAACAGACTAATCAAGTTCTGCGCAAAATGGGTATTTTTTATGCAGTACGGGTCAGGCCAGATTACTTGAGCAAAAACACTTTTTTTTATTCATGTTTGTAAGGTTATACAAATAGTTTACACTTTACATAACTGTATCATAACGACATCCTGATTTTGTATATAAAGCTATTTAAGAGGTTGTATCCTTTATAAATACTCTTCGGTCGTCTTTCAACCAATTTGAGCCCATTAGATATTAGACAACCCCTAATCAACAACCAATGAGTTGAAATTGCCACCTCTAGGTGTATCTTAAAACAACTTGATGGGTATACCTAAAGGTGGCATAACTGGCGGATCAAAAACAGACCAAACAAAATCTGGGCAAAATGAGTATTTTTAGTACGGGTTGGACCAGACAGAGTTACCAGAACACTTTTTGTTCATATTTTTAAGGTTACACAAATAACTCACACTTTACATATACCCCTTTGAGTCATTTTCTTATTAGCTTTATAATTATAATTAGATTTTACACATTGAACCCATTAGATATCAGAAAACCCATAATCAACAAATCGTCAACCCAATGGCTTAAAATTACTACCTATAGGTGTATCCTAAACAAACTTTTGATTTCCAAAGGATCACAATGATAACAGAAAATAAGCACATCATCTCGTATTCGTTGATGAAATCTAAAATGTGGTTGATGGGTTCTTTCTTTCTTTTAACTTATGCTTGTCATCTGAAGTAAGGATAATGATGATATATACTGCACTAACACTTAAAACAATAATTGACAAGTTTAACTCTATAGCAATAATGAAGTATCTTATCCTAATTTTATTGGGATTAAAAAAAATCACACTCACCACAAGCAGCAAGATGCTCCATCAACACCGTATAAGTAAAACAATTGGGCACACACCCAGTCCGAATCATCTCCTTATAAACCCCAACCGCCTCTTTAACCCGCCCACAGTCAAACAAAACCTTCATATAAGCAGTATACGAAACGACAGTCAAACCAACACCCTTCTCCTTCATCTCCTCCCACAACTTGATAGCCCCATCAACATCCCCATCGTTCGAGAGCCAATGCAGCATACAAGTATAAGTAACCACATCAACCTTAACCCCTTTCTCCTGCATCTGTCGGAACACAAACCACATCGATGAAATCCTCCTTGCCTCACCAAAAATATCAATCATTGTGGTGTAAGTGAAGTGGTCATGCTTAAAGGTTCTCAACCCAGATGTCCAGTTGAAAAAAAGCCAAGATTTATGCATGGGCGGGTGGGTTTTCAGGACTTGGTTTATTGTGTATGAGTCCCATTTGATCGGGAGGCTTTGGAGCTGTTGTTGGGCAGATTCCCATGTTGAATACCTGAGTATGATTGATATGCTTGTGATTGTGTCTTTCATGTACACTTTAGGGGTTGTTGTAAAGGTTTCTTTGGTGGTTGATTTGTTGGTTTTCTTGGAGTTTGCTGTGATTTTCTTGATGGGTTTGGTTTGTTTGAATTGGGTTTGTGAATGGAAACATGAATTGATACAAAAGCACAAAAGCGGTTTGTGTGTTTTGAGGAATCGAAAGAGGGAACCGGAAGAAACCATGAATGTTGGGTATTATCTTGACAAGGTTTATTTAGAAGTGAGAACAAACTCATTCTAATGATTCATCCACGCTCCGTGGTGGGAGTTCAGTTGATGTCGTTTCACCTCTTCATGACATTACCAGATGTAAACACCCACGGGCTAGAAAGCAACTATCTTCTTTAACCTGTAATACATAAACAGATGGATAGAGTACAGTTAAAACAATTGACCGTATCACGTGTAACCTACAATGCAATACTTTCAAAACCAATATACAACACAGGCAATGTGTGACACAAATCATAATACCAAAAACATACATACATCCCAAATGTAAGCATGAAACGGAAACGGAAACGGAAATCAAATAAAATTTATCATACAACACATGTGATTAACATGTAAACCAAACATTGAATTATCTGGAAACAGACGCAGTTCTTCAACACCAACAACAAAACTCAAACATCATTAACTCCTTTACACGATAAAACCTTTTCATATCACAAACCACTTGTTCAACCTCGTTTGTCCTAAACCCAAAGCATAAGCCCAAAATCATATAACCTTATAAAAATCATACAATGCATATTTACATACATTATACATACATATGCATATAAATATTTACAATTACATATACAAACACATATATTACACATATACATACAAATTACAAAAGCTTATAAATATTTACATTTACATATACAACAACAACAACAACCGCCGGACCCAATATATCTCACAAATACAACAACAACAACAACAAACGAAAGGGTCTGGGGAGGGTTCCCTTTTAATCACATGTGTTGTATGATAAATTTTATTTGATTTCCGTTTAACGTAGATAGGCTTTACCTCTATCCAGTGGCGGATCCAGGAATTTTATCCCGGGGGGTTCCGTTTTCTATACGCCCCAATCTCATATGATGGTAAAGGAAAAAAAACCGGGTTGGTAGACGGTTCGGGTCGGGTAAAGTTCATCAGATAAATAAAATACGATACAATAATGAAAACTAGTTCTGAACAGACCAGGATTGAAAACTAGAAATCAGCAGGTACAAGAAAACTAACCATATCAACATCAGACTGTAGAGGTTGTCCGTTGCTTACTGCCAATGCTGCTGCTGCAAAAACCTAATTAGGAAGTTGACATCAATACCCAAACCCAACATTGATAACATATTAACATCAGTACTCAAACCCACAAGCTGTAGAAATTATACTTAGAAACAAATAACACTTTGATTGTTTCTAAAATAAAACAAGATCATAACAGAGACATTTTGTTCTCTCTTTGTGTGTTACCACATGAGAAGGTATTTAACATTGTATGTATGACATCAAATATATTATATTATTTACAATGGCCTAGGCTATATATATATATATATATATTATTCATCGTTCTCAAGATTATGGACAAGAAGAAGTTCCAAATGGTTCTCTATTTTCTTCTACATACATAGGTCCAAACAAACAGAGGACAAGAAAAATGGTTGAATACTATAAATTAATCATAGTATAAAGCAGCATATTAGAAAGCATATTAATTAAAACACAACAAATTGAAACTCAACACGATAAAATCAACAAATTAGAACATACCTGACTGAGAGAGTTAGGGGCTGCTAGAGAGGCCAGATGTAGTCGATGGACGGTGCTGTGGTGGGCGGAAGAAGGCGTTTCATCTGTAAGTCACCAGAGGAATGAGGAAGGAGAGTGGTTGTATGTTTCAAGTGTGAAACCCTAAGTTTCTTTAAAAAAAAAAACAGAATAAAACAAATAAGGACTAAAGAGCTGACGCCTAACGGGAATCGAACTAGGGATGTGAACTTGAGGAGGGGAAGGATTTACCGCTAGAGCATTTATTTGAATTGGATAAGGCTTCCTTTATAATATATTTAACGGTTCCCGGACGGTAGATCCCCCTTGCAAATACACACACAATGATGCATAGAAAGACACACTAGATTTGTGCATAAAAGAGCATTAATTACAGTTGCCAGTGTTCGGCTCATCTAAAAAGCCCTGTAAAACCATCTATAGCATAAACCCTAATTTTTGAGTCGATGACTCGGTGTCTAATATGGAAGAAATGGGGAGAAAAGTTGTTGATTCAACATAGGCATATGTTTTTATATCTAACTAGTTTTATACCCGCCGCGCCTTGCCGCGGCAGGGATGAACGGTTTACTGCGTCATACGTTGCGTGGTTGTAGACCTGCACCTGACTAAAACCTAGCTCACGCAAGGGATTAATATATTAATTTATGAATATCTTCACATGGATAATTCGTAATACCCCCTTTAGTAGTATTTGTGAGATTTGAATAGAGAGAATTGTATAAATGAAGGGGTATGGGGGCTATTTATATGTGGTGAAGGGGTATGACACCCTTTAGTGAACCGACACAATGGTTCAAAATAACCACCATAACCGCCACAACTATAGGTTATACAACAATAATACATACTAAATAATCTAACTTAGGATAATCAAATATTATGTCCAACAGTATTTTATATGGGATTTTTGTCAGAATACTATATCCGCATAAAATTTTTTTACATCGGTTCTAAATAAGTTTTACATATTATTATACTGTTGCATTGAATTATTAAACTAAAGACATTATTTAGAACCAAGGATAAAAAAGGCTACTATAACCAAAGATGAAGGATGAAAAATGTAATATGTTGTAACGTAGGTTTTGAGAATGATTCAACTTTTTGGATAAGACACCTGTTGAAAAAATGGTAAGAGGGAGGTCTATGGAAGCCACCCTACCATTATGACAAATTTCAATTTTAAATAGATTATTATTTCAATTTAATTAAAGGTAATTAGGATTCATACACCCCCTATTTAGGATTCATACATCCTAGCCCACATCACATACCAATAAGAAACAGCCACATACCCCAGAATGTGATGTCACACCTCCAAAATGTGACGTCACAGGGTGTATGAATCCTATAACCCTTAATTAAATTATTATAAAATCCGACAAACCATGTGCTGCATATCATTTTCTTAAATGGTTTTGCAAAACCATTTCAAACACAAAAGCAAACCCTGTACATTCTTATTGACACCCACATTGAAGAGAGAGAGAGAGAGAGAGAGAGAGAGAGAGAAAGAGAGAGAGAGAGAGAGCGGTAGAGACAACCTCCTCTTTTGCTTCCACCCGCTCCACTTCTTCTACCGTCGCCGCCGCCATGGCCTCCGACTCCAAATCCGAATTGCCCACACTTCCTATCCACACTATCAAAATTGTTGACTGTCCCAACTACCACCATCGAAACACCACCCCCACTACCGTCAACCAAGATACCACTACCGCATAACCACCACCCAACATCACCGCTAGCAAGAGTCACTACCAAAAACAAAACATCGACATCACCACCACTAACCGGGAAGGGTCTAGAGAGAGAGAACGAAGAGAGAGAAAGAGAAGGTAGAGAGAGAGGAATGGGTGGTTTGGCAGGTTTTCCTAGGCGGTTTCGGCTTGGTTTTCCTGGTTCGCATTAGAGACTTGTACATGACGTAAGATGACGTTGGCGCTGACGAAATGGAGCTTTAAAAAGTTGTATTGAGCGAAACAGTATTTCGCTCTCACACGAAAACTTACATTTTAAATATATATATATATATATATAATTTATTTTGATTCAAAAGTGTCCATTTATGGTTTGGTCTACAACTCGCAAAATGGGCGGGTTGGGTGACGGGTCAGAACGGGTTTGGATTTGGGTCAAAATTAGTCGATCCAAAATAGAGATTTCTCGTCCATTTCTCAACCATGGGAGATGGAAGTAAAACTCCTACCAAAAGACATGTTTAAAAATTTGTCAATATAAAAAATAGGGGTAACTTTGCTAAATAGTAACATAGTTTTAGGAGTGTTTTAATCAAGTCACTCATAAAAAAATTTGTTCCAATTAGGTAACTAAAGTTATTTTAGTGTTCTAATCATAGATAATTTACCCATTAAGAAGGTCATCAATCCATATGACTTTTATTTGGTTATTTTTTTAATTGTTGACTTGGATTATCAATAACAACATGGATTAAAAAATTGAAAAATAAATATTTAAAATTATGAAAAATACAAAAAAAAATTATGAAGAAAAATGTAAATAATTATAAAAAGGTAAAAACTAACGAAAAAATTAAAAAAATGTGAGCTTTTTTAAAATGGCAAAAAAATATTAATTAAAAAAATATAAAAAATAAAAAATATAAACATTTTTAAAATTTTCACAATTTTTATAAAACATTTTTTTCCCAGTTAGATAAGTCAACTTTACTTTGATGTTCTAATCAGGTCACTGAAGTTTAATTTTATGTTCTAATCATAGATATTATATATGCTATTCAGGTAAACTATATAGGATTAGAACATAAAATAACTTTTAATGACTTAATTACAACAAATATTTTTATGAGTGATCTAATTGGAACACTAGTAAAAGTTGATTACCATTCTATAAAATATTCCCTAAAATATATTAGTAAGTTTACGGGTTTTAGTTCTCATCAGAACAGTGCATGTAACAGAAATAATTATAAGTTGACCTATCAGGGTAGCTACTCCCCTCAGTGTATGGCGTCCCTTAAGCCCATAACCAAACCAAGACTATCCCCCGTTTCGTTGTTCCATAGTAAAACAACTAATTCGGCATACAATGCACCCAAACAGGGACCAACGCTATCGATCCAGGGTTGGCATCATCAAGCACTAATAGTATTATTCATCAAACCCTATTGCTACGTTACACGTATTGTCCCCTTCACCTCTCTCTTCAGACAACTTGTTATAGTTCACGGCGGGGTTCGCCACTCTGCGGCTCACCATTACCTAAGTACCCATATTATGTAACAATCATTCTTACGTCACAGCACAATTTGAAACACTTCTTTTCCCCCGAGTTTAAAAACGTTTAAAAACATTTAAAAACATTTTAAAATGTTTAAAGAGGGGTCGCAAAATTGCTTAACAATTACACACACAAACGGCTCCACACAATTGGGAGGAATGGCAACAAATACGACTCAACAATTTCCATAATATACCAGTTTACTAGTGCGTGTTTATCCGACAAATTGTTTTACCCAACTCCTAACACCACTATAATACTCAAATCTCGTTTGATTAAAAAAACATGCCTTATGCCTGTTGGTGATGGATTCCTTTTATAACCTTAAATATTATCCTTAAGTTAGTCAAGTTTGCCAAAGCACGCTCCAATCACCGCTCAATTTTTTCTTTCACGTTGTGATAGTAATTTACTAACAAGAATCAATATTTAAATTATATTCCCAAGTCTAAGTACTATTTTTGTATTTACTTCCTTAACAACTCGACAACTTACAAAAAATGTTTTCTAAAAAGCTCCCGTAATTATTCTTTCGAAAATATATTTATATACTTTTAGAATAATTACTTTATCATTCACACCTCATTTCTCGTCACAAACTTCATATATATATATGTCAACGTTTTTAGTATTGTCCTGGTTATTTGCGCATTGACTTGATTAATTAACTATATTATTTTAACATAACTCCATACTCAAAATATAGTTAACTTGATACTTTCGTTTCTTTACAAAAGTAACCCTTAAGCTCACAACTTTGCACTTAATACCCTACTTTTGTAAAAAGTCATTTTCACCGTTAACTTTTCAAAAGTTCAAGTTCTAACTTTAAGTTTGTAAAACATTCTCAAAATACTCACTAACTTTACAAACTTTACATGTTATGCCCAAACTTTGAAATAATATAAGTTTTCACATAAACTTTTACTTTGTTCAAACAACTAAGTTTATTAATCAAGTTCATGTCAAGACTTGTAAATATATGTGTTTATTTTAAAATCTAGTTTAGATCATCATCTTTGTCATGTTAACAACTAATGCTTTTATAAACCATTCATCTTATCAAACTCATCATCATCAACCTTTGTTTTTAAAGAAAACATTATCTTTATATATTCAACTTCTGATATAGGTTTAGTTATTAACATACAACTTTGATGATCTTGTATATTATCACCACAATCTTAACAACACCATACACACAATCCATACCTACGGTTCATCCCAAATTTTTTAACGTTAATATCTTTTTATACACAATCCATACCTTTGTTTCTAAAGATTTACTTTACCAATTTAAAACAAAATTGGATTTTTCTTTCATGTTTCATCCCATAATTTTTTAACGTTAATATCTTTTATATACGGGAGTTTTTAAAGAAAAAACTTACACCAAATTAACGAGCGTTTTATTATCTTTCCAACGAGTAGTGTAGTGCTATATAAAAAACGGAGAAAAAATTGATTATTTTTTGTGGGGTTTTGTTCGTCAATGAAACACAAAGTGTTCAGGTTATTCATTAATCATGTATAGGCAAGTCATTAATTACGCCCCACTTACGGTGTGCGCATATAGGCAGCGTTTGGTACGCAGGAATGAGAGCCGGAATGGAATGGAGCATTACGATGGAATGAAAAAAAAGGTATTTGGTTGGTCAAGGTAATGGAATCATCCATTACCTTCTCCATTCCGTTCCCTCTAAAAAAACCCCATACTCATTCCATCCAACCCCCCTGTTTTTTTTCCATTCCATTCCCTCTGTCACCCTTCACACCACTGAGGCACTGACCAACACCACCGCCCACCACCGCCATCGCCACCCACCACCGACCGTCGCCACCCACCGACTACCGCCGCCACTCTCCGTCACCGACCACCGCCACCACCACCCACCGACTACCGCCATCACCGGCCACCATCGTCGACCATCGCCACCCACCGACCACCACCGCTAACCGTCGCCGCCGCCACTCACTGTCGCGACCCGGCGCCACCGACCATCGCCACCCATTGACCACCACCGCCAACCGTCGCTACCGCCACTCACTGTCGCCGTCACTCCTTGTCGCGACCCGCCGCCACCAACCACCACCACCGTCACCGCTACTATCACCACCAGACGCCGCCACCGACCACCACCACCGTCACCGCTACTATCACCACCAGACGTCGCCACCCACCACCACCCATCGTCGTCACCGCCACTGACAACCACTACCACCACCGTCGTCGGCGCTGCCGCCACCATCGACCACCACTACCTCTACCACCACCAACCACCGACGTTGGCCCCCGCTGCCAACAGCCATCACCACCACTGATTTTATTCCTTTGTTCTTTTCCTGCATACCAAACAATACAAAGTAATGATTCATTCCATTCTTACGTGTAACCAAACAAGACCATGGAATGGTAATCATCCATTTCATTCCTTTGTTCATTCCATTACATTCTCCATTCCATTCCTTCATCTTATTCTATTACCCCATACCAAACAGATCCATAATGTATATATGTGTGCCCCTCGGGGGGGCAAAAGTAAAGTTGCACTAGTTTTAACATTATTTTACTAATTTCGTGAAAATAACGTTAAAAACGACGGACGGTTAATCATGCATCATGTGGTGGCGTTGATAGCCAATAGACAAAGGGGTACATGCACCAATCGGGTTTGTCCCGATTGCTAAGTGTTCTGTGCCTTATGTCCAAGGCTTGATACTAAACCACATCGAGTCAGGGGTCTTATTGGAAGCAGCCTCTCTATTCTTAGGGGTAGAGGTAAGGCTGTCTACATCTTATCCTCCTCAGATCCTACCTTAGCTTTGCTATAGGTGGGATTAACTGAGTATGATGATGATGATGATGATGATGAGGCAAGTCATTAATTATGTTCAAACCAGTAAATATGAATTCTATAATATTAGTTATACATTGTTTAAAGTTAAGGGTTAACATTGGAGATACATTGTTAATTGTTTTAGGTTAGGTGCTACCCGAAACTTTTTTGCATGTAACTGTAAAGCGCATCAGTCTATTTCGTATGTAAAATTGATATGTCATATTAGATTTTTCAACTCCGGGACGTTCCCGGGATATAAATCTAGTTTAAAATAAAAAATTTACTTTATGAATTAAAAACAAAATTGGATTTTTGTCTCTCATCTTTCATCCCATAATTTTTAAACGTTAATATCTTTTACATACGAGAATTTTTAAAGAAAAAAATTAAACCAAATTAACGAGCGCTTAATTATCTTTCCAACGAGTACCATAGTGTTATATAAAAAACGGAGTAAAAAAACGACTATTTTTTATGGGGTTTGTTCATATAGGAAAAAAACCACAAAGTGTTATAGGTTATTCATTAATCATGTATAGGCAAGTCATTAATTATGTTCAAACAAGTAAATATGCATTCTATAATATTAGAGTTATACATTGTTTAAGGTTAAACGTTAACATTGGAGAATTGTTTTAGGTTAGGTGCTACCTGAAACTTTATTGCATGCAACTGTAAAGCGCATCAGTCAATTTCGTATGTAAAATTGATATGTGATGTTAGATTTTTTAACCCTGGGACGCTCCCGAGATATAAATCTAGTCAATTCAATATTTTAAAATTAAAAGAAGATAATTGAGATTTGTTATAAATATATTATATTGTGGTTATCAATGCCTAAATTAGATTAGGCTTGTTTCCCAAGAATTCTCATTCCTATTTATACCATTGTATCTTATTTGTAATGCACACTTGATTAATGAAATTCTATATTTGATTACCTACACAACTAATTAATACAATTTTCGGTTAAATCGAGATTGACATTTAATACTGTTTAGAATTTATGTAAAAAGTTTAGAATAATATATATATATATATAGGTTCAAGATCCTGTATAAAGTGTTTTTTTGTGAGAAGTGTGAGAAGGTGTTTTAGCCATTGGATCATCTTAATCTATGGTGTGAATTAATTAAATGGCATTTTTGTAATTAATGTTATAATTTATTAATTGATTATATGTTTTGAGGGTATGAATGTAAAATCAACATCTATTTTAAACCAAAAAAAAAAGAAATTGTATATGACTTCCCTTAAATTACGTAACTTCCCAAGCAAAATCCACCAATAAACATGGAAATAATAATCTCTACAATAAAGCCTTGTGAATGCATCCAAGGGTAGCGCCAAGTGTGTGTTTTGGCGTGTGTTCCTAAAGTGTGACATCAGGGTAACATTGTGTGTTTTTTTGGCGCTACCCTCCCTGGCTACATAATTTATTTCGCGTTGACTCGTTTCGTGGTGTGAGTTGTTATTTTATTCCTGGGGGTCTTGGTGCTAGCATAGTAGCATGAATTTGACTGGACAACGAAGATGAGTTGTACGATGTGGGCTGTTCTGCATCAAATTGGCTATGGCTTACTGCTCACAGTTCTGAAATATCAATTGTGTACTCTTATCAATAATTTGGTGTGGGTGTGTTTGGTGTTGGATATGTTAACTAGGGTTGGGGGTGGAAAGGGTAGTGCCTAGTGTGTGTCTTGGCGTGAGTTTCGTTAAGCGCAGAATGGGTTACATTGTGTGATTTCGGTGCTACCCTCCCCAGTTACATATATTCGTATTCGTGTTAGTTCGTTTCAGAGTGCGTGTGTTTTTCATTTCTGGGTCTAAAGGGATGGGTTACATAGTTGGTGGTGATTTTTCTCTCTCTCGGCTTTGTAAGAATTTCCGGATACATATCAGTACAAGCGAGTCAGTGTGGTACTATTATCTGCTGCACAATGTGGGGGTGAAATCAGGGGTATTTTGGGTATTTTCTGTGGTGGTGGGGCTGTCAGATCGAGTGGATGCTGTCGCACATGGCCAGATTAAGTCGGATTTGCTCCTGCATTAGGTGGCATTCACTGTTAACGGTATTATCAGATTTATGCAGGGCCTGTTGGTGCAACACCAGTGTAAACCGGTTTCATTCTGCTACGGGTGGATCAGGCTAACCAGAATTGTCACTGCAGCGTTTTTTGGATTCCTTACATGAAAAAAATTGACTGTGGCTATGATTCTGGTCAAATGTTCCTCGGCCATGACTTACAGCGGTGTCTAAGAGATATGAAGTTTCAGTGGTGCAGAATTTTCAGCACCAAATTATATACAGCGTTCTCGTTCTCGGGTCGTCAAAGGGATATTCTTGTTAGTCACAGATATAGAAGTCACCGGTCCCATGATGGCTGCACATCACCACACAATTTGGACAGCCTTGGTGAGTACTCTTACGATTGGTTTCTCTAATGCAGAAGTGGATTGATTGGCGCTACCAGGTCATGGATCACATTTAAAATTCTTATGGGCGTTGCTGGTTTGATGCGGCTGATATCGGTGGATGAATCAATGGTAAAATTGAAGCTGAACTGAGTCGTTATGGATGGCTAAGGGCTGTGATTACTGTCAAAGTGATAGGTTCATCCTCTTATGTTTAGGCCTTGGCGAGTGCGTGTCTTTTGTATGTTTTGTGTTACTCCTTTCTTCCGATTTCTAACCGCTGGTTAGGAATTTTGTACTTGTAATCGTTATGTATTATGGTTTTTTCGTATGGAATAAAAGTATCTCCTTCTCCGTTAAAAAAAAAAAAGAATGCATCCAAGGATTTTCAACACTAAACATGGAAATAATAAATCTCTGCGTAACTTCCCACGCGAAAAAAAATAAAACTTCCCAAGCGAAAAAAAAAATCCCAAGCAAAATTCAACACATATTAGGCTGGTTTATGATCATGATATATGAACATAAAACACGTATTTTATTTTGTTCAAAGGATTTTTTGTGGTTAGGTGTTTTTTGAATTTAAAACACATTTTAAATGTATGTATAGTTATGTTTTAAAGTACATTCTAGTGTGTTTGTTGAATGTGTTACTGATTATGTATGATGAAGATAAAACACATTGGATTATAGAGATGATGATGATAAAACACACGAGAATGTTAAAACACAATGTTGGAATATGGTGATAAAACACACGGGTGTGAACGTAAAACACCTTCTGGATGAAAAAACACATAATCTGCCAAATGAATAAACACATTCATTTAAAACACCCTAAGTATGAACGTAAAACACCACAGTATGGGATTTGTATAATTGATATAGTTGAATGTTAATGACAATACGTGCAGAAAGATTTTTTATAAGAAATCAATAAAATTCATGTAAATTCAAACAAATAACTATAATAAAACTCTTATTTAATAACAAAATTAATTACACAAATTATCTCCTAAAATAAGCTTAACAACCCAAATTACAATGATGCCCCTCTAGTTAAAAAAAGTGGTTGCCACATGTCATATCTAGATTGGTTCTTACACTTCTCACAAAAAAATGGTTTTGTACAAGAACTAACCTATATATATATATATATATATATATAGGGTTAGGATCAAATACACAAGACACTTTTTCTAGGAAGGGTGAGAAGGATTGTGATCCATTGATCATATATTTGAAGGGTTGAGATTAGTTTGTTTGAAAAAAATAAATAATAAATTAGAGTAAGGGCATAAAAGGAAACCACATTTGTTGACCTTCTCTCTCCACATCAATGCACATGTCAAATTCCCCCCATCATTTTAAAACGTCTATAACTTTTTCATACGATATTTTTTTTTCAAAAAAATTTCACCATATTAACGAGCGTTTTTTTTTATCTTTAATATGAGTACCACATTGCTACATTAAAATTGAAAAAAACATTTGTGTTAAATGAGTTTTCTTCGCCATTGTGTCTTCTGCTCGTGCATTGTGTTATATTATGCATGTGTGCTTTATAAATATGTTATTGATGTTTTTTAGTCTACATATGATTTAACTTTGTATATTGTGTTTTTAGTATGCTTTTCATTGTGTTTTACGCAAATGAGTTTTGTATTTATGTGTACATTGTGTTTTATTATGTTGTTTATTGTGTTTAAGTCTATTTTTCATTGTGTTTTAGTCTTCTGTTTATTATGTCTTTAGTATGCCGTCCATTGTGTTTTATTAGACTGTTCATTGTTTTTTATACCCTATTGTTCATTGCATATTTAATTGGTACTCATTGTGTTTTACGTTATCTCCATTGTGTTTTACGCAACTGGGTTTTCAACTTTTTTTTTCAAAAGTATTAATTGTGTTTTAGTATTCTATTCATTGTGTCTTTATTATGTCATCCATTGTGTTTTACACAACTGGGTTTTTAACCATTTTTGAAAAGTATTCATTGTGTTTTAGTATTCTGTTTATTGTGTCTTTAGTATGTCATCCATTGTGTCTTACGCAACTGGGTTTTCAACTTTTTTTTTCAAAAGTATTTATTGTGTTTTAGATTTTTATTCATTGCGTCTTTAGTATGTCGTCAATTGTGTTTTATTAGATTGTTGATTATGTTTTATACCCTATATTTAATTGGTGCTCATTGTGTTTTACACTCCATTGTGTCTTACGCAAGTGGGTTTTTGACTTTTTTTTCGAAAGTATAACAATATGGTACTCATATTAAAGATAAAAAGACGCTCGATTTTATGGTATAATTTTTTTTAAAAAACGATGACGTATAAAAAAGTTATGGACATTTAAAAATGAAGGTGAAAATGGCATGTGACTTGCATGTGCATATTTTTTGACCAAATTACACCTCCCACTTGTTTAATCCTTTGACACATGTCATTTTCTAGTGGCTTCTCACCCTTTTCATTTTTTGTAGACTTTGTAGAATAATCCAACCCTATATATATATATATATAGAGAGAGAGAGAGAGAGAGAGAGTAAAAATCTTGTACAAAGTGTTTTTTTGATAAGAACTGTGAGAATAAAAGAGGGTAAATTTTTTTTATTATATTAACTAAATATTTGATTACCTACACAACTAAACTTATTCACCCAATTGACAAAGTCTGACCCAACGTTTCTAAGATAAAATGGGTGAGTTAACTTTTGATTGAGTACAGGTCAAATACAGCTTCAGTTTAACCTTTTAATATAAGTAATCAATTATGTGCATAGTCTTTTTGTATTATATAAACGGCATGTTGTGATTGTACAAATATAAGTATTGATTTCTGATTATCTATATCTATATATATATATAAAACAAAGGTGTTTTGCTGACGTGGCGCCCATTGGTTGATTCAATGTCCTCTTGAAATCGCCACGTGGCATTGTATAAAGCTTTTCTTTTAATTTTTGTAATTTTATTATTTCAATAGAATTAATAAAACAGATATAACTCATTCACGCTTATTCTCCTTCCACGTAACCCCTAAACAAACCCTAATCTTCTTTTTACTTCAACCCGCCTCTTCTCCCCACCCTCTCATTCACTGCATCTCTAACCGCCTCTTCTCCACACCCTGTCATTCCCTTTATCTCCTACCTATCAGGAAATCATGGCAACTCCTTCTGCAAGGTATTATCTTCATATGTTTTCTTCAGGTTCTCATGTTTTTCAGTTTATCTTATACGTTCAATTATAAGGGTTTATGTAACATTATAGACAGATCAGTAAATTTCTTTCTAAAAAACGACATCATGGATGCATCATCCTCCTTGTGTTGGGACTGTTTCTTTCGTCTGGTGTTGGATACTGCTGACGCACGGGTTGTAATGAAGGTGGGTCGGTGACGATTTCGTAACCCACCACAGCGCCCATAAAACCCAAATCCAAATTCTTAAACCCTCCTCCACCATTCTCCTCCCAAAACCCACTCTTATCCACTTCTTACTCTCACTCTCACACAAATCAGTTGCGGAGTATTAGAGTGGTGAATGGGGCTGTTGCGTTGGTTATTATAAAGTTATGGAGCAGACTGTGTAAGTATTGTTGATGATTGATGTGTTAGGGTTTTTGTTGTTTTTGTCACAGATAAATGGCGTCGTCGTCGGATCCGTGGACGAGGGAATATAGTGAGGCTTCTAAGCTTGCTGATGATATTACTAACATGATATCTGAGAGGAGTTCGTTTGGGACGGGGCCGGAAGCGCAGCGGCATTCGTCTGCGATCCGGAGGAAGATTACGATATTGGGGACTAGACTTGATAGCTTGCAGTCTCTTTTGACAAAGCTTCCGGCTAAACAACCGCTGTAAGTATGTTGTTCTGTTTGTTGGTTGAGTCGGTGCCTATGTTTGTAAGTATGTTGTTCTGTTTGTTGGTCATTTGTACACTCCTTAATTAACTTTGTGATAGTGTAATATGTCCATGTTACACTCTGTGAATTTTGTTCGTATAATGGTTAGTATTATGCATTTGTGCTACATGTTTGTCGACTGAAGTGTAGAGTATGTAGAACTGTTGATAATTCTCTCGATCATTCTTTCTCCGCCTCCTGGTTCCCCTCATCGATTTCTTCAGGTTATTAGGGGATTTTATGTGCCTCAATTGTAATCTGAATCAGAAACCGAAGAAGGGGTATACGAACAGATCTTGCATGGTGAACTTGACCTTGAATTAGAACCATGGCCAAGTATATCTGAAAGTGCAAAAGATTAGATTAGAGGAATGCTTGATCGCGATGTCACAAAGAGGATGACAGCACATGCAGTTCTAAGTGAGTTTAGACCATCAAATCTTCCATTTATTTGTTTATTTTTAAAAGTAGAGATTGTTCCGCTTGATGGCGATTTTTCAGCCGATGATGAAGAAGATTGGCCAGAGAAAGATTTTGATGACAAAGTTATTTTTGCAAGAGATGGCAGAAGGCCACTAATTACTGGTGATTTGGTTGTCACTTTACAAAATGGTGTTGCGGATTTAGGTGAGTTATGTTTTACGGATAACTCGAGCTGGAGGAGGAGCCAAAAGTTCATGATCGGTGCACGGGTCAAGAAGGATACATGTGCCGGGTCCAGAATTAGAGAAGCTAAAACCCAGGCATTATCGCGGAGAATGTAAGAAACCAATTTTCTATATTTTATTAAACGCTAAACCTTAAAGTCTTAAACCTTAGACGCTAATTAATGTGTTTGCTTAATTGATTCAGCATACAAGAAGCACCATCCACCATCCTTGGTTGACGGCGTTTGGAGGTTGGAAAAGATAGCGAAAGACGGGGTTTTTCACAAACGATTAGCATCAAACCGTATACGCACAGTCAAAGACTTTCTGCAGGTGTATGCTACCAACCAATCCTCTCTACTACATGGTTTTGAGTTTTGGTAACTGATATGATACTGATTTTAGGGCAATTTTCATGGCACTTACATTTTTCCAGCGTAAACAATAGCATTCAACAAAATTTGCTTTGTTATTTTTTATTTTTATAATGATTTCAAAGTTTGCTCAGTGGGCAATTAATTAAGAATAAAAAAGGACATGCTATAAATTTGAGTATAGAAAGTTTATTATCAGGGAGTTTGTTTTAAGGAGATAGGACATTAATTTTTAGAATAATGGGTTTATTCTCAGATGAATAAGTAGTTAGTTACTTTGGTTTAGGTAAATAGGGCATTATTTTTCTAAACAGAAAGTTTACATTTTGGGTGAGCTAGGATTTAATTCGAAGTACATTAAAATGAGTTATTCTTTTTAAACATGATGATTGTTCAAACATGCTTCAAGTACAAATCGTACCCTCTTTTTTAATGATCTATGATTCCACTTTCAGGAGAGACCTGCATACGGAATTCTGAGAGCATTATGCCTTCAAGCAGTAGGGCAGGTAATGTCCACACAAATTTCCTTTTGATAGAGCTTTGACATCCTTGAAATATTTTTTAGTGTCAATTTACTAGATGTGGAAATGTTGACCCTTTAAGAATGGGTCAATCTGGGTTTTGGTTCATCGTAAAAATAGTCAAGCAATTTCTTTTTATGTTAACGGGTCATTTTGGGTTGTGTTTTATGCGTCTTGAATACACTTTGACGACCTTCGACCCGTTTAATAGGTTTAGTCCAATTCCATTTTTAGCTACTTCTTTTAACTTTTATCATTGATTTTATTAAGATCTAAAGACTCATTTACCCATTAATGGTTTGAATTTCAAAGTTTGATCCTATATATGCGTGACCAGTTAATCTTTTCACTACTTTTAGCTAATGTTTTTGTTTGTTTTATGCATTAATGTTTTAATTTGTTTGTCACTACACATTCAGTGAATGATCTAAGTTTATCTTTTAATTTGTATTAGTCTTTTAATCACTATTTATTTTGGGCTTTTTGTTTCCGGTCTATATTTAAAGCAATTTTTTTCTATGTTTTAACTATGTTGTATTAAGTATGTGATACGTGAAGCTCTTGCCTCATGCCTCATGCCTAGCGCTTTGCGCCTCTGCTTTTGGGACCTAAACGCCTTTAAGAGTTTCTGGCTTTTTAAAACCAGTGTGCAGAATAAATTAAATTTAACCTTTCATTTAATATATTCACTTGCCTAATGACAAGCTGAAGCTTTTAAATCCCAGGTTCTTCAACATTTTGGTGAAAATATGTTTGCTTTTTTACTACACACAACTGCAACCTCTCAACTTTGTAAAGTCAAAGTCAATATCAAAAGTGAATGCTACCATATATTTAACATTCTTTGAGCTTTAAGTTGATTTACGTTAGTCTTTTTTTATATTTTGTTTATTATAATACTTGATATATTGACTTTTAAGATCAAATTGGGGGCAAATCGCTTACAAAGTTAACCATCTTTTGATAAAAAGCAAGCTCAAAACAGAAATGTCAATACTCCCATTAATCATCAACAAATCACTAGATTAGACATGGTTTCCTTATTTGCAAACATGCACTAGCGTGATTATAGGCATTTCAAATCATTGATCGTAATATAACATAATTTAAGTGAATAGTGTGATACTTGGTGTGTTTGGTTTTAATTGAGTTTGTTTGTCGAAGTCTAAGAATCTTGATATTTAATGTACTTTTCATTTTGCAGGAAAATAGCATTTTTTTTACCTAAGCATATGAGAAAACGATATTAACCTTATCTAAACATCACTTTTATGCTCATACCTATCCCAAGCATCAAACCGAGAGAAGCATCAAAGGTGTTTTTTTCTAACCATATTCATGTTTAATCTATGTAATCTAATTATTGTTTACTACAATATTATGTTATACATAGATTTTAAGCAACAGAATTAGCACCAGTAACTTTGTTTAAGGACTAGGATATTAATATGATTGACTACACAATTAAAGTTAGAATTATAAGACTTTAGTTAAGACCAATGTTCAACAATTCAAGAAAAGTCTATTGTTACGACATTAATGGGTAAATATATTTAACATTCTTTGAGCTTTAAGTTGATTTACGTTAGTCTTTTTTTATATTTTGTTTATTATAATACTTGATATATTGACTTTTAAGATCAAATTGGGGGCAAATCGCTTACAAAGTTAACCATCTTTTGATAAAAAGCAAGCTCAAAACAGAAATGTCAATACTCCCATTAATCATCAACAAATCACTAGATTAGACATGGTTTCCTTATTTGCAAACATGCACTAGCGTGATTATAGGCATTTCAAATCATTGATCGTAATATAACATAATTTAAGTGAATAGTGTGATACTTGGTGTGTTTGGTTTTAATTGAGTTTGTTTGTCGAAGTCTAAGAATCTTGATATTTAATGTACTTTTCATTTTGCAGGAAAATAGCATTTTTTTTACCTAAGCATATGAGAAAACGATATTAACCTTATCTAAACATCACTTTTATGCTCATACCTATCCCAAGCATCAAACCGAGAGAAGCATCAAAGGTGTTTTTTTCTAACCATATTCATGTTTAATCTATGTAATCTAATTATTGTTTACTACAATATTATGTTATACATAGATTTTAAGCAACAGAATTAGCACCAGTAACTTTGTTTAAGGACTAGGATATTAATATGATTGACTACACAATTAAAGTTAGAATTATAAGACTTTAGTTAAGACCAATGTTCAACAATTCAAGAAAAGTCTATTGTTACGACATGAACATGGTGAATGAAATAGCATGTTTCCCGTTTTTTCTTTAGTTATACGTATTTTTCAGTAACAAATGATACTTCATTATAATTCTCAAACAAGTTATATACTTAAAACGTACATCAAATGTATTACGTTTCAGGTGAAGAAAGTGCAAGGTTTTGTCTTGGGGAGGATGTTCGAACATTTGCTAATGGAAAAACAATGCTTGATTATTCGTAACCCGAGTTTGGCTAAGAATCGCCATAAAATAGAGTATGTGGTGTACCTACAAAATAAGACAATAAATGTGGTACGTAGGGAAACATTTAGAGACTTGTGATCTTGCTTATTTGTCTTTGAATTAATTGTAATTTGTAATTTTATGGATTTACTGATTTAGTGCAAACATTTCTTTCACTAAGGTACATATTATTATTATTATTATTAATTAGTATTATTCTTATTATTTTATAATTACTATTGTTGTTGTTGAATCTGTGTGTATGAGGTCATATGAAATAGGAGATGATCAAAGTATCAAACTGCATCCAAAGAAGCCACGATCAGTAACTTCGAGGTATTTTAGTTTCAATATAAAGAATTCCATAATTTTTTTTAGCGTTGTATGTGTCATATAAAAAGTTCAAATATTTATGGTTTCCTAGGAAACCACCCTTAATAATGTGAAGTCTGCAGGTCTCCTAAGTGACAAAGAGGCAGGGGACAATTGACTGATACCCAACTTGGTAAGAACTAAGAACCCACTAATTATGAATTTGATATTTTGATATGTTTTTTGACATTCTAAAAATTATTACAGGGGTGATGTTGATGACTCAGTCTTCTTACAGAGATCGATCGGTTGGGGATTACATGATAGGGAGACAACTCGGATCAGGTTCGTTTTCTGTGGTGTGGCATGCGAGGCATAAGGTTCATGGTTAGATCGAAGGTATGATATTATTACTGTTATTCACCATATTTCATGCTTAAAGATTTTGTTTTTGTTTTTTTAGTGATTGTTATTGAGGTTAACACCCTTCTCCTTTATATATATATATATATATATATATATATATTAATAGATAATAGATTATTGTTCTTTTTTATTTTTTGTAGAGAGGTGAGTTTTGTTAGTTTGAGTTAAGTTTAATTTATATCAGTTTAGTTTAATTTGTTAAGAGAATTGATACATGTATTAGAAAATTGTTTACATCTATTACTCATATGTTTGTTTCAATGTCAGTTGAGTTGTATAGTATAATAGATTTATGTTTTATTAGGTACTTAAAGCTGAGTTGAGTTACATGTTTCATTAGTTACTTTAAGTTGAGTTTACTTACATTCAGTTAAGCTTAATTTATGTCACTTAAGTTTACTCTTAACAGATTTGATAGAGGTATTGGTGGTTATGTAAGTTCCATTATTTATTTCAAGGTGAATTTTGTTAGGTTGAGTTAAGGTTAATTTATATCAGTTTAGTTTAATTTGTTAAGAGAATTGATACAGAGTTGAGTTACATGTTTCATTAGTTACTTTAAGTTGAGTTTACTTACATTCAGTTAAGCTTAATTTATGTCACTTAAGTTTACTCTTAACAGATTTGATAGAGGTTTAGTGGTTATGTAAGTTCCATTATTTATTTCAAGGTGAGTTTTGTTAGGTTGAGTTAAGGTTAATTTATATCAGTTTAGTTTAATTTGTTAAGAGAATTGATACATGTATTGAAAGATTGTTTACATTCTTGTCTGAATTTCCACCGTAGCCACCGTAGTTGGCTGCGCTAGCTGCAGTACCGTAGTATGTGGCGTAGCATTCCGCTGCTAAGAATGGAGGGATGGTGTTGGTGGCTATGATGGTGGCTGCAGCTAAAGTTATTGCTGTGGTGGTTAAGTTTTTTTAACTAAAATTGATTATGTTTAAGTTATTTACTCTTTTCGTGACCTACTTTATGTTTTCTTTTTTTATCATTTTTATTTCGTCATATTAGGTTTTTCAACCCCGGGACCTTCCCGGGGTAGTTAGCTAGTTTGTATATATGAAAATCGAATAATCCCGGTTCAAATAAAATTCATTAAAAAATTAATACAACGGCAAGAAATTAATTACAAGATTTTTCAGCATTATATGTAAATTCATTAACTTTTTACACTTAATGTTTTATTAACTTTTTGTTGATTATAGTACTCACATCTTTTTGTTTATAAAGTTTTAAGCATTTTTTTTTTGGAAGGCAAATTTCATTAAAACACACACAACAAGGGGACTCCAAAGACGGGAACCCCAACAAACAAGTTACATTACATCAAAATCAAACAACTTCCAACCCTCCCAATCCACCCCAGCAGTACTTCTCCTACTCCTCAACCAAAGGTAAGATAAGGACTTAACATCCGCTACCAGCTCGACAGCACTCCGAGTCTTCTGCTGAAAGATCCTCTCATTCCTAGCTTTCCAAATACGCCAACACGTCACGATGAAGATCCCATATAATAACTCCTTTTTACTCGACGACCACCCTGTACTTTTCACCACCTCCACAATATCTTTAACCGAGAACAAGAAGATTTTAAGCATTTTGTTAACTAACTTTTTGTTTATAAAGTTTTAAGCATTTTGTTAACTAACTAATGAAATTTCCTTTTGTCTGATGAAGAATATAAAACTTAAGGTCAACAACTAATATGTTATATAATTGCTCTTATATCAACATGATTTGTGAAAAAAAAAAAAACTTTTAGTTATGGCTCAAGTAAGAACAACGGTATGAAAAGAAGTCAATTAGTTAATGTTGAATGATGTGTGATGGTTTTTATTAGAAGATCATCACTATCGGGATTTTCTTAAGGAAATTATTAAAGGAAACTATAATACGTATAAGTTGCACTCTTTTTCCCTTCACTAAGTTTTTATCCCATTGGGTTTTCTTAGTAAGGTTTTTAACGAGGCAACATAATCGGGAGGAGACAATACGCGCTGCACTCTTTTTCCCTTAGCTATGGTTTTGTCCCACTGGGTTTTCCTGACAAGGTTTTTAACGAGGCAGCATCTCAAAGCGTATTAAGTTGATAACCAAGGAGGAGTGTTATAAATATATTATATTGTGGTTATCAATGCCTAAATTAGATTAGGCTTGTTCCCTAAGAATTCTCATTCCTATTTATACCATTGTATCTTATTTGTAATACACACTTGATTAATGAAATTCTATATTTCTCTCCAACTTCTTGTTCTCTTATTAGGGAAGAGATATTGTATAAAGCCCCTTAAAATAAGAAGCATAAGAAGCAATCTGGACCATTAGATCAAACCCAGATCAGATCCTCTAACCCACCTTCTAACCCGAGCGTTTAAATGAAACCAGGGGTAGATTAGTCAAAAACTACTTTAAACAATCATAATCTGAAGCGCCAAAATGTCGACGGTTACTAAAATTAAAAAACAAATCATTACGTCTCATTTAATTAGGGTTTTTCAAAATCAATCACACACAAAAAACACACACAGACGATTGAAATCAACAAAACAAACACACAGAGACGATCACGAACACAACAAAACAGACGATCAACATGTCTTCCAAGAGAAATCAAGGTGCGTTTCTTATATTCATACTTTCAAAATTACTTCGACTTACCATTTACAACTTCTAAAACCAGAAAAACCTTCAAAATCATTATTACAGGTAAAACAGGGAGAAAGGGAAGCAAAATCATACATGACACATCTTCAGGTATGAACAAAAATTCATTATTCTATTTGTATCAAAATCTGTTTAATATAACTAGGGTTTTATGCTTAGTATGTATGACAAAGTATAACTAGTGTATTGTACTCATTTTGAACATGTAAAAACATTAATGCGTCTGAAGTACTTCTTAAATGCGTCTGATTACTAATGTTTAAATTAAGTTGAATGAATGCGTCTGTTTGAGGTTAATAAGTGCGTCTGTTTGTTTCCACTTTGCATTTATTGAGTGCGTCTGTTTGACATAATGAGTGCGTCTGTTTCCTTCTACTTTTTAGTTACTGAATGCGTCTGTATATATGTCTTAATGCGTCTGTTATTTCCACTTTTTAGTTACTGAATGCGTCTGTATATATGTCTTAATGCGTCTGTTCATGTACAGACTCAACATGGAATGCTTCTGATTTTGAAGATGGACCAATAAAAAACTTAATTAATATTAAAAAAGGGTTGAAAAGGTCAACCCTGAAGCTGCAAAGAGGTTGGGAGAAGATGTAAAAAAAATGACACAAAAGTTGCATAAAAAAAAACAACAGGCTGTACAAGAACTTTCGGAATCATCGGACGAAGATTTCCAAAGGCCTGTTAAGAAGCAAAAGGTGGAAAAAACTAAGAAGGAGAAGAAGAAAATATAGGATCGAGAGTTTGTTGAATACAGGGATATTAAGTTAAAAATCAGATGCTCTCCTGCTGAATTTGTTGACAGCATGAAAGAGTACACTGATGAACAGAAAGCTGAGGTAAGGAAGATGGGTTTTGGGTCTGTTTTAGACATTAAGATTGATCAAATATCAACATCATTGGGTTACTGGCTGCTAGTAAACTATGATGAGGATAAAAATGAACTCAATGCTGGAAATTGGAAAATCAACATCACACCTGCATTGGTGAATGAAGCTTTTGGGATACCAATGGAAAAGAAGCAGGTGCTAGAATACACAAGGGCAAGAAAGGGTGTTGACTCTACGATTGATGAGTTCAAGGGTCAATTCGATAAAAGAAAAGTGACTGTCAAGATGGTAACAAACGCTGTTAAGTTACAACAAAAAGGTGGAAGTCTGTTCAGATTGAATTTTCTTGTGCTATGGAACACGGTTTTTGGTGAGATCACAAAATTAACCACAATCAATCAAAGCTTTTTGCATGGTGTGGATAATGAGGATGAGATTCCAGATATGGATTGGTGCTCGTACCTGATCGAATGCCTTAAGATAACAAAAGCATGATGGAAAGAAGACCAGTATAATGGTCCAGTTATAATGCTCAGTGTAAGCCTTCAAAACACCTTTTTTATTATTAAACGCATTAATGATATTTTAAACGCATTTAATATGTTGAACACATGCAGGTTATCTATACACATGAATATAACAAGAGGCATCCATCTAAAGTAAGAATTAGCATACCAGCAATTTCTTACATTACAAATAGTTCACTTGCGGCAATGGAAGAACATCTTTATAACCAGCAAGAAAAAGCATACCAGAAGATTTTTACGTTGATCGACGTTGAAGAAGATGATGCAGATGATGAAGCTGAAGATGATAAGAATGATGAGGTCGATGCAAATGTAAGAGATGAGGAGGTAGATGTGGTGAACATGCTGGTAACAATGCAAGAGAAACCAATGGAGGATGATTACACATTGCCATTGGGAAGAACTCCACAAAAAAGGATCACAATTGAAGAAGAAGATGTTGATGAAGAAGGAGATTGGAGACAGTATGAAATGAGTACACAAACACAACAAATGTTTGAGTATTCAGAAACTCAACCACAATTAAGTTTGGTTGAGAAAGGAAGAGAAGCAGAATATGAAGCTTCAATGAAGGCAAAAAAGGTACAACAAACGCATTCACATACATAACAAACGCATTCATTGAAAAAGCCTTTTTATAAACAGACGCACCCACTGCACAAACAGACACATTAACTGAAAAACCCAAAAAAATGATCTTTGTAAACTATAGTGGTTTAAAACAGACGCACTCATATATAAAACAGACGCATTCATAAAAAACTACTTGATCTTTGCAAAATCTACTGTTATAAAAACAGACGCACTCATATATAAACAGACGCATTCACATAAAAACAACTGATCTTTTTAAAATCTACTGGTATAAAAACAGACGCACTCATATATTGAACAGACACACTCATTTAATATATGTACATTGGTCTTTGTAAAAAACACAGGTTTGGATCAAAACAATGGAAAAGAACATAAAGAAATACGAAGCAATACAGAAAGAGATGGGGGAAATGGTAAAGGAGGCATGGACCAGGTATTTATGGGTTCCAGAGTTGATGCAATTGTGCGACAAGTGGGACGCCTTGAACACTTCAGTTAAGGAAGCTGAAGTTGTCAAAGAACCAGATGTTGAAGCTGAAAAGCAAGATGTTGACTTGCCTGGATCTTCAAAACTGAATGAGGAGGGGAATGGGGTGGAAAATGTTGAAGCGGCTAAGGAGAAGGAAGCTGAGGTTGTCAAAGAACATGTTGAAGCGGCTAAAGAAAAAGAAGCTGAGATTGTCAAAGAACAAGTTGAAGCTGAAAATCAAAATTCTGAAGTGCCTGTAGATTCAAATGTGAATGAGGGGGGAAAAGAGGTGGAAATGGATGTTGGGGCTGTCGAGGAAGGGTTGGGAGCTACAAATGAGGAGTTTGATATCAGTGATACAGCAATAAACATGCTGCAAACTGTCAAACCAGGTGTTTATAGGGTTGTAGATGTGAATGAGACAACAAAAGAACAACCTGTGGAAGGAGTGGTGGCTGAAACAACACAAATATCATTGGAAACACAACAAATGATTGAGGCAGCAATTAAGAAACACCAAGAAGAGAAAAATCCTCAGGAAGACGAAACACCGGTGAAGGAAGCAGTGCAGGAAGAAGGGAAGGGAAAAGGGAAGGGCTTTGCTGGTTATGATAAACCAGCTAGGGACAGAAACCCTTCTTATGCATTAAGATCACCGTACGCCGGGAGGCAAGTCTGTCCAATCGAAAAACTATCTAAGGATGAAACAAAGATTACACAATATATGTTTGCCCTAATTAGAGAGTTAAATGTAAGTGTTTTCTTCAAATTTGTTTCTAATAAAAACATATACAATTTTCTAATTTGTTTTCATATGCAATGTTTCAGAAAATAGTTTACTGGGATGAAGGTGGAAATGAGGTGATGAAGGTGGTTTTTGAAAGTTTATTTCCGGAGATATGGATTTGTTCAAATGTCATTGACGTATGGTCAGACATTCTGAACTATGAGGAGGCTGAGAGAAGGAAGGAGAAGAAGGATGGGCCTATAAAGAGACTGTTTCTGAGTAGCTGCATGATAGTAAGTTACAAAAACACAAAACAGACGCACTTACACATCAAACAGACGCACTCTATTACTGCAAAAAAAAAAAAAATAGAAACCAAAACAGACGCACTTGTACATATAAACAGACGCACTCTATTATATAAAAAAACAAAACAGACGCACCAATAACATAAAACAAACGCACTCATCTAACTGTCTGTATATTTTTTTTTATTTTCAGCCTCCAAACTTCTATGAGGTAGGTGTTCCTTGGGAAAAAATTGAAAAGGTCCACATGAGCAACCTTGAAGATATCTTCAGAAAAATAAATGTAAAATCAACAACTGCAACCTCTTTATACGACTTCGACCTGATTCTTCAACCGGTGTGGTTTGACAAGCATTTCTATGCATTGGCTTTTGATGTCAAGAATGGGACAACAGACTTGCTTGACAACTCTAAAGTGGGAGAGATCCCATCAGAACGATACAAAGGCGTGCCAGAAATATTGGTATGTAATTATAACTTATACCTGCACACTAATATACTAAAAAAAAAACTAATGGTTTTTTGACTAAAAATATTCACAGAGAGGCACTTTGTACCGGGTGTGGCAAAAGACATGTCCGAAAACACCGGCAATTGAAGGACCTAAAACAGGTCCTATAACAAGAAGAGAGATGACATGGAGGACTGCAAAGAACCATGTAGACTGTGGTGTCTTCACCATGAGAACCCTCGAAACCTTTAAAGGTTATCAGTCATGGAACCCGGGGTTTTCAGCAGAATCAGAGTATCAAGACAAGCAGTTGATTGCATTACGACTCAAGTACGTGGCAAAGATAATACTCTCCCCATTCAACTTACTCAGGGGAGAAATAAGTCAAGAAGCTGAGAAGTTTGCAAAAAGGCCATATAAACAAAGAATGAAAATGCTAGAGAATGCACTTTCAAAATTAGAGAAGAGGGTTGCTGCTTTATAAACAATTTGAATGGTTTTCTTATGTCATTTTATAAACAATTTGAATGCTAACTTTCTGATGTATTTTCTGATGTAAATGTTTAGACGCACTCATGTTTTTTGTATGTTTACTTTGGACGCACTAACTGATTCTGAATTCAAACAAATGTAACTTCAAATCACACCTTTATTAGAAAAAAACAGCAACTACAACACAAAGTAGTAACAAAGACAAACAAATACATAGTGGTGTTTACATAGACTTTAAAAATTGAATCTTAAATTCAATAGAACACCTTAAAAGAGCCATGCATTTTGTAAGTTGTTCGACAATATTAACATCGCCATTGTTTGCATCAATCATGAACATAACCGACAGTTCACGAAGACTTGAGTCAGGCATACGCAAAAGAAGCTTGGAAATTTCATCTCTCTTACTCATGCCATCATTTATCCTGTTTAAATTATCAGCCAACCGACCCTGAAGAGCATAATCTTTTGCAATTTGATCTTCCATCCTTTTGATCATTTCAAATCTTGCAGATGAAGATGATGAAGCCATTAAAGAAAATCAATTTGAATTATAATCTGTATATGAATTTGAATGTGCAAATCAATTTCCAAATAAAAGTCTTATATAAAGAGGATAAAAAGAAACAAACAATAACAAAATGACAAAAGATAAAAAAATCACGAGAATTACTGTTCTTTTCTTATTCCAATAATATCTCTTCCCAAAAAATCACATGTAAAACAGTAATTAAACACAGATAAAAAAACAGACGCATTCATGATTACAAACAGACGCATTAGTAAAAAACAGACACAACTAAAGAGTTAAACAGACGCACTCATTCGAGAAATCAGACGCATTCATAGATTCAGTCTTCTGCTCATCTTCAAAACAGACGCACTCAGTTGTTCTTCAGACGCATTCATTGCTACCATCTTCAAACTCTGTTCATTGATCCAGTCTTCTGCTCATCTTCGAAACAGACGCACTCAGTTCTTATTCAGACGCATTCATTGCTTACATCTTCAAACTCTGTTCATCTTCAACCTCTGAAAAACCTTCGAAACTTGAATTTTTTATATCAAACCTGAAAATCTTATAAAATTTGATCAAAAACATTAAAAAATAATAAAACAAAACATATAATTACAAATTTAAAAAACGAAAATTAATCTTCGATAAACAGAGTACTAAAAAACGAAAATTATGCTTTGGTTTGATGAATAACAGATTGATATGATGTTGACGATCATGATTTGAAACGAATATGATTTGAATCTGGTTAATTTTTGAGAATCATCAGGTTAATTAAAACATGATTGAAGGAATTGAATGATCGTGTAAATAGACGACCTTACCCCTGGGATAAACCAGAATTAGGTTAATTAAACCTAACCAGAGTGGACAGGTGGCGAATTTTGGTGGCTTCTTACGCTTCTTACGTTAAGCAACTTTATACCGTATACTTTCTCTTTCGCTATTAGGTTAGTTTTACAACAAGATTTTTATTGTTAAGAGTTGTTTAATTTATTACTAAATTAGCATTTCACTCCAGACACGCAACAAATACAAACTTTGCCTCGACAAAATGACTTTTCAATAGATGACTCGATTGGCGTGATATGTACGCAATCTTCAGCACACCACTCTGGTTTACAACTTGCCGGTGAACGATCAAAAGAGAAAGCACACAAATCATCACCTGACAACAAAATAATAAAGAAATATAAATAAGTTAAAGTGATTTGATTGTTTTTATATAGTCCTTTTAAGTATGTTTAGAGCATTCACAGTAGAGCCTCTATATTTGTGTGAGGGGGGCCTCCATATTATATAGAGTGTGTATAAGTGGTTGTGAGTAGAGGAGAGAGAAAATATATAGATGAGACACTGTTCATCAGTAAATTTGGAGGGAACACTGTTCACCCTCCATAATTTTTTAATATTTTTAGAAGTGATTGTGAGTAGAGGAGAGAGAAAATGTAATGATAAAAGTATAGAATAAGTATTATTAAATAGAAAAGGAGAGAGAATGGTAGTGATTTTTAGTGTAATTATAGAGATGGAGAAGGAGGATCTAGTGTGAATGCTCTTATATTAAATATATAAGATAGTAAGTGTGCTAGTATACTTAGGCCACCATCAGTGGTCATACAAACCATATAAACGACGAAAAATGTCGAATAGGTCATATGGCCTTCGTCATTGGTGTGTGTTATCACATTAGTCACTTGTTTCTCTGTTTAACACATCATACGATCCATATGAGTTGTAAGAACAACTGAACAAGTCATACCACCCATGTAAAAATTATTGCTTTTATGGTTAGCTAGAACTCATATGACCCCCCGTGTAACCCATCACACAACAACCCATAAAATGTGTAGGATGTGTATATGTTGTGTGGTTAGTATGTCAATGGTTTGCTATAATCTCACCCAATAATAATAAAAGAAATTTGATTTTAACAAAGTATTACCGTATGCCTTGCATTCTTTTTGGGGGTCAAGGGTAGCTATACCATTAACAAGAGTTGCCAATAACAAGTAAAGAACTATAAAAGACATGATAATTTTCTCCTGGAGAATACCAAATATCTAAATTTAGATTCATTCACATTTGCATACATGATATTTATAGAGTGGGCGTTACAAAAAAATGATATTTATGGAGTGACTTAAATGCACCCAACAACAACATTAAATATATGATGATTTTTTTTTTTTTTTTTTTTTTTTGAATGGCAATGAACAACGTGCCAACCACCATGATATCGGACGTTGTGGCCAAGGGCGACTACTCCTCCCTTGGCTCTCCTAGATGCGCGGAAAACCCGAATTCCACCCGCCCGAAGGCACGATAGTGAAAAATATTGAGAAGAGTGAGAATCGAACATGGGTCATAATTAAACACCAAGTCATTCCCCAACGCCACTACCTCATTGTCATTACACCCTTTCTTCTATCTACGTATCTTTTTTAATAGTCTTACATGCCTATATTAATCTCTTTTCCATCCTCGGATTTGCTCCCCACCTACAACATATAAATCCATGGTTACGCTGTTTCTTGTCTGTACTGATCATCTTTAGAGCATTCATATTAGGTTCTCCACAAATATGTGAGTGAGTCCTCAATAATTTATTGAGTTGTTTTGAGTGGTTGTAAGTTAGAGTCGGTCCTAGGAATTCAAGTGTCTTGTACGAACCGAAGAAAAAGGCCCTTAGACCCTAGCGGCTTATATAATCTAATTGTTCTAAATGATGTTAATAATGTACATAAGTAGCCCTTAAGTGTAAATGACTTAAATACCCCTAGATTTAACTATAAATATTAACAAACTTTGAGTTAAAGGACGAAAGAGTTACATAATTTGAACTTTAAGGGTTAAATTGTTAGAATATTTTTTCTGGGGTGAAGGAGTTAAATGAGTTAAAAAACAAGAGCTAAAATAATACTTTATTAAAAAATTATAGAATGTCTCCTCCAAATTTAGCTCTGAATACTAATATTTTCTTTTTTCTTACTAACAATCATCTATCTATATAATAAAAAAGTAGACTCGGGTCGAATGGAGGCTTTAGAGAGGGTCCTCTTGGATCCAACTGCTAAATGGAGCTCCGAAATTGAAGTATATAAACCGTTTTCTTTATTATTTATTTCATTCTTCACAACATCATTCTCCATTTCTTTCTAATTCTCCACAACATCATTCTCCATTTCTTCCTAACAAACCTTTCTATCCTCCTTCTCATCTTCCATAATTTGTTGATTACCCACAACAGATTCAAGGTAATCATCGATTCCTATTTTTCTAACATTACTTAATATTATTATGTTTTACTTTATTTTGATTATTAGTCATATTTGTGTGACAATTTACGGTTATCTACTTATCAATTGCTGTTTTAGTTTGATCGTGGCAATATACATATAATTAATCATACTCTGTTACAACATAAAATAAATAATACATAATGAAGTTCCAGCGAATATCATTCATTGTTTTGTCTAAAAGTCGATGGTTTACTTAAAATTTTTTGATCAAACGGTGATATACATTTGAAATAAACATTTAATCGTTTTTTTAAATATGATTTAAAAACATTTGATTACGCTTTTTTTTAACCAATTCAATTTGTCTGATTTATTCTGATTCATTCATTTCAATGAATGAAATATCAATTTTGTTAAGAAGATGATATAATCATTTAATAAATATAGAATGAATAACTATGTTAAGAAATATCGAAGCGAAACTAAGATAATCATTCATTCGTGTGTTTCAACAAGTTTATCAATCCGATTTATTCAGTTTTGATTATTCTTTAGAAATACCGATTTTTTTTAAATATTGATTTAATAGATATATAGAGAATTGGATATAATATTCAATCGGATTTAATCATTCTATGTTTCAACATTTAAAAAACAGGATTTCATCCGAACACACCAACGCTATAATGTCTTATCACAATGGTTCTCAATTCTTCAAGGTTTTGCATGACCCTTCGTCAACCGTGTTGGTATGTTTGTTATTTTTATGTTCATATGCCTATTTAATTTTAAAAGATGATTCTTTTTTAACGTTGTTTTTTACGTGTCTTTCCAAACTGTGCCGAAGGCCATCAACATAAAATAAATAATACTAATTTTTACGTGTTGGTATGTTTGTTATTTTTATGTTCATATGCCTATTTAATTTAAAAAATGATTCTTAATAATAATTTTTAAATTCTTATTAGACTTTAAGCGTTGTTGACTAATTAACGTCAAATACCAATCTTTACATTTAATATTGTTGACCGACTTTCCTTTAAACTGTGACACCCGGCAAACTCCGGTAACTAACTTTTTGAAAACTTAGTAAGTCTACCTTAGCGAGTCGCGCATACATTACACATGACAAGGTCAGTCGAGTCGAGTCGTGCATCATTGGGATTTTAACACACGCAAGTCTCGAGTCCCGGGAATTGGTGAACGAGTGTGAACGTGTTTGTTTTCATGTATTATGTGTTTATAATCATTATGTGACTTATCGGTATGTGTATACGTGTTTACATACGTTAAAACGATGATTACACGCAATTGCATGACATTATAGGTGATTACGCGTACTTGCAAGATATTAGGGGGTGATTAGCCCTAATTGCATGCTGATAGGAGGTGATTAGCCCTAATTGCATGCTGATAGGAGGTGATTAGCCCTAATTGCATGCTGATAGGGGTGATTAGCCCTAATCGCATGTAGTATCAGGCGATTAGGCCTAATCACATGACTTAGGTGGCGATTAGGCCCTAATCGCATGTACCTGCTGCACAATCGCCTGACGTGTTTTAAATGACTAGAAACGCCTATAAATACCACCCTTGACCTCTAAAACACCATTTGTGCAACCGTAGCCATCCCATAACATATCCCAACACACAAACACCCTCTGGAACTCGTTGTTACATCAAAACAACTATTTCCAAGCTTATTCCATCATTTTCTCTTAAATCCAAGGTGTGTTCTTCAAACCCAAACCTTTAAATGATTATATTTTGTTCCCTAAAAGTCCATACCTGACTTATAAATGTTTTTGTCTTTGAAAATCCATTTAAAACCGTTTTTAAACAAACCCAAACCTTTATGTGTGTTATATGTGTTATGTGTGTTTAAAGGTAGGATTTTTAGGATTGAAACATGATTGTTTTTGTGTTATTAAGGTGTTTATGGCTGTTACAAGTTAGTATGATGATGTTCTAGGAGTTTGGATGGTTTTGGTTGTGTATTGTTGATGTTTGATGTTTTGACCCATTTGAATGATTTTGAATGATTAAGGATGCTATGAGGTGTGTTGTTGATTGTATGATGTTAGGGTTTGCTTTAGGATGATGCTAGAGCAGTAGGATGCTATCGGACAACGTGGTCATGTGATGAAATCTGGATATTTGCTATTTAGGGCAAGTTCTTGCATGTTGATGTGATGTTTACATGTTAAGTTACTATTTTGGGAAAACGCTCGCGTTCGGGACTGTTAGAATGATGAAAACTTAGGGGTTTTGCTTGAAATATGTTTTTTAATGTGTTAGGATCGATTTCGGGTGTTTACACATGTTTCGGATCTGATTTGGAGGGTTAAACGCGCGAAATTGCGTCGCGCAGCAGCTGCAGGCGATTAGCCTCCTTAGCAGGCGATTAGCTTGCCTAATCGCATGCTAAGTCAGGCGATTAGCCCTCTTAGCATGCGATTAGCCCCTCAATCACATGCTAAGGTAGGCGATTAGCCTCACAATCGCCTGTTGACCATCCCCAATCACATGTTGACTTTTCCTAATTGCATGCTAAGTTCCTAATCACGTGTACTGCTGTTATAAGTGTATTTTGACATTCCGAAACCCGATTTGACACCTAGGAACATGATAGGAACCCCGTGACATGCCTAGTAACATAGTAACACGTGTATGGACTTGTTTGTGCGTTATTTGACCCATGTGTTAGACTCATTAAACTTTAACACATGTTAAGTACTAAGTTGCATGTTTTGTGTATGTTTATGTATGAGACGAACACGTGGAGTCTCGGGTCACCAATGGGATGTCGAGTCTTGTACATTTGGTCAGTTTAACAGTCAACGTGTTTTCAAACGAACCTAGTTATGGTCTGGGCATCAAGGGACTAACTAACCTACGGGTTATTAGTCTAAGTACTTGTGACTATCATATGTTAGGTCGCCGCTTTACGGGGCTAGCATAGCTTGTTGATTTTAATCATTATCGAAGTAACGCAACCTAAGGTGAGTTCACGGCCCCTCTTTTATATGTTTTCTTTCGGGGGAGAAACATGCCACGCAATTTAACAAACTCAACGCTTTTGTATAAACATGTAACTCTTTTGGAAACGCTTTACTCGTTATGAACACGCAACTCTTTTGGAAAGTAAATTGTTATAAACACGCAACGCTTTTGAAACACAACTCTTTTGAATTACAACACTTTTGATGACTACACGACGAAACAAGGAAGTCCCTGGGGGAAACCATGAATGTGCCGGGCACAACGGGGAAATGTAGATAGATCTATTGGGCCTGACAAACCCCACCCGTCGGCTAGGAGCCGGGCGGGTGCATATTGTCTCTAATCTTAGCAACACAGCAACTCAAACACGGGCAACAACACAAGCAACGCTGTCAGTAGTGGTTTCAGCATCACAGTCGTGGTAGTAGTAGGAAACACTTGTTTGTTTGTTTAACGCATCTCATGACATGTTATTTTGTGATCAACGCTCAAGCATGGAAACTATTTGTAAACTTAAACCTGTGAACTCACCAGCATTATATGTTGACCCGTTTTTGGCATGATTTCTCAGGTCGCTAAGGTAGCAGCATCTCAGGGCTTAGGCGCACGCGTCTGCACGGCGTCTAGTTTAGGTTTCATGGTTTTGTTTATCAAACAAGTTTGGATACTTTTGGGTTTCGTTTTGTAAAACAATGCTTCCGCTGTTATGTCAAAATGGTTTGAACTTGTGTTTTGAATTTACTTATGTCTCATATAGTGTTGTTTATTGTGACCGTTGACTTGGATCCTGGTGTGTCACGCGCCTCGCGGTAGAACTCCGCACGTGGGAATTTGAGGGTGTGACAGATTGGTATCAGAGCCAATGGTTATAGTGAACTAGGACTGCATGTAGAGTCTAGACTATAGCCGAGTCTCACACACTAGACGGTCACATACATTTGAGTCGTGTCTTTTGGTAAACATACTAACCTTGTCGGGGTGTCGGTATCCTTACCACACAGTGTCACATTACCTATCTCATTCTTGGTTATTCCTAGCTTCACTTTATCTTCTTCTTCGGGTTTACAATCGTGGGAACTTGTTTGTTGATCTTTTGAGTTGGTTATATCTTCCTAAGATGTGGGTACCGGGTGACTTGAGGTTCGAGCTCGGGGCACGCCTTGAGGACCATGTAGAGCAATTTATCATTTCGGGTGCACACGAAATCATAAGTTGAAATGCATGGAAGACTTGGTGGATCTCGTGTTGGGATTTATGGTCACATTCGAACCCGATCTTAGACTTTTCATATTCTCTTGGTTTAGCCTTGGTGTTGGGTCTGAGTGTTTGTTTCTTGCCTTTCTCAGAAGATGTCTGGAGTTCGTGGAGGACGTAGAGGTGGCCGTACTGGCGGGCGTAATGGTGGCGGTGGTCGTGGAGGTGTGAACCTAACCCAGGAGGATCTGAACAACTTGCTGCAGGCTGCCTTTCAGGCAGGACACAATGCCCATGGCGGTAAGATGATCCTATCAGTTTTGCCTCTTTGCGAGCATGGTATCTTTCTTTTGTGGTCTTCTTATGTGTTTCATTTCAGGTGGTGTTGTTAATCCACCCCCAGTTATGTGCACGTACAAGATGTTTCGGGACTGTAAGCCCCATGATTTCTCTGGCACTGAGGGGGCTGTGGGCTTGCTCAAGTGGCTGGAGAAGGTGGAGTCGGTATTCTTGATGTGTAACTGTATTCCTGAGGATCGAGTCAAGTATGCTGTCGCGCTCTTCCAGGATGTTGCTTTGACCTGGTGGAACTCTACTACTCGGAACATGGGTTTGGGGGAAGCTTACGCCATGCCATGGGAGAACTTCGTTCAGCTCTTAAAGAGTGAGTACTGTCCTAGGGAAGAGATCCAGAAGTTGGAACATGAGGTTTGGAACCTCAAGATGGTTGGGTCAGAGATAGAGGAGTACACTGTGAGGCGTAATGAGTTGGCAGTGTTGTGTCCTGATTTGCATGCACCGGAGTATAGGAGGATCGAGCACTATGTTTCGGGACTAGTACCAGAGATAGCGGGGTTGGTGGCTGCAGGAAATCTTCCTACTTATGTAGAGGTGGTTCGATCGGCTCATCGGATGACTAATCTGAAAGTGAATGAAGGTATTTTTCCTGCTCGTGGTTCGACTGTCAAGGCTCCAGAGAGCGGCAAGCGCAAGTGGGAAGGCTCGGGGAAGATGTAACAACCCGACCCAGTGGGGGCTGGTCGAAATGACAGTTTGGTAACAGACTTGCACAACGAAAGCAACGATAAACTAGTATTAAGTATTTGTACAACTATTTAGTTCCAAATATTATAAATACAAGTTATAAAATAAACTAATATCTATTGCAGGGACGAGACGCGGCGGTCGTCGAAGCAGCTGGCGGGTTGTTATCCACTAGTCGTTCCATACTTCTATCAGCGCTATTTCTAATACTCTAGTCCGCAACACTTAAAGTCCGAATCTTTTATCATGACATCCTCTAATCCGCATCTAATAAACATATATCTCGCGTTGCCATCCATTTGTCTGTAGTACCTGAACACATGCTTAAAAGAGTTTGGGTCAGCAAATATGCTGGTGAGTCCGTGTAAATAGTTAAACAGTTCCAAAACAGTTATTATTTCCAAAGCAAGTTATTAAGTTTACACAACACGACAAATGGTGATGTACAAGCGACCCCTCAAACCTATACACTGAATCCATCTTCTGCCATTATGGATTCCCCTGGCAAAATATATGTCACAACGGTCCCGTGGACCTCAGTGGAGGGTTTTCCGGGCTTCCGGATCCACTGTGTGTGGGGGTTTCCCCAAGTAGTACTACCCACATATTAAGTGGCCCAACCCTTAGGGTTAATGAGTGTCAGTATGGTTATCTGGCAGCAAGTATCTTGTCACATCAAAACAGTTCAGTCACACACACAAGCATGTATTCACCCCAAAACGTTTATAAAACACAAAAAGGGGAATGGTACACGGAACTCACCTTTGCGTCGTATGGTATGCCGAGGTCTTGAGACTGCCTCTCATTATATGCAAAGCCCTATTAAATCACAATCATTAGTGCGTGTAACCGAGTGTTGCGATTACACGTGTGTATAAGCTAAGACCCTTAGTTATTAAGGTTTATCCGTAGTAATTGTTGGTTCATAGTTTTATTCTCCCAAACAATGCCTATTTACATCCAATGTCCCATATTTTCATGTTTAGTGTTTCCTAAGAATTAAATGTCCGATTATGTTCTTGATTATCTAAATCTTGATTATTCCAAAGGTCCTCACTTTAGTTGTCATGTTAATTATCTTGTGTCTCATTTACCTCTATTATCCAAGTGATTGCCCAATCTTACTATCTTTCGACTGTCTATTTATCCTATATGCTCAAATTTGCAGTAGATCATATCCCATAACTCCAAGGTTTATTCCTGAGGTCTTATAGATTGCACTTATATTCTTAATATATAGGAGTAATTTCCAACACTACTACCGTAGGTAATATATAGTCTAGATATCATAATGCTTATTTAATTATTTGGTAATACATATAAGTTGTATGTATGTCTAGGTCGATCCATATCTTAGTCAAATTCCACACGTGTACATACGGCATATATTATTTGTATTAAGATAGTTCGGGTTCTAGTTCATACCTCTCCGGTCTCTTTAGTTGTCTTAATTCACCTCGTTGACCGAGTCAAACTCAGTTAACTCGGCTCCTGACCCGTAACCAACCGTCCAACCCCTACCGTCACCACCTCAACTATCATTATCCACCACGGTAGTCGCTTGTTGTTACCGGAATCATCATCAGCCATCGCTTCGGTCACCCTCATAACTCTAGTCGGAACCCAGACCTGCTTCTATACATCGTGTCACCATCAACGATCCTCAAATCGTTATACTAACCTGATATTACTAGAAATTACGTCTAAATCCCATCGGAAACTCAACCGTCACCGATAAAGGGCTACGCCTCCGTGCTCCCCTGTGCACCGCTATTTGCAAAGAAGCTCTGCCACGACGCATCTGTTGTCCCTTTCTCTAACCTCTGATTCTCTCTCTCTCTATGCGATTTCCTCTCTACAGTCTCTCTCTAATATGCTTTGAATAAGATGTGTCTGGTATATGTTTGTGTTAAAGGGTTAAAGTAGACATGAGAGAGAGAGTGTAGTGTTGTGCAAGATTTGTGCATGTTTTATTATATGGTGGGATGGGTTACGTGTTCTCAAAAGGGTGGGGTGTCAAAGGTTTTAGGTGGGGCACATGGCACCTTGGAATTGTGCCATGTGTCCCACATGTTGAGTAATCAAGGTTACGGGTCGGGTCGGGTCGGGTTCGTTAACGCGTATTAGTTTGGTCTCGCGACGTGAACTCTCTATAATAATTTTATATACCACGGTTCGGGATTCAGCTTTAGGTTCGTAACGTATATCGGTCTGGTCTCGTGTCGTACACTCGTGTAATATTATTTAATTCTGGTTTAAATAATTACGCATACATATTTCTAGATTTTGGTTTCGTATTAACATATACTTCTATTTTATTTGCTATTTATTTATTGGTCATGACAATAAAGTCACGAAAATTTCTGGGTCTCAAACCAGGGTGTTACATTCTCCCCCCGTTAATAGAATTCCGTCCTCGGAATTATTTTTGGGTTATCTGTTGATGTCCATCCAGTATACTCCATACTCGGATTCAACGTTCGGATTCATTTGCTTGTGCATATATAATTCTTTTCATAATTCGATTCGTAATTATAGCGGTTTCATACTAACCTCATACTACGTTCCCGGATTCTTTCGTGATATCTTATATTTTGTTTATTATGATTATAATTTGCTTCTCCCGTTAGAGCATACTTATCTATTTCAAACGAGTTTACAGATATCTTTCATCATCATGTTTTGGGTATCGATACAATAGTTACGAATTTCCAAGATCTCTCAAGGTCAAAATGATGGTAAGAGCCTCATAGAGCCTATCACCCGACTTTAGTAACGGAGAGTAGAATCAAACACAATGTTCTAAAGTTTTGATTTGAAACAAATGTTTTAAACGCTTAATAGATTATGGTTTGCTTTTGGTTCGATTCTCAGTCTCATTTTCAATGCATCATTGGTGTTTATATATAGGGTGTACCGCAGCTAACCCACCACACCTTTGATACCTAGAAAATGTACTAAAAATCTTACCTAAACCCTAATAGAAAACGTACTCGAAGACGTATTTTATGATAAGTCCTACGTTTTTTTTTTTTTTTTTTTGTGGTATTAGTTCGTAAGGTCTTTTGCTTAGGGTAGGTTAAATACCAAACTAAGGATCAAAATATAGTACTAAGTTCTTGAGCTATATGTTATCCTCACAAGTTTTTATGCTTAATTCTATGGTTAAATTCTATCTAAACCGTGGCAAAATTTGTGGAATTCTTAAATCTTTATAATTTCAATGAGAAGTGGTATAAAGTATGGTGGCAAATTATCAGGGAACAAGGAAAAGTTAGACATCCAGGTGCGTTATATTACTCTTAAACATACTAAGGGGGCACCACATTTCTTTGGTAACTTGAGCCTTGGCTTCTCATATGGTCGAATTTCTATCTCCAAAGTTTTTTTTTTTCTACTCAACTTGGTCAATATTCTTTTGTTCTTGCCAACATTCTTCTAATAGTTCTTACTAGTGTTTCCGCTCCCCCCGTTAGGATCTGTCTATACCATTCTAATACGTTTCATATGGATGACTCATCACTATGCTTAAAAAGGTTATGGAAATAATCCGAATATCTTGACACTAATCTAGAGACAACATGGGGCATAAAGTGACAGAACCTGCATTAAACGTTAATAATACCTCGAGTAGCGTTCAATCTTAGTTTCTTCGGGTCGTCGGTTATGGTATCCACACTGTACGTACTTCCTTGATTGCAGTCTATCGGTTTCACATATGATACTTGAGAATCATCTCTACGAACTGTTATGTAATCACACACCCAATACATATATTTATCTTAAATTTGCGATGACTGATACAAATCAAGTCTGAACAAAAAGGGATTAATGGTTTATTCTGCAACTTTGGTCGGTTTGGTATAGAGTTACTAACGCGAACTTCATCCTACACATACACACAATTACTTAATAATGGACCATACTATCGACAATATCTTATTTGGTTAGAAGTCAAAACTCATCGAATTATCCGGTTGCTAGGTTGATCGGAATCCTTCTTGATATATCGAGTTCTTACAAACTGCAGTGCCAAGTTTTAACTAGGTACCTAGTTCTCGTGATTAGCTCATAATTTGGTCAGAAAGTTAATCACATATAACATTATCTGCTAAAACTCATTATATATATATACACACACGCATCCATGAGTATAATATATACATACATACCATTAAAACACGCCAAATCCTACTATGTATGCCTAGTTCCGAACCTTTACTATTGTCATACAAGTGTATCACATATTCATTTACATCTCTAACATAGTTCATCTTTTCACAAGAGTTTATGGTTATCATGGTTAGCTCATTATTTAATCATGAAAGTTATACACATATAACAACATATAGATACTTATCAAAATACTCCAAATTGTATAAACTATTTCAAATTCAAACCCTTACTATGGTCACGCAAGCCTAACACATACTTGTTTACGACTCTATCATAGTCCGTTTCCTTGCACAACTTCATGGTTATCATAGTTCACACCCTTAATCTCAGCGACTCTTCGGATTTCTTAGAACTTTTTCGTGCCTGTAAATTTACCATTACATGACGTCAAAGTGTAATCGTCAATTTACCTCACGAAATTATTCTAGTAATCTCCGTTGTAGTCATCACTCACATACCAAACCACGTCCTTTTACAGGTCAAACTAGTTCTATATCCCTGTAAGCATTCTGCTGTGTTCAGGTACTCAAGTTTTGACTTATTTCGCATCTTACTCTGACCAGTCTTAGGCAATTCCATGGCGTTTCCTGGCTAGGTGGTCTTAGAGTCTTAAATGCTATGTTCTCTAAGTTGTCCTGTGTGGTGTAGAATATCTGGAGATATTCTATTTCGCCAGAACCGTTGCTCTGATACCAACTGTAACAACCCGACCCAGTGGGGGCTGGTCGAAATGACAGTTTGGTAACAGACTTGCACAACGAAAGCAACGATAAACTAGTATTAAGTATTTGTACAACTATTTAGTTCCAAATATTATAAATACAAGTTATAAAATAAACTAATATCTATTGCAGGGACGAGACGCGGCGGTCGTCGAAGCAGCTGGCGGGTTGTTATCCACTAGTCGTTCCATACTTCTATCAGCGCTATTTCTAATACTCTAGTCCGCAACACTTAAAGTCCGAATCTTTTATCATGACATCCTCTAATCCGCATCTAATAAACATATATCTCGCGTTGCCATCCATTTGTCTGTAGTACCTGAACACATGCTTAAAAGAGTTTGGGTCAACAAATATGCTGGTGAGTCCGTGTAAATAGTTAAACAGTTCCAAAACAGTTATTATTTCCAAAGCAAGTTATTAAGTTTACACAACACGACAAATGGTGATGTACAAGCGACCCCTCAAACCTATACACTGAATCCATCTTCTGCCATTATGGATTCCCCTGGCAAAATATATGTCACAACGGTCCCGTGGACCTCAGTGGAGGGTTTTCCGGGCTTCCGGATCCACTGTGTGTGGGGGTTTCCCCAAGTAGTACTACCCACATATTAAGTGGCCCAACCCTTAGGGTTAATGAGTGTCAGTATGGTTATCTGGCAGCAAGTATCTTGTCACATCAAAACAGTTCAGTCACACACACAAGCATGTATTCACCCCAAAACGTTTATAAAACACAAAAAGGGGAATGGTACACGGAACTCACCTTTGCGTCGTATGGTATGCCGAGGTCTTGAGACTGCCTCTCATTATATGCAAAGCCCTATTAAATCACAATCATTAGTGCGTGTAACCGAGTGTTGCGATTACACGTGTGTATAAGCTAAGACCCTTAGTTATTAAGGTTTATCCGTAGTAATTGTTGGTTCATAGTTTTATTCTCCCAAACAATGCCTATTTACATCCAATGTCCCATATTTTCATGTTTAGTGTTTCCTAAGAATTAAATGTCCGATTATGTTCTTGATTATCTAAATCTTGATTATTCCAAAGGTCCTCACTTTAGTTGTCATGTTAATTATCTTGTGTCTCATTTACCTCTATTATCCAAGTGATTGCCCAATCTTACTATCTTTCGACTGTCTATTTATCCTATATGCTCAAATTTGCAGTAGATCATATCCCATAACTCCAAGGTTTATTCCTGAGGTCTTATAGATTGCACTTATATTCTTAATATATAGGAGTAATTTCCAACACTACTACCGTAGGTAATATATAGTCTAGATATCATAATGCTTATTTAATTATTTGGTAATACATATAAGTTGTATGTATGTCTAGGTCGATCCATATCTTAGTCAAATTCCACACGTGTACATACGGCATATATTATTTGTATTAAGATAGTTCGGGTTCTAGTTCATACCTCTCCGGTCTCTTTAGTTGTCTTAATTCACCTCGTTGACCGAGTCAAACTCAGTTAACTCGGCTCCTGACCCGTAACCAACCGTCCAACCCCTACCGTCACCACCTCAACTATCATTATCCACCACGGTAGTCGCTTGTTGTTACCGGAATCATCATCAGCCATCGCTTCGGTCACCCTCATAACTCTAGTCGGAACCCAGACCTGCTTCTATACATCGTGTCACCATCAACGATCCTCAAATCGTTATACTAACCTGATATTACTAGAAATTACGTCTAAATCCCATCGGAAACTCAACCGTCACCGATAAAGGGCTACGCCTCCGTGCTCCCCTGTGCACCGCTATTTGCAAAGAAGCTCTGCCACGACGCATCTGTTGTCCCTTTCTCTAACCTCTGATTCTCTCTCTCTCTATGCGATTTCCTCTCTACAGTCTCTCTCTAATATGCTTTGAATAAGATGTGTCTGGTATATGTTTGTGTTAAAGGGTTAAAGTAGACATGAGAGAGAGAGTGTAGTGTTGTGCAAGATTTGTGCATGTTTTATTATATGGTGGGATGGGTTACGTGTTCTCAAAAGGGTGGGGTGTCAAAGGTTTTAGGTGGGGCACATGGCACCTTGGAATTGTGCCATGTGTCCCACATGTTGAGTAATCAAGGTTACGGGTCGGGTCGGGTCGGGTTCGTTAACGCGTATTAGTTTGGTCTCGCGACGTGAACTCTCTATAATAATTTTATATACCACGGTTCGGGATTCAGCTTTAGGTTCGTAACGTATATCGGTCTGGTCTCGTGTCGTACACTCGTGTAATATTATTTAATTCTGGTTTAAATAATTACGCATACATATTTCTAGATTTTGGTTTCGTATTAACATATACTTCTATTTTATTTGCTATTTATTTATTGGTCATGACAATAAAGTCACGAAAATTTCTGGGTCTCAAACCAGGGTGTTACAGAAGAGTTCAGCTCAAGAACAGCCCCAGCAGCAGACCAGGAAGCTAGGGGCGGTGGGGTCACCGTCGACTCAGAATCAAGGTGGATACACTGGAAAGAACCTTAAGTGCAACCAGTGCGGGTACCATCATGTTGGGAGCTGTGATACGTTTCGTTGCAATCATTGTCATCGCTATGGTCATCTGGCCAAGGATTGTAGGTCCAGCATTCAGTCAGGACAGGTTCAAGCAGTCGTCCCCACTCCTACTCCTCGGGGAAATCAAGGGTGCTTCAATTGTGGTGAAACAGGGCATTTCAAGCGAAATCGCCCAAAGCTGAACCAGGGGGAGGCAAGTACAACAAGGGAGCGAGGAAACAACAAGGGCGGTGGTGTAGCTGCTCGTGCTTATGTTATTGGGGCTAGAGAAAACCAGGAGGATCCTGATACTATTACCGGTGCGTTTTCTCTCTTATCTTTCGCTACTCTTTGGTTTTACCTTTATCCACATCGTTGTGCATTTTGTACCTTTGAGTGTTTTCTGTTTGGTGTGGGTCACCGCTTCGTATTCTGTGGGTCGATGAGGGTCCTTTGGGGATGCTACTTGGACGGTACTGGTGGGTTAGTTAGACCGATCATAGTAGTCTTCAGTAGGCCTTCGATCGGGGGTCTCTTGTTTCATATTCACATTTGGGGAAGTGGTTTCCCGGTTGTTACCGTCACGTTTTGGTTCACTACCTTCACTCGTTGTACTTTGGGGAAACGTTACTTGGGCACACACAGAGGTCGACACTCATCCCTGTTGAAGCCGAAAGAATCTCGGGACGAGATTCCTTTCAACAGGGGGATGATGTGACGACACGGAAAATTTTTCTTCTTATTTGTTTTCTCTCTTCGACTTCGGGAAATTTTCAGGACGAAAATTCTTTCAATAGGGGGATGATGTGACACCCGGCAAACTCCGGTAACTAACTTTTTGAAAACTTAGTAAGTCTACCTTAGCGAGTCGCGCATACATTACACATGACAAGGTCAGTCGAGTCGAGTCGTGCATCATTGGGGTTTTAACACACGCAAGTCTCGAGTCCCGGGAATTGGTGAACGAGTGTGAACGTGTTTGTTTTCATGTATTATGTGTTTATAATCATTATATGACTTATCGGTATGTGTATACGTGTTTACATACGTTAAAACGATGATTACACGCAATTGCATGACATTATAGGTGATTACGCGTACTTGCATGATATTAGGGGGTGATTAGCCCTAATTGCATGCTGATAGGAGGTGATTAGCCCTAATTGCATGCTGATAGGAGGTGGCTAGCCCTAATTGCATGCTGATAGGGGTGATTAGCCCTAATCGCATGTAGTATCAGGCGATTAGGCCTAATCACATGACTTAGGTGGCGATTAGGCCCTAATCGCATGTACCTGCTGCACAATCGCCTGACGTGTTTTAAACGACTAGAAACGCCTATAAATACCACCCTTGACCTCTAAAACACCATTTGTGCAACCGTAGCCGTCCCATAACATATCCCAACACACAAACACCCTCTGGAACTCGTTTTTACATCAAAACAACTATTTCCAAGCTTATTCCATCATTTTCTCTTAAATCCAAGGTGTGTTCTTTAAACCCAAACCTTTAAATGATTATATTTTGTTCCCTAAAAGTCCAGACCTGACTTATAAATGTTTTTGTCTTTGAAAATCCATTTAAAACCGTTTTTAAACAAACCCAAACCTTTATGTGTGTTATATGTGTTATGTGTGTTTAAAGGTAGGATTTTTAGGATTGAAACATGATTGTTTTTGTGTTATTAAGGTGTTTATGGCTGTTACAAGTTAGTATGATGATGTTCTAGGATTTTGGATGGTTTTGGTTGTGTATTGTTGATGTTTGATGTTTTGACCCATTTGAATGATTTTGAATGATTAAGGATGCTATGAGGTGTGTTGTTGATTGTATGATGTTAGGGTTTGCTTTAGGATGATGCTAGAGCAGTAGGATGCTATCGGACAACGTGGTCATGTGATGAAATCTGGATATTTGCTATTTAGGGCAAGTTCTTGCATGTTGATGTGATGTTTACATGTTAAGTTACTATTTTGGGGAAACGCTCGCGTTCGGGACTGTTAGAATGATGAAAACTTAGGGGTTTTGCTTGAAATATGTTTGTTAATGTGTTAGGATCGATTTTGGGTGTTTACACATGTTTCGGATCTGATTTGGAGGCTTAAACGCGCGAAATTGCGTCGCGCAGCAGCAGCAGGCGATTAGCCTCCTTAGCAGGCGATTAGCTTTCCTAATCGCATGCTAAGGTAGGCGATTAGCCTCACAATCACCTGTTGACCATCCCCAATCACATGTTGACTTATCCTAATTTCATGCTATGTTCCTAATCGCGTGTACTGCTGTTATAAGTGTATTTTGACATTCCGAAACCCGATTTGACACCTAGGAACATGATAGGAACCCCGTGACATGCCTAGTAACATAGTAACACGTGTATTGACTTGTTTGTGCGTTATTTGACCCATGTGTTAGACTCATTGAACTTTAACACATGTTAAGTACTAAGTTGCATGTTTTGTGTATGTTTGTGTATGAGACGAACATGTGGAGTCTCGGGTCACCAATGGGATGTCGAGTCTTGTACATTTGGTCAGTTTAACAGTCAACGTGTTTTCATACGAACCTAGTTATGGTCTGGGCATCAAGGGACTAACTAACCTACGGGTTATTAGTCTAAGTACTTGTGACTGTCATATGTTAGGTCGCCGCTTTACGGGGCTAGCATAGCTTTTTGATTTTAATCATTATCGAAGTAACGCAACCTAATGTGAGTTCACGGCCCCTCTTTTATATGTTTTCTTTCGGGGGAGAAACATGCCACGCAATTTAACAAACTCAACGCTTTTATATAAACATGTAACTCTTTTGGAAACGCTTTACTCGTTATGAACACGCAACTCTTTTGGAAAGTAAATTGTTATAAACACGCAACGCTTTTGAAACACAACTCTTTTGAATTACAACACTTTTGATGACTACACGACGAAACAAGGAAGTCCCTGGGGGAAACCATGAATGTGCCGGGCACAACGGGGAAATGTGGATAGATCTATTGGGCCTGACAAACCCCACCCGTCGGCTAGGAGCCGGGCGGGTGCATATTGTCTCTAATCTTAGCAACACAAGCAACTCAAACACGGGCAGCAACACAAGCAACGCTTTCAGTAGTGGTTTTAGCATCACAGTCGTGGTAGTAGTAGGAAACGCTTGTTTGTTTGTTTAACGCATCTCATGACATGGTATTTTGTGATCAACGCTCAAGCATGGAAACTATTTGTAAACTTAAACCTGTGAACTCACCAGCATTATATGTTGACCCGTTTTTGGCATGATTTCTCAGGTCGCTAAGGTAGCAGCATCTCAGGGCTTAGGCGCATGCGTCTGCACGGCGTCTAGTTTAGGTTTCATGGTTTTGTTTATCAAACAAGTTTGGATACTTTTGGGTTTCGTTTTGTAAAACAATGCTTCCGCTGTTATGTCAAAATGGTTTGAACTTGTGTTTTGAATTTACTTATGTCTCATATAGTGTTGTTTATTGTGACCGTTGACTTGGATCCTGGTGTGTCACGCGCCTCGCGGTAGAACTCCGCACGTGGGAATTTGAGGGTGTGACATAAACAATTGTCATGAAACAATAATCATCATTATGATTTCAATAAGTGTACTAATTTGAAGTGTGCTAATTTTAACCTGTCAATAATAAGTGTCAATATAATTGATTTGAATTATTGATTATGATTTAGATGTTAATTTATTAAGATTTTTAATCTCATTTATTGATTAAAATTGGTACGAATTTCTGTTTAATATTGTTGACCGAATTTAATTTTTATATTATGACTTTCCTTTAATGTAAATGATTTAACATATTGATTATGATTTTGATGTTATTTTTTAAGATTTTTAATCGCATTTATTGATATTAAAATTAGGACGATTTTCTGTTTAATATTGTTGACCGAATTTAATTTTTATATTATGACTTTCCTTTAATGTAATTGATTTGAATTATTGATTATTATTTCGATGGTATTTATTAAGATTTTTAATCTCATTTATTGATTTTAAAATTAGCACAATTTTATTGTTATTTATTAATATTTATAATCTTATTTATCGATAATACTATATTTACAAATTTCGTTTTAATATTGTTGACCGAATTTAATTTTATATTATGACTTTCCTTTAATCAATTCTCGTTAAACGATAATCATCAAAATCATTTCAATAAGTGTGCTAATTTTAAGTGTGCCAATTTTATGATTTTGATGTTATTTATTAAGATTTTCAATCTCATTTATTGATATTAAAATTATCACGAGTTTCTGTTTAATATTGCTGACTGAATTTAATTTTTATATTATAACTTTCCTTTAATGTAATTTATTTGAATTATTGATTATGATTTTGATATTATTTATTAAGATTTTTAATCTCATTTATTGATATTAAAATTAGCACGGTTTTGTTGTTATTTATTAATATTTATAATCTTATTTATCGATATTACTATATTTACGAATTTCTGCTTAATATTGTTGACCGAATTTAATTTTTATATTATGACTTTCTTTTAGTCAATTCTTATTAAACGATAATCATCAAATTATTTCAATAAATGTGATAATTTTAAATTTGCTAATTTTAAGATGTCAATAATAAATTGTATATAATTGGTAAGGCAATTTGAAACGTGGATGTTTTTAATGTCATTGATTTGAATGATTGATTATGATTTTGTTGTTATTTATTAATATTTTTAATCTTATTTATCGATATTGCTAACACTAATTTTACGAATTTAGTTTTAATGTTGTTGACTAACTTTCATTTTGATATTACGACTTTCCTTTTAATCAATGGTCCCAAATTCGTATGCTAATTTTTAGTTTCCTAATAATTTTAATATGACAACAATAATTTGTATATAATGGTTAAGTCACTTTGAGAGGCAGATGGATTTAATGTCATTGATTTAAATGATTGATTATGATTTTGATATTATTTATTAAGATTTTTATTCTTATTTATTGACATTACTATTTTTTAGAATTTCGGTTTAATATTGTTGACCGACTTTCAATTTAATGTTTCGACTTTCCTTTAATCAATTGTCCTTAAACGATAATCATCATCATGATTTCAATAAGTGTGCTAATTTTAAGATGTCAATAATATTTTTGTAGATAATGGGTAAGGCAATTTGAGACGCGGATGATTTTAACGTCATTGATTTGAATGATTGATTATGATTTTGATGTTATTTATTAAGACTTTTAATCTTATTTATTGATATTACTAATATTACAAATTTAGTTTTAATATTGTTGACCGACTTTAATTTTGATATTACGACTTTCCTTTAATCACATGTCATGAAACGACAATTCATACTTAATCAAATGACAATTTTGAACCTATTTTCTTTTCTTACAAATGACAATTTTGAATATATTTTAACAACGAAATTAAATGATAGTATAAATTTTCAAAATGTTATTTTTTGTTAAAGATTTATATTACTTCAATCACAATTAGTAATGATTACTAAAGATGTGTAAAGCAATTTGAAACGCTAATGTTTTTAATGTCATTGATTTAAATGATTCATTAATGAGATTGTAACAGTTTTAATATTATTTATTAAGAGTTTTAATTTTATTTGTTGACATTAATAAGAATTTTTAAATTCTGATTGTACTTTATTGCAATTAATAAGTTTTATTAAGATTGTAGCAGCTTTAATTTTATTTATTCAGAGGTTTACTTTTATTTTTTGACATTAATAAGAATTTTTAAATTCTGCTTGGACTTTATTGGCAGAGATGAATGTATATCAAATAATTATTACGAAAATTATAATTTATTAATTGGCATTTACTTGAAATTCATTTTTAAATAAATGATAAATTCCTCAATCATTCAATTGTATATTAATAAAATAAATTTTGTCAGTAATTAAAAGTTTCCTAAAATATATACTATATTCAAAATCATTTTCAATCATATTAATAATATTACGTCTTTATTACTATTATTAATTTACGTCATTATTACTGTTAAATAAATTTAGAATACGTCTTTAATACTATTAATAAATTTAATCAATCATTCAATTGTATATTAATAAAATAAATTTTGTCACTAATTAATAAAATAAATTATGTTTTTATTACTGTTAGATAGATTTAAATTATGTTTTTATTACTATTAATGAAATAAATCAAGCATTCATTTGTATATTAATAAAATAACTTTCAATCATATTAATAATATTACGTCTTTATTACTGTTAATTAGATTTAGATTACGTTTTTATTACTATTAATAAAATAAATCAATCATTAAATTGTATATTATTTTCAATCATATTAATAATATTACGTATTAATTACTATTAATAAATTACGTCTTTATTACTGTTAAATAAATTTAAATAACGTATTTATTACTATTAATAACGTCTTTATTGTGATACCCCGCAATTTCAGGTTCCTACTTTAACTAGACTCTAGACAACTTGTACTTACATTCCTTGCATTCTACCTAACTAGGGTTAGTTAGGAGAGTCATTCGTTGCACAGTTATAGGTTAATAACTGCATGAAATGGTAATTCAGGGAATTACCAGATTACGTATACAAGTAGGGAACCCCGAACGTTGGTGACATGGTGAAATATGATTTTCATGAACTTATGTGTTGATATTATGTGCCTATGTGAACTTAAAACATTAACGAATCGGACCGAGATCCAGACATGCATGACGAACGTTCATGTGCATTTTTGAATATTAGTGTTTAGAATATTAATATTGAAAGGTGGCTAGTATTGTAGAACAAATAAAATAAAATTTCTGATTTTTGGTCTCCCCCGCGGAGCGCGACGGGAAAAGAAACTCTCCCGCGGTCCGCGAGGGAGTGGAATAAATCTGACGATTTAATAAGGGACGTCGCGGTCCGCGACAGGATTTAAAAATCCTTCCGCGGTCTGCGATGGCAAAGAATACTTGGAAAACAAGTTTAACCTCCTTAAAACGATTTTTAACCCATTCTTTCTCACAAACACAACCCTAATCGTCCCCTACAGCTCCCTTACGAAGAACACAAACCCTAAACACCTGCTAAGGCTTAGAAACACCATTCGGGAGGCTTGGAGAGCATTCGGTTGGTGGTTTTGAAGTGCTTTCGATATAATACTCAGCCTTAGATGTTTTGATTATCTTTAATGTGTTTTAAAACATCATAACCAAGTTTGTCTAGGTCTGAAACACTTTTATAAAGATTAAAACTTGATGTTTATAAAAGTTTAGTGGGTCAAACATGATACTATGCGATTGTTATTTGGTGTATTGCATGATATTGCATGTTCTTGATGTTTTAGACTTCCAGGGTTTATGATTGATGATGTTTATGATGTATCTTTCAAGTTTTGATCAAATTTGGGTCTTATTAATGTTGTATAATGTTTGTTGGGTGTTATTGATTGATAATATGCAACTAGGGTTTGATATAGTTGATAATATTGCATGATTAAAATCTGGACAGAATCTAAATGTTGACTTGTAGGGTCTGTTACGTGGATTGCAAGTAAATGTTTGATCGATTCTTTGCATGAATGTATTGTACATGGTCTTATCTTTTTAGAATGGGCAAAATCATCTGATTTGGATGTCGTTTGATATGTTTTTGGAATTTTCTTTGATTAAAGGTCATATCAGATTTTTGGATTAATAATTTGGGACAACTTTAAACGACCACAACTTGTGTTTTACAAAGAGTTAGATTATGAAATTTGGACAATAGGTTGATATTGAAAAAACTTGGCTTTTTCAAGTGGATTCATCCCGTTTGGATTAATACGTAATTTTTGGGAACTTTTCTACTAATCTGATCTGTTGTAAGTCTTTTCTGGACATAGCTGTGTTGTATGATTTTTCATAATTTTTGTATATGGTTTTGTCACGAACTAAAAATATGTACTTGTCCGCTAGACTCCCTTAAACATTCAATAACATTTTAGGAGTCTAATTCATTGGATAAGTATTTTAAATAAATTGGTTTTCACAGCGCATAATCTGTCCTAAAAACGCAAATTATGTAATGTACATTTATGTGACTATTTGGAGTCTTGTATGACTTGTAATTGACATGAACTTGTATGAGCACATATATGAGGTGTATATGAAGTGCATAACTAATTATAAACATTGTGTTCACCAACAGGTCCGTAGGGTCTACTTGTGCATGTAGAATCATTAGGTGTCACTTACACGGTTTTGAACTTTTAAACGTCTTGGACAAACAGAACATATGGTGTAATGATATTACACATATACTCACTTAGTGACACATGTAATAGGAGTCGGTAGTACGTCCTATTTGTGGAGTTTAGAATTATTGCTTGCAACCTAAGGTGAGTTTCACTAATTTTTTTTCAAAAGCATGCATCTCGGGTTTGAGACAACTTACTTACTTTTTCATAGTCCAGTTTGGGACTACTTTTACACATCCCGGGTTTTGGGGTGCTATGGTTCACGGGGTGAATCTGCTTTTACTAATTCATGTTTTATGTCCTTTGTGAACTAAACACACTGTATCACTCTAAAGTCCTTATTATATTATTGGGTTAATTGCTGGAGGTGAACGGGGTATTAGTTGATAGCGCTATTAGGTTGTGCAGCAACTTCATGCTTGCGGTGCTAGGAGCACGGGCATGAACTTTTGACCATGCTCTTGAAAAGCTGACTAGTGTTGATAGACACTAGTACTAAGGCAGCATAACGTAAGTTAACACACTGTATGTTCCCAACAATCAGTTGTTTTAGTTACAATGAGTGGGTTAGCTACCCCTGGCATGTGAATTAGTTGTTACGTGGTCTTGGAGGCGTATGCTTTTATTTGTTGTTACGTGGTCTGGGAGACCGACGCTTTTACTTGGTTACGTGGTTTTGGAAACCAACGTGTTTACTCACTCATTTACGTTACTTGTGAACTCACCAACATTGTTTGTTGACCCACTATGTACATGCTTTTGCAGGTAGTTAGCTTCCTGTGCCATGATTAGAAAGCACTGCACACTTCACTGCATTTGGGTCTAGGCATACATCTAAACTTCAATTTATGCTTTTACGTTTTCTTTCATATGGCTTTATCTTGGGCGCGTTGTTTTGCGCATGGTTTTAAAATATCTATGTTTGGTTTACGCTTCCGCAACTTAACTAAACTTTTTGGGTAAACGCTAAACTTAATTTTTATAAACGAATTAAATGGGTTGGGCATATAGAGTCGTTCTTATGACTTATGGCTATGGGATCCTGGTATGTCATGCGCCTCACGGTATAAACCACGCAGTGGACATTTGAGGGTTTGACATATTGGTATCAGAGCCATTGGTTATAGTGAACTAGGATTTGCATTCTAGTCTATAATCATCATAGCATAAGTACTACATTAGTTACACTCATAGCTTAAGTGCACAACTAGCTTTTGGCTACATATATCTACAGCACATGATTTCAGGAGTTGTGTTATCTTCTAGTTCTAAACCTGAATATGAACACGTTACTGGTGGGGACCCAGGGTTACACCAGGTGGCGCATTACTGGGATTAGTATCCTAACAGACCTCATGGATGAGGAAATGACAATAGTACAGGGGAAAGAGCCCTTGCGAGCGTTGTGGCGCATGTACTCGGAGAGCTGCACGACGCTTGTGACGCGGTACCACTAAACCGAATCAAACTCGAAGGAATCAAATACTGAGACTTATTGTAACACCCCAACCGATGGCGGAAACATCGTGATGTCACGTATTGACGATTGTTCAGTAGCTCATGGTAAATAATAAGTTTCATTAATTGATTACATGAATTACATACAATTGTTCTAAAAGAATTTGTACATCAAAATGAAGAATACTAGATACACATCTTCAAGCATTAACTCTAATCTTCAAGCAAGCTATAACCAGAAACATGTTAAATTTGAAAATATTTTGGGTCAACAAAAGTTGGTGAGAATTACATAGGTTTGAATATTGAATAAAAACTTGTACAATTCGAGTGTCATGGTAAGTCTAGTCCATATGTGAAAACAAAACTACTAGGTAAATCGAGTGCATAATCAAACCTTGTGACTAAAATATTGTGGTCCATCCCATACGCATATGGTTCACTCGATTTTGTTATATATTCGATAACAATCACCCACGCTACCTATGTAGGAGGTACACGTATCCGGGTGAGGTTGTCAGTCCAATAGATCTATCATTGTATATCGTCGGCTGATCAATGTTAATGATTATGCTAGAATAATTGTGCTTACCCTAGTAATGTTTAAGACATAATGCAACATAGAATAACACATAGACACTTATGTTGAATTGTAAATTGATGTTGTAACATGTTTCACCCCAAAATAGTGAAAAGGAGAAAGGGGCTATGTAAACTCACCTTAGTGCTAGAATTAAATCTCTTGATATAGAATAAATGTGGCTCGTAAGTATCCAAGTATCACCCTATGTTTAAGGCAATAATATAAGTGTTGGGAAAACTTAAAAGTCTTAGTTTTCTATACTAAAGGTATTCTAGGATTCCTAATTTGGGGATTGATAATTGATTGGTGATTAATTTAGAATAATTGTTAATTACATAATTAAATAAAGAAATAATTAATAAAAAGGATTTTTGACAAATCTTAATTGAAGGTAGTTGTATTAAAATGTATTAAATGTGAAAATAATTTTTATAAAATTATTTTCCTAATTAATGAATATATAATATATTAATATTTATTTGTCAAAACATAATATTAATATCTAAAAATGTTAAAATTATTATAGTTTCACAATAAAATTTATATTTCTGTTCTAAATGAATAGAAACAATTTATGAAAAAATTTTGTATAAAAATAGTGAAAAATGAATTTATTATGAATTTAATACGATTAAAATAGATTAAATTTATTAAAAATAAATAAATTAATATTTTTCAAAAATAAAATTTAGTTTTATAAAGTTCATCAGTTTATAAGTCTTGAATATTTTTTGTGAAATTTTACTAATCTGTTTAGTTATTTTTCTAGAATTTTGGATTAATTTATAAATAAACTTGTAATATCTATTATATATATTAAATAATTAAATTTTCTGAAAATAAAAGTTGTATAATAAAGTTTATTAGTCATATAATATAAAATAAATTTTGTAGAATTTATATATCACAATAGCTATTTTAAATATATTATACATTAAAAATCACATAAAATAACAAATGAAATAAAGGAAACAAAACCAAAAAAAAAGATTGCAGCTTAAGGGAATCGAACCCAGGCCTCTGGCCGGTTCGTTGGTTTTAATCACAAGCCCAGACCAACTGGTCTGGACCCTGAGAACGATTTAGTTTGATTTCAAATAATTATAAAGGTTACTTGATTAAGTTCATTATTTGTTTTAAAAATAAAAAGGTGTGGCTCGGATTCGAACCCAAGACCATCAGCGGTCTGTTATCAAATAACACAAACACAACCATCTGACCATGGATCTAATGGTTGTTGAATTTTGTTTCGAAATTGTTTTATAAAATAACTAGTCTATGTCTTCTTCCCCAAATATAAAAGTATGAACCCTAGTTTTTCTAATAAGCCAAATTACCAACCAATAGCCTTTGTAATGTTGGGGCTATTGTTTGTATGACGCCGATTAACAAAACCAATAATTCAATTGATACTTACAGTGTGTAATAATCTACGAACGACCCAGTCAACGAACAAAGTCAAACCGAGCTTGTTTCTTCGAATTAGAGTGATTGTGTGTGAATTTAGAGAGAGGGGTTTTGATTATCGGCGAGTTTAGGTGGTTTGGGTGGTTTCAATTTATACTAACACTTACGAATTGAACGATTTGGAAGGTTTGACAATTCATTAAACAAGACGCGTCTAGAAGCTTAAAATCTGGATGATTATACGTAATTATTAGCTGTAATCGACGAGGATCAATGTTTTAGCCAAGAATCAATCACAATCGTTTCCATTAATAGGTCATAGCGCGTCAATTTTGAAATCAAATTGTCGGTGGTGTGGGTTTTGACTTCTGGAAGTTGACCGAAGGGTTTTGGGGGTCGTTTATGTATTAATTGTTTCCATCTGATCATCAAACATGTTGTAGCTCAGCTGGCTGGAGTGTTTGTTGTTTGTGTTGGACCGGCTTGGGCGCGGGTTCGAGTCCCGGCCCAAGCATATATTTTTTTAAGGTTAATTTACTCATAATTTGGTAATATTTGTTCATTTAAAAGCATTTTCAACACGTTTTGATCATGAAACGATTAATTTAACATATGAGAGGCCAAAATAATCGAATGAATGAGGATTTTATTTGATAATTATTATTACAAGAGAGATTGAAAATTACGAAACGTTACACTTATCCTTTTCCTCACTGAGCAAGGAGACAATTAATTCTTGTTCCTTGTCGCTTGATCTTTCTTACTTCCATTCGAGACACAGATGAGACTTGGTTACTCATATAGAATTTTATTCTTACTCTAGTACACTTACGCCCAGTACGAGTGAGCGATTATATGACATGCGTGTCCCTGTTCCTCGTGAGTTTGTAGTAAATTCATGGGAACACATCAGATCAGGACTTGTTACACTCTTGAGGAGTTGTCTAAAGCCTGCAGCATAGTGCAATATCTCAAGGGAGACAAAACCTGCTAATGACTGACAGTCACGATTGGAGGAACGAGTGATGCAGCTGACCACTGAACTGACTTACACAGGACCAGAGTTGGAGACTATACGCGACAAGATTCATATAACGCCGACATCGCGAAGAAGGGATGGAAGGAAAACTTGAGCAGGACGAACATATGGAAAGTGAGGATGAAGGCTCTACTATCTTGACAGAGCGTGGCGACGATTTGCTCCTACCTTTCCTTGCTAGTATTTCCTTTCGTGAACTTAGATAAGGGTGGATTCTTATGAACAACAATTGGGTTGTTGAGGCCCTCGCATCTTTCCAAGCTAGTAAAGATCTATTTTGGCTTAATCGTTCTCATCCCCTGACTTCCGCAATTGAACTTCCTTACTCCTTGAACGCATATGCCACAACAAGAACTCGCTAGCGTATTTCCAGGGCTTTTATGGGTTGTAAGCCTCAATAACTCCAGCGGGATTGAAGGAGACTGTTTGATTACATCGATAGTATAGGTCCTTGCCATATGCATATGCCCCAGGCAGGATGGGTAATGTATGCTACGTGCACACTCGATGAGTTACAAATACTTGGGTGGAGAATGCAACACCCAGTGACGAAATTTAGAAATTTGTTATCTAAAGACGTTGGGTCTGAGATCGACGCCTACACTACCAAGCTACAGGATTAGATACTATATGCTCAAATCTATCTAACCTACCTTTCAAGCGGGTCGAGCTTCATTCCAAAAGGGTTGGTCCCACAGATTCGTGGCAGGGCTACTATAGCTGACCTATCCAGAATCTAACAAATCATTCACCTGACTCGCAACCCCACTGACAAGGCTGTCGAGTATGGTACTTTTGTTTTCAAAGCATAGTGCTTCATCTTCTGCCGTTGATGATAGCAAGAGAACATTGGATGGTGTGAGATAGAAGTTCTACAACAACCATGACAATGGGGCTCGTGGAAGAGCATTTGTGATCGGCTTTGGGGAAGCCAGGACCGATAACAATGTCGTGACGGATACATGCTCCTTAAACGACATTCTCGTTTCTTTTTTTTTTATACTAGTGCAGACTATAGTTTTGTTAAAACTTAGCAAACAACTAGGGATGGTTCCTAATCTTCTTGATACCCCACATTCATCGTGACTGTAAGCTCGAGGTAGATGGGCAATTATTTGCCATCGATCTTCTGCCTATCACCCTAGGAAGCTTTGATCTCGTGGTTGGTAAGGACTGGTTGTCCAAGCAACGCGCTGAAATTCTCTGTCAGGAGAAGATTGTTCGTATCCCTCTCCCTAGTGGAGAACTTTTATCTATTCAGGGTGATCGTGGAGGTGCCATGGTGAGCATCATCTCCTTCTTGAAAGCCCAGAAGTTTATTCGAAAGGGCTATCTAGCCATTCTGGCTAACATTACTGATACTCGAGCTGAAGTTGAAACAAAGATTGAGGACATCCCAGTGGTCCGTGACTTCCCAGATGTATTCCTAGAGGAACTATTTGGACTTCCACCTGTTCGTCAAGTGGAGTTCCAAATTGACCTTGCACCTGGAACGGCCCCAGTTGCACGCGCACCATATCGCTTAGCCCCCGGCGAACTTTAAGAACTACCTACCCAACTCCAAGAGCTATTGGATAGGGGCTTATTTAGACCCAGTTCTTTGCCTTGGGTTAATACTACAACAGGCTGTAGTTATTGAAACTTGAACAAAGACTTTAACAAAAACTAATATAATATTAAACTGCTGAGTTTAAGGTCGGTTAATGAAAGTGTTGATGAGTGACAAACTTCTAATGAAAGTTCTTCAGGAGTTTGTCTTCAGTAGTTTGTTCTTCAAATATTTGTCTGGTTTATCTTCAGAACTTCTGATGCATTTACTCTTCAGAACTTTATATATCTTTCACTTCAGCAGCTTCACAAAATGTGAAGGGGATATAAAACTAAGGTTTATAACTGGCTTGTCAATCCTCTTTGACCCTACAGATTGAGTAAATCAGCTTGGTATTTTGATAATATAGAATAAGTTTATGAGTTTCTTGAAGGCAATGAAGAATCTGGTTTAAGTTGATTCTCCTTGATAATATTTGAAACGTGTGGGCAGAACAGGTATGAGGTTGTGAATGATCATGAATGCCTTGACGAATTTTGGAAAATAAAATTTTAAATCTTTCTTTAACTTGTAAGTTAAATTCCATTAATGTTGAAAATTTCAAATTTTTTTTTCATGAAATATTTGAGAAAAATCCGATGTTACTTGAAATCTTGAAACTTTTACAAAATCTATATGCTGAAAACTCGTTGTTTGTAAAGGTCGTTAAGGCATCTATTTGGGCTCATAGCCTGCTATTTGTTTCAGGACACGAGGTGTATATAGGGTGTACTAATCTGGTGAATAGGTTTCTCCAAGATTGGGTGTTGGGTCTGCTGACCTGGAGAAGAACAGATGATTAGAAAGCCAAAATATTCTATCTTTTGATCCTTTGAATAAAACAGTTGTTACAAAGAAGCTTTCCCCAAAAGACTGTTGACCCTAACAACTGCTGCACCAAACAACTGATAAAGACAACTGCTGCTGCTGAAAGATCTGCTGAACAAACGTCTGATGAACAAAGGTCTGATGAAGAAACAACTGCTGATCAAGTACTGAAGAATAAAGGTCTGTTGAACCAACGGCACTTTGGTTCAACAGATGATAGAGACCATCAGAGCTTTACTTTACAGTGTTTTGTATTATCAGAGTTTTCAATGTAACAGTAGTTATAGTTAGCAGATGTTAGAACTTGTTAGTCAGTTAGAGTTCGCTGTCTTAGGTGACGTCAGCAGTGATCATCAGAGGTTTAGTTTAGTCTATAAATAGAACAGTGAATGTACTGTTCTATTCATCACTCGTCATTCTCTTAAGACAAACATTCTCTGAGTGATCAGGCTGAGGGGGAGTTTATTTGTACGATTGTAATCTTTCAACTTAATGAAAGCATTCGATTAAAAACAATTATTCTCCATGTTTTGATTTATAGTTTATTCCGCTGCACTTTCCATTTATATTTCACTTCACTTGTTCCATACTTATCTAAACAATCAAAACAAACAGAACTCAGATCCTAACAATTGGTATCAGAGCTTGGTCAAAATTTGCAGCCAAAGTAGATTGTGGATATTTTGCAGCCAAAGTAGATTGTGGATATTTTCTAGGGTATTCCTCTACTGCTAAGGCCTATAAAGTGTTTAACACAAGGACCAAAACAATAGAAGAAACTCTGAATGTGAAGTTCAATGAACTTTCATCTTTGATCTGGATAAATTCAAATTTGAAGATATTACTGTCAAAACTAACACTGCAGGTACTCCACAATCTTCACAACAAGACTACAGAATGGATGTTGTGATCCCAGATCACTACAAAGTCTATCCTGTATCAGAGGAAGCAGTAGTCCAAAACAACTAACAAAACTCTGTCACAGCTGAGTCAGCCACTGTTGGCCAGTCCTATCTCCAAACCACGGATTCACTCATTTTATCCACTGCTCAATCATCTGTTGACAAAACTCAATCATCTGTTGACAACAGTCAAACATCTGTTGACAAAAGTCAGTCCAATCTTACACCACTTGGACCCATTCCTCCACCTCCATTCCAAACATCTGTTGACACTACAAAAGTGCAAACAGATGTTATGTCAACAGTGTCTCTAAACCTCTGTCCTTCACCTCAAAATGCCATCATACCATATCAGGGATATCTAATCTACCTAAGAGCTCATCCACCAGACCAAATCATTGGCAACATCAGAGAAGGTGTGCTCACAAGGAGCCAATCCTCAAATATCTGTCTTTTTGCAGGCTTTCTATCCCTCACACAACCTGTCAAGTACCAAGAGGCACTGAAAGACAACAGTTGGGTGGAAGCCATGCAAGAAGAGCTCCTTCAGTTCAAAAGACAACAAGTATGGGAACTTATACCACTGCCTAAGGATGTTTGTCCAATTGGCACAAAGTGGGTCTTCAAAAACAAAACTGATGAAAGGGGTATAGTTGTCAAGAACAAGGCCAGGTTAGTGGTTCAAGGCTTCAGACAAGAAGAAGGAATAGACTATGATGAAACCTTTGCCCCTGTAGCAAGGTTAGAAGCTATCAGACTGTTCCTAGCCTTTGCTGTCAACCACAACATGAAGATGTATCAGATGGACATCAAATGTGCCTTCCTATATGGCAAAATTCAGGAGGAGGTCTATGTATGTCAACCACCTGGTTTTGAAGACACATTCCATCCTGATCATGTCTACAAGCTTAATAAAGCCTTGTATGGACTGAAACAAGCACCAAGAGCCTGGTATGAAACTCTCTCCACTTTTCTCTTATCCATTGGTTTCACAAGAGGTAAAATTGATAAAACCTTATTTTTAAAATGGAAAGGAAAAGATTTAATGATTGTTCAAATATATGTGGATGATATCATTTTTGGATCCACATGTAACAAAATGTGTGAGGAGTTTAGGGAACACATGACAACAGAGTTTGAAATGAGTGCTATGGGTGAACTTCAGTGCTTCCTTGGTCTTCAAGTGAAGCAGCTGCAAAATGGCACATTCATTCATCAAAACAAATATGTGAAAAACTTGTTAACAAAATTTGAGATGAATGATTGTAAGCCATGTAGTACACCCATGAGCACAGTCAAGCCACTCATTGATGATGACAAGGATGAACTGGTTGATCAAACACACTACAGATGCATGATTGGGTCTTTATTGTACTTAACAGCATCCATGCCAGACATTATGTTTGCAACCTGTGTTTGTGCAAGATCTCAGGCTTCACCTAGAAAGTCAAACCTTATTGCTGTGAAAAGGATATTCAGATACCTAAAAGGTGCTCCCACACTTGGTATCTGGTATCCTGCTAATGGAAACATTGAGCTTTCAGGTTATTCAGACAGTGACTTTGCTGGCTGCCACACCACAAGGAAGTCCACATCTGGAGGGTGCCAGTTTCTAGGGAATGCTTTAGTCTCCTGGCAAAGCAAAAAGCAAGCAGCTGTTTCAACTTCAACAGCTGAGGCTGAGTACATTGCTGCTGCAAGCTGTACAGCCCAACTCATGTGGCTTCAAAATCAACTACTGGATTTTGGGATAACTGCACTAAGGACTCCACTCTTGTTGGATAGTCAAGCTGCTGAAAATATCATCAAGAATCCAGTCTCTCATTCAACCACCAAGAACATAGACATCAGACATCATTTTGTCAGAGATAGCTATGAAAAAGGTTTGATTACTCTGCACCATGTTCCAACAGAGGATCAGTTGGCAGATGTGTTGACAAAAGCTTTAGACACATCTACCTTCACAAATCTGATTTCTCGAATTGGTATGTTAAACATGGATTAAAACAACAAAAATGTTTTCAATAAAAACATTAAAATGTTTTCAGAAAATCAAATTTTGCTTAAAAAATGACACTTTTGGTTGAAAAATCTGTTTTAAACCACAGATCAGATAAAACAACCACTGTTTCATTCAATCCACTGTTGGTTGAAAAATCTGTTTCAAACATCTGATCAGATAAAACAACTGTTATTCCATCAGTCTTTTGGTTAAACAACAGAGGTTGGCAACAGACTTTTACCAAAACAGCTGTATGCCACCAGATGTTTAAACCATCAGATGTTTGCCACGTCTGCTCTCAAAAGCAGAGTTTTGCCACATCAGCGGTTTCACCAGAGGCTATAAAACCCTGTTTTTCCCCCAACAGCAGTTTTACTGTCTCATTGTATTCAAAATACTAAAACCGCCTTCGTCTTCCTCAAAACCCTCAATCAAAGTTCAGTACTTTCACACTCGAAATCCATTACAATGGATCTTCAAACAAAAGCCACCCACAATTTCCTTCCATATCTGGTTAAAACAGAAGATAACGTTCCATTCCATTCCACCATTGACATCATTACCAACTCAAAATACAAAAACATCCTAACTGCTGATGCTCCCATCCATCTAGAAACACTCCAAGAATTTTGGGCTAATGCTGAAGTCTTGTTTCAAGACGAAAAGCCTACCTCCATTATTTCAAAAATTGGAGCCACCAGCATCGCCATTACACCTGAACTCATATCCACAACCTTCTCCCTCAACGACCTGTCAGGTATGGAATCTTTTCCTAAAACAGAGCTTCACACAGAGTTTCAGGAAAGAGGGTATGATGCTCAGATGACTGGATCCATTTGGTGCTCCACCCTCTCAAAAGGGTAAGCCAACTGCTGACAAACCAGAGTCTACCAAATCAGCACCACAAAAACAACAACAACAACCAAGTGCTCAAACCCCTGCTACTGAACCAGCCAAAACCAGCAAAGCAAAGGAAGTTGATACCTCTGCCAATGAAAAGGCTGATAAGGCTGTTGAAGACAAGCTTAAAAGGGCTGACACTTTAGAAGTTAAAGCAGAGAGGTTGATTCAGCTAAAGAAGGAACAACAGCAAGAAGTAGAAGATGTGAGTTCCTCAAAAAGAAAGAAAATATCAGCAAAACATACAAGGAAACCACCATCTAAACTATCTTCTGAAACCACTGATGCTGAAACCCCTGTTACCACAACCACTGCCACCACAACCACTGCTACCAAAACCACTGAAACCAAAACCACTGCCACCAAAACACCTGTTCCAACCAAACCAATCACAACACCACCAACTACCAAACCAACAACCAAACCTACCACAACCCAAACATCTGCTGGTTCTACAAAAGGACCAACAGAGGTTAACCCAACCACTGCTTCATCTTCACCTTCACCAAAGATCTTGTACAGTAGAAAAAGGAAATCCACCTTTGTTGTACAAGATGAAAACATTCACACCACACCACCTAACACCCCAATCACACAATCCACACCTGTCCCAGCCATTCCACTCTCATCATACTCACCTCACACTTCACAGTTCAGATCACATAGACCACCACCATCGATCACACCATTGGCTGAGAAGTATCCCCTTGAACTTGATTTACTCAAGGGGGAACTTCAATCCTTCTATAATACTAATCAGCCATCAGAAAGATCCTTCCCTTCTCTTAAAGATTTTCCTGTTCCTCTCAACATTGATACATATCTGAAGTACAAGAGTGAACAGGCAGATGCCATCATAAAAGAGAAGTGCAAAGGGAAGGATGATAGGAGTGCTCAGGGCATCCATTCAGCAGAGCTTAGCAAATTGAGAAGGATTGAGGATTTTGTTAAGACTCTGAGCAACTCCATGTCTTCCATGCCTCTCAGCAAAGATATGGAAAAGGAGGTTAGGGATTCTCTTCTAGAACAGATCTTGGCCACCATGCCTTATAAAGCAAACAAGAAACAGTTTGCAGGCTGGACCACCCATGCACTTAGAGAAGATTTAATCAGAATTGAAAACATGGCCAAGAATCCTCCATCAAAGGTCTCTGCCCCTGATTTCAGCAAAGGGAGAGATCAAGCTAGAGCTCTCAAGTTTAGAAGGATGAGACAAGAGATTGTAGCTGCCAAATATGGAGAGAAGAAATCTGTGGCTAGATGGTCTGAAGTCAGATTGATTGAAACTTATAAGAAACTGGAAGAGAATAGAAAGACAGACCCTACCTTACCAAGAAAACCTATCTATGATGATGAGCCTAAGAGACCTCTACAGGCCTTTACACTTGACGGCCTACTGGAAACTTCTGATCTCTCTATTGCTGCAAGAAGACAGTTCAAGAAGCAGAAGGAGATGACAGAAGAAGAACAAAAACAGTTTGCTGATACATTTGTAAAAAGGGTCTCATGAACCAAATTCGATACTTCTCTGATCCAACCACAGAGAGACTCAGAGAACTCATAGGAAGACCTCCATCTCCCAACTCATCAAAAATAAAGATGCATCACAGCCATTCCTCTGATTCTAAAATTCTAAAATGGAAGTCAAACAAAGACACCCATGAATTGACATTGCTCAGATCAGATGGAAAGATTCAGAAGCTCAGTATGGATGATGCACATGGCCTGTGTGCTGAAGATCTTCAAACACTGCTGAATTTAGAGCTGGAAAGAGATGCTGAAGACCTCTTCTCTTTGAGCTTTGAATTACAACTCAAAGGCCAAATAAGAGAAAGTCTGATGAGGAATAAAGATCAAGAATAAAGCTGAGTTTTGGCATCATTTGTTCTAGGGGGAGATTGTTGGGTCTGCTGACCTGGAGAAGAACAGATGATTAGAAAGCCAAAATATTCTATCTTTTGATCCTTTGAATAAAACAGTTGTTACAAAGAAGCTTTCCCCAAAAGACTGTTGACCCTAACAACTGCTGCACCAAACAACTGATAAAGACAACTGCTGCTGCTGAAAGATCTGCTGAACAAACGTCTGATGAACAAAGGTCTGATGAAGAAACAACTGCTGATCAAGTACTGAAGAATAAAGGTCTGTTGAACCAACGGCACTTTGGTTCAACAGATGATAGAGACCATCAGAGCTTTACTTTACAGTGTTTTGTATTATCAGAGTTTTCAATGTAACAGTAGTTATAGTTAGCAGATGTTAGAACTTGTTAGTCAGTTAGAGGTTGCTGTCTTAGGTGACGTCAGCAGTGATCATCAGAGGTTTAGTTTAGTCTATAAATAGAACAGTGAATGTACTGTTCTATTCATCACTCGTCATTCTCTTAAGACAAACATTCTCTGAGTGATCAGGCTGAGGGGGAGTTTATTTGTACGATTGTAATCTTTCAACTTAATGAAAGCATTCGATTAAAAACAATTATTCTCCATGTTTTGATTTATAGTTTATTCCGCTGCACTTTCCATTTATATTTCACTTCACTTGTTCCATACTTATCTAAACAATCAAAACAAACAGAACTCAGATCCTAACAATGGGTAATTGGGTTTTATGCTTTTATGAAATGATAACACAGGGTAAGTTGCCAAGTTAATCGCTTTAGAGGGTAGTCTACTGGTGTATATTGGGTAGATATGCATTTATGATGTTATGGGTATTGTGGAAACACAAGGGGATATAAAAGATCATAATTTAATGATATACTGTGACATCGATCAAGTGAATTTGTAAACATGATGATATAAAACAAGTTGATTAATAAGTTTTGAAACCACGTTCGTGTTTAATAGTGTATAAAGAGGCAACGTTCAAGAATCAGAATGTGATCAAAGTTAAAGCTTAAAAAAATTGAGTCATGGGAAAAATGTTTTAGCACAAGAATAATGATACTTTATAGTATAAAAGTCGCGAAACATAGGTGAAATAGTGTAAGTTTTTATTGCGATAATATAGCGCACAAAAGTTTTAATAATGATGTTGAAAAATCAAAGGCAAATGAATCAATGAATAATAGCATATGGAACAACAATCGATGAAGTTGAGTCTTCAAATGACAAACAAAACATAAATACCAATAACATAAAACATTGGGATTATTTCCATAGGAAACTTTGACTAACCCAAGTATTTGAAATTTCATAGTGACTTGTTGGGGGCGTACTTTAGCCTATTAGTGAATGCTCATGTGACACCCGGCAAACTCCGATTATTAACTTTTGAAAACTCAATAAGTCTACCTTAGTGAGTCGTGCATACATTACACATGACAGAGTCAGTCGAGTCAAGTTGCGTTAAGAACTTGTTCAGGAATCAATGATTCGGAGAATCATTGGGGTTTTAACACACAGGTCTCGAGTCCCGGGAATTGGTGAACGAGTGTGAACGTGTTTGTTTTCATGAATTACGTGCTTATAATCTTTATGTGACTTGTCGGTATGTGTATACGTGTTTACATATGTTAAAACGGTGATTACACGCGATTGCATGACATTATAGGTGATTACACAACATAGGGGGCGATTAGGATCACATTACAGGCGATTGGCAGGCTAATCGCCTATAGCTATAGGCGATTAGGCCTAATCGTGTGTCACTAAGGGCGATTGGGCCCTAATCGCCTATAGCTATAGGCGATTAGGATCCCTAATCGCATGGAACTGCTGCGTAATCGCCTGACGTGTTTTAAACGACTAGAAACGCCTATAAATACCACCCTTGACCTCTAAAACACCATTTGTGCAACCCTAGCCGTCCCATAACCTATCCCAACTCACAAACACCCTCTGGAACACGTTTTTGCATCAAAACACACATTTCCAAGCTTTACACATCATTTTCTCCTAAATCCAAGGTGTGTTCTTCATCCCCAAACCTTTGTATGATTATGTTTTGTTCCCTAAAGATCCAGACCTAATTTCTAAACTATTGTGTCTTTGAAAATCTATTAAAAACCGTTTCTAAACAAACCCAAACCTTTATGCATGTTATATGTGTTGTATTTGTATAAAGGTAGGATTTTTATGATTGAAACATGGTTATTCTTGTGTTATGAATGTGTTTCTGACTTAAATGGATTATGATAATGTTAACTTAGGAGTTTGGAGGTCCATGGTTGTGTATTGTTGATGTTTGGTATTTTGACCAATTTGAATGGTTTTGAATGATTAAGGATGATATGATGTGTTTTGTTAGTTATATGATGTTAGGGTTTGCTTTAGGATGGTGCTAGAACAATAGGAAAGTGTTGAACAACGTGGTTACGTGATGAAATCTGGATATTTGCTAGTTATGGTAAGTCTTGCATGTTGATGTGATGTTTATATGATAAGTATGCTATTTTGGGAAAACGCTCGCATTCGGGACTGTTAGAATGATGATAATTTAGGGGTTTTGTCTTGGCATAAATTTGTTAATGTGTTGGGATTGATATTTGGTGTTTCCACACGTTTCGGATCTGATTTGGAGGGTTAAACGCGCGAAAAATCGGAACAGCACTGCAGGGGGCGATTAGGAATCCTAATCGCCTATAGTGAAGGCGATTAGGGGCCTAATCACCTATACTGAAGGTGATTACGATCCTAATCACTAGTTAAACCCTGAATTTCATGTCTTATAGCCCTAATCACTAGTTAAACCCTGAATTGCATGTCTTATAGCCCTAATCACTAGTTAAACCCTGAATTGCATGTCTTATAGCCCCTAATCACTAGTTGAACCCTGAATTGCATGTCTTATAGCTCCTAATCACTAGTTGACTTTTCCTAATCGCATGTACTGCTGTTGTAAGTGTGTTTTGACATTCCGAAGCCCGATTTGACACCTAGGAACATGCTAGAAACCCCGTAACATGCCTAGTAACATGGTAGCACATGCTCGGACTTATTTATGTGATATTTGAACTGTATGCTAGATTCGGTGAACTCTTACACGTGTTAAGTGTTATTTGCATATTTTGTATGATACTTTGTGCAAGATGAACACGTGGGATGTCGGGTCACCAATGGGATGTCGGGTCTTGTCTCATGTAATCTGGTTTTCAGTCAAACGCATTTTCAAAAGTATAATGGTCATGGACTGGGCATTAGGGACTAATGAACCCACCGGGTTATTAGTCTAACTTTACACACATCTTATGATAGGTCGCCACTAGTTGGGGCTATCCTACACACATCGGTTTAGTTGTTAGCTGAAGACACAACCAAAGGTGAGTTTCATGGCCCCACTCTTTACTGTTTTCGTTTTCGGGGGAGAAACATGCTTAGTACTTCGGTTTATAAAGGATCATGTTATACTGGGTTGGCTGTACGTCTCATTTATGTTATATATACATGTGGTTCACGTTGTGACAGTTCGTTGTCCGTTATGGCGGTAGTTCGTTGATTGTGAATGCACAGTTCGTTGACCACGGAGTGGTAGTTCGTTGGTCACGTTTGGGCAGTTCGTTAGTCGTTGTAAACGATAGTGCGTTGGTCATGTTAACGATGGTTCATTGATTGGTTCGTCTCAGAGTCTAAACGTCTAACAAGTATTTTCTTCAGTCAGTAGTAACATGATAGTTCTTTCAAAAGCTCGTGAAACATTTTCCGTAAAAACCTGTGAACTCACCAGTATTTTATACTGACATTTTTATCATGTTTTCTCAGGTCGCTAAGGTAGCAGCTGTCGTCTAGGCGCACGGAGTCGCACTGGAGCCGTACTCGTGTCTAGGATCATTTATGCATGTCTTTGGATGCTAAACTCTTAAACTTATGTTTTTATTTACTCATGACTTTTGTAAACTTTAATGCTTCCGCACTTCCAGTTGTTGGTTTTAAATCTTATGCATGATTTTTCTTCTACGTATGTTTTGCATTTAGTTGTCGTTTATTGTGACCGTTGACTTGGATCCTGGTGTGTCACACGCCTCGCGGTAGAACTCCGCAAGTGGAAATTTGAGGGTGTGACAGCTCATCCCAAGAGTTCCCAGGTAGGTATACGGGTCCCTCGACTGATTGGGATTTATATGAAATACCAAGCATAGAAAGAAAACTCAGGATACAGACGCTTACCCTTCCAGATTGTACGTGCCCCATCACTAGTATATTAAAACACATAACTATGAGCAAGGACTTAACTCAACCAAGTAAGTCAACAAGGGGGTATATACCATAGTACTATTCATGGAAATGTCAGGCCCTCAAAGGTTAATGATGTTGACAAGTCATAACACACAAATTAACATAAAGCAAACACACATGATAATTGCCTTTAGTGAAAGAAAAAATTTAGTCATAGTATACATGAATAGCCCCAAAAGAGTAAAACATGAAAAAGGGGAAAGATATACTCACTTTCGCCAAATACTCAACCTAATGTTTCGAGTATCCCAAAATAAGTATATAAGCTTAATAAAGTCTAGGGTTCTTATTCTAAGGCACTTAGGATGTTACGACTATATTTGGGATTTTTAATTAATAATAATAATGGCGAAAAAATACAAACTATTAAGGTTGCTACCACGTCTTATGAAAATAATATCATGAGTTTAGTTTCTCGATTACAAATATTTACGAAGGTTGAAATAATACATTTTATTCAGAAAATATATAAAATAAATTTAAGAATCTTAATTGTATAAAACTAAATCAACAAATAAAGTTTAGTTAAAACACAAAAATATTTTAAAACAAAAGAAATTTAATATGATAATTATCCTAACATATTTATATACACTTCCACCAATTTTGATGTCAAAATTATTTATTTACAATTTTATATGAGTTAATCTTGATTAAAAATGATATAATTAATAAATAAATATAAATCACTTTTGAAAAAAAAAACTTTGGTGAAATATCAATCCTACTTACTTAGAAACCTCATAATAAATTTTACAGGATTTTTGAGATTAAAATAGATTTAGTATAAATATTATTTGTATAAAATCTATTTAACAAATAAAAATGAACCAACATAGGAATCCATGGCAAAATTGGTGGAAAATGTCATGATAATTATCTTAGAATAATGAAACATTTTTCTACAAATTTTCATAACCAAAAGTGCTACCAATAATTTATTATGAATTAACTAAGATCAAATCATCATAAAATAATTAAAAATATTAATCGGTGGCTAAAAATCCCAAAACTGATTCTAAAATTTCTAAATGATCATATAACCCATCATACCAAATTTCATGATTTTCGGATCAATAACCAACGAGTTATGAATTTTTAAAGTTTACAAGTTTTTTTAATTGAAAAATACCCAAATACATCCTAACACCTTAGAATCCAATCGAAGCCCTTAGAGACTATAATCGATATAACAAATAGAGGGCTATTGTTCTGCTGATAATAATGAATCAAAATGCAAAATGAATTAGAAAAACTAACGAATTTGATATCCCAAAATGATGGAATAAAAACCTAAAAATATCAAGAAAATAAGCTTCCAATTCGCCAAAAATACGAGATAGTAATCAAGAATTTTCTTGCAGAGATGATAGACAATTAGAGAAGAATATTTGGTGAAATTGAATCGGATCAAAACAACCGAATTTGTGGTGAACTTGTAATTAGGTCATGGGTGAAAGTTTATTTTTTTCCTTTTAAATAGGTTAAAGATTAACTCATATATGGTTTTTGAAATAATGGTTGTACATATGAACGAATTTACTAAAATTAAAATGTCGGTTTCAATTCATTGATAAAAGTTATGACTTGATTACAATTACTAAGGAAGCCAAAGTGAAACTTGGATTTTTATGGACTCATAAATCATCATTAAAACATAGTACATTTATTTTCATTATAATTATTATTATTATTATTATTATTATTATTATTATTATTATTATTATTATTATTGTTATTGTTATTGTTTGAAAATGAATATTACTAAATAACAAATTTCATTTTGACACATATCATTTTAAAACATCTTACAAACTATAGAGAAGAATATCTCAAATTTCGTAGGTATTGTTATTAATGTTATTGTTATAATTTATATTTATTTTTTTTCTATTTTTGTAAAAACCATTTCGAATAACGTCTCAATATACATATTTGATTAAAACGAGGATTCAATCCGTAATAAATGCAATGATAAACATTGAATTCGATATTTTCATTAAATACATAAACGATTAAAAATTTAAAGGATAGAACACTAGAATATATAAAGGACTACTATCACCAACATGGCAAAGATGAGGGTGTAGGTTGTCACATTTGCTCATCCGGAATCAACCTAAAAATCTTTGGTTCATGATAAGTTGGTTCTTGTCACACCCTCAAAATCCACCTGCGGGGTTTTACCACGAGACGCGTGACAAACCAGGATCCAAGTCAACGGTCACAATAAACAACACTATATGAACACATGCATATTTCAAAACATAAGTTTAGAACCATTAAACAGTAGCGGAAGCTTTGTTACAATCCAAAATCCAAAAGTAATCCATATTGTTCAACATACGAAAACATGAACCTAAACTAGACGCCGTGCAGACGCGTGCGCCCTAGTCCTGGAATGCTACCTTAGCGACCTGAGAAAAACATGCCAAAAGTACGTCAGCACAAAAATGCCGGTGAGTTCACAGGTTTGTAATAAAAGTACCAAGTTCACCCTGTCCATACTATACAAATATGTAAACCAAAGTACGCTAGCTAGGCGTATGTTTTGTCACTACTACGATTGGAAAACCATTACTAACTCGCAAACCCAGAAGCATTGCCCGAATAATGTACCGTTCCTGTTTGAGACAATATGCACCCGCCGGCTCCAAGCCGATGAGCGGGGCAGGTCACGCCCAATAGATCTATCCACATTTCCCCGTTGTGCTATACCGCACATTCATGGTTTCCCCCGGGACTTCCAAAGATCGTATAGTAACCCAAAGTAACCCATAGTATGACAGTTGTTACCAAACACAAGTTTAACGCATGTTTTCTCCCCAAAAGTAAAACCAATTAAAGTGGGGCCGTGAACTCACCTTAGGTTGCGTTACTTCGATTAATGAATAAAATCAGCAAGCTATGCTAGCCCCGTAAAGCGGCGACCTAACATATGACAGTTACAAGTACTTAGACTAATAACCCGTAGGTTAGTTAGTCCCTAGATGTCCAGACCATAACCAGGTTCGTTTGAAAACACGTTGACTGTTAAACTGACCAAATGCACAAGACTCGACATCCCATTGGTGACCCGAGACTCCACGTGTTATCCTTGTACTCTAAGTCATACAAATCATCCAATCATGCTTAACATGTGTTAAAGTTCAACAAGCCTAGCACATAGTTCAAACAGCACATAAATAAGTCCGAGCACGTGTTACCAAGTTATCAGGTATGATACGGGGTTCCTAGCATGTTCCTAGGTGTCAAATCGGGTCTCGGAATGCCAAAATACACTTACAGCAGCAGTGCAGGCGATTAGGAAAAGTCAACTAGCGATTAGGGAGGTCAACAGGCGATTAGGCCTATTCTGGTGCTTATCAGGCGATTAGGGTCATAAGACATGCAATTCAGGGCTTAACTAGTGATTAGGATCACAATCGCATGAAATGAAGGCGATTAGGCCCCCAATCGCCTACCATACATGCGATTAGGCCTCCTTAGCAGGCGATTGGGCTCCCAATCGCCTATAGCATAGGCGATTAGGGTCCCCAATCGCCCCCAGCAGGGCTGTTCCGGTTTTTCGCGCGTTTAACCCTCCAAATCGGATCCGGAACGTGTGGAAACACCAAATATCAATCATACAACAATATCAAACATATTTCTAGCAAAACCCCTAGCTTATCATCGTTCTACCAGCCCCGAATGCAAGCATTTTCCCAAAATAGTACACTTAGCATGAAAACATCACATCAACATGCACAACTTTTACCCTAAATAGCAAATACTCAGATTTCATCATGTAACAACGTTGTCCGATCATTCCCTACTGTTCTAGCATCATTCTATAACAAACCCTAATATCAAACAACTAGCAAAACACCTCATATCATACAAAATCATTCAAAGTCATTCAAATGGGTCAAAATACTTAATATCCACAATACACTTCCAAAACCATCCAAACTCCTAAGACATCATCATCCTAATATAAACAAGTTGTAAACACCTTAATAACACAATAACAATCCTTTTTTAATCATAAAAATCCTATCTTTTAATCATATTTAACACATACAACATGCATAATGGTTTGGACTTGTTTAAAAACGATTTTCATAGGTTTTCAAAGACACAAGGGTATATAAATCAGGTCTGGACCTTTAGGGAGCAAAACATAATCATTCAAAGGTTTGGGGATGAAGAACACACCTTGGGTTTATGAGGAATTGATGTGTAAAGCTTGAAAATGTGTGTTTTGATGCTAAAACGTGTTCCAGAGGGTGTTTGTGAGTTGGGATATGTTATGGGACGGCTAGGGTTGCACTAGAGGTGTTTTGGAGGTCAAGGGTGGTATTTATAGGTGTTTCTAGTCGTTTAAAACACGTCAGGCGATTGTGCAGCACCACCATGCGATTAGGGAAGCTAATCGCATGCTACAACAGGCGATTAGCCTTCCTTATCATGCAATTGGGCCTAATCGCCCCTTAACATAGGCGATTAGCCTGCCCAATCGCATGCTAAGCTGCACAATCGCATGCTAAGCTGCGCAATCACCTATAATGTCATGCAATCGCGTGTAATCACCGTTTTAACATATGTAAACACGTATACACATACCAACAAGTCACATAAAGATTATAAACACATAATCCACGAAAACAAACACGTTCTTACTCATTCACCAATCCCCGGGACTCGAGACTTGTGTTTTTACTAAGGTTTGACGACTCTATGAATCGTCAATTCTTGCATACCTGGTTTAATGGTTGACATCTAACGATCCTCTAGGTTGTAGTAACGACTCCCGAACCATAACACGACTCAACCGACCTAGTTAAGTATAATGTACACGCGACTCGCTAAGGTAGACTTTGACCCAAACAATGTTATTATCCTGAGTTTGCCGGGTGTCACAGTTCTTCATCAAAGTAATATTTCATTAAACGAGCGTTTGCCTCCATGCGGTCGCGTTTCATATATTTCTTCACAAAAGAGGACGTGGAGGATTACTAACATGTTTCATATACTTCGTTGCGAGCGCACAAGCACTTGTAACCACCTCTTGGTCGATCTCCTCGTCGGTTGAATCACCCGTATCGCCTAAAAACTCTTTGTAATAATAATTCGGAATGGATGATGAGTATGTCGGGGAACTCATTTTTTTTTATAAAAATAAGTTGGTGTAGTGTGTTTGTATTTTGAAATGAGGTGGTGTGGTGTGTTTGTTTTATAAAATGAGGTGGTGTGAGTGTGTTTAAATATGTGAAATGTTTAAAAAACGTTTTTTTAATCAACGGCTATATTTTTAAACCGTATTATTACCGTTGGTTGTGGCCACGTGATGTTATGGGATTGGATGGATGAACAATGGCCGAGCGTTAAATATTTCAAGCCCCTCCGGAAAACGGCCCTTTGGCGCCCCTGAGGGCGGTGTGCTGGGCACTAAATGGGCGCCAAAATGCCCTTTCACGCCCTTTAACAACACCACTATGGGTGGTCTAAGTAAAACAAGTCGGCACACAACCATCCCGAATAATACCTTATAAACCCAATAGCCTCGTTAACCCTCCCACGGTCAAACAAAACCTTCATGTAATCCGTATACGAAACCACAGTCAAACCAACACCCTTCTCCTTCATCTCCTCCCACAACTTGACAGCCCCATCAACATCCCCATCGTTCGACAACCAATGCAGCATACAAGTATAGGTAACCACATAAACCTTAACTCCTTTCTCCTTCATCTGTCGAAACACAAACCACATCAATGAAATCCTCCTTGCCTCCCAAAAAAATATTATTCATTGTGGTGTAAGTGAAGTGGTCATGCTTAAAGGTTATCAACCCAGATGCCCAGTTGAAAAAATCCAATATTTATGCATGGGCGGGTGGGTTTTAAGGACTGGGTTTATTGTGTATTAGTCTAATTTGATTGGGAGGCTTTGGAGCTGTTGTTGGGCAGATTCCCATGTTGAATACCTGAGTATGTTTGATATGGTTATGATTGTGTGTTTCTTATACGCTCACTTGTGTTTTTAACGGTAAAGAAGTTGGGTAAAACATCTTATGAGCTTCTAAATCGCTAACTAATTTACACTTAAAATAACCACGTTTTCTCTATTCATTTAAAAAAATAAAAATTAAATAGTATTTTCATACCTTTATCAATGCAGTTTTTCTCCATTTACTCTCAACTACTTTCATAAAACATTAAAAAATAAATGGGGAGAACAACGTGTCACACCCCGACAGCGCACAGCGGAATGCAAGTCATGAGGTAACGGAAGTTGTTACCGTAAAGTTCAGCATTCACCTGTGAATACGTATGGACATCTTGCAACCACCCTCTAGCCTAACACATTTAAGTTTTTGGTTTAAGAAAATTTAAAGATATGCCATAGCCACGATGGAGTGAAAGTACATAATCAGTGTTTTACAATTTTAAGAAAAATAAAAAAAAAAACATAGATTTCATAGTTTAAGGTCCCAACATCATGTCTATTCGTAGTGCCTGCTAAACCCACTCCCTCTAAATCCCTACGCATCAGTACCTGAAAAAGATGCTTAAAAATATCAACAATAGTTGGCGAGTTCACAGGTTTAAGGTAGTAAGCAAAATTTCAAATTTAACGAAAGCGTATGATAAGCATAACTAAATGTGAACCAAATAGACTAGCTTGGTCCAACGAGTATAATATATCCAAAGGCTCCTAACCAAACCATGACTTTGTTCCCGGGGTGACCTCTAGACCAAGAGGGGTCTTTTGAAGATTACGTTCATTTCCCATAGACATCTCCATTTGCTAGTAAGGAAAAAGGGAGCGTCAACCCAATAGATCTACAACATAAACTACGACTCTACGCCGAGAGCTAATAATTAAGAAGTCCAGGGAGTGTGTCACCCAAAAAGGGGGACACTGGTGTCACGTAAACGTATCCACCGGCGAACTGACCTAAGGCCATCAAGTGTTCTACATTTCTAGTCTAACTCATCATACAAGCATGTTAATCCCTTGATTTGTAAAAACGTTCAAAAAGAAAAGGGGCCGTGAAACTCACCTTAATGCAGTAATTTACAAATTCTTCCAATCCAAGTCACACTCTTTGCCGAACTATATCCTAAAATATTTATAGGGCTGTTAAGCAATCAATCTAAGTCTAAGCAAGCACTTCACCAAACCTTCTTAATTTAGTTTATCAAAATGTTCACATTTTCATTACCTTTTACCCGATAGACCCAATGGTGACTTTGACGGTTGGTTAAATTTTAGATTTCTCATGCACATATATATACAACCATAAACCACCTAGACGTGGGTCCTTTTATACACATCCATCCATATCTCATTTCATGCTACACATTATTCAATATATCACAATCAACCCATCGTACTATACTCCTCATCTACTGTCATATGCACTCAATAACACATTTCCGAGAAAAATTTATGTTACGTAAATTTTCAATGCCTCATGTTAACCTATGAATATCCTACAAGCTAAATTTAGACTTTAGAATACACATATTAACCACGAAACAAGTCTAATTTGCTATTCAAAACATTCCACAAAAGGTAACTTATTCTATGTCTCAAATTAGCGTTTCGGCGACTTTCGCGGCATAGTTTCGCACTGTAAACGCTTGTTGTTAAGGTAAACTTATTATATACATTAAATAACGACTTTTATATTCATTTTAGCTCCCAGCCTCCCATCAAGCTGTTTTACATCAGACCTAAATTTGGGTGTCATAAATGCGTACAAATTGCCGAAAACATACGTTTTTGCGCGTGTTTCGTAATTATACCTAGGGTTTTTACTTAGGTCAATCATATTCACTTTATCACACTTTGTTTTGCATCAAAATAAACCACAAAGACCTGTTCTAAATCACTTTTGAAATAATCGTTTCTCAAGCTCGTATCTTGGCGTTTTAAGCCGAAAAAATGTTTTGATCATACATGCAAGGTCTCCCAAGCATGTAGATCTTAGTAAAACTTGTTTTGCATTATTTCAAGATTATAAAAACTATTATCGTCCTATCTCAATCAGATCTGAAAATAAGTGCAAATATTACACAAAACTCAACATAAATCACTGCATGCACAAACCCACCAATCAAACAAGCTACTTTTTGCTAGACTCATCCTTATACCATTTACTTAACTCATCAAGAGCATCAAAACTTTATTTTATTTCAGATTTATGATCTATTGGAAAACGTTCTTGCATGTTATAAAAATCAAAGGATCTAAGTATGTTTAAACATCTAGTGAAATAAACAATCATTTCTACACACATATATATACGGTTCATACATATATATATATATATATATATAGGATTTGGTTCAAATGAGAACCTTTCCCCAAATTGAGAACTGAGAGAACCATTCTGGGCCACACATTTCTCTAAGGCAAAAAAAAAAAAATTTTTTTTTTTTTTTTTTTTTTTGCAAAAATCGCTGCTTTATATGTAAGAAAATTTTTTTTTTAATTTTTTTTTGTATTTTTTTTTCAGTATACACATGTGTATAATTGCATTATACACATATGTATAATGCAATATACACATATGTATAACTGAAATATACACATATGTATAGCTGAAAAATGCTATATACACATATGTATAATTGCTATATACACATATGTATAATTGACATATACACATATGTATAAATGAAAAAAAAATTCAAAAAAAATAAAAAAAAAAATTTCCTTGCATAAAAATGTGCAATTAAAGCAAAAAAAAAAAAAAAAAAAATGCCTTTATATGAAATGTGTGGCCCAGAATGGTTCTCTCAGTTCTCAAATAGGGGTTGGTTCTCTTAGGATCCCTACCCTATATATATATATACGACTCACATACACACATTTACACCGCCATTTTCCATTTTTCTCATTTCCCATTATTTGTTTATCAAAACCATTTTCAATCTTTGACTCTTTGGTGAAATCTTGAAACAAAACAGAAATATAAGAATCTATTGTAATATTTTTATTTAGGAAATTTACCTCCCAAACTCTTGAAAACAATGATTTCTTATTCTAAATTCTTGGATTCTTGAGGGATCTTGCTTCTAAAAACACCTTATAACTTGAAGATTCATGGTTGTTTTGTGATAGATTTAATCAAAAGGTTTAGACAGGGGGAGAGGAAGAAGAATGGAAGAGTTTTAGTTGAAATAAGTGTAGGAATGTGAAATGTTGAGGTGTGGGGTATTTATGGTTGGGACTTGTGGTAATAACAATATTAAAAATTAATTTATCATTATTTAGTGATTAGGGAGGGTGGGCGGCCGAACATGGGGGGGGGGGGGTTGGGTATTATACATTTTTTTATTAAAGTTTTATAATACAATACTCCCAGTCACAATCTATGAAAACCCCAATACAATAAATAGTCATGGTTTTTACCCATTTGGCCACTCATAATATTCCCCAATTAAAAACATCCGTTTTTAGCTAATTTAGTTATATTATAGGTTTCCCTACCGTACTGGGTCTCGGTTTCGTGTTTTAATTCTAAATCGCACAACTAGTAGACTTAGATGATTTAGAAACCACTAATTATAACCACCACTAGTTCTAGTAATATTTATATCCCTAAAATATTATTTCATGCTAGACCAAGCATTATGGGTAATAATTAGACCTTCTAAAGTTAATCGAGCAGTTACCACTGTTCTATACAGGTAACTTATGACTAAACAATACGAAAATTTCTAAGATTCCCAATAAATCTTCAAACGTGTTTGTGTTCTGCTAATACTGTCCCAAAGATATCTAATTATCACTAGTTGAATCTAACCTACGGTCTCCGATATTATGTTAGCAGTCATTATACTGTATGTGTAATATCTGGATTTCTACCGATTGTCACACAACGTCCCCTCAAGTATATAGATGAAGAATAACATTCTCTTCTCCACTCACCACCCCTTAAATCCAAATTTTAAATATGAAGATTCACTCACACAAATTTGATGAATGAAATTTGAATGCTCTTACACTTTATATTCAAAATCAAACTTAGCAACATATTATGTCATTTCTGGGATATGTTTTTAAGCTTTTAGACAAAACTTACATGAGTATACTTCATGGAAATCATATGTAGAATTCAAAAGCCCACTTAAAACCTTCAATGGAAAGATAATTATTTCTAACTTCTAAATGATAAGCCTAGTCTTCAAATGAATAATTTATTTTTAACTTTGAGTACTTTTATTTTTATTTAAATTTATTTAAAGAGTTTACACCTTATGCATAAACTTATTTTAATTTATTTTTGAGAGTTTTTATCATATGTCTTGTAAATTCGTACCTTAGCTAGGGTTTTTTATAGACTCTTAATTATTCTATTAAGAGGCTGTCTTTAGATTGATCAGAGATAGAGTGTGGCTGGTTCACTTAAAAGACACCCTCTAACAGTTCATAGAGCCTTTCAATGGGTAAGTTTCATAAAAACATGTTGACCGATTCTAAGGCTACCTCTTAACATGTTAAGGCTCTTAATGGATAATCACAATGTTGCCAAACAACCCCTAAAATACCCTTCAAATTAATGAAATAAGCAAACAAAGTTAGTGAAATGGATGAAAATGACAATTTTTGAAACCATAAGAACGATACTGTCAAAAACCTTTTTTTGGATGAAAGTGATGAAACTAACTAAATCACATGAACGAATATGAGAGGATCCATAATGTACAAAGCTCAAATCCCAAACAAACTGTCACCTCAAGAAGATTAAACCAGCGATCCACAAAACAAGTCCGTTTGAAGCCTAGACTTGATTCAAACTGGACAAGTAAGCTATCCTATATGCCACGTAAGATTCGGTCAACCAAAATTAATTACCACACTATATTACAGCATCAACAATGGAGCAAAAGGAATGGGTCCGCTTGAATCGGACTGAAAGAACCGGCGAACACCAATTGGAATGGGAGGTTTGCTTGGGTTGGGTTTGGAAAAGTGGACGGTCTGATTTGGATTATGGTGGGCCCAAATTTTTACTTTTGAATAAAATAAAAAAAGGTCTTTTATGTGTAAGTATAAATTAAACAAAAGAAAAAGTAGGTGATGAGTTGGAGGTTTTGAATGGTTTATGATTATGGAAAAAAGTAAGTTTGAAATAATTGTGGTTTGAAATGATGTGGCAGTTTGGAAGAGCTGCATTTACTCGTGTATAAAAAAAGAGGAAAATGATCAGTATTAGTCTGGAAGGTATAGTCACGCCCCACTCCACCATCCTTCACGTCACCCTCATATCACTTCGTCCTTCACCACGATCATCCATCACCAACCTAGGGGTGTGGTGATATCCTCCCCTAGGACAAAATTGTATTGAATGGGCTTGGGCAATGGCATCACGTCCCATGTGGCAGGGCCACGGCCTCTCACGATCCCCACGCTTCTTAGACTATGCCCATTCACAACCCAACCTTTTAGTAAAAAAATAATTTTTCTCTCTCGCACCTACACAACCGGTTGCAACTTTATTATTGTTTTTGTTTTTGTTTTTGTTTTTTTATTGTTAGACCACCCGTAGTCGAGCTCTACTTGAGGCGGTAATCCAATTTTAGCGCCCAAAACGCCCCCAACACCAAAACATACAGGCACTAAATCAAAAAAAGGGCAGGGGCTTTAATTTTTTTAGCGCTCGAGCATATGATCCACCAACGAATAATACGTCACCACCTCACCCAACCCCAACGCATACTTTTGTGTAGATCGTTAAGTTGACACAAACAGAAGAGCATCACTGATTTACAGGAGAAAATGAAAAGACGAAGAAGGTGATATGTGGGTAGATGAGGAAGAACGAATGGAGGCAGCATATCGGCATATACCGAGATACATATTACTTATTATTTGTGTTCTACATATATGGCAAGTTAAAAAGAAACCTACTTGATAATGGGCCATATGGCTCACGTTCTCAACGCAATGTAAATATGTTTGTGTGTTTATATTAGATGTAAATGAAAAAGTTATTATTCTTAATTAGACTAATATGACATGTTTTAGTATTATTAGAAATTGACTAGTGTAAATATATCCGATTCGCTAATCCGGTCCGACCAGTGAACCAGTAAGCTATCTGGTTTGTGGTCCGGTCTGGTTTTAAAAACACAACTATTAAACATACCGGGTCAATTCTTTCAAGGGCCAAATAATATTATTTATAATTTTTTTAATCATTTTTTTTTTGAATTTTACTTGATTAATTTAAAAAAAAATAATTACCTAATCATTGGATGGACCCTTAAATTCAAGCCCCCACTACAATCCATTTCGATGATCAATCAAGATCCAAAAACATGACTGGAAGAGGAAAACAACACAAGAGCTGGCAAGAGGTCCTTCCTCGGAAAAGAAGCAGAGACAAGAAGGAGACAATCCAAGGGGGGTTCAATGGGAGGCGGATGCAACTAAGTTCTTTGTCACCAACCTTCCAAATCGGTGTACTCCATGGGAGGTGGCAGAGTTCTTAGGGTACTTTGGGAAGGTGGTGGGGGTATATATTGCTAGGAAAAGGGATAAGGAAGGGAAAAGATTTGGGATTATCTCTTTTAGCAGGGTGAAAGATTTGGAGGATCTTGAACGTAGAATGAATGGAGTGAAGATGAGTAGTTACAGACTTCGGGTGAATGTGGCGAAATTCGCTGTGGAAAATCAAGGGTTTATAGACCAGTTCCTTCATACATCTAAGAAGCCGGAACAGCAAGAGAAGACGGGGAGGAAGACTGAATGTGATCAGGATAGGCAGGAGCAACAACCAGCCCAAGAAAACAACAAGGTTTCGGTGAATCAAAAAGAAGGTTGGTCGTTCAGATATATGGTAGAAGGTACTCAAAGACCGGTGATTGATGTGGGAAGTCAGGAGGTCGTGCTGGATGTGGCTGAAGAGACTAGAGCCTTCTCCGAGTGGCATGGGAGTGCTCTAGTAGGGAAGGTACTTAATATTAGCACTATGTCAAAGCTAGACAGTGTTAGCGGAGCATGGGTGGACGAGGCTGGAAATTCACTACTTAGGAGGTCTTTCTCTTTTCCTGAGATTTCGTGACATAAGTGATGCTTCAACATTTGTTCTCAACACTGAGATGTGGCGGAAGTGGTTCGTGTGTCTGGATGTGTGGGAAGGCCAGGTGCTACCATACGAGAGGGTGGCATGGATGTAAGTGCATTATTCATGTATATCCCCAGCTAGTGATCCGGTACTTAATGTCGAAGGTTCAGATAATCAGAGAACGACCAAGTTTATAAAGATGTTGAGTATTAATGGACACATTCGAACCCACGGGGGGACGAATGTAGCTCAACAACTGGTCGAATGTAGAAATGAAAAAGAGAAAGGTTTCATTCGAACCTTTAAAGGGTCGAATGAAACACATTCGTCCTCATGAAAGGGGCGAATGTGGAAGGCTATATAAAGGGAAAAGTTAGTTTGTTTTGTAGAGTTAGTTATCATTTGAGCTTTTCCCTAGTTTGTGTATGTGTGTTTTTCTCTGTATTAGGTCTAAGATTTCATTTGTAATATCTTTGATTTGATCTAATACAAAGAGTAAAGTTATGGAAATTGCTCGGTGATTCGTTATCTGTTTTCATCACGATCGATTACGTTTATTTCTGAATCATTTTGCACGATCGGAGGGGATTCCGCACCCTACGATTGATATTCGTGAGATCACGTTTCTTGATTACAATCCTAAAACGATTTCTCAATTGGTATCAGAGCATAGGCTCGATTTCACGATTGCAAATTGATCTGAATTGATGAAAACAGATTAGAATTATGGTTTAAAGATCAAAACCCTAGAAATTTTGAAGCTTTTCATAAAAACATGGTTTTTGATTAAATTGCTATTGAATTTGATGTTGTTTTTAAAAATTCTTTCACAAATGTTTGTCTAAATTGAAATCCGCACAAAACCTATCCAAAATCATTACATTTGGTGAAATTTTTGTCAAAAACCGATCAGATTCGTGTTCTTGAGGTTGAAGATGATGAACAGACCTGAAAAGGTCGAATGTGAGATTTGACGGTTGAACCTAGCATTTTTCAAGACGAAAGTGGGAATTTTTAGGTCGAACCAGGAAGTTGTGTGTGTTGTTTTGTACATTCGACCATTGTGTGGTACTTTCGACCTAACGGGAGATCGAACCTGGACTTGAGTGGTCGAAAGAGAATCAATATCTTTGTATTTTCTACATTCGAGTCAATCATTTGGGGCGAATCTAGTAATTTTTCACATTCGTACCCACGTAAGCTTTGATAGGGACGAACATAGAAACTGTTTGAAAATTTTTCTAAGTTTTTCGCATTTTGAACCCACGAATTTTTGGACAATATTTTTCAAATTTTAAGGTGTAAAAAATTTCGAAAAGCCTGAATTCAGAAAATTTTTGAAATAATTTTTGTTGAAAAATGATAAATTACTTGGCCATATCAAGTACTGATGAGCAGATAAGAGCTCAGATAGAAGCTGAACGACAACAATCACAAAGACAAAAATCTCAAATCGACAACATTTGGGGATTTCCAATGACACCGAGACCTATTGTCAAACAAATGGGAAATGATGATTCAAGTGAATTGTCAGAGAGTGTCTTGAGTTCTGATACGAATTCAGAACAGAGTGAATCAAGAGAGAGTGACATCTCAAATGTTGATGCAAAATCTGATAATGGTAATAAATCAGATGATGAGGTAAGATCTAGTGTTGACTGTGCTAGTTGTTCTGAATGTGTCAAATTGAAACATGAACTAATGACACTTATTGAGGAAAAACAGAACCTAGCAAATGAACTAGAAAATTGTCAAAACCAAAATAAAGTTTTTGAAAAGAATGAAAAAGATTTGTTAAATAAAATTGAATCTTTAAAGCAAGAAATTTTAGAAATGAATAAAAGTTTTTCAATCAATAACACCACATCAGAGTTGAAAGACACAACATCTTGTGTTGAAGTTTCAAACTCTGAGGTGAAGTCCGATTCTAGTCAGAAAAATAAAAATGTGGTAGTCACTTCAGAACCTGAGTCTGAAGAGAAAACCATATTTAAATTTCCAGATGGAATGGAAGGATCCTATATGTTGGTAGGACATGACAAGTTGATTCTCAATAAAGATTTTCCAATTGATAATATCAAACAACCTTTACTCAAATGTATATATGTTGATAATATCGATTTGTTAAATTAATTTAAAAATCAATTTGGTCATTTGTGGTTTGAACTAAATCCAAACCAACATGAGGATCAGAAGAAAAACATTGAAAAGAAAAATATTGAAAACAAGAAAGGTTCTAAAGTAAAAGGACCGAAACCAAACAAATCGAAAGGAAATGATCAGATGAAAAATTCTCATCAAAAGAATTCAAGAAATTTTTCATCTAGATCATATGACTCTTATGATTATTCATATACCTCTCGATTTGATGGTTATTGGAGAAACAACTCACCACAGTATTCTCATGAATATGTTGAATGGAGAAACTGTTTTGAATGTGGTGAAGTTGGTCATATTGCTGCTCGTTGTCCCTACTGGTATTGGGATGACGGGTATGCATGTGATTTTGAAGAGTATAAGTCTTGTTATAATTGCGGAGAGTGTGGGCATTTAGTTGTTGCATGTCCGTATGTTAAACAGAAAAGGACCGAAGTGAAATTTGCTAAAAATTCAGGCAATGTCAAAAAGCTCGTATCCCCAAACCCAATCAAGAAGCAAAAGGGGAAAGATGTTGAGTATTAATGGACACATTCGAACCCACGGGGGGTCGAATGTAGCTCAACAACTGGTCGAAGGTAGAAATGAAAAAGAGAAAGGTTTCATTCGAACCTTTAAAGGGTCGAATGAAACACATTCGTCCTAATGAAAGGGGCGAATGTGGAAGGCTATATAAAGGGAAAAGTTAGTTTGTTTTGTAGAGTTGGTTATCATTTGAGCTTTTCCCTAGTTTGTGTATGTGTGTTTTTCTCTGTATTAGGTCTAAGATTTCATTTGTAATATCTTTGATTTGATCTAATACAAAGAGTAAAGTTATGGAAATTGCTCGGTGATTCGTTATCTGTTTTCATCACGATCGATTACGTTTATTTCTGAATCATTTTGCACGATCGGAGGGGATTCCGCACCCTACGGTTGATATTCGCGAGATCACGTTTCTTGATTACGATCCTAAATCGATTTCTCAATGGATAAAAATTTATGGAGTGCCATTACACTTAGCGGAAAACATGGTGTTTAATAATATCGCAGCTAAGTTTGGAATAGGGGTTCATTCGGCCCAACTAAACCAGGAGGATGGTAACTTATCTGTGGTATGTGTGGGAGTATTGGTAGGAGATGGTGAGAGGATTAGCAAGATGATGAAACTTAGATGGAAGGATCGGCTGTTTGCGGTATGGATAACGGAAGAGGTGGGAGATTGGGAACCGGAGTGTGGGGGTGGTGACGGGACCGGACATTGATCCATCGTCGGAAGTTGAACCATCTCCAGAAGTTGGTACTCAGGTGGTGGAAGAAGAGGTGACCGTTCTGGAGGAACCGGGTCAGGAGCAGAACCAGGTTGGTGATGTGTCGCTGTCAGGGGTCCAAACAAATGTTCAGGAGTCTGAGGCATTAATTGTAGCTAACAAAGGGAATGTCGTTATTCAACCTGAGCTTCTAAAGGACAGGGAGGTTGCAGTTTTTAGGTCAGAGGAAAGTCAACGGAGGATAGAGAATAGGCCTAAGAAGATGGGATCCATAGATGATTAGGGGTTTCGTTTTTTTAATCTAATTATCCCAAAATTATCCCAAACCAAACCCTAACCCACGATCAGATTCGATTAACCCAGAAAACGACAACGATCGATCTACATGATTAGGGGTTTTGTTTTTTTAATCTAATTCGTCCATGTATGAATAATTAATCGAAAATCAACTTACAAGTTAGGCCGATTAAGAGCTAGATAAACCGAACAACGAACAGGTTCGATTACGGACAACAAAGGCGACAGGAACAGCAATAAATCAGGGGGTTTAGAAGGAGATAGTGGTATGAGTATAACTTGGGTTTTGAATTTTATAAAAATAAACGAATTGAAAGAGTTTATATAGTAGTATATGGTTCGGTTTTGAAAGATCTTGGATAATCACAAATTAACCGACTCAAACCTGTTATTATCTTCTAATTCGTAGCAGATAAGGTCGGTTTATGGTGTTGATCAAGATTAGGGAGGCGATTTGCATTATCCATTCCATATTATTGGTTAATTGAATCAATTTCAATATAAATGGGTTTTTTTATTTATTATTAAATCTTGACTTTTCTTAAGCCTTTATAAGTTTAAGAGTATAAAAAAAATATAGGGGTGAAATACGAATGAAAAGAAGTCACAAAAAATAGGCGATGTTACACCTACACTTTTACTTACTCGCCTACTTTAATTTGTGAACTCACCAACATTGTTTGTTGACCCACTATGTACTTGCTTTTGCAGGTAGTTAGCTTTCGGTGTCACGATTAGGAAGCACTGCACGTTTCACTGCATTTGGGGTCTTAGGCATACACCTAAATTACATATCATGCTTTCACGTTTATTTCTATATGGTTTTAATTTGGGCGTGTTGTTTTGCGCATGGTTTCTAAAAGGTTTACATTTGATTTACGCTTCCGCAGCTTAACTAAACTTGGTTTTTGAAAACGAACTAAATGGTTTGGGCATTTAGAGTTCGTTCATATGACTTATGGCTATGGGATCCTGGTATGTCATGCGCCTCGCGGTAAAACCCCGCAGTGGAAATTTGAGGGTGTGACAGAAATAGCCGCTACAATGGTGGTTGGACTTGTGGATGGAACTAAATTGGATAACCATGCTGGTTTGATTCGGGAGGCATTATTGGAAGAAGGTAATAATCAGGTGAAATCATGAATTTCTTAAGTATGAATGTGAGGGGTCTGGGAGGGGATGAGAAGGCGGCATGGATTCGTCGTTTTAAAGGTAAACACGGTTGTAACTTTATTATGATCCAAGAAGCTAAGCTGGAGTCGGTTACAAGTGTGATTGGGGCTAAAGTATGGGGGAATAGAAATTTCGAGATGGACTCTGTCGGGTCAATCGGGTGGGCTTATGAGCAGTGTTGTAAAAGTCGCTAGGCGGACCCTAGTCGGCTGACTGGGGAGTTGGGTGTATTCGGAGTACTCGGGGAGTACTCGGACCTGGTAAATATAAAGAAAATTAATTATTGGATATAATATATATATATATATATATATATCAAAATAAGCATAATTCATGTCAAATACGCATGTTTAAAATTCAAATTTTTCCGAGTACAGGGCCGAGTAGGCCGAGTACAAGGCCGAGTAGGCCGAGTACAAGGCCGAGTTGGACGAAGATGACTGATTTTGACCACTGAGTACAGGGCCGAGTTGACCGAGTACAGGGCCGAGTTGCCCGAGTACAAGTCCGAGTTAGCCGAGTAACCCGAGTACAGGGCCGAGTAACCTGAGGCCGACTAGTTTTGCCGAGTAGGAGAAAGTCGCCTCGGAGGGGTTCCGAGGTCCGAGTAGTCGCCGAGTAGGCGCCGAGTACTCCCGACTTTTACAACACTGCTTTTGAGTATTTGGGATCCCAATGTCTTCGAGCATTTGGGTTTTGTTAAAGATCAAAATTTTATCATTATTCAGGGCAGAATTAAAGGTAGTGGTGAGCGGCTTAACGTCGTGAATGTGTATGCTCCTCAAGATGTTTTGGCTAAGAAGACGTTGTGGGACAAGATTGGGGTCGAGATTGATGCTAGAGAGGGGATGTGGGTGGTCGCAGGAGACTTCAATGCAATCAGATCCCTAGATGAGAGGAGTAATTCAAGATTCAATCAGTCCTGTGCCAGGAACTTCAATCAATTCATCTACGAGGCTGGTTTGCGAGAGTATAGCCTAAAGGGGAGGAACTTTACGTAAGTCAGGGAGAATGGTCGGGAGATGAGCAAACTTGACAGACATTTGGTGTGCTCATCATTCTTCAACAGATGGCCCGAGGCTTGCGTCAGGGGCTCCCGTGCGTTCTATCAGACCATGCCCCTATTATGTTATCTACGTCTTCGGACAATTTTGGTATGAAGACATTTAGGGTCTTCAATTCGTGGTTATCCAAACCGGGGTTTGGGGAGGCAGTGAGGTCGAGCTGCAATGGTGTTTTGTGCGAAGGGCCCCAGGATTGGCAACTCATTAAAAATTTGCTGCAATTCGGTCTAAACTTAAATCTTGGAAAGAAGATATGTATCGGTTGGAAAGTGAGGAGGAACAAGTGGCTATGGAGGAGGTTGACAAGCTAGAAGTTTTGTTGAATTCTCGTGAGCTCTCAGAGGAGGAAGAGTGGTCCCTGGCAGAGTGCAAAAAGGTTTTAAAAGAGATAACGAACCGAAAGAACTAGGACTTGAAGCAACGGTCGTGGGTTAGATGGGCGATAGAGGGTGATGAGAACTCCAAAATTTTTTCATGGGATGATTAATTGTAGGAAAGCTGCTAACAGGATTTCGGGGCTGAGTATTGGTGGTGTTTGGGTTTCCAAACCGTCTCTAGTTGAAAAAGAAGTGTTCGGCTTTTTTAGACGGAGATTCAAGGAAGGTCATCCCCATCGTCCAAAATTGGAGTGCGCCAACATTCGTAGAATTTCGGAGGAGGATAGCAGAAGGTTAGTTGAGAGATTCTCGGATGCAGAAATAAAAGAGGCTATTTTCGGTTGTGGTGACGATAAGGCGCCGGGACCCGACGGGTTGAACTTTCGCTTTATCAAACATTTCTGGGCTGATTTTTAGCAAGACTTCAGGAGCATTGGTGATTATTTTTACGAGTTTGGCTCGATTAGTATTGGTGATGGTTCCTCCTTCATTACCCTCGTGCCAAAGATCAAAGACCCAGATGATCTGGGTGGGTATCGGCCTATAAATCTGCTTGGGGTTATTAGTAAGTTTATATCTAAGCTTCTTGCAAACAGGCTTATAGGCGTGGTGGGTGCTGTGGTGTCTTGTACGCAGTCTGCATTTGTTAAAGGGAAATTCATATTGGACGGGCCCCTCTTTATCAATGAGCTCCTCACCTGGTGTTGCAAGATAAAGAAAAAGGCGTTTTCCTCAAAATAGACTTTGAGAAGGCGTATGATAACGTTAATTGGGAATTTGCGCTCGATGTCATGGTTCAAATGGGTTTCCCGAGCCGTTAGTGTGTTTGGATAAGGGGTATCTTGAAATCGGCAAGGTCGTCAGTTCTAGTGAACGGGTCACCTATATTTGAGTTCCAATGCGAGAAAGGGATGAAACAAGGAGATTCTATCTCTCCCTTTCTATTTATTATTATGATGGAGGCTCTATCTTGTATGCCCGTGAAAGCTAGAGAGGTGGGGGTGATAAAGGGAATAAGTACTCCAAACAATGGTCCTATTATGTCGCATATGCTATACGCGGACGACGCGGTCATCATGGGGGAATGGTCTCAGTTTAACATTAAGAACGTGGTGAGGATCTTTAGATGCTTCCATATATGTTCTGGGTTAAAGATCAATATTAACAAGTCTCACATTTGTGGAGTCGGGGTGGATAAGGTCGAGGTGGATGCTTTGGCTTCTCTAATTGGATGTAAGGCGGGTGGGATGCCTTTTTCATATTTAGGTCTGACGGTCAGGGCAAACATGAATCGCCTGTCCAACTGGAAACCAGTCTATGATGTGTTCCAGGCTCGGTTGTCCAGGTGGAAGGCTACATGCTTATCTATTGGTGGTAGAATCACCCTCATTAAGTCGGTTATGGAATGCTTGCCAGTGTATTATATGTCTATTTATAAGGCCCCGTGTAAAGTTATTTCGGATCTTGAGGCTATGATAAAGCGGTTTCTATGGGGGGGGGGGGGGTCCTCGCAAGGTAGAAAAGTCCATTGGGTGGGATGGGAGAGGGTCGCACTTCCTGTCAAACTCGGTGGTTTGGGTCTGTCAAGGTTAAAAGTGATCAACACGACGTTGTTAGCTAAATGGGGGTGGAGATACAAAACGAATCACGATGCAGTCTGGAGGAAGGTGGTCGAAAGTTTGCACTTTAGTAGGAAGAATTGGGAATTTTGCTGAGGAAGAAAACGTTAAATGGCACATGGAGCAACATTGCGAATATACTTGCTAGGACTTTGGTTGCGGGTACCCCGCTGTGCAGGTTCATGAAGGGGAAGGTTGGGAATGGGGAGGAAATCCGGTTCTGGCTGGATCCTTAGCTGTCGGACACGCCGCTGAAAGATGAGTTCCCGGCCTTGTTTGTTTTGGATCGTGCTCGTAGGTGTAGAGTGGCAGAGCGTTTCAGCAGCGTGGGTGCCCAGTTTGGGTTTGCAGGGGATTGGGTCAGAAATCCTGCCTCGGTTCAGGAACTGGTTGAGCTTTAGCTGTTGTCGTCGAGGCTGCAGCAAGTGCAGTTAGCAAATGACAGAGACAGTTGGCTTTGGATAGGGTCTGCGGATAATAATTTCTCTGTGGGGGTGGTTAGGAAGAGTTTGATTAATGCTGCGGGTACGGGGAACTGGTTTGTGATGAAGTGGCGTCGGTGGATTCCGAAGAAATGTAATGTTCTAGCTTGGAGGGCCGAAATGGGTCGGATCCCGACGGGAGTAGCGCTGAGGCAGAGAAATATTTTGGTGGGAGATGTGGCGTGTCCGTTATGTGGTGAAGGTGAGGAGTCGGCTGAACACATCTTTACCGCTTGTGTATTTGCGTCTGTCCTGTGGCAACACATCGGATCATGGTGCCGCTCTTCTCCGATTTTTGTGTTCGCTGTCAAAGACCTGCTGGAGTTCCACAAGTTTTCGGGGCTGCAAGGTATACACAGGGAGGTCCTGCACGGATTGATCATTATTGGCATGTGGAGTCTTTGGAGAGCTAGGAATGGCTTGATTTTTAACGACAAAGCGACTAGGTTGGAAGACATTATTGGTGAGGTGAAGTCGGTGGGCTTCCTTTGGGCCATGAATAGATCCAAATGTAAAGATTTGACTTGGTCGAATTGGTGTAATTTTTCGTTGATGTAATTGGTGTTTGGACGGGCCCCATCTTGAGGCCGGGCCGTGGTTTAATGAAGTTTATCTTTAAAAAAAAATCCATTTTCAATTGCCTAGTCATTCAAGGGGCTGTACATCGTGTTAGGGCATGTTTGGCTCTCCTTATCCATTTATCCTTTTTCAACCTCAAAAGTTACTTAATTCCAAAAGTAAGAAATTGTAACTTATGACTTTTGCTCTCATTTCTCCTTTTAAAAAGTCAAAATCTTTCAAAAGTCCTTTTCAAATAAATTACCAAACACTTTTTTCTCCTTTTATCTCCTTCTTAATCTTCTTGATGAAGTTAATAAGTCATGAGCTCACAAATGGTTATCCAAACATAACATGCTCTTAGACTATGCGTACTGGGGCGCGAATTGTCTGAATTTGTAAACCATAGCGCCCCAAACACTGGAACACCAGGGCGCTATAGGTTAAAAAAGGCCGGGGGCTTCATGGCTATAACGCCATATTCAAAATCCAACAACCAATAATTGCTCGACACGTGGCGAAGACAAAAACGGTCAAAAAAAATTTGACCGTTGGGGCTTTTAATTTTGAACGGTAAACTTTATTTTTTTATAAAACTTTTATATATACACAACACAATACAACATACACATACAACATAAACACTTTCCAAACTAAAAAACACACACATCTACTAAACATGTTTCCATACGGTTCACCATTCGGGGTCCCTGGTCGCCCTGGTTCGAGGCCAAACACTACTACTCCACTGCCACCCAATTGGGCGGAGTTTGACCCGAACACAATGCAATACGCGCAACTACTCCAGGGTCACTTTTATCCTCCACCAAACTATGGACAACCGGGCCAATTTTTTCCTCCACCAAACTATGGCCAAGGTTCTCAAGAGGAGGCCGAGCATGTGCCAGAAACTCAAGTGGAGACCGACGAACCAGAGGGTTCTCAACGGGGGGGCCGCGGGCGTGGGAGTGGGAGCGGGCGCGGGAAACGCTCGCATAAAAAGAAAGATCCTACCCAACCTCGTCAAAAAAAACAAATGGAACGTTGGTCCCAAGACGAGGAATATGCTTTAGCGAGAGCTTGGCTCGACGTATCGGAGGATCCACTAGTTTGTAAGTAAATTTTTATATATATATATTGTTTGTGTTTCATATATATTATTTATTTTTTATATATATATTGTTTATGTTTTATATATATTATTTATTTTTTATATATATATTGTTTATGTTTTATATATATTATTTATTTTTTATATATATATTGTTTATGTTTTATATATATTATTTATTTTTTATATATATATTGTTCGTTATATTTTTCTAATCGTATAAATTTTTTTTTGTAGCCAACTATCAACATCTTCCTGAGTTTTGGATTCGGATTCGAGCGTTGTTTTTTGGTGCGATGGGTAGAGGGGAGTATCGAGAGAACGACTCCGTATCGGGAAAGTGGTCGGACATAAATAATAGATGTCACGCGTTTGCGATGGTTTACCAGCGTTGTATGGACAACAGGGGAAGTGGGGAAGGTGATGATGGTGTGTTGACGAGAGCGTTGGACGAGATGAGATCTACCCGCCAACCGTTCCCGTATTTGAAAATTTGGGAGATGTTGAGAAAAAGTCCTAAGTGGGCTCAGGTACCGTCTATGGGGTCGGGTGGTAGGAGGAGGATCAGGAGAGGAGGAGGATCAGGAGGAGGAGGAAAACGTAGCAAAACCTCCTCCTCGACGCGAGATCCGGATACACCGTCATCCGATGCTCACTATGTGAGTTTAGGTGATCATGTGAATTTGGTTGATGAGGACGAGGATGAGGAGGAGGAGGAGCAGCAGCATGATATGCCTAGACCACCCGGTAGAAGATCAGCAAAGGGTGGGAAGGGGGAGTCGTCTTCGGCAGCAGGCGGTGGCTTGAAGGATGATTTCGAAGAAATGAACCGTAGACTTCAAGATATTCGCGACCTTGGCCAAAGACGTTTGGAGACGATGCAGCAGAGAGTGGTGGAGAATAAAAGGTTTGTCGAGCTCCAAGAGGCGAGGCAGAGGGAAAAAGACATTGAGTTTTTGTCGAAACCGATCGAAGACCTCGAAGGAGACGCGCTACGCCTCGCTATGCTTCACAGGCAACAAATCCTGAAAAAATATGACCTCTAGTGTGTTTCTTTTTTTTAATATTAGTTGTATTTTTTTTTTTAATATTAGTTGTAATTTTTTTTTAAATTTTAGTTGTAACTTTTTTTTAATATTAATTGTGTGTTTTTTAATATTATTTGTAATTTTTTTATATTTATTTACCTTTTATTTTATTTATTTTGAGTTAAAAGAATAAAAAAAATAAAATCCACGTGGACCAATCAGATTCAGGGGCTTTATACATAAAGCCCCACCACTACACCCCTTTTTCAGTTTCTCTCTCCATGCTGACTCAGCAGCCACGTGGACCAATCAGGATGGGGGGCTTTATACATAAAGCCCCCCACTACACATGGTCTTAGTATTATTTTTCGTTGACTGACTCCTCGTCAGTCTCTCTCTCTCTCTCTCTCTCTCTATGTGCAGAAATCTCCGGCGCACAAGTGTCTCCGCGGATTCAGAGAAGATCGTAAGTAGGTATCATCGTCTCCCTGATTCTCTTTGTTTCTAAATGCCTTTTTTTGTAGCTTTAGATTTATTTAGGTGTTTTCAGTTGCTCAACTTCATTGATTTTGGTTCAAATTAACCGTTGAAGTTACTGTTTTGTATCTTGAAGTTATCTGCGAAACAGAGTAACCTTGGGACAGTGAAGCTCCTTTTTAGATGTGTCATGTGTGAATTTAACACGGAGTTGGTGGTTGACCTTATTTAGTCTATGCTTTCAAGTACAAGTAAGCAAATGAAGAATGATGTGGTCCTATATGACATGATCTACCATGTGAAAAAACATTTAATCACTTTGCAAAATTAATCATAGCATAGAACCCTGCCACTCATGTCATCTAGAATGAATAATAAATAGGCGATTTAGCTGTTTATTGCATGTTTAATTAATTATCTGAAGAGATATGTACACGCGCGTGCGCACGACCCCACATCTATGGACACGTCATTAGGTTGGCCAAGCAAAGCTTGTAGAAGCCTGCGCACATTTCCTAGTACGTGCAAGCTATTACCCGACAAGGAAAGGGACATACAACCAATCAGAGGCTGCTATTCCCTGCTCCATGATCTCCTGGCCGGTGCGAGGTGCACAAATGGACAGAAAGGACGATTGAAAAGGACATGTGGCCAATCACAGAAGGACAACGGCAAGGCTCCAACGGTTGTCAACCCTGTGGGACCCGCGCGAGACAGCTGTCCTTCTCCAACATGCCAATCACAGGACAGTTATAAATACCCCTCTCCCCCAAGGGAGAGGGACATTCTGTTTCTCATTCACAAACACTTTTCTTCTAATAACTTAGAAGGAAAGATTATAGTTGAAACATTTGTATTCACTTATAAACGAGTCTTGTCTAATCGTCTGATCATATATCAATACAATATATCTTTATATTGTTCGTCCATATAGGTGTTTAACCAGTGTTTCTTCATTATCAAATCAGTTTCCGATACGAGAATATTGCTTTGTTTTGTTTTCAGATAATCAATAATGGATGCTCCTGAAATGAAGTTTGAATTGAGTAAATATATGTTGGGAAAGACACTTGGTATAGGAACTCTTGCAAAAGTGAAGATTGCTATGAACTCCGAGACCAAGGAAACTGTGGCCATCAAGATCTACAACAAAAGAAAACTTGCTAACCTTGAAATGCTTCAACAGGTTATTTCAACTAAAGCCTTCGGAAAATTGATGGATCACTTATGGGCCATTCCCATAAGTCAAATTCGGTTGATTTACTTTCATCTTTATGTCTTATCTTGGTGATGCAGATAAAAATGGAAATCGCAACTATGAAGTTGCTTAAGCATCCAAATGTCGTCCGCTTACACGAGGTTTTAGCAGCCGCATCTTTTTAATATTAGGTTATGTGTCCCCTTTAACGGTGGTCTGTCATCAGGTTTTGGGAAACAAGATCAGTGCAGACACATATGTCGTACTTGAGTATGTCCGCGGGGGAAATCTTTTGGAGAAAATTGTAATTTTTTTTTCTTTATATATATATAGTCTTTTTTTTTATTTATTTGAAATATTTATGCTAATACAGAATAGAAAGTTTAAAAATTAATGTTACAGTTCGATTATGAAGGTGGAACATGGACGCATCCATGAAGATAAAGCCAGATATTATTTTCAACAGCTCATTAATGCTGTTGATTATTGCCATAGTAGGGGTATCTATCATAGAGATCTAAAGGTATTTTAAGATTCTACTTTGGCTGATAGTTGTTATAGGATGTTTATATCGGTATGTATTTGTAGTCTCGCTACTGTCTAACCTTGCTTTACCTGCAGCCAAAAAATTTGCTTCTAGATGCATCTGGAAACCTCAAACTTACACATTTTGTATCGAGTGCCCTTGCTCAACAAGTTGAGGTACATATAAGATTTTAACATTTAATTGTTGTATTTGTTATGGGTCATGGTAACTACACACCTCCTATTTTTGATACACCCCCCTATATGGGGCGTATGGAACCATATGCCCCATATACTTTAACTTTAAGCATTAAATGTAGTCAACCTTGGAATCTATGTGGTCAGAAAAGGTCTATGTGAGGCGTATGATACCATACACCCCATATGCTTTTACATACGCCTCATATGACCTCATATGAGGCATATAGAAGTACTAGGCACAAGTTTCTATGTCAGAGATGTCACCTCGTATTTGTATACGCCTCCTGTGACACCATACGTCCCATATGTATGTCATATGACCTCATACGAGGCATATAGGCATAACTTTTTATGTCAGATATGTGACCTTGTACCTGTATACGCCTCCTATGATACCATACGCGGCGTATAGGCCCTTTTTGGCTTGTTTCGTCGACAAAAACCCGTGTTTCTTAGGAGGTGACATTGTACCCATACGTGGAGTATGTAGCCATACGCCTCATATGGTTGTGGTATTTCATTGCATGAGCATCCGTCTGTTCTTCAAAGTTTTATTCAAACTCAAAAAATATCATCCGAAAACTCACCCTTTGATCACCAAATTTAACGTAGTACGATGTCTTGGAACATTTTCGACGACATTGACGACAGCTACAACGGTTCTCACGTCTCTGTACGAATTTGAATCATGTTAGTAATGGATGTTTTATATTTTGGTTGTGTATTGTTATTTTTAGTATGTTTGTCTTGGTGTGATTTGGTTTGTTGCTTAAAATTTTGTTAAATATGTTAATAATAAACAACAAACATCTAAAATGTCGTATTATTTACTAAGTTAAACGTATAAGTTGTTTGTAAGATATTTAAAATAAAAAAACATATGTATGTCGTTAAAAAATAATTTGTAACGTTTTTTTACAAAGTATAACTCGTAACATATCCATGCCGTATACCGAACGCTTAAAATTTTTAAAAAATAAACGTGCCAACCAAGGAAAACCATAGTTTCTTCTAAAAAAATCCAGACATAGCATATGGGGCGTATGGTGTCATATGAGGCATATAAGTTAATTGATCTGTCACCCAATGATTGTTGGCACAAAAGTCAATAAAGTGAAAGCTATATGGGGTACTGTATGATACCATACGCCCCATATGAATGTGTCAGGGTGTGTAGATATGAAGAGCCTTTGTTATATCTTATATAAATTTTAAAGATCTTTTCTTTTGCAGGCCGATGGCTTGCTTCACACGAAGTGTGGAACTCCAGATTATACCGCTCCTGAGGTGCATACAGTTGTTAATACTATTCTCTTTCTACATTATGCATACGAAAAGTGGCAAAATAGGCAAGTCAATGGGCTTACGTAATAGGTTAAAATGGGTAGTTTTTGTAGGGGCTAAAAGCCTAGAACACTTTTTGTCCATATATATACACATATAACTTCATTTGCCCATTTGACCTAGTTGATAGAAAACATAAGCCGAATTGCGACCCGTTTGTAAATGGGTGAAAATCGCCACCTTGCTTACTCATTTTCATCTGGTGCTTGTTCATGTAATCCTTTTTAGGTCTTGAGTGATAGAGGGTATGATGGGGCAGCTGCAGATTTATGGTCGTGTGGAGTCATACTCTTTGTACTACTTGCAGGTTACATGCCATTTGATGATTCTGATCTTATGAACCTATACAAAAAAGTATGCATCATATTAAACTGATTTGAACATTTGACAGCTTCTTGTCAAATATTCCCCTTTTGGGTAACTTTGGGTGTTTTTGTGTGCAGATTTCACCTGCAGAATTCACTTGTCCTCCATGGATCTCCTGTAGTGCCATGAAATTGATAACTCGCATATTGGATCCTAACCCCATGACGGTAATTTGTTGGCACAAATTTCTTATTGAAGTCATGCCTTCATTATTCCTGGGGTGGGGATTTGTATCCAAGTCCCTTGCAGCATTTCACTATCTGTCAGTTTCAGTTTGAAGTAATTATGAAAACCGTCTTTTTGTGGCAGAGGATAACAATACCTGAGCTTATAAATGATGAGTGGTTTAAGAAAGATTTCAAACAACCTGAATTTGTGGAAAAAGAAGAGACAAATTTTGATGATGTGGAAGCAGCTTTTCAAGATTCAGAAGTGAGTCTATAAATTTTATTATATTATACTATTTACAATCTTTGAACCGTTTCCAAGTGCTAATGATTATTAGATGTAAGGGATGATTGACTATTCTTAAGATAGAGCAACACAAATAAATAACATGTTGGAAAAACAACATAGCAGGTTTGCGTGGTTAGATCTCAGGTTTTCAGATTCAGTATTACAGGAATGTGTGTGTAATTTATGGAATACATATAACGGAATCACAAGTATGTTTTCAAATAAAAACTTGCTTTTGTAGGAAGAGCGTGGTTCACTTTTAGCACACAAGGAGGCACTACAGTTTTTAGAAGGCAAACAGGTACTACTGCAGGCGCCTTTCACTCTTGCTACCTTGAAATAGAAAAATAGTTACAACCTATTTGAGCTTGAAAATCGGAGGCAAAAGCTCTATATTGTATTTTGATGTACAAACTGGTCAAAGTTCTTCAAATTTTAAAAACTCATCTTGTGTAAGAGAAATTATGCATCCAAATTAGAATTGGCATTAATTTATGAGATTGGGAGAGCATATGCCCTTAATGATCCTATGTACGATTAACGATTTGTATTAGGACATATGATCTCTTTGTATAAATATGATGTGTACGTCTTTATTATTGTTGAGAAACATATTTTAAAGTAAATATTATATGTATTTTCATAAACACCATTTTAGCCCCAATTAGTAACCAGGTACTAAATATGTGTTCTACTCTACAGTGGATAACTAATTCATTAGATATTTATTATTTATTATCGTCATGAGTGGTATATTTGACACAATATTGTCATTCTTCACTGTTTATTAGCATTTGTTTTCCATAGGTATTTAAATTTTAGTTACTGTTTTTTTAAATATATATTTTTCTTGCTCTTCGATTTACTTAGGAGTACAGACTAGAAGAGGTATTATCTGCCACCAACAACTTTTCTGATAAAAATCTCATTACGGAAGGTGGATTAGGAAAGGTGTACAAAGGACAGCTCTTACGCTATGGGCATTTGGTGAAGTTTTCGGTACGAAGGTTATATGCTAAGTATGGGCAAGGAGACGAGTTGCAGACAGAGATTTCAATGCTTAAGAGCCTCCAACATAAAAATATCGTTTCTTTATTTTGGCTTTGTGATGAGAATAATGAAAAGATAATCATTTACAAGCAATCGTCTCATGGAACTCTTTACGAACATCTAAATGATCCAACTCTCAGATGGTCCCGCAGGCTACAAATATGTTTAGGGGTTGCTAATGCATTGAACTACATCCATTATGATTTCATACATTGTGACATCAGTAGCTCTAAAATATTTTTAGATAATGACTGGGAACCCAAGATATATGGTTTTGAACTTTCCACAAAATATCCTCAAAGTTGGAGGCATCGCCTTCTCTTCTCTATCTACTTTGGTACCAACAATGTGACACCCAAATATGATGTTTACTCTTTCGGTGTGTTATTGTTTGAAGTCCTTTGTGGGAGGAAACCAGTGATTACCAGTGGAGGTATTGAGGAAGAACTAGATAAGATCATCAATCCTAATTTAAGGAAACAAATGGACACACAATCATTGGCACTCTTCACAAACATAGCTTATAAATGCTTGGATCAACAACTTGTGCAGCGTCCAAGTATGGATCAGATTGTCAAAGAACTCGAGGAGGTGTTGGAACTTCAATGGAAACATCCATATCTTGTAAGCGCTTCCTTTTGTTTTTTCATCCATTTTCTCATTATTACTTTTAGGTTTCAAATTTATTTTCTATTGTGGCAATTTGAATTGAAGGAACACTCAATGGCTGTTGACGAAGGTACACTATCCACTGGCTTGAAGGTAATTACTTTATTTTAGTTAGTTTGAGGTGATAATGGTAAATAAAGTTGAATTTTCACCATAAAGCAAGCGGCATAGTTAACTAAATTTGGTTTTTATTAGTTTGTTTCAGAAGCTGGGTTATTAAATTTTATAGATGAATTAAGTTGCTTTTTTTTAACAAAAAATAATGCATGGAAAATAATAAATAAGAAAAGCCCAATACCCAACAAGACTAAACCAGAACAGGTGTACTTGAAGAATGATTATCGTGTTATTTTTATGTCAAACTTGATCTTGGTTTAGAAAGCGCAAGGCGCTCCAATGTTTAGGTCCCGAAACCCGAGATGCGAGACATTGCTTCATGTATAACCAAAAGTTACATCTCTTTTAAATAGGACTATTCTTCATCAAATAAACCAATCTAAATCTCTTCATTCTTTTGGTTGATTTTAAATATGAGTTTCGTCCTTAGCTAAGGATTTTTCGGATCGTCTCACGTGCCAACACAGCATTTTTTAAAACTGGAGACTTGATACTCCTAGTAAATGGTAGTTGACAACCACAATAACACCATAGTCAATTTTCTCCACATATTTCAAGGTGCACTATTGTCTTCTCAGCTTATTTAAATTAGTTCGATAGTGTTTTAAGTACATACGTTGACATTATTTGTATGCTTTAATCTTTTGTTGTCATTTTTCATGTGTGTGTGCGTATGAAATAAGCTTTAGTTTCACCTTTTGATTTGAAAGTCTAAAGATACATACTCGACTATCATATATCTTATTAACTCAATCAGTGAGACTATATTTTTTTTTATAGCATGGACACAATTTTCTATTTAATTTATCCACTGATAGCATGTACCAGGTCTAATACCCTTCTCACTTAATGCCTACTTTTGTAGATGGACCTTTTTAGTATCCCACTTAAGGATATAAGGCTAGCCACGAATGAGTTTGATGAAGCATACTGTGTTGGATCTGGTGGGTATGGTATAGTGTACAAAGCAATACTTGAAGTTTTAGATATCCAGAGTTTGTCATCACTAGAAGGGAAGTGTAAAGATCAACTGCCCAAGATAAGCAAAACTGTAGCTATAAAACGCATATTTAGTAGAGCAGATGAGCAAGGTAAACAAGGATTCTTAACAGAAATTGAATTGCTTACTATCTGTAAGCATCCAAATATAGTTTCCCTTCTCGGATTTTCAAGAGAAGCTCGTGAAATGATTCTTGTCTACGAGTATGCTTTTAAAGGAAGCCTCAGTGGTTATTTGGGAATCAATGGTAAGACTGCTAATCTTACTTGGGCACAAAGACTACAAATTTGCCTTGATGTTGCACATGGAATTAATTACCTTCATACCAACATGGAGGGAAAACCAAGGATAATACATCGAGATATAAAGAGTGAGAACATTTTGTTAGATGAAAATCTAAGCGCGAAGGTTGCTGACTTTGGTCTCTCAAAATTCCATTCTATGAAGCAACAAGCTAGCACTATTTATACCAAAAATATTGCTGGCACAAAGGTGTATATAGATCCAGAATATTTGACTACATTTAATTATAAAAGGGAATCAGATATTTATTCATTTGGAGTAGTTCTATTTGAGGTCTTATCTGGGAGGTTGGCCTATGACCCAATCTACATAGCCGAATATGACATGGGCCTTGCACCCATTGCAAGGAGACGCTTCAATGAGGGAACATTAAAGGAATTGATAGACCCTGATATATTTGAAGATGATGATGATCGCATTATTACTTTAAATAGAGGTCCCAATCAAGATTCTTTCGACACATTTTCAAAAATTGCATATCAGTGTTTGGCAGAAACCCAAGCCAAACGCCCAAGAATGGAAGTTGTCATCAAGGAACTTCAAAATGCATTGAACTTGCAAGTAAGTCAGCCTTTTAAAAAATACAGTTTTTTCTTCATATCCTTAACCTGTTTTAAGTTTACTGTGCTCATTAGTACTTTTAATTAAAGAAATGCCATCTTCACTTAGAATTTACAATACTAATGCAAAATTGTGAGATAACAGGATCGATGAGGGTAAAGGAATTTGAGAGAGAATCTTGATATGCAAAGAAACAATAAATACTTTTACAAATGAAGAGGTTCAACCCTATATATACATTTCGATCGGTTGTGACTTAACCGTCGTGATCCTTCACACCTAACATAACCGTCTACTTTATATTGTGACACACCGGTTCACAATCTAGTATTTCTAAACTTAGGATATTATATATATATATATATATATATATATATGTGTGTGTGTGTGTGTGGAAATCAATAATTACTTCTAACATTCTCCCCTCTAATTCTTGATTTCCCCAAAGTCTTGTTTATAATAACATTGGTCCTTCATCTTCCTCGTGTTGGATTAGATGAGCTTCCTCCTTTCCTTTTAGTTCTGGACATTTATTTTTGTAGTGTCCAAGTCCATTGCACTTGTAGCATCTAATGTTGCTTCTTTCATCTTGTGCTTGTTTATCATAGCTTTTCTCGGACCATCTACCTTTACCACGTTGATATCCAGAGTTCCTTTGATTTGTTTTCCATTTTCCACAGTGCTCACATCTGTCTTCTTTAGCTTTTTCTTTGGTGAATAAGAGCTTACTGTGTGATTCACCTTCTTCTGGTTTCTTGATGCGTTCTTCGTATGCCTTTAATCTTTCGATAGCTTCTTGAAATGGCATAGTATTAAGATCCGCAAATTGTTCAATTGCAGCAACAATCTGAATGTACTTTTCTGGTACTGAACGGAGTGGTTTCCGAACTAATCTTTTGTTATCAATTGTAGATCCAACGTTGTTGGCTTGTGATACAAGTTTGCTAATCTTGCTGGTAAAATCGTCTAACGATTCTCAATCTTTCATCTTTAATGCTTCAAATTCTGAGTCTAGCGTTTGTAATCTCGCATCCTTGACTCTGTCTGCACCTACAAATCGTGCCTTTAAATCTTCCCAAATGTCTTTAGCATTCGTGTGATGAGCAATTTGAAAAACAAGTTCTTCGAGCATAGCTTGATAGAGATAAGCAATAGCCTTGTCATTCTTCTTTGCTTCCACTTCTCCTATCGGTTCGACTGCTTCCCAAATTCCGTGAACATTAAAAATTGCTCTAATCTTCACTGCCCAAATTGTGTAATTTGTAGAATTTAAAATCGGGCATTGGAAGGTCATTGGCGTTCCCTCCTCTTTTACAACTTTGTCTTCCTTAGTCATTTTTTGTGACTTCTTTTTTCCAATTTTGGCAACTAATATTGTTTAAAATGGCCTACTTGTCTTTCGATCACCACTGGATTTGATCAATTCTCTGCTAACTACTATTGATCAATTTCTTCCAGGATCAAATTTCTGACTTTTTTTTTACTGGGAACAGACCACTGGTTGTTCGACCACCACTGGATTTAATCAAACCTCTGCTACACTGCTGTTGATTAATTTCTTCCTGGATCGAACCTTCGAACCTGCTGTTCTTTAATTTTTCGTTTTTCTTTTGGCCGACAAGACTTCTTTTCTTCTTAACAACTTAATTGTTTGATCAGTGAATCAAACCCAAGGAAACACTGATAAACAAATCCTTTTATAATATACCCCTCAATAATATATTATAATATTTTTGTTTGACTTTTAAGAAGTCAACTTCTTCTTCTATCCCACGTAAACTTAATGCCCAACCATATAACTTTCCGTTTGATCTTATACTTCAATCAAAACTAATGGAACTATCACATTAATGTGTTCCACAAACACTGGATTGAATTCTTATCACAAGAAAACAAACAATCAAATACGAAAAAAATTGATTTCGGTTCTTCTTCTTGAACCCGATAACCAAAATCTTAATCCTTGATATGGTTCTGATTCTTTTATACACGAAATCGACTCTGTTTTGTATGTAAGATTGTTCGAAAAACAACACTGAACGATGATAAACTCGTTTGATTTAAAGAATTTTTTTTTTGCGGGAAAAAGTTTATCGAACAAAAGAACAGAGTGTTGCTTCGAATTCGACTTTTGTGATTTGGATTAAGATATATGTATTCGATATTGATTATAAACGAGGGGCAGGGATAGATATAACCGTTTGAACGTGTTTAAATGATCCTTCTGTATAATCTGGTGACTCGCCGGAAAATTCTGTTTTGACCGGAACTTCTTCTCCGGTTCCTTTCTTTTCTTTAACGGTTATAATACTTGATGTATTGATCTTTCTCCAATCCTTATTGGCCTTTGAATCTGTGTTCCAATTGTTTAGTACTTGTCTGCGATGGTCTCTGTTTCTTGAATGAAAACAGAGGATATATGATCGTCGCCATCTTCTTCGATGTGTCTTGTATAATTGATGGAACAATAATAAACTTTCGCTCTGATGCCAAATGTGAGATCACAGGATCGATGAGGGTAAAGGAATTTGAGAGAGAATCTTGATATGCAAAGAAACAATACATACTTTTACAAATGTAGAGGTTCAACCCAATATATACATTTCGATCGGTTGTGACTTAACCGTCGTGACCCTTCACACCTAACATAACCGTCTACTTTATATTGTGACACACCGGTTCACAATCTAGTATTTCTAAACTTAGGATATATATATATATATATGTAGGATTTGGATCGTTTGAGAACCACCATTTAAGGAGAGAACCAAGTGTGAACACAAAAACCCCTCCACCAAAAATAAAAAAAAAATAAAAAAATTATATAACCTAAAAAAAGAAAAAAAATAAAAAAAGTAAAAACACCAAAATGTTTTTTTAGTGTTTATCTTTTTGAAAAAAAAATACAAAAAAAATAAAAAAAATGGCTTTTTTTACGTCATATTTACGTCAGGTCTGATGCACATGTGCATTTTGCTGTTATATATATACATACATATACCGTATGCACATGTGCATTTCACTATTAGAGCACACTTTTGAATAAATTATCAATTACCATAATGAAATGATCATTAAATGGACGTGATATGATATATAAGGTGGAAAAAAATTTATTCAATGATCATTAAATAAAAACGCGAAGTGCATTTCACTATTATAGTTAGGGTTTTTTTCATGGGTTTAGCTTTAGGGTTTAGTTTTTAGGTATGATGGGAAGGGGGTTAGGTCTTTTGGGGTCGTTGGTGAATAAACTTAAAAAAACCTCTATATAAAGCTATAAAATAAGATAATTGTACTACATGCACATGTGCATTTCACTATTATAGTTAAGTTTTTTAATGGATTTAGCTTTAGGGTTTAGTTTTTGGGTATGGTGGAAGAGGGGGTATCTTTTTGGGGGGATGGGATGGAGTGTTTTTGGTTTTTGGGGGGTGTGGGGTTAGCTGCACATGTGCATTTCACAATTGGGGGGGGGGGGGGGGGGGATGGGGGTTTAGGTTTTTATGGAGTGAGGTGGGTGGGTTTAGGTTTTTATGGGGGGTGGAGGTGGGGTTTTTAGGTTTTTTTTTGTTTGTGTTCACACTGGTTCTCTGGTTCTCTCCCTAAAATTGGTTCTCGTATGATCCCTACCCTATATATATATATATATATATAATATCAGAGGGGGGTACTTAAAATTTACTTTAAAGTTAATATAGACAAGACAGAATTAATATAGACAAGATGCTTACAGCGAGTTAAGTACAGCAGAGATGATGATTATGCACAGCGGATATGATGGAGTTATGCACAGCGAAAGTTGATGATTGTAAAAATACTCTTTTTTTTTATCTGGATATAGTATGAAGAGCTTTGAGGGAAGAACTGGAATAAGGTTAGGAAGTTAAAGAGTGTCGGAGAAAGAGTTAGTGTGCCATAAAGAGAGTAATATTATTGCTTCTTAATGGTTACTCGTACTTACAACTGAAAGAAACAAGTGCCATTTATAGGCAAACATACAAATAAAATATTCTAACTATCTCGCTACGTGTATGGTTAATATTAAAAGAAAGAAAAGGAAGAAAAAGACAAAACAACTTTTTACAATTTTCAAACCTACTGTGGATATTGATTGATACTTTGTGTCTTCTGTCACTGTCTTCTACTGTGTTTGTCTCCTTTTGTTTTTCGTCATTGCTTACGTTGTGCTTTCGTTTGTCTTCTAGAAATCTCTGTGAGTTGATGGTATTGACTGTGGACTTCCAGGTTCTGAGTAAGGTTGTGTATCCTGTTCTTCTGTGTTATCATCTTGATTAATTATATGTTCTAGCTGCAGTGTTTCGCCTTCACCAACGAATGGTAGTAACATACTCCATTTTGGCGGTACGTAAATTTGCACATAGTGTCCTTCTCCAGCTAATTTATATAAATCCCAATGAAATCTTCTAGGAACTTCTGGGGTTTTTTGATATTTTTTGAGAAACTTCTCAAATGTGTTTATAGACTTTTCTTCATCGAGATTTAATATAGGTAATGTTTGAAAATCAATATTTATATTTATCTCTCTGTCTTGCCAGTAATATCTTTCAGGACTATCTGTGATGAAAATCCTTTTTCTGGCTGGCCTATATGTGTATCCGTCTGAATGTGGAAGGGAAGAAAACATTTTGCAGGCTATAATAGGACATAAAGCCCTTACAGCTATGTTTCCAGCGATCATAAGAATTTTTTCTCCCATTTCATACAAGAAATCTTGTGTTTTGACATCTGTTTTTATCTCTAGATAATCAATCATACCATTATGATAAAATTGAATTATCTGATCATTTGTTATTTTTGTAGGATGATAGATCTGGATCATTAACAACCCAGTTCCATTTCCTTCATTGTCTGTTCTTTCAACAATTCTAAAGCCTTGTGTTTCAGAATCTTGTACAAAGGCTAGATTTATAAGCTGTTTTTGTAATTCATACAAAACTAAAGGAAATTCTGTACAGACTTTCTGTGCAACCATTGTTTTAAATTCTGGAAATCGATCTGTAATTGGTGAAATGCATTTCCACCATGGTGTATCAATCATTCTTGCTCTGAATGATTCATAGCTTCTGTTTATAACTGTACTATTTTGCTGTTTTTCAAGCTTTTGTTGTAATTTTTTATTATTTGCTTCAAGAATAGCAAGTTTTTGTTTTAATATACTATTTTCAATTTTCAACTGTATATCTTGTGATTCTTTTGTTTTTTGCTCAAGCTGTGTTCTCAAAGTACTAATAATTTCCTGTTGTGCAATAATGTATTGCTCAGGATCTTGTTTAGCTATTTCAGAAAAACTTTTAACTTCTTCGGGTTCAATGTAAAAATCTGTTAACCCGAAACTTTCTCTTGCTGCCTTTATGGCATCAGCAAAACTTGTGTAGCCTTTCCAATAAGCTCCCCCAACACAGCTGTTTATATTTTGTATAACTGTTTCCCATTTGTTGAAAACTCCAATCTTTGTCCCCCTAAAAATGACATAATGTGTAAACTTTGGTTGTTTAAATTGTGTAGACTGTTTTTCAGGTCTGTTTAAAGTTTGCTCATGAAAATAAATGCTTAATGCATTTAACACCTGTACTTTGAAAAAAGATGCTTGAGGCATAGTTTGTATATGCCACAAGTTGTCTAAAAGACATTGTTGTTTTTCTGTAAGTTGTGTTCCTTTCATAGGACGGAACTTCTTATCAGATTCTTCACATATCTGTAAACTGTACTGTCCAAATGCAAAAGTTGGCTTTGAAGATCTTTGAGGGATTAAAGGTCTTTTTCCCATTGCCTTATTTTGCATATAGCTGTTGCTTTGAAAACTGTAAAACTGAGGGATTTGATCTAATCCCATAATAGGCTGTGGAACAGACTTTGTATCTGATGCTGTTTGACTGTAAATTTGCTGTATCTTTTCATCTTCAGATGAAGAGCTTTGTTGTCTAGGATGTACCAATTTGGTTTTTCCTTTCTCCTTCTTCTTGTCCATCTGCAATAAACCATTTATTTATATTTCTGGATAGCATATCTGCTATACCATTATTTTTTCCTTTAATATGTTCAAAATTAATTATATATCCATTTCCTTGAATAATATTTTGTAAATTAATCCATCGTGTTCTATTTACCTTTTTACTTTGGTCATTTTTGACAAATTTAACTATAGCTTCACAATCTGTTCTTATTGTGAATTCTTTATTAAGAAATAATTTAAATTTTTCTAATGCATAGATTAATGCCTGTATTTCAAAATCTATAGTAGTCCAACTATTTTTATTTTGAAAATTACCACTTGCATAAGCACAAATTTTCTCTTCTTCTTTTGGACTATATTTGTTGGGTTTACATAGAAGGACTGCTCCCCATCCTTCTTTACATCCATCTGTTTCAATAATTATATAATCTGTTACTAATGGTAATTCTAAAGGTTTTATATTTTTTACAGCTGTTTTAATTTTTTGAACTAGTTTAACATCCTCTTGATTGAAATACCTTTGACCATTTTTAGTGGTTTTACTGTAAAGAGGACCAACTAATTTTGAAAGATTTGGAATAAATTTTCTAGCATAATTTACTAATCCTAGAAAAGCCTGTATTTGTTTTAAATTTTCAAATTTTTCTGGAAAATTTAAAATTTTTGTAGAAATATGTGGCTGTAACTCTATTTTTCCATTTCCTATTTCTAATCCTAAAAAGGAAAATTTTCTTTTATATAACTCCATTTTCTTTTTTGATACTACTATCCCATTCTTTTTTATTTCTTCGAATACCTTCTGTAAATGCTTCTCATGTTCCTGTATTGTATCACTTGCAACTAAAATATCATCAATATAAACCAAACAAAAGTTATATTTTAAGAAAATATTATCCATAAATCTTTGAAATATCGATGGAGCATTTTTTAGTCCAAAACTTAAAACATTCCATTCATATTGTCCTTCTGAACATGTAAAAGCTGTCCATTGTTTAAAACTTTCTTCTAACTTTAATTGATTATATCCTGATTTTAAATCGAACTTTGAAAAAATCTTTTTATTTTGTATAAGATTTAATAAGCTATCTTTATTAGGTATATTATATCCATCATCAATTGTATTATCATTAAGTCTTTTATAATTATATACTATTCTAGCTTTTCCTCTTTTTATTTCACTATGATTTCTTACTATAAAAGCTGTGGATCTATGAGGACTTTCTGATTTTCTAATTAATCCTTGACTTATCATTTCAGGGATTTGTTTTTTAAATTCTTCTTTATCTAATGGATTGTATTCTATATTTGCTGTTCGAATTATTATGTCAGGATTTTTTAACTTAAACTTACATTTGTAGTTCACATTTGATTTTGTTATGTCTTCTCCTATGTATCCTAATTTTTCTAAATGTAGAATTATAGGATAATTTATACTTTTTGTAATTTCTTGTCCCTTTTCTAACTCATGGCTTAAAAAATTTGTTAAAAGTAATAGGGCTTCATTTTCTATTACTTTATCTCTTTTTTGTGTATTTTTTAAGAAATCTAAATTCCCTTTATCCCCTCTTTTTTGAACAAGTTCTGTTGTATTTAAATATCTAAGGGTTGGGATTGTGTATAATTGTTTACTTAATGTTATATAGTTTCTGGTAATTGTTACTGCCCCATTTATTCCTAGAATAAAATTTAAACCTATTACAAAATCTCTTGATTTTATAGTAGGTGGGTGAATGTTTATTTGTGGCATATCATATTTAATACTATAATTTCCAGCAAAATCTAAGAATTGTATTCCTATTGGTTCCAGATAATGTGTAACATTTATTATTCTATCTTCAATTGTTCTTGTTGTTAATTTATAGGATAATTTTTTATGATATTCTATTGGTGCTAGATCATATGATATAACACTTTTTGTTGCTCCTGTGTCTACTAGGGCTGTTAAATCTATATATTTCTCTTTATCTAACCATACTCTACACTTTATATTTATCATGTTTATGGATCCTTGAGTTTGTATATAAGTCTGTTCTTCTAATTGTTGTTCAGCCATTTTACTTATTTCTTCTGTTTTTACTAATTTTTCAATCTCGTCTACTTTATTTTCTAAATTTTTTATTTTAAGACCATGTAATTCTATTATTAACTCTATTTTTTCTAATATTTCATTTTTTCTTGAAGTCTCAGGTTTATCTAGATCTGTTGTTATGATGTCTTTATTAAAATTTTCTTTAAGACATCTGAAACATATTTCTTTGAAACATTTATTACATTGTGATCTTTTTTCCATACTTGGATAATATCCACAAAGGTAGCATCTAATATGATTATTTCCTTTGTTTGATATCCAGTTATGTTCACAATCTTCTTCTGTATTCATATATGTATATGTTACTTTTGCTGTTGGATTTTCATTTTCACTGTATATACTGTATATTGATTCATTATCAGAATCATCAGTTCTTAGTTCTTCTATTTCATATTCTCCTATTTGTTCTATTAAGTGAGCTTTTTCTTCATATTTCTTTTTATTAGGACATTTATTAGCTAAATGTGTTGTTTCCCCACAAGTAAAACATCTACAAGTTCTTGTTTGTGGCTTTTTAACATATTTATTTTTATTATAATTTGATCTATAATTTTTATTATATGTTGTACTTTTTCTTATCTTTTTCTTTTTATCGTAGAACCCATACGCTTGTGGTGTATATATTGCTGTTTTACAAAATGCATAGGCGTTTCGTTTTAACTGTTCTTGTAATGCTACTTCTTTACATTTATCTTCTAAAATACTAAATGTATAAGTTATCCTAGGTCCTATTCCTAGATTCTGTTGTGATCCATAATTTGTTTTCCATGCTTCATGTATAGATTTTCCTAAATCTCCTGGTAATTTTATAAAATATTTGTCACATAGATTATCATCCATGGCATTTCCAGTTTGTGATAATAATCTAGTAAAATCTAATGTGAATTCGTTTATATATTTCTTATCTGCTATACTTAATTGTTCTAAATTTCTTATAGCAGTATCTTGTATTAAAGTATTATTTTTTTGCTGGATCTACTCCTAATATTAGAGTTCTTATTTGTGATGTGAAATTGTAAGGATTATCTCCTAAGGCTTTTAAATTATTGATTTCTTCTGGATTTTGTGTTTTCTTACTTTGCCATATGCCTAATGCTATAGGTCCTAATGTAGTTTCTAAGTATGAAAACATATCCATACTAGCTTTTTTGTTTGTTTCCCATAGCCTTACTATGTTTTGTTCCCATGTTAATACTTCATCTATCCATAATTGTGGTTTCTGTTGTTCTAGTAATAACATGTTTCCACTATATAATTGTCCTATAGGTAATCTTTTACCTTTTCCTGTTATGTTTGATTCCTGTTGATAGCTTAACGATGGTTGTGTCCAGGGTTCTCTACCATGGACTTCATGTGTTCCACTAGGTTCTCCACCCCATTCTATTTTTGGTCTTTTTCTATTTATCTCTGTATCCATAAAACCTTGTTCTTGTTTGTAAAAATCTGATATCATTATTTTTCCATTAATAATATCTTTTACTAAGGGTAAATTATAATATTCTTGTAGTTTTGTATAACTTTCTTCGTATGTCATTCCTATTTCTGTCATACAATCTATTATCATATCATCTACTTCTTGTTGTATATTTAATTCTGTGAATTTTCTATCTATAATTTGTTCAATTGTTTTATTTGTTTCTTCTATTTTGAAACAATCTACTAAATTTTCTTCTTCATAATCTAATAGTGTATAATCCATTAATTCTTCTTGTTTGAATTTTATAAAATTTCCATCTATTATATTATCTTCATTTTCTGTATCATACATAGGCTGTGAATCTTCCTCTTCTTCTATTTCTATAGCCATAAAACTATATTCTTCATTCATACTTTTATCTGTTTGTTTTTCTTTAAAATCCATATATCTTAAACTTTGAGTACCATCACTTTTATCATATATAAGACTTCTTTTTGGTACTAATATAGTTTCTTCTTTTTCTTGTAATTTACCAAGATCCCATTCTAATCCTGCTAATTGTTCTGGATCTATTTTTGTTGGTTCAATCATATGTATAGATTTTGAAGCAATCATTTTTACTATCCCATCTATGTTTACTTTATATTTCATTCCTGAACTGTTACTAGCTTTTCCTAGTACTCCTATACTTATAACCAAATTATCTCCTTCGTAATTTTCATATCCTTTTGTTTGTAATGCTAATTTAATATTTTGTATATCTTTTACAGCTTTTAAAATATCTGGTGTACAATAAAATATTGCTGTATTTTGGCTTAAATCTACCTCCATACCTGCAATTATAGCTTTTTTCATTTCTGTTTTCCAACTTTTATCAAGTATTAGGGCTAACAATTTAGTTCCTAAGTTTTTTCTTCCTAGAGCTTTAACACCTATTACTATTAACCCTGTATGTATATATATATATATATATATATATATATAGGTCAATTATAAATTGAAAACCCGCTTGAGTTGAGAAAACCTTCGAAAACCCATGTAAAAAAATAATTTTTTTTTAAAATAACAAATGTAAAATACATGTTTGTAAGCGTTTTGGGGCAAAAAAATAAAAAAAGCGCCGATGGGATTTTTTTAAAAAAATAAACAAAGTTGCTAAAAACATAATTAAATAGCTGAAAACATATGTTTTTTTAGCAACTTTGTTTATTGTTTTAAAAAATATCCCATCGGCGCTTTCGTTATTTTTTTTTGCCCAAAATGCTTAAAAACATGTATTTTACATTGGTTATTTTTTTTCAAAAAAAAAATAATGGTTTTTTACATGGGTTTTCAAAGGTTTTCTCAACTCAAGTGGGTTTCCAAAATATCATTTCCATATATATATATATATATATATGGAAATCAATAATTACTTCTAAGAAAAATTGCAGATTAAGATGTATTAGTTTGAAAAAGAAAAATCTTTTGTACACATGTATGTTAAGATCCTTTTTACACTAACTAACAACCTTGTATTTATTTCGTTATCATCCTTAACAGCATGTACAAAATTCTTAATCATTTTAACACACAATGTTGCTGCAGGGGGATACCATGGTACTCTCGAGGTTTCATCTTAGTGACATAAAGTCGGTTACTGATAGCTTCGCTGAAACAAACTGCATTGCTTTAGACTCAAATGCGATGGTGTACAAAGCTAAACTTGGGCATTTTGGTGATAGTTCGTTAGCAACAGAAGGGAAGAATGATGGTGAACCATACGAGAAACACATTACAGTAGCTATTAAACGCATCACTAATAGAAAAGGTGTGCAAGGAGAACAAGAATTCTTTTCAGAACTTGAAATGCATACGAGTTATAGGCATCCCAACATAGTCTCGCTTCTTGGCTTTTGTAAAGAAGGTGATGAAATGATCCTTGTCTACGAGCATTATTCTAAGATAAGCCTCGATGACTATTTGAAAAATGTTGGTAGCATGAGTAATCTTACATGGACCCACCGTCTACACTTATGCCTTGAGATTGCACGAGGACTCAATCACCTTCACAGTAAGATGGGCAACCTACATGGTGACATAAAGAGTGCCAACATTTTGTTAGACGAGAACCGGAAAGTGAAGATTGCTTACTTTGGTCTTGCAAATTTCCATCCTATGAAGGAACAAGCTAGCACTATCAAAACAAAAAATATTGCAGGTACAATGGTGTATATGGATCCAGAATATTTGACTACATCCGAATTTAAAAGGGAATCAGATGTTTATTCATTTGGAGTAGTTTTATGTGAGGTCCTATCTGGGAGTTTGGCCTATGACCCAATTTATATCAGCGAAAATGACATGGGGCTTGCATCCGTTGCAAGGAGATACTTCAATGAGGGTACGGTAAAGGAATTGATAGATCCTAAACTAATAGAAGAAAATGATGATCACATTTTTACTTTAAACAGAGGACCTAATAAAGAGTCTTTCAACGCATTTTCGAAGATTGCATATCAATGTTTGGCAGAAACTCAAGCCAAGCGTCCAACAATGGAAGTCGTCATCAAGGAACTTCAAAATGCATTGCACTTACAAGTAGGTTAATCTTGTAAAGAAAATACATTTTTTTTCCTGTTAGTGATAACGTTTCTATACATTATACACTAAGATCCTTTTTACATTAACCCACCCTGTACCACATATTATATACATACATATATATATATGCATATATCCTGGGAGAACACTTTGGAAATTGAGAACTTAGAGAACCATTCCAGACTACACATTTCCAGAACTAAGGCAAATTTTTTTTTTTTGCTAAATCGCCGCTTTTCTTGCAAATTTTTATTTTTATTTTTACATGTGTATATTGTCAAACATATATATATATGATACTTATTTTTTAAATTCTAACACGTATAGACACGTATGTACATTAAAATAACATACTCTACCCACAATCTTCCTTTTTATACATGTATGTGAAATCATTTCTACACGTTTGCACATGTATGTACATTACAAAACATGTATGTACATGGTATAACACTAGTTTTTAGACACGTATATACATATATGTATAATATATGTATAAATGCAAAAAGAAATTGCCTTAGAGATATGTGTGGTCTAGAATGGTTCTCATTTCTCAATTTGGTCAAAGACTCTCAAATGATTCAAATCCTACACACACACACACACACACATATATATATATATGTGTGTGTGTGTGTGTGTGTGTAGGGAAGGGTTATCTTGAGAACATTAAATAGCGTGAGAACCGTGAGAACAAACAAAAAAATCAATCAAAATCATTTTTTTTAATACTGTCACACCCTCAAATTTCCACTGCGGAGTTTTACCGCGAGGTGTATGACATACCAGGATCCAAGTCAACGGTCACAATAAACATCTCTATATGAATAATACGTAGATACCAAAACGTCATGTTTAATGTTTTTAAAACCACAGCGGAAGTTTAAATAGTTATACACACTTTTCAACAATGAAATCCAAATGTTGTGTTTATTCAAAACATGAAACTTTAAACTCTAGATGCCATGCAAACTCGTGCGCCTAGTCCATGAAGTGCTACCTTAACGACCTGAGAAAAACATGCCAAAGATACGTCAACATATAATGCTGGTGAGTTCACAGGTTTTCATAAATGTTACCAAGTTCCAAAACGTTACCAAGTTCAACCTGTCATGTTCAAACCAAAGTACGCTAGCTAGGCGTAATGTTTTGTTACTACTACGATTGGAAAATCATTACTGGACACGCTCACAAGTTACCAATGTTACAGCCCGAAATATGTTACCAACGTTACTAGTTCGAGACAATATGCACCCGTCCGGCCTCCAACCGACGAGTGGGGCAGGTCACGCCCAATAGATCTATTCACATTTCCCCCGTTGTGCTAAACCGCACATTCATGATTTTCCCCGGGACTTCCAAAGATCGTATAGTAACCCGTTTCATGACACAAGTTCTCAAAACCAAGTTTCACGCATGTTTTCTCCCCCAAAAGTAAAACCAAAGAAAGTGGGGCCGTGAACTCACCTTAGGTTGCTTTGATTTATTATCCGACTTCAAATGTGAAAATAGGCGAATTGCTACGGATTCCCTATTTAAATGTTAACTCATAAGTACGTGTTCAAAATCGTTCAACAAAGCTTTTTGTCCAAACTTCACATAGTTCTAATGCTAACGTAACTCAATGTAACTATATGTAGCAAGTTGACACGACGACCCGTTGGTGAAAGTTTAGTTTTTATGTCCATACGTATAGCATACATCATCCACATATGTTCACATATCAATACATGTAACATACAAGTCAAGAAAACTACCAAACAAGTTCAAATACCAACAATGTCAATTCTGCGATTTTTGGACAGATTCTGTGTCGTCAAAACGATTTTTGATAAAATACCAAATCAACTCATTTAACTCTCAAATTTTTACAGAACACTCTCATATGTTTGGTTGATATGTCCATATTTTTATATTTCCATGAAAACCTTCCAAAAATTTACTAAAAATTCCCAAACACTGAAAGGTACAAAAACGTAGCTGTTTGCGACAGTTTAGTAGATGATTTATTAAAAATCACTCGTTGATCCAATTGACCTGAATCCAATTGGAGAACATCAAAAATTCCTGTATTTAGTTGCTCACCAAATTTCACGATCAGAGGGTTTGTAAAACTAGAGTTATGACCGTTTAAAGTTGACCAAAGTTTTCTGTCCGAAATCAGATTTGACATACGATTTTGTAAGCTACAAAATAAATACTTATACTCAACCAAATTCAACAAACTTGGACTTTCTGGAAAGCTTATATCACATAGCATACTCTAGGATCAAAAACTACAAGTTTTAGATTTCAGATCATTAAGTTATCACCAAAACAAAATCGGATTTTGAATCTGCCAAGTATGAACTCTTTGATAAAATCATGTTTACAAGATTTATATATACTCAATCTTATCAAAACTCAATCTAACAAAACTTGTACATGTACCCTATGATCAGACCTTATCAAAAACATGCTCAATCTAGTTCAACATCAAGGTTTCCAACATGATCTTTCAAGCTAATCCATCATAACACATTAATATGTAACTTTGTGTTTTACTAGCTTATTTTTATCATCTAAACATATATACTCATACATGGATTCATTTTAAACATGTTAATATGTTCCTTAATCAGATTTTATTAAGATCATTCTCTTAAACATAATCAAAATAGCAAGATAACAAGTTAACTCTATTTTTTCTAATATTTCATTTTTTCTTGAAGTCCCAGGTTTATCTTGATCTGTTGTTATGATGTCTTTATTAAAATTTTCTTTAAGACATCTGAAACATATTTCTTTGAAACATTTATTACATTGTGATCTTTTTTCCATACTTGGATAATATCCACAAAGATAGCATCTAATATGATTATTTCCTTTGTTTGATATCCAGTTATGTTCACAATCTTCTTCTGTATTCATATATGTATATGTTACTTTTGCTGTTGGATTTTCATTTTCACTGTATATACTGTATATTGATTCATTATCAGAATCATCAGTTCTTAGTTCTTCTATTTCATATTCTCCTATTTGTTCTATTAAGTGAGCTTTTTCTTCATATTTCTTTTTATTAGGACATTTATTAGCTAAATGTGTTGTTTCCCCACAAGTAAAACATCTACAAGTTCTTGTTTGTGGCTTTTTAACATATTTATTTTTATTATAATTTGATCTATAATTTTTATTATATGTTGTACTTTTTCTAATCTTTTTCTTTTTATCGTAGAACCCATACGCTTGTGGTGTATATATTGCTGTTTTACAAAATGCATAGGCGTTTCGTTTTAACTGTTCTTGTAATGCTACTTCTTTACATTTATCTTCTAAAATACTAAATGTATAAGTTATCCTAGGTCCTATTCCTAGATTCTGTTGTGATCCATAATTTGTTTTCCATGCTTCATGTATAGATTTTCCTAAATCTCCTGGTAATTTTATAAAATATTTGTCACATAGATTATCATCCATGGCATTTCCAGTTTGTGATAATAATCTAGTAAAATCTAATGTGAATTCGTTTATATATTTCATATCTGCTATACTTAATTGTTCTAAATTTCTTATAGCAGTATCTTGTATTAAAGTATTATTTTTTGCTGGATCTACTCCTAATATTAGAGTTCTTATTTGTGATGTGAAATTGTAAGGATTATCTCCTAAGGCTTTTAAATTATTGATTTCTTCTGGATTTTGTGTTTTCTTACTTTGCCATATGCCTAATGCTATAGGTCCTAATGTAGTTTCTAAGTATGAAAACATATCCATACTAGCTTTTTTGTTTGTTTCCCATAGCCTTACTACGTTTTGTTCCCATGTTAATACTTCATCTATCCATAATTGTGGTTTCTGTTGTTCTAGTAATAACATGTTTCCACTATATAATTGTCCTATAGGTAATCTTTTACCTTTTCCTGTTATGTTTGATTCCTGTTGATAGCTTAACGATGGTTGTGTCCAGGGTTCTCTACCATGGACTTCATGTGTTCCACTAGGTTCTCCACCCCATTCTATTTTTGGTCTTTTTCTATTTATCTCTGTATCCATAAAACCTTGTTCTTGTTTGTAAAAATCTGATATCATTATTTTTCCATTAATAATATCTTTTACTAAGGGTAAATTATAATATTCTTGTAGTTTTGTATAACTTTCTTCGTATGTCATTCCTATTTCTGTCATACAATCTATTATCATATCATCTACTTCTTGTTGTATATTTAATTCTGTGAATTTTCTATCTATAATTTGTTCAATTGTTTTATTTGTTTCTTCTATTTTGAAACAATCTACTAAATTTTCTTCTTCATAATCTAATAGTGTATAATCCATTAATTCTTCTTGTTTGAATTTTATAAAATTTCCATCTATTATATTATCTTCATTTTCTGTATCATACATAGGCTGTGAATCTTCCTCTTCTTCTATTTCTATAGCCATAAAACTATATTCTTCATTCATACTTTTATCTGTTTCTTTTTCTTTAAAATCCATATATCTTAAACTTTGAGTACCATCACTTTTATCATATATAAGACTTCTTTTTGGTACTAATATAGTTTCTTCTTTTTCTTGTAATTTACCAAGATCCCATTCTAATCCTGCTAATTGTTCTGGATCTATTTTTGTTGGTTCAATCATATGTATAGATTTTGAAGCAATCATTTTTACTATCCCATCTATGTTTACTTTATATTTCATTCCTGAACTGTTACTAGCTTTTCCTAGTACTCCTATACTTATAACCAAATTATCTCCTTCGTAATTTTCATATCCTTTTGTTTGTAATGCTAATTTAATATTTTGTATATCTTTTACAGCTTTTAAAATATCTGGTGTACAATAAAATATTGCTGTATTTTGGCTTAAATCTACCTCCATACCTGCAATTATAGCTTTTTTCATTTCTGTTTTCCAACTTTTATCAAGTATTAGGGCTAACAATTTAGTTCCTAAGTTTTTTCTTCCTAGAGCTTTAACACCTATTACTATTAACCCTGTATGCATATATATATATATAGGTCAATTATAAATTGAAAACCCGCTTGAGTTGAGAAAACCTTCGAAAACCCATGTAAAAAAATAATTTTTTTTTTAAAATAACAAATGTAAAATACATGTTTGTAAGCGTTTTGGGGCAAAAAAATAAAAAAAGCGCCGATGGGATTTTTTTAAAAAAATAAACAAAGTTGCTAAAAACATAGTTAAATAGCTGAAAACATATGTTTTTTTAGCAACTTTGTTTATTGTTTTAAAAAATATCCCATCGGCGCTTTCGTTTTTTTTTTGCCCAAAATGCTTAAAAACATGTATTTTACATTGGTTATTTTTTTTCAAAAAAAAAATAATGGTTTTTTACATGGGTTTTCAAAGGTTTTCTCAACTCAAGTGGGTTTCCAAAATATCATTTCCCTATATATATATATATATATATATATATATATGGAAATCAATAATTACTTCTAAGAAAAATTGCAGATTAAGATGTATTAGTTTGAAAAAGAAAAATCTTTTGTACACATGTATGTTAAGATCCTTTTTACACTAACTAACAACCTTGTATTTATTTCGTTATCATCCTTAACAGCATGTACAAAATTCTTAATCATTTTAACACACAATGTTGCTGCAGGGGGATACCATGGTACTCTCGAGGTTTCATCTTAGTGACATAAAGTCGGTTACTGATAGCTTCGCTGAAACAAACTGCATTGCTTTAGACTCAAATGCGATGGTGTACAAAGCTAAACTTGGGCATTTTGGTGATAGTTCGTTAGCAACAGAAGGGAAGAATGATGGTGAACCATACGAGAAACACATTACAGTAGCTATTAAACGCATCACTAATAGAAAAGGTGTGCAAGGAGAACAAGAATTCTTTTCAGAACTTGAAATGCATACGAGTTATAGGCATCCCAACATAGTCTCGCTTCTTGGCTTTTGTAAAGAAGGTGATGAAATGATCCTTGTCTACGAGCATTATTCTAAGATAAGCCTCGATGACTATTTGAAAAATGTTGGTAGCATGAGTAATCTTACATGGACCCACCGTCTACACTTATGCCTTGAGATTGCACGAGGACTCAATCACCTTCACAGTAAGATGGGCAACCTACATGGTGACATAAAGAGTGCCAACATTTTGTTAGACGAGAACCGGAAAGTGAAGACTGCTTACTTTGGTCTTGCAAATTTCCATCCTATGAAGGAACAAGCTAGCACTATCAAAACAAAAAATATTGCAGGTACAATGGTGTATATGGATCCAGAATATTTGACTACATCCGAATTTAAAAGGGAATCAGATGTTTATTCATTTGGAGTAGTTTTATGTGAGGTCCTATCTGGGAGTTTGGCCTATGACCCAATTTATATCAGCGAAAATGACATGGGGCTTGCATCCGTTGCAAGGAGATACTTCAATGAGGGTACGGTAAAGGAATTGATAGATCCTAAACTAATAGAAGAAGATGATGATCACATTTTTACTTTAAACAGAGGACCTAATAAAGAGTCTTTCAACGCATTTTCGAAGATTACATATCAATGTTTGGCAGAAACTCAAGCCAAGCGTCCAACAATGGAAGTCGTCATCAAGGAACTTCAAAATGCATTGCACTTACAAGTAGGTTAATCTTGTAAAGAAAATACACTTTTTTTTCCTGTTAGTGATAACGTTTCTATACATTATACACTAAGATCCTTTTTACATTAACCCACCCTGTACCACATATTATATACATACATATATATATGCATATATCCTGGGAGAACACTTTGGAAATTGAGAACTTAGAGAACCATTCCAGACTACACATTTCCAGAACTAAGGCAAATTTTTTTATTTTGCTAAATCGCCGCTTTTCTTGCAAATTTTTATTTTTATTTTTACATGTGTATATTGTCAAACATATATATATATATGATACTTATTTTTTAAATTCTAACACGTATAGACACGTATGTACATTAAAATAACATACTCTACCCACAATCTTCCTTTTTATACATGTATGTGAAATCATTTCTACACGTTTGCACATGTATGTACATTACAAAACATGTATGTACATGGTATAACACTAGTTTTTAGACACGTATATACATATATGTATAATATATGTATAAATGCAAAAAGAAATTGCCTTAGAGATATGTGTGGTCTAGAATGGTTCTCATTTCTCAATTTGGTCAAAGATTCTCAAATGATTCAAATCCTACACACACACACACATATATATATATGTGTGTGTGTGTGTAGGGGAGGGTTATCTTGAGAACATTAAATAGCGTGAGAACCGTGAGAACAAACAAAAAAATCAATCAAAATCATTTTTTTTAATACTGTCACACCCTCAAATTTCCACTGCGGAATTTTACCGCGAGGTGTATGACATACCAGGATCCAAGTCAACGGTCACAATAAACATCTCTATATGAATAATACGTAGATACCAAAACGTCATGTTTAATGTTTTTAAAACCACAGCGGAAGTTTAAATAGTTATACACACTTTTCAACAATGAAATCCAAATGTTGTGTTTATTCAAAACATGAAACTTTAAACTCTAGACGCCATGCAAACTCGTGCGCCTAGTCCGTGAAGTGCTACCTTAACGACCTGAGAAAAACATGCCAAAGATACGTCAACATATAATGCTGGTGAGTTCACAGGTTTTCATAAATGTTACCAAGCTCCAAAACGTTACCAAGTTCAACCTGCCATGTTCAAACCAAAGTACGCTAGCTAGGCGTAATGTTTTGTTACTACTACGATTGGAAAATCATTTCTGGACACGCTCACAAGTTACCAATGTTACAGCCCGAAATATGTTACCAACGTTACTAGTTCGAGACAATATGCACCCGTCCGGCCTCCAACCGACGAGTGGGGCAGGTCACGCCCAATAGATCTATTCACATTTCCCCCGTTGTGCTAAACCGCACATTCATGATTTTCCCCGGGACTTCCAAAGATCGTATAGTAACCCGTTTCATGACACAAGTTCTCAAAACCAAGTTTCACGCATGTTTTCTCCCCCAAAAGTAAAACCAAAGAAAGTGGGGCCGTGAACTCACCTTAGGTTGCTTTGATTTATTATCCGACTTCAAATGTGAAAATAGGCGAATTGCTACGGATTCCCTATTTAAATGTTAACTCATAAGTACGTGTTCAAAATCGTTCAACAAAGCTTTTTGTCCAAACTTCACATAGTTCTAATGCTAACGTAACTCAATGTAACTATATGTAGCAAGTTGACACGACGACCCGTTGGTGAAAGTTTAGTTTTTATGTCCATACGTATAGCATACATCATCCACATATGTTCACATATCAATACATGTAACATACAAGTCAAGAAAACTACCAAACAAGTTCAAATACCAACAATGTCAATTCTGCGATTTTTGGACAGATTCTGTGTCGTCAAAACGATTTTTGATAAAATACCAAATCAACTCATTTAACTCTCAAATTTTTACAGAACACTCTCATATGTTTGGTTGATATGTCCATATTTTTATATTTCCATGAAAACCTTCCAAAAATTTACTAAAAATTCCCAAACACTGAAAGGTACAAAAATGTAGCTGTTTGCGACAGTTTAGTAGATGATTTATTAAAAATCACTCGTTGATCCAATTGACCTGAATCCAATTGGAGAACATCAAAAATTCCTGTATTTAGTTGCTCACCAAATTTCACGATCAGAGGGTTTGTAAAACTAGAGTTATGACCGTTTAAAGTTGACCAAAGTTTTCTGTCCGAAATCAGATTTGACATACGATTTTGTAAGCTACAAAATAAATACTTATACTCAACCAAATTCAACAAACTTGGACTTTCTGGAAAGCTTATATCACATAGCATACTCTAGGATCAAAAACTACAAGTTTTAGATTTCAGATCATTAAGTTATCACCAAAACAAAATCGGATTTTGAATCTGCCAAGTATGAACTCTTTGATAAAATCATGTTTACAAGATTTATATATACTCAATCTTATCAAAACTCAATCTAACAAAACTTGTACATGTACCCTATGATCAGACCTTATCAAAAACATGCTCAATCTAGTTCAACATCAAGGTTTCCAACATGATCTTTCAAGCTAATCCATCATAACACATTAATATGTAACTTTGTGTTTTACTAGCTTATTTTTATCATCTAAACATATATACTCATACATGGATTCATTTTAAACATGTTAATATGTTCCTTAATCAGATTTTATTAAGATCATACTCTTAAACATAATCAAAATAGCAAGATAACAAGTTATACCTCAAGAACACAAGCTAGAACACTTAGAAATGATCAAGGATCTTCACAAGCTTTAAAAGGACTTCAATTCTTGATTATGATTGATAGGAATACTTGAAAATCGGAGTTTGGGTGATAGAAATCGAGCAGAGGAGTTTGGAAAACGAGTTTTGCGATCAGATCTGCCTGGATATAAATAATCAAAAAGTTCTCGCAACACACGCTCCCGCGGACCGCGGAAGAATAACCATTTCCCACGCGGTCCACGGCAGCAAGCCATATCCAGGCTGTTATCTGCTGCTGCCCGCGGAGCGCGGGAGGAAACCAAATTCCTCCGCGGTCCGCGGCAGATTAAGGAAATAGGTTTTTAAATTTTATTTTCAATTATTAACTTCTTTTATATATATAACAAGTATATATATATATATATAATCTTTATTTCTAATTATTAATAATCTAATTATTAATAAAAGCTTATACATAAAATACCGAGTCCCGGTCCGACCGGACTCAGTACGTTAATTCACGTATAATCACGTAACAGTACATAGTTTCACATATATCAATCAATATGCATTCATAATCGATTTCACCAACGTTCGGGTCTTGCTACTTACGTATATGCTACCATATGATCCTACGAATCACCGGACTCACTTAACTGATCTAGTTACGTCCCTTTTAACTAACGTTTCACTACGTAGACTCAAATAAATGTTTAACTGAAAATGCCGGGTGTCACATCATCCCCACGTTGAAAGAATTTTCGTCCCGAAAATTATACGAAGCCCAAAAAGTAAAGTAACGAAAGAAAAGAAACGAAAAGAAAGTTTACCAGTTGTCACATCATCCCCCCGTTGAAGGGAATCTCGCCCCTGAGATTCTCTCTGCTTTAGCGGTAACATGTCTCGATTCAAACGCACGCTTAGGAAAAAGATGAGGATATTTAGCTTTCATCTCATCCTCACGTTCCCATGTGAACTCCGGTCCACGATTTGAGTTCCAACGAACTTTAACAATACGGATTTTACTCCGGCGAAGACTACGAATCTTGTAATCGAGAATTTCAATAGGTTCTTCCACAATGCGAAGACGATCATCAACCTTGATCTTTTCCAAAGGAACAATAAGAGATTCATCAGCCAGACACTTCTTCAAGTTAGATACATGGAAGACGTTGTGAACACTACCGAGCTCCGCCGGTAAGTGAAGTCGGTATGCCACCGGTCCAATTCGTTCCAGAATTGCGAACGGTCCAACATATCGAGGATTAAGTTTGCCACGCTTCCCAAAGCGTATGACGCCCTTCCATGGTGAAACTTTTAGAAGTACTCTGTCCCCAACCTGGAACTCCAATGGTTTACGACGACGATCTGCATAGCTCTTTTGTCGATCCCGTGCCGCCGCTAAACGATTACGAATTTGTACGATTTTCTCCGAAGTTTCGTACACCAATTCAGGCCCTGTGAGTTGACTGTCACCCACCTCGGCCCAACAAAGAGGAGACCGGCATTTCCGCCCGTAAAGAGCCTCGAACGGAGCTGCCTTAATACTGGAATGATAACTGTTGTTGTAGGAGAATTCCACCAACGGTAGATGAGTCTCCCAACTCTTGCCAAAATCAATCACACATGCCCGAAGCATGTCTTCTAAGGTTTGAATCGTTCGTTCACTCTGGCCGTCAGTTTGTGGATGGTAAGCTGTACTCATATCTAACCGAGTACCCAAAGCTTTGTGTAAAGATCTCCAGAAATGCGAAGTGAAATGAGAATTACGATCAGAAATAATAGAAACAGGCACTCCGTGTTTAGAGACAACTTCCTTAAGGTAGAGACGAGCCAATCGATCCATAGTGTCTGTTTCCTTAATAGCAAGAAAGTGGGCTGACTTTGTCAACCGATCAACAATCACCCATATCTTATCGGAACCGCTAGGTGACTTAGGTAGTTTCGTGACAAAATCCATCGTGATCCGTTCCCACTTCCATTCGGGAATTTCAGGTTGCTGCAGGAGACCAGAAGGCTTCTGGTACTCCGCCTTGACCTTAGCACAGGTCAAGCATTTGCCCACGTAGGAGGCTATATCCGCCTTCATGTTTGGCCACCAATAGAGTATCTTCAAATCCTGATACATCTTGTCGGAACCAGGGTGAATAGAATACCGGGATTTGTGAGCCTCATCCAAAACAAGTTCCCGTAGTCCCCCGAACAAAGGGACCCAAATACGCTCTGCAAAGTAGTGTAGGCTGTTAGACCTAAGTTCAAGATGCTTGTCGGCACTGTGCATAGTTTCAGCTTTCAGATTTTCTTCCTTCAACGCCTCCAGTTGTGCCGCACGAATTCGGTCAGGTAGAGAAGAATGAATGGTAAGCTGTAAAGCTCGAACACGACGGGGTTTCGCATGCTCTTTTCTACTCAAGGCGTCTGCCACCACATTCGCCTTGCCAGGATGATACTTGATAGCACAGTCATAATCATTAAAGAGTTCCACCCAGCGACGCTGTCGCATGTTTAACATCTTTTGGTCGAAAATGTGTTGGAGACTCTTGTGATCGGTGTAAATGGTGCATTGGGTACCGTACAAGTAGTGTCTCCAAATTTTCAACGCAAAAACCACCGCAGCCAATTCCAGATCGTGGGTCGTGTAATTCCTCTCGTGAACCTTAAGTTGACGAGAAGCATAAGCAATAACCTTCTCAAGTTGCATCAACACGCAACCAAGACCCTTGATAGAAGCATCGCAGTAAACAGCAAAATTATCCGTACCATCAGGTAGAGACAAGATAGGAGCAGAACAATGTTTACGCTTCAGTTCCTGGAATGCTGCTTCTTGTTGTTCACCCCAATCAAACTTTCGGTCTTTCTGGGTAAGGGAGGTAAGGGGTTGGGCAATCTTCGAAAATCCTTTAATGAATCGTCGATAGTAACCAGCAAGACCCAGAAATTGCCGAACTTCAGTGGGTGTCTTTGGGGCTTCCCAGTCTTTAATAGCTTCGATCTTAGCCGGATCGACCTGAATTCCCAATTCACTAACTACATGCCCCAGGAAGTGAACCTCACGTAACCAGAAATCACATTTCGAGAACTTAGCATACAACTGTTCCCGTCGAAGAAGTTCCAAAACTAGCCGCAAATGTTCTTCATGATCCGCTTTGCTCTTAGAATAAACCAGAATGTCGTCAATAAAAACAATAACGAACTTATCAAGATAGGGTTTGCAAACACGGTTCATCAAATCCATGAAAACCGCGGGTGCGTTAGTGAGACCAAAAGGCATGACCAAAAACTCAAAATGGCCATAACGAGTACGAAAAGCAGTCTTCGAAACATCGGCTTCCCTCACGCGTAACTGGTGATAACCGGACCTCAAATCAATCTTCGAATAGTAACTAGAACCCTGGAGTTGGTCAAAGAGATCATCAATGCGAGGAAGAGGATAACGATTCTTGATAGTCACTTTGTTCAACTCCCGATAGTCAATACACATACGAAGGCTTCCGTCTTTCTTCTTCACGAATAGGATAGGGGCTCCCCACGGGGAAGAACTCGGTCGAATGAAACCCTTATCCAAAAGTTCTTGCAGCTGACTAGACAATTCTTGCATCTCGGAAGGTGCAAGGCGATACGGGGCCCGGGCAATAGGAGCAGCACCCGGTACAAGATCAATACCAAACTCCACCTGACGATGGGGAGGAAGACCAGGCAAATCATCAGGAAATACATCAAGAAATTCACGAACCACTGGGATATCTTCAATCTTCCTCTCATCGTTAGACGAAACAGAAACAAGAGCTAGAATAGCCGAATAACCCTTTCGAAGATACTTAAAGGCTTTCATGCTAGAAATAAGATTTAATGAAGCACCACTTTTCTCGCCGATCACAGAGAGGAATTCTCCATCAGGGAGAGGAATCCGAATAACCTTGTCGAAACAAGCAATTTCAGCATGATACAACGACAACCAATCCATACCCACGACAACATCAAAACTACCCAAGGATACTGGCATGAGATCAATAGGAAAAGACAAGCCCGATAACTCTAAATGACATTCCCGAAGAACTTGTGTCGCCTCGATCTTGTTACCGTCAGCCAGCTCTATCCGGTATTTAGCTTCTAAAGGTGTAGGTACTATTTCTAACAATCGACTAATACCCAAAGATACGAAACTTCTATCGGCACCCGAATCAAACAAAACAGAAACAAGATGATTATTGAGAAGAAATGTACCCGTGACTGTGTCTGGATCGTTCTTAGCTTCCCTCGCCCCTATGATGAAAGCGCGTGCATTCCTGCCACCGCCTCCATTGTTTCCATTACCATTCCCATCTTTCCCATTGTCGCCTTGTTTCAGTTTGGGACAGTCGCGCTTAAAGTGTCCCTGTTCACCACAATTATAACAACCTGGCTTTCCTGAAGTCCCCTGGGTAGTAGGAGTAGTAACAGTGGTATTAGCCTGAGTAGGCGGAAGTGTCACCCGACAGTCCTTGGCATGATGCCCCAACTTATGACAACGGTGACAACGATTACGGTCACAGTTCCCTTGATGATGATACCCACATTTGTTGCACTTCGGATGTTTCCCAACATAACCACCCTGTTTTGACCCCGAAGAAGAAGAAGAACCCCCAGCATCAAATTTCTTGCCCTGCTGAGACGGGGCTGACGTCGAATCTTTCCCCGTACTATCCCATTTGCGGTTGTTATTCTCAGGAACTTTTGCAGTCGAACCACGGGCAGACAAAATACCCTCGTTCACCTTCAGATTAGTCATTCTGTGAGCTGACCGAACCACCTCTGCATAAGTGGGGAGATTTCCTGCAGCCACTAACCCTGCTATTTCAGGTACTAGCCCTGATATGTAGTGCTCTATCCTCCTATACTCTGGTACGTGTAGATCAGGACATAGCACTGCCAGTTCATTACGCCTTGTAGTGTACTTCTCAATTTCGGACCCAATCATCTTGAGGTTCCAAACCTCATGTTCCAACCTTTGTACTTCTTCCCTAGGACAGTATTCCGTTTTCAAGAGTTGCACGAAAGTCTCCCACGGCATGGCGTAAGCTTCCCCCAGACCCATGTTCTTAATAAGGGAGTTCCACCAGCTCAAAGCAGCATCTGTGAAAAGCCCGACAGAATATTTTACCCGATCCTCGGGAAGACAATTGCACATTATGAACACGGACTCCACCTTCTCTAGCCAATTGAGCAATCCCGCTGCCCCTTCGGTGCCAGAGAATTCACGGGGTTTACAGTCCATGAACATCTTGAAAGTGCACATCGGTGGAGGCGGGTTAACAGCACCACCTGAAATGAAACGCATGAGAAACCACGTAGGATGTAAACAAAGTTCACCAATGAGGCAAATGTTGATAAGTTAACTTACCACCACCATTGTGCCCTAGTTGGAAGGCAGCTTGCAGCAAATTGTTCAGGTCTTCTTGTGTTAGGTTTACACCTCCACGACCACCACCACCACGCCCACCAGCGCGGCCACCTCCACGTCTTCCTCGTACTCCAGACATGATTCTGACAAAAAGGACGAGAAGATTTAGTTTCACAGCTAATGATAACCACTAGCGTTCACAAGATCAAAGCTAGATCCAACCCAGGACTATCCATTCAAACCCAGAGCTCACTAGGGTTTTCATGCATTTCGGTTTATGATTTTGTGTGCACCCAAAATGATAAACCGCTCTACATGGTCCTCCAAGTGTTCTCCTAGTTCAAAGCTCAAATCACCGGACATAGACTCTTAGTTATACACCGTAATGTCACGATAGTTTATGGCAAGGGTTTCTATTGGAGTATGAAAGGAAGATGTCCGAGCCTTGGACAAATCTCAAGAGTACACGATTTACCCCAATATACCACACTGCCTAGAAAGCAAGTAATCCGACATAAGAGAGAATGGATGATGTAACACATGAAGTCAGATGATTTAGAGACACCCCGACAAGCTCATTCGTAACCCACCATAACGTTTAATACTATGTGACCGTCTAGTGTGTGCGACTCGGCTATAGACTAGACTCTACATGCAGTCCTAGTTCACTATAACCATTGGCTCTGATACCAATCTGTCACACCCTCAAATTTCCACTGCGGAGTTTTACCGCGAGGTGTATGACATACCAGGATCCAAGTCAACGGTCACAATAAACATCTCTATATGAATAATACGTAGATACCAAAACGTCATGTTTAATGTTTTTAAAACCACAGCGGAAGTTTAAATAGTTATACACACTTTTCAACAATGAAATCCAAATGTTGTGTTTATTCAAAACATGAAACTTTAAACTCTAGACGCCATGCAAACTCGTGCGCCTAGTCCGTGAAGTGCTACCTTAACGACCTGAGAAAAACATGCCAAAGATACGTCAACATATAATGCTGGTGAGTTCACAGGTTTTCATAAATGTTACCAAGTTCCAAAACGTTACCAAGTTCAACCTGCCATGTTCAAACCAAAGTACGCTAGCTAGGCGTAATGTTTTGTTACTACTACGATTGGAAAATCATTACTGGACACGCTCACAAGTTACCAATGTTACAGCCCGAAATATGTTACCAACGTTACTAGTTCGAGACAATATGCACCCGTCCGGCCTCCAACCGACGAGTGGGGCAGGTCACGCCCAATAGATCTATTCACATTTCCCCCGTTGTGCTAAACCGCACATTCATGATTTTCCCCGGGACTTCCAAAGATCGTATAGTAACCCGTTTCATGACACAAGTTCTCAAAACCAAGTTTCACGCATGTTTTCTCCCCCAAAAGTAAAACCAAAGAAAGTGGGGCCGTGAACTCACCTTAGGTTGCTTTGATTTATTATCCGACTTCAAATGTGAAAATAGGCGAATTGCTACGGATTCCCTATTTAAATGTTAACTCATAAGTACGTGTTCAAAATCGTTCAACAAAGCTTTTTGTCCAAACTTCACATAGTTCTAATGCTAACGTAACTCAATGTAACTATATGTAGCAAGTTGACACGACGACCCGTTGGTGAAAGTTTAGTTTTTATGTCCATACGTATAGCATACATCATCCACATATGTTCACATATCAATACATGTAACATACAAGTCAAGAAAACTACCAAACAAGTTCAAATACCAACAATGTCAATTCTGCGATTTTTGGACAGATTCTGTGTCGTCAAAACGATTTTTGATAAAATACCAAATCAACTCATTTAACTCTCAAATTTTTACAGAACACTCTCATATGTTTGGTTGATATGTCCATATTTTTATATTTCCATGAAAACCTTCCAAAAATTTACTAAAAATTCCCAAACACTGAAAGGTACAAAAATGTAGCTGTTTGCGACAGTTTAGTAGATGATTTATTAAAAATCACTCGTTGATCCAATTGACCTGAATCCAATTGGAGAACATCAAAAATTCCTGTATTTAGTTGCTCACCAAATTTCACGATCAGAGGGTTTGTAAAACTAGAGTTATGACCGTTTAAAGTTGACCAAAGTTTTCTGTCCGAAATCAGATTTGACATACGATTTTGTAAGCTACAAAATAAATACTTATACTCAACCAAATTCAACAAACTTGGACTTTCTGGAAAGCTTATATCACATAGCATACTCTAGGATCAAAAACTACAAGTTTTAGATTTCAGATCATTAAGTTATCACCAAAACAAAATCGGATTTTGAATCTGCCAAGTATGAACTCTTTGATAAAATCATGTTTACAAGATTTATATATACTCAATCTTATCAAAACTCAATCTAACAAAACTTGTACATGTACCCTATGATCAGACCTTATCAAAAACATGCTCAATCTAGTTCAACATCAAGGTTTCCAACATGATCTTTCAAGCTAATCCATCATAACACATTAATATGTAACTTTGTGTTTTACTAGCTTATTTTTATCATCTAAACATATATACTCATACATGGATTCATTTTAAACATGTTAATATGTTCCTTAATCAGATTTTATTAAGATCATACTCTTAAACATAATCAAAATAGCAAGATAACAAGTTATACCTCAAGAACACAAGCTAGAACACTTAGAAATGATCAAGGATCTTCACAAGCTTTAAAAGGACTTCAATTCTTGATTATGATTGATAGGAATACTTGAAAATCGGAGTTTGGGTGATAGAAATCGAGCAGAGGAGTTTGGAAAACGAGTTTTGCGATCAGATCTGCCTGGATATAAATAATCAAAAAGTTCTCGCAACACACGCTCCCGCGGACCGCGGAAGAATAACCATTTCCCACGCGGTCCACGGCAGCAAGCCATATCCAGGCTGTTATCTGCTGCCGCCCGCGGAGCGCGGGAGGAAACCAAATTCCTCCGCGGTCCGCGGCAGATTAAGGAAATAGGTTTTTAAATTTTATTTTCAATTATTAACTTCTTTTATATATATAACAAGTATATATATATATATAATCTTTATTTCTAATTATTAATAATCTAATTATTAATAAAAGCTTATACATAAAATACCGAGTCCCGGTCCGACCGGACTCAGTACGTTAATTCACGTATAATCACGTAACAGTACATAGTTTCACATATATCAATCAATATGCATTCATAATCGATTTCACCAACGTTCGGGTCTTGCTACTTACGTATATGCTACCATATGATCCTACGAATCACCGGACTCACTTAACTGATCTAGTTACGTCCCTTTTAACTAACGTTTCACTACGTAGACTCAAATAAATGTTTAACTGAAAATGCCGGGTGTCACAAATACAAACCTCATTATAATTAAAATACAACATTAAAAAATGAGCTTTCTTTCCAAATTATTCATCTTTTTTTTTTAAAAAAAAAGACTCTAAAATTAACTTTTACACATGTGTAAATGTAGGGGTGTAAATGACACGTAGCGGCTCGGGATCGGCTCGGTAAAAAGCTCGAACGAGCCGAGCCTTAACGAGCCCGAGCCTGAAATATGGCTCGTTTAGTTATCGAGCCCGAGCTCGAGCCCTAGATACAAAGATCGATAGGGCTCGCGAGCCTAATCGAGCCTTAACGAGCTAGAGCCCGAACCCGAGCCTAAGTTACAGCCGAGCCTAAGTTATAGCCTTCACGATTGGGCTCGCGAGCCTAAGTTATAGCCGAGCTTTTGCGAGCTCGAGCCGCGCTTTTGAGCTCGAGCCGCGCTTTTGAGCTCGAGCCGCGCTTTTGAGCTCGTTTGAGATTCTCAAATCACCTCGAGCCGAGCCGAGCCGAGCTCGAGCTTTGGATTTTGCTAGCGAGCCGAGCTCAAGATTGTAGGCTCGAACCGAGCCGAGCTCGAGCTTCACAAAACCTTAACGAGCCCGAGCCGAGCCGAGCCCAGACAGGCTCGGGCTCGGCTCGGCTCGTTTACACCCCTATGTAAATGAAACAGTTTACACATAGTAAAAACAATTTATTTTCGTATACGTTTAAATTTTTACGTAAATTGTGTTTTTGAGATTGTGTTTTCATAATAAACATAAGTGTAAAAAGAAATTTTGAATTTGAATGGTTTAGATAGTGTTATCACGGTTCGCACAAAATATATATGTTCTTAAATTAACCTTTCCCTATATGTGTGTGTGTGTGTGTGTGGGTGGGGGGGGGGGGGGGGTTGAGGGGGGCTGCAATTTTGAAGAGAGGCATGAAGGATAAAGGACGATTCCCTTGAATTTCGTCATCATCCTTACCAACATGCACCATATTCTCATCCATTTCAAACATACAATGTTGCAGGGAGATACCATGGTCCTCGTGAGGTTTCGACTCAGTGATTTACGGTTGGTTACCGACAACTTTGCTGAAACATACCGCATTGGTTTAGATACGAATGGTGTGGTGTACAAAGCTGAACTTGAGCATTTTGGAAACAATAGTTCGTTAGATTCAAAAGGAAAGAATAATGGTGAACCATCCAAGAAACACATTACCGTAGCTCAGTGACGGATCTAGAATAAAAATTTAGGGGTATCCTAATATTTTTTTTTTATCGTACATTAACACAACGTAAATGAAAAACAAAACACGATAATAAACGTGACCATCTTTGATAAACGCTAAGGATTTGGGGGCCCTGTGCGGTAGTTATTGGACTTTTAGCTTGTAGTTTTAGAATTTAGGTTATATCTTATTGTGTCTTTTATGTAACATTGTGTCTTTTTCTTATTTTCACTATTGTGTCATTTTTGCGATTCATTTTGCTTTTTTTCTTCAACATTGTGTTATATTTCCTGATCTATTATGATTTTTGTATCATTTTCACCATTCTCATTTTTATTATATTGTATAGGATAAGTTTACCCATAAATCACATATAAAATCAAATTCATATGTACGCATCAAAGAAATGATAAACATGAAATACAACATTTAAATTTTTTGGAAAGATAGAACTCGACTTAAAATAAAATTTAATAATATAATAACTAAATTAGAGTACTTTAAGTCTTAAGAAATGTGAGCTATTAAAAGAAGTTACACTTCCCAATGAAATTAAATATTTATATACTCATCTCCGTCTTCCTCCTGTATTTTGTATTTCATACTTCACCACCACCGCTTTCTAAGAAAAAAAGATCAGTACCTAGCTCACTCTTCTATCACTGTTTCTTTCTTCATCACGTTCAACACAAACATTTTAGGGGTATCCTAATATTTGCTCAGGGGTATCCCATACATAAACATAAAGAAAAAAGAAAAAAAATTGCACTTCGGAGACAAAGTTGAGGGGTAGCACGGGCATCCCCTGCCACCATGGTAGATCCGCCCCTGCCGTAGCTATAAAACGCATCATTAGTAGAAATGCATTCTTCTCAGAACTTGAAATGCGTACCAGTTATAAGCATCCCAACATAGTCTCGCTACTTGGCTTTTGTGATGAAGGTGATGAAAGGATCATTGTCTATGAGCATGCTTCTAAGATAAGCCTCGATTACTATTTGAAAAACCTTGGTAACATGAATAACCTTACATGGACCCACCGTCTACACATGTGCCTTGAGATTGCACGAGGACTGAACCATATTCACACTAAAATGGGCAACCTACATGGTGACATAAGGAGTGCCAACATTCTGTTAGACCAGAACTGGAAGGCAAAGATTGCTTACTTTGGTATCTCCAACTTACACCCACCAAATCAAGAGGTAGGCATGGAAGTGTACATGGATCCGGAATATGGAACAACAGGTGATTTGAAAAGAGAAGCAGATATTTTCTCTTTTGGGGTGGTTCTTTTTGAAATCTTTTCTTGGAGGGTAGCATATGATCCAAGTTACATAGTAGCAAATGACAAAGGGCTTGCACCTGTTGCACGCAAGTGCATTAATGATGGAACTATAGAGAGAATAATAGATCCAAAGCTAAAGGAAGAAACCGACAAAATCACTTCAAATGGAGGATCTGATCAAGATTCTTTGGACATATTTTTAAAAGTGGCATATCAATGTTTAGGAGAAGCTGCTGAGCGGCCTACAATGGAAATCATCATTAAAGAACTTGAAAGAGCATTACATTCACATGTAAGTCAATATTTTCAAAATACAACGTTCTTTCTTCTCTTCATATTCTTAGTTACCAGTCAAAAATATTATGCTCAGCCATCATCTCAGCTGCTCTTCATATATGCATGAAAATTCTGCAATGGGCTGGGCATTGTAGCAAACATCCAAATGTAACTTTGGTCAGCCAAAGTCCCTTTTCACAACTTTCTGGGCCACAAGCCTCTTTTAAGGCTATGATTTTTAGGCTTCTTAGCATTCAAGATTTTCACTATTATTTCTATGATTTCAAGATTCCTTAGCATTCAAGAGTTTCACTATTATTTTGATTATGTTTTTTAATTGCTTACAACAAGTGACTTCATTACATCATAAGGTCTCTTATATGCTTCATATTTGTTTTGCAAGAATAAATCCACAAACCATGACGAAAGGAAAGAATGACAGATTTTTATAGAGTGAAAAAAAAAAACGGTTGAAGAAATGTAAATGCACAGCTAAATGATTTCCAATCATATAGTCGTGTACCCCAGATTTCAAGTCTATTGCAAGGACGTGCATTGCTCAAACATGAAGAAAGATTGTTCAAGGATGCAAGTGGATGTGTAACTTCATTTCCATAGCCATAAGATCCACTACGAATACTAATGTTAGGCTCAGTGTGATCTTTGGGTTTGGTTTAGATGCGCGATAGCATGTCGCTTGAGGAAAGTTTTGGTATTCTTGTTTTCTAAACCTTTTTGTATATTAATCAACAATGTAAAGATTACCGAAAAATGATACCAAAGTTTCCAAAAGTATTATATTGTCGCTATGGCTGTAAACAAATCAAACGAACATGAACAAGGCTTTGTTCGTGTTCGTTTGTTAAGGAAATAATGTGCTCACGAACTGTTCATGAATACTTACCGAACAAAATTTTTTGTTCGTGTTCGTTTGTTAAGGAAACGTGTTCGTGTTCATTTGTCTTCACTTGTAAAATTTAGGTGTTGGACAAAAGCGAACACAAACAAACATAAATGAACGTAAACGAACACAAACAGGCATTAATGAATAAAACCGAACACAAACTAACACATATTAAATTCCGAAAGTTTCATCACGAACATTGTCTTCCAAAAATATATTGATCCAATTACCCAAATATACTTGACATAATCTTATCACATAAGGTTTCATAAAAACACAAAATTAACATATTAAACTTTATTTCCTCGTTTAATCTACCCAAAACAACAATCAAAATAGTTAAAGTAATCTAGATTTCTAGATTTTACCTTATTAAGGAGGAAACATGTCCATTAAAGTAATTTCAACACAATTTTAAGATGAGAGTTGAAAGGGCTCTTCACAAATGTGTAATCTTTAGTCATTTTCTTCCATTTACACCCCTTATGTACAAGATAGAATGCCTATTGTATATATGTGTACTTCACACTCTTTATCCCTCTCTACATGTAACCCCCTACATAAATTTCATTAAAACACAATATAACTTTAGTCATTTTATTCCATTTATACCCCTTGTATACAAGATATAATGCCTAATGTATATATGTGTACTTCACACTCTTTATCCCTCTTTACATATAACGCCCTACATAAATTTCATTAAAACACAATATAGTTAACTCTTCATAAATTTCATTTCATCTATTATTAAGACGACAAGTGAACTGTCTTGGTTAAAATCCTTATTCACCCTAAAATTTCTTCAATCTCTGCCCTGCTTCTCTACTTTGTTCACGTAGTTCTTCAATTTATATCCATCAAGCTTAACAATTTAATTCTTCAATATTGATTATCAATCGCACCATTTCTTTTGAACGGCCAACAAAACTTTATTAATTTACTAGCAAGGTGCTATCAACCACACCATTCAATTGTACCATTAATCGCATAGCATGACCTTTAATGGTTAATTCAATGCTATATAATTGTGAGTAGTGAAACCGTCCATTGAAATAAGCCATTCAATGGTATATAATTGTGAGTAGTTACCCATACTCATTCGGAAGACCCACCATAGTAGTAGGCTTCACTTCCATTGCTTTGTTTAGGTCAATTTCTCCATCCTATCTTGTAGGTATCTCACTTTTAGCCTAAACGCTACATAATTCATGATATTCCAATTATGATATGGGTCGATTTATATCTATTATACTGGTTTCTTTTAATCAATGTTATTTGCTTATAACTAATTAATTTGAGATTTATCTCGCCTTGCTTGATGATAAATGTTGCTGAAATAGAAACGTTGTTTAAATCTATTATGAAATCAAAGGTCGCGAGGTATATTTCTGCACGAATTCTGTTGATAGTTGACTACACACACGTAATTGTTAGGTTATGATGTCGTTTGCTTGAACGGTACTTTAATTTGATTTGATTAAGTTATGGAAGTTTTATGAAACGGGGTAGGTACGTTTGTTTGATCATTCATAACTGAATTGGAAATACTTGATAAGGTGAAGCATCTAGAATGTGTATGTCAGCACTCAGCACATAAACCAAGTTTATTTTCAACATATTTATGTCCACCAGGTGCCATTGATTGTGGTTCATATCTTGGTAAGCTATATTTTTTACACATTTCCTTACTTAATTTTATATATGTTTTAAAGATTTCTTACTATTTCATCACTTTTATAATTTTACTTCTTGCAACATCTATATTGGTGAAGATATCCACGATCTGGTAGCGAGAAGGGACGTGCAAGATACGAACACACCCCTGTTGTACCTGCTCTCGAACAAAGTGAATGTCCAGTTCAATGTGTTTGGTCCACTGGTGCTGAACCGGGTTACCAGACAGATAAATGGCGCTGACATTGTTACAGTAAACAAGAGTAGCCTTGAGGAGCGGTTGATTCAGTTCGAGCATCAGGTTACGAATCCAACATATTTTGGAAACAACATTAGCTACTCCTCTGTATTCGGCTTCGGCACTGGAGCGAGAGACTGTTGGCTGTCTTTTGGAGGACCAGGAGATCAAGTTGTCTCCAAGGTAGACACAATATCCAGAAGTAGAACGGCGAGTGTCAGGGCATCCTGCCCAGTCAGCATCAATATATGCACGAAGAGAAATATTTGGGGCAGGATTGAGAGAGAGACCGTAATCTGCAGTGCCCTGTATATACCGGATGATCCGCTTAAGAGCATTCCAATGATCATCAGAAGGGGAGTGCATATGCATGCATATCTGCTGAACTGCATATGAGATATCTGGCCGTGTGAAAGTAAGATACTGGAGTGCGCCTGCCAAACTACGATAAGTGGTCGGATCATGAAATGGGGCGGAGGAAATTGCCCCAAGTTTGGAGCCAGTGTCAACTGGAGTAGCAACCGGGTTGCAGGAGTCCATAGAGGCCTTGTGTATGATGTCATTGGCATATGAATGCTGAGATAAGAACATGCTGTCACCCGTCCGTGTGACAGAGATACCTAGAAAGTGAGATAAGGGACCCAAATCTTTCATGGCAAATTCGCTAGACAGTGACTGCATAAGACGTCCGCGAAGTGCATCAGAAGACGTGGTGAGGATGATGTCATCCACATAGAGGAGTAGGTAGGCGGTATCCGGACCGTGACGATAAATGAACAAAGAGTGGTCAGACTTGCTTTGCGTGAACCCCTGTAACAAGACAAAGCCAGTAAAGAGTTGATACCAAGCGCGTGGAGCCTGTTTTAAGCCATATAGAGATTTCTTCAATTTGCAAATATGACCCGGAAACTGAGGATCCCGAAACCCCATGGGTTGATGCATATAAACTGTTTCCTCCAAGTTACCATGTAGGAAGGCGTTGGTAACATCTAATTGATTGATGGCCCAAGAGCGTGAGAGAGCCAATGTAAGAATTAGGCGAATCGTCGCCGTTTAACAACCTGACTGAAGGTGTCACCACAATCAACGCCTACCTGTTGGCTGTGACCATCACAAACCAGTCGAGCCTTGTACCTTTCCAAGCTACCATCTGAACGGAACTTATGTTTAAAAAGTCACATGCACCGAATAATATTCATATCCGGGTGACGAGGAACTAACTCCCAAGTCTCATTTTTAATAAGTGCACTATACTCGTTGGTCATGGCGATGAGCCATTCGGGTGAGGACAAGGCAACCTGTGGGGACTTGGGGATAGGCACGATAGTGGTGGTGTGGAGGTTGAAATGGTGCATGGGTTTGGTTATGCTGTCCATGGCGCGAGTGCGCATGGTACGGGTTGGTGGTGGTGGACCGGTTGGAGGGGCGGTGGTCGAGGCAGGCTGTGGGGTTGGGCCGGTTGGGTTGAGGTGTTGGGCCGGTTGGGTTGAGGTGTTGGGCCGTTGAAGGGGGAGGTGAGCCGGATGTGTGTTGGGCCGTGTGATCAGGGCCGGAGGGTGTGGGAGCCAATCGGTAGAAGATGGGCCGGCTGTGGGACCAGCAGTGGGCTGGTCTTGAGAAGGGTGACGTGGGCGACGGGAGTAGGTGAGGGGGCGGTTTGGTGTGGGCTGTGGAGAGGGAGCCGAAGGTGTGGGCTGGTTAGGTGAAGGACCAGGCCGGGTAGGTTGGGTTGTGTGAGTGGGCTGATCATTGGACTGTGAGTCAATGTGAGTCCACATGAGAGGATTTAGGCCACTGTCGAGGAAGTTGTAGGTATCGGGTTGGGTAGGTAGAGTGGTAGCGAAGGGAAAAATGGTCTCTTCGAATTGTACATGGCGAGAGACAAAAATGGAGTTTGTGGTGAGGTCTAAACAATGGTAACCACGATGGTTGGGCGGGTAACCGAGAAAGACACATGGTTTGGAACGGTGGACAAGTTTGTTTATGGTGGTGGAGGGAAGTAAGGGGTAGCATAAGCACCCGAACACACGAAGGTGCTCGTATGTGGGATTACACTTATATAAGCGTGAGGTGGGGGAGAGAAATTAAGTGTGTTTGTTGGGGATGATATCAAGAAGGTAGGTGGCGGTTTCTAGGGCGTGGTGCCAAAAGGATGGCGGCAGGGAGGATTGGGCCAATAGGGAGCGTACCATATTATTTATTATTCGAATTTTACGCTCAGCCTTGCCATTTTGGGAGGAGGTGTATGGGCACGAAAACCGGAAATGCATGCCATGAAGACAAAAAAAATTATGAAAAGAATTATTGTCGTATTCCTTGCCATTATCACATTGAAATTGTTTAATTTTATTGCCAAACTGGGTGGTAATATAGTTGTGGAAAATGGTGAAGATAGAAAATACATTGGATTTGTTGGTTAGGAGGAAGGTCCAAAGAAAATTAGTAAAATCATCTAAAAACAAAACATAGTATCGGTGGCCCCCGGTGCTAGGCATAGGAGACGTCCAAAGATCGCTGTGAATTATATCAAAGGGTAAATAAGTACGATTACAAGAATCAGAAAATTGCATGCGCACACTTTTACCAAAAACACAAGCTTGACATAATGTTTTGTCATTTTTATTAGACGAACTAGAAACAGACAAAGGTAATGAATGCAAAGTAGATAAGCTCGGGTGTCCAAGGCGTTGATGCCAACGTTCTTGAGTCGTAGCCACAAAAGCGGTAGAGGTGGTGTTGGAAGGGAGTGGTGCTGTCAATGGGTAAAGGTCCCCCGAGCTATTACATCGCAAGAGGTGTGCCTTGGTCTTGAGGTCCTTCATAGTAAAACCGAAAGGGTCAAATTCAATGGATAATAAATTATCAGTAGTAAGTTTACGAACAAAAATGAGATTTTTGACAAGGTTTGGGGCATACAGGACATTGTTTAATTTAAAGGGCGGGAATGGAGGTGGTAGGGTTAGGTTGCCTTAACCAATCACAGGGATGGTCATACCATTACCAACTACAATGTATTTGTTAGTGCAAGAATTAAAAGTAGACGGGGAGTCGTTACCTTGAGAATTTTTCATGTGGCCAGAAGCGCCTGTATCCATGAAGCCATGCGGGTCTGGTTGACTGAGAGACAAGGCATAGAGAGCTTGTTGAATGTCCGTGGGAGACAAGGTAGCCGTGTAAGCCTGATCAGGGGCTGCTCCAAGTATGCCAGTCGAGTTGTTGTTGCTGGAGCGTGGTGCAGACGGGTAGGGACACGGTGGGGCAGTGGCCTGTTGGGACCCAGAAGGCTGATTGGTTTGCATTAAAGAGTTCCACTGATTGGCAGTCCATGAGTTAGGAAAAACGATGTACGGGTGTTGGGTTTGTGTGTTGTAGGAGCGGCCGCCACGGGATGCACCACGAGGCCTAGCCCTAGACTTACCACGGCTCCTGCCCCGGTTGGAGGCAGTCACGGTGGCAGAATCATGGGGGTAAGCAGCCGTGGTGGCAGCCAGAGCAGTGGAGGAGGTGATCGCAGCCCGAGCAGAGAGGGTTTTCTTGTTTGTTTCAGCCATGGTAAGCCTGGATCGGCATCCAGTGAAGGGTTGGAGGGGCTCACGGTTTTGTAAAACGGTGGAGATGCTCTCGTATGCTTCGGTGAGACCGGCTAGCAATTGAGTGACAAGGCGTTGGTTGTCAACGGGTGCCCGAGCACTATTTAACTGGTCAGCGAGGTGTTTAACCTGTTGGCAATAGGCTGCCATATTGGGAAAAGCCTCAAAGTGGATGTTGGAGAACTGTTGCTGAAGAAGGATCTGTCTAGCGCTTTTGTTGTCGTTGAAGTAGTCAGCGATGGCGAGCCAGGCTTCGTGAGCGGTTTGACCCGGTACAAGAATAATATGAAGAAGGGGTTTGGAGATGGTTCCGTAAATCCATTGCAGAACCAAGGCGTCCAGGCGTGCCCAGAGCGCATCTGCCTCTGCCTGTGCAGCAAGGAGTTTGGCTGCGTCCGTGTCAGAGGACGAGCCAGCAGGAGCGGGGATGCGGGGCTGTAGGTGGTCATAGACCTGGTACGCGCGACAGTGTACCTCAAAGAGGGCTGTCCAGGTAGAGTAGTGGGATGATTCGTCTTCAAGAATGAGGGGAATCATGTTTTTGATGTTGGTGACCGCCATAGTGGGATGGAGTTTGGTGTCCATGGCAGCAGCGATGAACAGGGAAGGAGAAACAGCAGGGATAGAGGTCGAAAGAGGGAAAAGGGGCGAAAGCAGAAGGGAGGTGAGGTGGTCGTGGTAGGGCTGGCGGTCAGAAAAGGGGAGGATCGGAGACCCGAGAGCCTCTTGATACCATATAGGAAGAGGTAATTTGACTGAATGACTCATTCTCATCAATCACAATCAATATATAATTACAAGAGTAAATTCCTTTTTGAGTCCCTGAGTTTTGTTGATTTTAACTACTTGAGTCCAACATTTTCATTTTTAACATTCTGAGTGCCTGGTTGATAATTCTATAACCATTTGAGTCCAATTTTCTAACTCTGTTAGATTTTTTCTGTTAATATTTATGAAATGACCAAACTACCCCTACCATTAAAAATAAATATTATTAAATACTATTTTTATTTAACACATCTCACCTCTCTCTCTCTCACTTCTCTAACAGATCTCACCTCTCTCTCTCTCACACTTCTCTCTCTCTCTCTCTCTCTCTCTGCAAACCGATCTGAAAGTATGGAAACTAAACAAGCCACGGCATCTGTTAAGGTTGGTGAAGGGACGGATGTGCAGGTGGACGATGGTAGTGTCTGCAAAGGTGAGATAAGGTGGGTTGTAGTGGTAGTGGGAGGTGGGGGTTAACCTGCAACGCCGGATTCGGGACTCGAACCCTCCATCCAGATCTGAAACAACTATTTCCATCATAACCCTACCCTTCATCCAGATCTGAACTCCAATTCGGGACTCGAACCCTCAATCTGAACTCCAATTCGGGAATCGAACCCTCCAGCTATTGGTTTAGCAACCACCATCATCTTCAACCCCTTAATCGGAACCCTAGTTGAAACCGCCGCCACCGTCACCATCTCTCCCTCTGCTTCTGTTCTTTCTCCTCTGTGCCTCGTCTATCTCTCTCTCTCTCTCTCTTCGATTAACAGATCAGGGTGGGGTCTGGTTGTGTGTATGATGAGTAACAGAGGTGATTCGCCGGAAACGATGGCCGGAGGAGGTGGTTGGGTGGTTTTGGTGGGTTGCAGGTGCAGGGGGAGTGGTGGTGGTTTATGGTGCAGTGGTGGTGTGGTGGTTTATGGTGTGGTGGTTTATGGTGTGGTGGAGGGGTGAAGAAGAAAGTGTGTGTGTGTGTGTGTGAGAGAGAGAGAGAGAGAGAGAGAGAGAGAATGTGTGTGTCGTGTGTGAGAGAGAGCTTTATTAAAGACTTGTACGTTATATCTTATGCATTACAGAGTTGTACCTATGTGTAAAATGACTGAGATACCCTTATAGTTAACTGACTTGGTTAACGGCGTTAGAAGATTGGACTCAAACCATAACAAACATAAAACACTAGCACTCAGAATGTTAAAAATGAAAATGTTGGACTCAAGTAGTTAAAATCAACAAAACTCAGAGACTCAAAAAGGAATTTACATTGGCAAAATAATAGGAAACTAATAATGGTGTACAACAACCTTTCCTATGATTAAGGGATTTACATTGATTACAAGATAATTGCTATTGGAATTGAAGGATAATGTGACAACAAAGAAGGCCAAAAGCATTGCATCTAATGGCGATGATTACCTTACTGATGAATCTAATGCGGAGCTGAAGGACTATTTGATTATGTTTGTGCCTTGTGCAAGATGCTCTTATGTATGGTACCACTTCCTTTGCAGTCTCAGTTAATTTAGACATGACATACAAGTTCTGTCTCATAATATAACATTTTTAAGGATTTGATAAATGAGTATTGATATCCATCCATCTATTAGTAGGACCTGTTAACTATGTCATAATTATATAACATATAATAAATGCTTATTATTCAAGCCGGGGGTCTCACTGGAAGTAGTCTCTCTATTTCATGGGTAGAGGTAAGGCTGTCTATACCTTATACTCCTTAGACCCTAGCTTATCTTTGCTATTGGTGGGATTAACTGAGTATGATGATGATGATAATAATAAATGCTTATTATGTATTTTTATTTTTTTTTTGTCAGGTTTATTATGTATTTTTATGTTGTATGAAACTTAATTATTCCAAATAGACAAACTGCCATGCAAACTAAAACTACTCAACAGTTTTCGAACTTATTTGCAATCGAACTTGTACCCATAAGTTTTCAAAAAAGGCATCCTCCTAACAACTTGTTAGATAAAAATAAAATTTATAAACTGTCCATGTCTATGCTTCCTAACACAAGTTCTTCATCGTTTGCAGCTGTGAATGACAATGTACGTGACAACTGACATTTCTCTCCAACTGTAGGAACATGAGTTGCTAGCTGTTGTGACCTCTTGGCTTTAAAATGCAGCCAAATGTAAGAACACTTTGTGTTATGTATGTCTTTTCCGTTCTTATCATCTTCATTTCGCTTTTCATAATCATTTGTGAATTGGACAAATTTACGTTTTCCACAGATATGCTTAATTAAACTTTACCGTGCTTGGCAATTATCTTTTGATTATACATCATTTGCATTGTATTGGTGTAGTGAATGTGTAACATAATTTATGGTCTTGTGACACTCTTACAATTTCACATAGGACGATTTACTTCACAACTTGCTAATACACCTAATATATTAACTCACGGATAACGATCGAGTATAAACAACAAATTTTAGAAATAACGTATAACGTGTAGCAAACAAAAAATACCCGCGGCAACGCGCGGGCACTCCCACTAGTATTAATATATGATATACATTAAATAAGAGTTCATTGCTATTTTCGTCCTTGTGGTTTTGGGAAACTGCTAGATTAGTCTAAAATCAAAATTGTGTGCTATATCCGTCCCAAAGTTTCTTAAAATGTGCTAGTCTAGTCCAAAATCCTAATGACGTTAAATTTGATTGTTAACTTTGCACTGATCTAGCCATTTCTCAAAATCAAAGGGATGAAAATAGCCAATTCCGCATTTGTATTTTTCTTTTTCATATGATTTAATTAAATAACTTTTTATACCTTTTTATCATTATATTTTCTATGTCATTCACTCAAAACCACTTTCAAAAATATTAAAAAATAAATGGGGAGGAACATAATTCCAAATTTGTATTTTTTTTTTCATAATTTTTACCCCTTTTAAAAAACTAAACAAAAGAATTATTATATTATACAACATATACATATATAAGAGCATTCACATCTCACACCTCACCTCCATCCATCAAATTACACTAAAAGTCACAATATTTTCTCTCATTTTCAAATCACACAAACTTTAGACACACTCTGATCGAAGGTGTAAAATAGTATTTTTTTTTCCATGTTATTTGATTTTTCAATTTTTTTAATCATTACACATGTGTTATATTCCCCTTTAGTAAAAACTCTCCACCGTCACTAATCCCATCAGCCCCTACCACCACCTCAGCTATTGACACAAATCGCATATAGAGAGAGAGAGCTGAAACATCACCAAGACCAAGAGACAGCGGATGAGAGAAGGGAGATAGGGGAAAGTCGGTGATCTCCGATAGTGGAGGTTGTGGCAACGGGTTGTTTCTCTGTTCATCTGTATATTTGAGGGAACACTGTTTCTCTCCATTTATTTTTAATATTTTTGAAAATGGCTGTGAGTGAATGAGAGAGAAAATGTGATGATAAAAAGGTATAAAAATGTGGAATTGCCTTTTTCATCCCTTTGGTTTTGAGAAATTGCTAGATCAGTCCAAAGTTAACAATCAAATTTAACGTCGTTAGGATTTTGGACTAATCTAGCACATTTTAAGAAACGTTGGGGGCAGATATAGCAAATAATTTTGATTTTGGACTGATCTAGCAATTTCTCCAAAACCACAGGGATGAAAATTACAATTAACTCTTTTAAATAATATACCACTGCGAAATTTGAAGTACTTAAATTAAAAATAAAAAATTAAAAACCCTAATGAACTATTGAACACAAAAAAACATTAACGAACACGTTAACGAATATAAATGAACGAACAGGGTTCGTGTTCGTTCCTTTACTAAACGAACGACCACAAACGAACTTCCCATCAAACATTTCATGCACTGAACATTTGGTCTGTTTACAGCACTGAATGTCGCATAAGACTTTTCAAAAGGATTTAGGATAATATTTATTCACAAATTTGGTGGGGTACAAGTTGTGCCCAGAACCTCGCCAAAAAACACACTAGCTAATTGCGATAACATTACAAGTCTTGGTTTGTGCATTCCGATTGCTCTTATTTTTTCATGGGAGTTTTGCCTATATTATAAACTTAAGTGGGGTTCACCATCAACCTCAAAGGTGAAATTAATGTTAAATCACTAGGACTAATTGTGTAGTTCTCTCTAATATTTAAAAACTTTAGTGAGACCCACCACCCACCTCCCTCTTCACCTTCACCCACCACCATCTTCACATTTCACTACCACAATCAACCACCATCAAAATTTTCATTTAAGCCTTAAAACCTCGCAATAATTCTCCTTAATGGGCTCTTGATGCTTTTGATATCCCTACGCCGTTGCACAACCAATGCGATTGTGGAATCAGTCGAAATGTCAGCACTCGTGAACCAGACTCATTGCCACTCGAACGGTTGATCGGATGTGTTTCGTTTACTTCCATTCACATTTATGTGACCTGACTATATGAGATGTCCGTCGGTTCTCTATCAGTTCCATTCTGATTTGAATATAGATACACGAATTCTGATTCGAATATAGATACACTAATTCTGATTATATGTTTCGATTGTTCCGGCGACAAGCTTTAATGATTGGTAATTAGATTTAAAACAAGAATAGAGAATAATGAACTCAATAATCTCATACTTAAATCGAAGACACAAAAAATATGTTGTATACTGAATCTTGGTTGAGCTATCTTGAAACTTGGATCATCAACCATTTTGTGTCTTGTTAGTTGTCATTGCCTCTGCTTTATTTTTATTATGTTTTTTTTATAATGCTACACATAATTATTATGATTATCATCACTTGAAAGTGCTGAAGTCCAACAAACACGGTGATTTGTAGAAAGTTCGCACACATATACACGAATATATTAGTGTAAATATTAAGTTTTATATCCAATTATACGTTGGTGAACCGCGTGTTAACGCGGGCAAAGATCTAGTGATATAATAAAATGTAGTACAAGGCATGTGTATTACATATATAAATAATAATGTACACAAATGGTGGTGGGGGTTGGTGGATGGTGATGAGCAGGTGACAGGTTGGTTATGGTGAAAGGTGGAGTAGATGGTGGTTGATTGTGGTAGTGAAAGGTGAAGATGGTATTGGGTGAAGGTGAAGAAGGAGGTGGGTGGTGGGTCCCACTAAAATTTTTAAATATTAGAGAAAACTACACAATTAGTCCTTGTAGTTTACCATTAGTTTCACCTTTGAGGTTGGTGGTGGGCCCCACTTAAGTTTCACCTTTAGTCCTTGTGGTTTACCATTTGTCACGTGAGGGTAAACTCAGTTAAATATTAACCCCCGTTAGTACTAATACCTTATTATGTTACAAAAACAAAACCTAGTACCTTAACATAAAACTTTTAAACCTTAATACTCAAAAGTGAAACTAATGGTAAACCACAAGAACTAATTATTTACAACGAAATCTTGATGTTGTAAAAAGCCTCGTCGGAAACCATTTGCTACACATTTACTACGCAATTTTCAACGCATTTCCTACGAATATATGGTGTAGGAAATTTGTGACGCATTTTCTACGTCATTTCCTATGCAAATTCCTAAGTATTTGTCTCTATTGTATAGCAAATTTGTTAAAAAAATTAAAGTTTTTTTGTCGTCACAAATGCGTAGCAACTTTGTCAAAATTTGTGATGCACTTTTTTCCGTAGGAAAACTTTTGTAGCAAATAGCCAATTTTCTAATAGTGATTGGCTAGATTTGCAGATATTGCCTATAGTTGCTTACTTGACAAGAGTGAAGAACGGCCAATGGCACATGAAGTGGTAACACAACTCAAGGAAGCGTTGGATGCCCAAGTAAGCTTTCTTGATAACTTAGACAAAAGTATGGCTATCTTTCATATTGGGTTTGTGGAGACTTGATTTGGGCCCAGATTAGAAGACAATAAGTGGCAGACCAATTAAATTGAAGACTTGGCCCGTTTTATTTAATTAGCCCATTATTAGTTTTCTTGGGGATTAAGTTGTAAACCCTAATCTTGTATTATAAATATAGGCATCTTGTACTTGTAATTCCTCATCACGAGTGAGGCAGAAAGCAATAATAAAATATCCTGGTTGCAGCCCGTGGACGTAGGTCAGCTGACCGAACCACGTAAATCCTTGTGTTCTCGTGTTCGTTTATATTTTCTCTTGCAGTATTGTTTGTGTTTGGTGTGTTGATCGAGAGATCGAATCCTAACAACTGGTATCAGAGCTACGGCTCGTTACACACCGAAGAAACACAACGTGAGAGAAAAGGTTTGAGTCGAACCAGGGTTTGTTTTGGCAGCCGGCCATAAACCTAGATTATTCGATCAGAAAATTCAGTCCGTAAAACCCCACTTTATATCACAACGGAAATCAATTTGTGATCCTTTATTTTCGGTTGCCGTCTCCCAAGGATTCTTTTTTTTTCTTTTTGTACGCCACAAAGGAAAAAGAAAAAGACAAAACATTGAAATAGGCTATTGAAAGGAATTTGTTTTGGTGTTGTGATGTCGCCAACAACAAGACACGGATTCTTTCACTTTCAGTAAGATCGAATGCCTTATTTTTGTTATGACCAGGTATTAAATTATTTTATTTAGTTGGGTCGTGAAGTACGGCAGTAGCTCAGTTTCGTATTGGGTTTGACTTTGGCCTACGGTTGTCGGGCAGTTTAGCCAAATAATTTTGGTGTGATTATTGTGGTGTTATTGGTTTGTTTTATTTGTCCAAGATTATTTTTCTGGTTGTTTTTACCGAGATCCAAAGTTAGGAAACTACTCAGTTTGAGATAATGGCTGAGAGTGGTAAACTTCAGATTGAGAAGTTTGATGGAAAAGACTTTGGTTGGTGGAAAATGCAAATGGAGGATTTGCTGGTTCAGAAGGATTTGGACATGGTATTGGGTGACAAACCGGAGAAGTTAAATCAGGACGAGTGGGAGGCCTTGGATAAAAAGGCTAAGGCAGTTATTAGATTGTCGCTAACGAAGGATGTTGCGTTCAACATTCTGAAGGAAACCACAGCGCGTGGGATTATGGATGCACTTTCTAATACGTATGAAAAGTCTTCGGCAGCTAACAAGGTTTTCCTGATACGTGAACTGGTGAACACGAAGATGAAAGAAGGAAGTTCAGTTACAGGGCACATCAACAACTTAAACTCAATTTTGTCAAGACTTGGGTCAGTTGGCATCAAATTCGAGGATGAGGTTCAGGCTTTACTACTGTTATCATCATTGCCAGATAGTTGGTCAGGGACTGTTATAGCAATTACTAGTTCTACCAGCGAGTTCACTCTTGATGGGATTCGGGATCTTATTCTGGGCGAGGATGTCAGACGAAGAAATTCAGGTGGATCATCAAGTGAATTACTGAATGTTGGCAGAGGAAGGAAGAATAACAGAGGTAGTGGGAGCAAGAACAGGATGAGGAGTCAGTCTAGGGCTCGAGGTGATGTTATCTGTTGGAACTGCAAAGAGGCTGGACATTTTAGGAATCAATGTCGAAATGAGAAGAAAGAAGTTAACACTGCATCAGACTGCTCAGATGATGACGCATTAATATGTAGTGTAGAGGGTTATGTGGATTCCTGGGTCATGGATTCTGGTGCTTCATTTCACGCTACCCACAGCACTGAAGCATTGCGGAATTTGAAGAAAGGTGACTTTGGTCAGGTAAGACTGGCGAACAATGATATTCTTGATGTTACGGGCATGGGTGACATGGATATAGTAACTTCAGCCGGTTCATGGACTTTGAAGGATGTCAGGGTGATTCCAAGCTTAAAGAAACAGTTGATTTCAGTTGGGCAGTTGGATGAACATGGACATGAGGTTAAATTCGGGAACGGGCAGTGGAAAGTTATCAAGGGAAATCTTGTCATAGCTCGAGGAAGAAAGCGGGGTTCGCTTTACATGGTCAGTTTACCGTCTGAGGGAGTGACCGTCCCAGTTCAGAAAAGAAACAAAGTCGGGTTCACAGAGTCTTGTGGGCAGAAGAAGGTTTGTTTTGCAGATGATAAACCCAGAGCCACAGGTAAGATTCAGGTTGAGCGTGCTAGGAAAGGTTCAGAACTACCAGTCAGGGGTTTTCGTGGTAGTGGGAGCATGGGTTGTGCTTCAGTCAGAGTTACTAGACGACAATGGGTTAAGAGAACCAGTATTCCAGCTGTCGAAGTCTCTCCAGGTGATTATCTGCTTTATTCGGAGAGTGTTTATTCTCAGGGTGTTTCAGGATCCGGCAGTTCGTGTCAGTGGGAGCCGGTAGAGACAGAGAATGGGTCAGGGGCAGACATAGCCATGACTGATGTGTTGAAGCTCGGGGAAGCTTCAACGGACCTTCAGGTTAACTGATGAGAAGGCCGCTGCAACCAGGAAAATGAGGAAGATTACAAGAGGTACAAGTTCACAGCGGACGGCAGTTTGAAGATTATCAAGCCTCCAAGTGGGAGATTATTGGGTTTGTGGAGACTTGATTTGGGCCCAGATTAGAAGACAATAAGTGGCAGACCAATTAAATTGAAGACTTGGCCCGTTTTATTTAATTAGCCCATTATTAGTTTTCTTGGGGATTAAGTTGTAAACCCTAATCTTGTATTATAAATATAGGCATCTTGTACTTGTAATTCCTCATCACGAGTGAGGCAGAAAGCAATAATAAAATATCCTGGTTGCAGCCCGTGGACGTAGGTCAGCTGACCGAACCACGTAAATCCTTGTGTTCTCGTGTTCGTTTATATTTTCTCTTGCAGTATTGTTTGTGTTTGGTGTGTTGATCGAGAGATCGAATCCTAACATTTCATTGCATGTATACCCAAACTGTTATATGTATTCATTAAATACTTCAAGAAAATAAGCAAAAAAAAAGTTGTGAAATCTAACAATATCAAACAAGTGGTTCGTGTAATATATACTCTTGTTAAATTATATTTATCAAAGTATATATGGAACATAAAAACACTTTTTGAAGATATAAGCCACTTTTTTGTTGGATTATTTTTTAATGTTTTGTTTGTATCTAGGAAGACTATGAAATATAGGAGGCCGAAATCCCTATATACTATAAAGAAATAAGAGGAAATTGCCAAAATAGCCCTTGACCCGTGGACTTTGCGAAAATAGCCCCCTCAACCGTCTCGGGATGACGTTTCGCAATTCCCGAGGCGCCCCAACAGACTTTTTTTTGAACCCTCCCACGGACCAACCAAATGCTGACACGTGTCCTCAAACCCTCAACCGTCTCCGGAGACGCTTCGGATCTGCCAAGAGGTTTCCGGTTTTATGGGAGACGCCTCCGTTTCTGCTCGGCTCATGGCTCAAGCCGTTTATTTCACGGCTCGGCTTACAATCACGAAAGGACTTTAGCCGTTGGTTTTTTTTTTATTTTTTTTTTTTCGAAATGTGGGTATAAATATGGGGTTTAGGGATACGGTTTTTTATAAGACGGGTTAAAAATGTGGAGTTTTTATACTTGGTTGGGTTGTGATGTTTTCACACTACGGATATTCGATTTTCTTTTTCACACTTCCGTGGTATTAAGTTTTTTTTATAAGAGTCAAAAAAGGTTTGGATCGTTGTTACATCTGCGTTGAATTACTTGGATCGTTGTTACATTTGCGCGTGGAATAACACGTGTACAATGTAACTTCGGTTTGGTAATTTACGATATGGGAGTGATCGTGCACCTCCCAAATCTACGTCATGCCAAAGGGGTAGTAGTGGCGGACACCTACATCTCATCCGGACCGATGTAATGATAAAATGTTTCGGTCGGAGTTAGTGAGAAGGAAACTAGATGTAATGATAAAATGTTTCCTCTTCAATTATTAGTTTTAGAAATAATGAGCGGGAAAAAGAGGAAACCCGTAAACCCATTCAAGGCTATCAGATATAAGGAAATGGGAGTCTTAGAAATAATGAGGGGGAAAAAGAGGAAACCCGTAAACCCATTCGAGGCTATCAGATATAGGAAAATGTATTTATTTTGTCGTTTTTAGATTAACGTCAATTGTATTTCTTAATTTTTGTGTATGTATCGATACAGATTATGTTTTGTATGTTTAGTTATATGTTTTATGATATACATATGTTATATGTTGTATGATATTCGTTAGTTTTTAATTTTGTGACAACAAACCAATGGTTCCGAGAGAAAAGAAGCATGACCAGAAATAATCCGATAACATAACATAAAGAGATTCCGATTACTTCGATTGATAAAACTTAAACATACAAACGATAATTAAAAACATGCAATAACCATGAAAACGAAGACCGGACCATAAAACGACCTAACACGAAATCCTACTCGTTAAGTCTTTCTCGCATCATTTGCCAAGCCGAGATGTGGGTAAACATTTTGTTCTGCTTTTCTTCATACTCGATTTGGGAGACTTCGATGGCCACGTCTTCGGATGTCTCCTGCCCAAGCTCTTGCAGAGTTTGATTGTAGTACCCATTCCAGATTTGACACTTCGCATTCAAATCGGTCCATTTTCGATTTATAGAATCTATTGTTCTGTTTGATCCCCCCACCAACCGATTGAACTCATTGAGGATTCTGTACCACTTGTTTGCATGACTGGTGCTATTTTGGACATGCTGCCAGGCGGCCACCAAAGCGATTTCTTCCTCTTCCGTCCAACGTGATGGTGCCATTTTTTTTCGGGGATGGATGATTTGGGTCGGAGATGGATGATTTTAGACGGTACTTCGTACAATCGGTGGTTTGTGACGGTGGCTTAGGACGGGGCAAGGGTTTTTATGGGTTGGGGAGGCGACTTTATGGTAGGGACACGTCTTTTGATGTAAAGTCGGTTTGGGGAGGTGACTTTTTGGTAGGGACACGTCTTTTGATGTAAAGTCGTTTTGGGAGGCGACTTTATGGTTGGCACACGTCTTTTGATGTAAAGTCGTTTTGGGGAGACGTCTTTTGATTTAAAGCCGGTTGGCAAACCGTCTTTTCCTAAGAGACGGTTCGGAACCATTTTGGGGAGACGTCTTTTGATTTAAAGACGGTTGGCAAATCGTCGTATGGGAACCGTCTTTAGGCACGTTGTTTGATGTAAAGACGGTTGGCAAACCGTCTTTAGAAAAGCGAGGCGGCTTTGAAGTAAAGTCGTATGGGAACCGTCTTTAGGCACGTTGTTTAATGTAAAGACGGTTGGCTAACCGTCTTTTCCTAAGAGACGGTTCTGAACCGTTTGTGAGTAACTTCGATTTTCGGAAATAGGGAACATATAAATGGATGCAAACCATTCCCGTAAAATATTTACCAACTTTTTTTTTAAATTAACCATGTTTTTACAAAAATTTTCAAAATTATTTCTGATGTATTTAAGAAGTTTTTATAAAATTTTCAAACATTTGGTTTATTTCATTCCGGTTGAAACATTGTTTTTGTTTCGTTTATCATTTTGGCTTAAAAAAAAAGTTTCTTTATTTTTTTGATTTTTGGATCATTGTTACATCTGCGAAAGCTTACTCGGATCATTGTTACATCTGCACGTGGTGTAACACGTGTATAATACAACTTTGGTCTGGTAGTTTATAATATTGTAGAGTTGGTGAATCTCCCATATCTACGTCATTAAATGTTGGAAGCCATTTTCCTCCACGTGTACATGTAGGTCGGTGGTGGTTGTGGTAGCAGCAGGCACCGACTGTTATTTAAATATACGCGGTGTGGGGAGCTATCCTTCATTATTGATGATAGGATATGGGATAACTCGGTTTAAAAATTCACTTCCTTATAAACCGTTGTATAAGGAAGGGAATCGTTTCAAACTTGAGTTGTATTCTCCTGCTTGACCGGGTTTCAACCAAGTCATGAGGCAAGGTGTCATATAAAACCGGTTCACCATTGCTGTCTTGGAAAACTTGGTCAGACCGTCACTTGTTACGGGAGATGATTCACCATATAAAGTCGGTACGGACTGAGTTGTTCGGTACGGACTATCGCACATCTTATGTAAAGAGACGGCGTCGCCTACAGCCTAGGGAAAACAATTCAGCGAACAAACACGTAGCCTCGGGAAAACAATTCATGGAGCAAGTGCATTTTTATTTTCATAATTTGTAATTTGTAAATAACATAATTTGTAATGTGTATGTATAAAGTATTGTACCATTTGTTTGGCAATAAGAATTAATTTATTTTATTTATTAACTATGTTAGAAAGCTTATTTGTGTACTTATTTGACAATAATACCATAACATTCCCAAAATATAACTTAACATTACATTACAATAAAAATACATAAAAATTAACCAACGTTTGGACGGGGTAAACACCGCCAAAAATACAGTTTATCGGCCATAAACCGTCTATATGACGCACATGCTTGATTTAGATCACCATTCACTACAATGGGTTTATCAGTCACTAGATGTTCCATTAGCATACAGACATACACCGCTTCATTACCAGATAAAGAACCAGTTGGCACAACATAGTCTTCATTAAGGTTATAAGTCATACATTTTTCTTGGTGCCCCGACTTTTTCCAGTATCGCATGTTCACTAATGTAGCTCCTAAATAAATTTGTAACTTCGTCAACCTTGGGTGAATAATGTTTCTGTATTTTTCACCGATACAAACATCTTGATGAGCATACATGACCAGCTCTTGGGACACCAATTCCAGTCGCACGAGTAACCATTCAGTATTTTCAAGGGGAAGCGGGAGAAACACGTAATCTACGTCCAAAAATGACGGGAAGGGTTTTAGTTTGCCATTGCAATAGTTTAGCAGGTTTTTAGGAACGGATTCCAATAAAGAATCATAAAATTGTGGTGGCAAAATCGTCCACCGCATATTTAACAAAGAATTTTGTTGAATCTTTCTACTCCTCCAGTTCATTAGTCTTCCAACCCATCCTTCTATATGCTGTAAGAAACATAATAAACATAAATTATAAAAGGATAAAGAAAAGAAAATTACATTACACACATATTTAACAATTAACTGATATTGAGAGCATTCGGTTAGAATTGAGGCCTAACAAAGTTCCCAAAAGGTTTTATCTAACTCCAGAGTTCTTGAAAAAACTGCTGAATAACAAAACGCTGCGTCCCCTCTACGGTAAAACTCAACAACATCTTTCGACCACTTATCATTTTCATCGTCTGGAATTGCCCATTTCCCAGTATTGTGCTGGTGTAAGCTTTGTCGATTTTGTAGATACTCGCTTTCCTCAGTATTCTCTGCGGAGACAGAAGCTTCCGTCTTGTTTCTCGTTTGCCTCCATTTTTTTAAAATCCAACTTGATGAATTCTCCGCCGGTTGAGAACAGTATTCCGTAGGAACTAAATTCTTATTTCGACTACTTGACATTTTTTACGTGAAAGTTTTCAAACAATTGCTTTTCAGGTAAATTATGTATCCGTATTTAATACAAACCGTCTTTAATACAAACCGTCTTTACACTTCCCGAGGCGTCTTTGATATTACCGAGAAGTCTTTTTTTAAACCAACCCTTTCACCCGTCTTTTTATTTCAAAAGACGCCACGGAGACGTCTTTTTTTAAACTATACCGTCTTTGAATTCATTCCTCTAGGGTTTTGTTTGAAGTCGGTTTGCATCTCGGGACCACATCTCCGACAAACCCCACGTTGACTGCTTGGTTACTGGTTGTGGGAATCCCGATTCCGGTATCCTTTCCGGCAAGTGACATGTAACTCCGGCAAGGACCACAACTCCGGAAAGTAGATTCAACAACATTACGACCCCACCCAATTTACATACTTCAACCATTACGACCCGACCCACATTACACATTGTAACCCGACCCGTTTGAAAAATGAATCCAAATCCGCCGCCTGACCCGAATAGTGAAGACCAAATTCAAGATAGTATTTTCCAGTCGATTGATAGTTTTTCCTTGCTCAATTGGTTTCCAGACGATTCTAAGGAGCTTAAGGATTCTAGCGATTCTATAATGGTCTCCGATTTTAACCAACAAATTCCTAATTTAAATCTGAACAACCCTGCTCCTCCGGTTCATCCTTTTCCTCCGATTCATCAAGCTCCTCCGTTTCCGGCAGCTCCTCCGGTTCATCCTTTTCCTCCGATTCATCAAGCTCCTCCGTTTCCGGCAGCTCCTCCGTTTCAGGCAGCGCCTTCGTTTCAGCAAGCTCCTACGTTTCAGACAGCTCCTCCCTTTCAGCAAGCTCCTCCGTTTCAGCAAGCTCCTATGTTTCAGCAAGCTCCTACGTTTCAGCCAGCTCCTACGTTTCAGCCAGCTCCTACGTTTCAGGCACCTCCTCCTGTTCAACCACATTCTCCAGTTCAACCAGATCCTCCAGTTCATACAGGCCCAGTTGTAAGTTTTTATTGTTTAATTTTATTTTTTCTGACATTTTTTAATTTTTTTGTTAGATGGTTCTGTTGATTTATTTTGTATTTGCCTACTGCGTAGGATGTTAAGGTCCGAATTGGTTGGACTAATTTAGAAACCATGAAAGCTAAAATGACACCATCCATGGAATCCAAATTTAGGCTTACATGTTTCGGCCATTATCTTGATGTAAAGGCCCAAGTATGCGAGAGCAACATCTTATATGAGATTTGTAAACATGAGGTTTATAAAAACAACCCACAGGATGGTCTTGTTTATAGAATAGGGCAACAAGAAATAGTGTTTACGCCTCAACAGTTCTGTCTGGTTACCGGGCTCCGTTTCGGTGAATCTAACTGGGTGCCGAACCACCATGCTCAATCTTTTAGGAGAAGATTCTTTGGCGATCTGCCTAAAGTTAAACTTGATGAAGTTGATAACCTTTTTAAAAATGATTGGATTAACATTGATGATGATGATTGTGTAAGGATTTGTATTTTGATGTTGATTAAGACTTGTTTTAAAGGAACACAGAAGGGTACTGGTTATGTTGATAACATGATCATTGATTTACTTGATGATTTTAAAGATTTTAACAGCTATCCGTGGGGTAGTTATCTGTGGGCCGGTTTGTGGCCACAGTTGCACAATATGGATGAACGGAAAAAGCCAAATAAAAAGGGTTTCGGCTTAAACGGGTTTGTTTGGGCATTCAAGGTTGGTATTGTCTTTCAATATTTATTTCGTTTATTAAAATTGGATTGTATGTCTAACATGTATCCTTTATGCAGATTTGGGTCTTTGAAATTTTTCCTGAATTCAAAAACAGGCGTAAGTATTTTCTTGGAGAAGCTATTCCTAGATTTCTAAGCTGGGGAAAATGCAAAAGATTTAGTAGCAAAACTGTTGAGACTATTATATCGGAAGCAAGTAAGGTAAGTTTTGATGATCACGGTTTACAATATTATTTTCTTCTTATTACCGAAATATATTAAATGTGAATGACAAATTAATGTATCAGGTTGAAAAATTTAAACCGTTGCCAACTTTGATCCCGACCCGGCAGAGATGCTTTGCGATTGGTACATTTCAAGTACCAAGTTTTTAGATGCTCAAAAGGCAGCAAGTCTACTTGCAAACGCCATGCAAAATCAACAACCTGCAATTAATGAGCTTACACAGAATTACCAGCACAATTCTGCAGGTTATGATAAGGCCGGTGAAGGGCGTTACACGAAGAAACAAAAGTTGTCCACGGCCGGCCCTTCTAGGACGTCGTTTGTGCATTCAGCGGATGATTCAGAGAGTCGTTTAACATCAATAATTAGAGACTTGTTGGAAGAACATCACCAAAAGTTGGCTCGGTTACTTACCAAGGTGATATCATCTTATTTTATATTCTTTACCGAACGTTTTTAAATGATTTTGATATCTTTTCAATCAGGCACCACAGTCTGTGTATTCGAACTTTTCCAAACCAGAAGATGATGGTTTCAATTTTGATGATTGTTACCAACCCAAGACCACCGACTTAGAACAACAAGATGAAAAAGCAAATGATGTATGTTCCGCTACAGTATAGTTTCTCTGTATGTTTTTTATATCTTAACGTGAGAATTAATATATTAATAATTAAATATTATTGTTACTTAAAGATTGATAACGCTCAAGTTGTTGGGTTGAGACGGTCAGAACGTGTGATAAAGCCAGCGCCTTGTATGCTTTCCCCGTTTACCGTCATTAAAAAGAATCCCAAAAACAAGTTGACTTCTGAAGCTGAAGATGAAGAAGATAAAATTATAAAAGAAATCAGAGCTTGGTATCCAAATAATCCAGGGCGAAAATGTGCCATGACTGGGGGAACCATATTGCCCAATGATTTTTGGAGTTCTTTGCTTGGTGATGACGGGAGCGGTTGGCTTTCGACTGAGGTAACGAATATTGGTTGTAATACTTTTATAGTTTGTGGTTTAAAAATACAAAATATTACTAAAATTGGCATTCTTTAACAGCATATTTCCGGCTGGGGACTTCACCTATACAAGTCGAGGGCAGAAACTGATCGATGGAGCATTTTATCTCCATTTTTTCAGATTGGTTTGATTGACCCAAATTCAACAAGGACTTATGAGGACATGTATCACAGCTCTTCTTTTGAACCTTATCCACCTATCCAAGATGTTGACGAGGTATTCTAAATAATTATTAAATTTTCTATTTTAGATTTTATTATTCAAAGTTTCGTATCCAATTCCTTGAATTGAACTTTTTGCAGGTTTACGTTCCTTTACATGTTCACAATTTGCATTGGTTACTTGGTGTTTTCAACCTTCCAGATAAAACTCTAACCATATATGACAGGTATGTGACGTTTTCGAATTTGTGTTTCATGATATTAAATACGTCCATTTTGTAATGTATTATATTTTGGTAATTTCAGTTTGGGGGAATCACCTGCGATGGCAGTGAAATCCCAACGTGTTATCGATCATATAGATTTTGCATTTGACAAATGGTTACGAGTGCACAAATATTACGGGGAGGACCAGAATACGAATCACTTCTCGTACCCTTTCCAAACCGTTTACCCGCCTAATGTACCCCAACAGAGAGGCGTGTTAGGTGATTGTGGGATTTGGGTGTGCATTTTTATGGAAAGGTTGATTAAAAAAGAACCAATTAATCAAGGGTCCCTTGGTCAAGACGAAGACACCATTCGGACGGCACAGGACATGAGACGTAGGCTTGTCAAGTTATTTTATGATAACATTTTGACTGAAGATGGACCGGTGGACTCTATTGATAAAGTGTCCAATGATGACGATGTTGAACAGATATAAACATGAGGTTATTACTAAAGCATCTGATTTAAATATTATTTAATATCCATCTTCGGTTCCATACACAACTACATATACTATTATTAAAAACATAAACCAGCTAAATACTATAAGTAACTTCAATCGTCTCACTTCCAAACTTTTAGCTTCAGTTACTTCCTTTTCTTCGTTAAAGGCTCGCAACAAAGACGGAACCAAACTTTCGCACTGGTAACAACTTGAAGTTTCCACCCATTTGAGCCACCCACAATCCACCGACTTTGAAAAAAAAAGGAACAAAAATATTACATGATTGTGTTAAAAAAAAGGTAAACAAGTAATTCTCTTTTAACTTACACAACAAACAAACTGTCTCCCCGGGTTTGCTTCTGTTCGAGAGATCTTGATACGCGTATCAGCACCGCAGTATGAACATATTTCCCTGGTTTTGCTAAAGCTTTTAGGTGATCTCGATGATGAAGATGACGCTCGGGACATATTTTACAAGTATTCAAATTCAAATGAGTGCAAGGATATAAATAACCAACCAATTTACAAATTCGGCCCTTGAACTATGTAAAATTAACAAAACCGCACCACTTTTGACACCAACTAAGGGATCCACATCTTTAAATACCAACAATATTTTCATTACTTTCAACCACCATAATGACAATCATTCCGAATCCGGTAGAAAACACGAATTGGTTACATAAAAAAGATCAATCATGGGTTTGGCCAACAAATGTTCTGGAATTTTACTACGACGGTGATAGCCCGTGTTGCTATTCAACATACACGGGGGAAACACCATTAAGCAAAGAGTGGTGGGGTGGTCTTTTAGGTTATTGCGGAAATGGTTATATTGAACATAAGGTACGTTCTAAGACTTTCATTAACCTTTATAACTCGCCACATATAATTAATTTATTTATTTTATGTTACAGCATGTGCATGCATGGTGTAACTATTTGATGTCCTTAAGAGATACTGATAGAAGAAGAGAAACGATAAATACTAATCATCGGTCGTGTGTACTACAACCCAATTTTTATACTCTATTAGTTGATCAAGATCATCATGTTTATGGATATGCGGATGGTTCAGAAAAAATGTATCCTCCATTTTGGGAAGTTGATACGCTATATATACCAGTCTCCATAGACACAAAAAATTGGTTTATTTTAAAAATTGACATGGCGTCGATGCAAGTAACTGTATATTTCGCAGATACTTGTAGTGCGAGTACCTGTGGTGACGCATTCTGCATTCACAGGAAAATTCACCAAATTCTTATAGAATTTGAGTCTGCGTTTTTATGGCTATTGGGAGCAATAATGTACTGGGAAAAATCGGCTACTGACGAGATCCATTCATTAGAAATGTCAGGAGAAGTTGTCTGGCCTGCAAACGATCAGCGTATTGGTCGCCATTCGGGGGTCATAATTTGTATGTTGCTACAAAATTTGGTTCAAAACAGCTCAATGACATGGGAGGAAACAAATTTTCATGATGCATGTATGAGATACCGTCGTTTTATGGCAGATGAAATATATGCTGCACGTTTCACCCCATCAAATATTTCATTTTAGTCCTTCGGAAAGTGGGAAACGACTTTGAAGACGCCTCGGTAAGTGGGAAAGGACTTTAAGGGGAAACGACTTGAAGACGCCTCGGTAAGTGGGAAAGGACTTGAAGACGCCTCGGTAAGTGGGAAAGGATGTTTCCGGTGACCCGACTTTTATGTCTCCTCGGAAAATGTGACCCGACTTTAAAGTCTTCTTAAATAAATATATTTTTATTTTTATTTTTAATATTATTATTTATTTGATTGTTATTAAAAAAACACTGTTGTGTCAAAAAAAAACTGAAATCAATTAAAAACATATACATTTAATAAAATGCAAACAAACACATATATATTTAATCATCATTTAAGTTATATGTGGAACACGTATTTTGAACAACAAAATCTTCAAAGTCTTCTGGTTCGACGAAAGTTGGAGACGGTGTTTCACGAACGATTCTGTTCCTGCCCGAATGACGCCTTGAGGAGACTGGTGCTGCTGAACATCGGTCACGATGATGGCCGTACGTTTTACAACGACTATAGTAAACTTGTGTCGGTTGCTCACCTCGCGATAAGATTCGACTGTTTTCACGAGGACGACCTGATTGTCGTTTTGTAATATGCGGTGGTTGTAATTGAATAATTTCATCGGGTGTCTCCCATTCAGACCTATTGGGAAGGGGATAAACAGCCTCTTCATATGTTTTTTTGTATAGCTCATTGCTGTACCAACGAGAAGTATAATGACCGCAGTCATCTTCTTTTAAAAATCTTGATACAGCAATCATGTGGCCACATGGGAAACCAGATACTTGCGGCACCCGACAACTGCATGTTTGATTTGACATGTCAACAAAACCATTTTTCTTACCATCTACAACATGATAACTGTTAAAGGCAACACCGGAAACGGTCCATGTCCTAGACCCTTGAATTTTTTTTTAATTTTTTTCACAGCGTACGGAGTAAGTACGTGTGTGTTATCGACACCCACAATTCGACGCTCATAATACCATCTCTGAAGTGTAGCTCTAAAGAATTCCATAAGCTGGGTTACCGGAATTTTCCTTGCGTGCCTGCATAATGAGTTTATTGACTCTGCACTGTTAGATGTCATATAATGATATCTTTTACCCGTGCAATGTGCTCTTGTCCACTTGTCCAGTCCGACGTTAATCAGAGTGTTCCTTATTCGCGGGACCAATGCACACAAGGATTCAAAGTTATCCTCAAAATCAGATACGCGATAAGCTTTACAAGTAGCCCACCAAAGATTCTTTATTTCCTTCGTTTTATCTGATGGTAAGTTTAAGTTCATCATAAGATGACGACAACACAGCCCGTGAAATGCACGAGGAAAAACAGTCCGTATCGCCAAATCTATTGAATTCGCACGATCAGAAATGATAGCCAGATCCGGACGTTCCCCGATACACTCTTTAAGCCTAGACAAAAACCATATCCAACTATCACCATCTTCAGCTTTCCCAACACCATAGGCAACCAGTAAAATCTGGTTATTACCATCCATTGCAACAGCCAGAAACAACGTTCCTTTAAACTCACCTTTTAAGTGTGCCGCGTCTATAATAATGACTGGTCTTAACGTATGAACAAAACTCCTAATCTACACACATTAGAAAAACAAAATATATAGTTAGTTTTTTAAAATGAAACGAATAACAAAGTGTAAAAGGTTTATACTAACAGCAACACCAAGGGCAACAAAAAGAATTTCAAAGCGACTGTCCTCATCAGTACGGATGTGAGTAATTGACCCGGGATTCGTCCTTTCCAAATTGTAGCAATAAAGCGGGAGCTCAGCAAACGAATCGTTGCTATTTCCGTGCAAAAGTTTCAGTGCGTGACACTTCCCACGCCATGCTTGGAAGTAACTTATGTCGACGTGGAACCTTTGTCGAAAATCTTGGACTATTTCTTTACCACGGTATACTCGACCAGTATCTCTAAATTGGTCTTTTAATATGTTACCAACAACTACAGGAGTACCTTGACGAAGATGATGATGATTTTGAGTGTTGGAACATGTGTGATTATTATTAAAATATTTAACATAAAACGCTTTACAACCTGGGTATGCGCGTGCTCTAAAACACCAAGAACAATCCTTAACTACACATGATGCTTCATAACGTGTTTTAGATGACCTTTCAACTTTATAAGAGAAACATTCAGATATACACAATTTTCCTAGCTCAAGTTTCATTTCATTTTTGTCGCTAAATACATGACCTTCCGGAAATTGACATGAAGAAGAATTTTTTGTTTTTCCTAGACAAAGCTCTAATGTTGTTGGGTTTTCCAAAGGGATATTTAAATCAGGAATAATCTTTTCTTTTTCGGAGCCATGACAATTTGTAAAAGGCTCATTTATATCAGGAATTTTATAATCATATGAAATATGACAACTAGATGAACCGACTCCAGACTCAGAAACAATATATAACTTAAATATTTCACCAGGATTTTGCTCAGCAATACTATAAAGAAATGATAGATCACGATCACTAAAAATATCAATTGCGTCATCGAACAAAGACATTTTATATGATAAACGTGTAATTGGTGAAATTTGAAAAGAATCGGAGAGATAAGCTAATAGACTATGATAAGACATGTTTGATTCGATTTCCATGCCACACCTTCTACTTTTTGAATCAACCACATATTCAAACCTCCCATTCACAACATTCCACTTCCCATCTAGGTAGACGACAAATCTAACCATTTTCTTTTTGGAAATTTATAATCAGTAATGTAGCTCCACAACACAACACTTTGAAGATTGTAAAATAAAAAGAGAAATTTATGTTCAACTCAAAATATAAATGACGGGATAGTACGGACGGTACCCGTCACATCGGGATCAACTCAGTATCGAAAAAGACTGTTCCGTGCCGTCACAAAGTCGGCTTCGGATACGTCACAATGTCTGTTCGGAAACGTCAAAAAGTCGGTTTCGGAAGCGTCTTCTCTGGCTAATGAGGCGTCACAAAGACGGCTCACGTTTAGACGCCGAGCCGTGAAATAAACGGCTTGAGCCATGAGCCGAGCAGAAACGGAGGCGTCTCCCATAAAACCGGAAACCTCTTGGCAGATCCGAAGCGTCTCCGGAGACGGTTGAGGGTTTGAGGACACGTGTCAGCATTTGGTTGGTCCGTGGGAGGGTTCAAAAAAAAGTCTGTTGGGGCGCCTCGGGAATTGCGAAACGTCATCCCGAGACGGTTGAGGGGGCTATTTTCGCAAAGTCCACGGGTCAAGGGCTATTTTGGCAATTTCCTCAAAGAAATAATCCAAAAGTCAAAAATGCCTAAGATCTACTCTACGACAAAGAGAAAGGATCTCCACGACACGCTCTCTAAAGGAATCCTCATTCAAGAGGGAAAAGTGGTAATTTTCTTGTTCTCCTAATCTCCTATCTTGTATATATATATATTACACATAATAGAAACTGTGTTTGATATGTTTGTTTTGTTGACACTGGCTTTCACTTGGAAGTAACGGAGAAAGAAACGAAATGGTATCACTATCAGCAAGCCAATTTTCATACGAAAATCATCATTCACACAAGTGGCTTGCTGTTCCAGAATCAAGGTTCTTCCCTCTTTTGCTTTGTGTGTGTGTGTGTGTGTTTGTGTTCACATACACAGATGTTGGGTGTAATTATATATATCTTATAACTAACATCAATGTGCAGGTTTGATAAAATAGCAGAAATGTTAGATATTTCAAATTTGAATATCCAAATAAAGATAAGAAGTCAATCTTTATCTCCTGGTGTCAATTACCGTGTTCATCTTGTCTTTAAATTTCACGGTGCAAGAAAATCTGGAGATAAACCGGGTTATGTGAACCTAACTTACAAAATGGGGAATGAAACTTTACATGCATATTTTGCAACATGGAGGGAAGATGAGTGGATGACAATTGAATTGTATCGCTTCTTGAATGACAATGAAGTGGATGCTACTGAGTTTGAGTTTCTTTTAGAGCGCTTTTCACGGTCCTATTGTGGAAAGTGTAACATTTACCTTGAAGGCGTTGAGTTGCTAGCCATTGACAATGCAAGTGTTTCAATACTCTTAATTTGTTCTTTTATTTATATGTCATGTTAAACCTTATTAGTCTAATTTAACATGGTGTTAATATATATATTCCGACAGGTAAAACATGAAGAAAACAACAGCATCACAGAAGTCCAACAAATGGATCCGATGCAACAATTGCCAACTAATAACTTCCTTTTTGATATTTATGGTGTATTCACTCGAAATCTTTTGAAGTTGTTCAATTGGAGGAACAAGGAGAAACAACATTACATGCTTTCAGCAAATGAGGCCTTTCGTGACTCTTTTAATCTGAATCGTTTTACTTTGAGACCCTCAACAGAGTTCAAAGTTGAAAAGGTTGTTGAGCTTTTATCAACACAAGTATTTCGTTTAAAGCACAAGATTGAAAGTCATGTGTTGTTACAAAACACAGAACATATGTGTTAGCTTGTGTTCAAGCTTTCAGAAAAGTGTTGTGGGTTGCATTGTCCGGTGATAGTACGAGATCTACATGAGTGTAAAAAGAAGCAGAAAGAAGTTGTTTATTTTAGACCCCCGAGCCTATGGAATATAAATGATGTTAATCGGGTTCCTCAAGAGAGGGAAGATGGATGGATGGAAGTTTATGTGTGGAAAATCAAATCGAATTATGATCAACTTCAAAATGATCGTATTTCTATGAATTTGAAGTTTGTAAGTTATGAAGGAACCATGTCCGGCCTTATTGTACGTGGCCTAGAGTTTCGTCCCATGCGAATAATGTAACCGATCCCCCATACTGTGGTGTTCGTTGGCCATTTGAGAAGTTATAAAGTAAGAAAGGGAGAAGCAGTGAACGATTGAATAGAAAGAGAGAAACAGAGATAAGAAAAAGAGTTTTAGCAAGTTTTTAAGCTTGGAGTGACAACAAATGAAGGTTAAAGCTCAAGGATTGGATCTTTCATCCTTTCACTTCCATTAAAGGATAGATTCTGTTACTTCACTATATAATGTTCAACTTTTATTAATTTCTGTTGATCCATGGTTATGGAGTAAACTGTTGCTAGCTTTTTCTTTTTCTTCTTCTTTATTTTTTTTTAAATTTACATCATCTAATTCATTTTTGCGTTGAATATCGGTATCACTTACATGTGCTTGGGTTAATGATTCTTTAAGGTTAATAATATTGAACATTAAATTTGTTTAGTTTATCTTGTTTGTGGGGATTAACTACTTAAGAACTCAAGTTACTTTTCTAATACTCATAGATATAGAGATTAGTGAAGGTAAGGCGAGTTTTAGGTGCCGTTCTCAATTAAACCCTAAATAAAATATTTACTTTTTTAAAACTAAATTTGTAAAAAAAAATATATTAAAATGCATTAAAAAAAAGCTTACAAATAAATATGCATTAAATTTCATTTAAAAAAAAGTGAGGCAATTAAATATTTACTACTATATATAAATGAAAGAAAAGTTGGGACACATGTCATCATATGGGAGCATAGTTTCTGTTTTCCCGCTCATTTTACCGGGTCAATTAAATGGGTCATGGATACTTCATCTACTATTAAATTATTTTTTTCTCTTTCATGTGCATAGCACATGCACTTTCCCCCATAATTTTTAAACGTTAATAACTTTTTTAAATGACATTTTTTGAAAAAAAAATTAGACCAAACTAACGAGCGTTTTATTATCTTTCCAACGAGTATCATAGTGCTATACAAAAAACGGAAAAAAAACGAGCGTTTTATTATTTTTCCTAATCAAGAAGTAAAGCATCTTTTGCATGCAAAGTCTGTTTACTAAGGTCTGTTCCAGAGCAGTGAGTCTGTTAAGGAGATTTGTCTGAAACAACTGTTGCTTTAAACAGATGATGCTTCAACAATTTGCTTGCAACAGCTGTTGAAGCAACATCTGTTTGAAGCAACATATGTTTGAAGCAACATCTGTTTGAAGCAACAACTGTTTCAGACTGATTTCCTTAACAGACCCACTACTCTAGAACAGACCTTAGTAAACAGACTTTGCTTGCAACAGATGCTTAACTTCTTGATTTGGTATTTAGTAAACAGACAATAAAAATGATATAGTCTTCTTGTGCATCGCACGGGATTTCACTTAGTAAATATATATAATCATTTCTAAACAATTTCAGGCCCCTCCAAAATTCGGCTTCCTGCCATCGCCCGACCCATCCTACCAACATATGAAAACTCTCAAGTTAGTTACCCTTTTCCTTTTAGTAACAAGTTTTACACCTAAATGCCACTTGCCATTGCATTTGTAAGAATTTGAAGTCACGCCGTTTAAAGGAGGAAGCAACATACCACTAGACCATGTTCAACATAGAGCATAACCATGTGGCAAGAATTTAGGTCTGTTCTAGAGGGAACAAGGAACCAAGAACATCACACCTTAAACATTCAAATCACACTAACACCTTGTGAACCCTTTCTTTCCCTTGGAGACCTTTTGGCCGAACCCAAACCCCAATACCCAAACCCCATTTCGAACAAACAACACCATCACAGCCCCTACACTACATTTCATTGGAGTTTAAAGGTTGTGGAGTGGAGAAACCAACTCTAGATCGACCATACCTTTGTTCTAACACTTATTATTGTGGTATGTTAACAAAACTATCTTATGTTTCTTTTTATAAATGTTTCGATCCATGATAGGAGTTACCCGACCCCTACCCACACTCACACACACATAACCGAACACAACAAGTTGAAAATAATCGACCAAGGCCCTCAAAACCTATAAAAACTTTGTAAATAACACACTTATATGTATACACACATGTGGTATATATCTACACGTATAAACACCCATGAATGGACACACATACACACGAGTGTATGCTTGTGTGTCTAGACATGTTTAAAAGTGGTAACAATCGTTTTTAGAACTCAAAGTTGATATATACACATAAAGGTAATTTTGTAAACATGTGTTAATAAGCCGTAAACATGTGTTAATTAGCTTTAACACTAGTCTTTCTTTTAAACATATGTTAAACGTCAAAGTATATGTGTTAACAAGGACAAAACACATGAGTATAGGGGTGTTCAGAATTCGATTCGGATTCGAAAAATTCAAAATTCGATTTAGTTGGATTCGATTACCAAGAATTCGATTCGATTATTAAGAATTCGAATTCTAGTCCAATAAATCGAATATGAATTTATGATTTTAAATTCGATTCGAAATTCGAATAAAATCTGTGCATGTATATTTTTTTAAATATATATACACTCATACACATTATTATATAGACAAATATACACATTGAAAAAAATAACTTCTAAATTTTGGTCAAAATCTAAGAATCCATAGTTTTTACAACTTTTACCATAACCATATTTTACATATTTACCTTATACATCATAAAACTCTAACAAACTATACTCTCAACTATTTTTACTATTCCCGTTTTTGACATATTGTTGTTTATCAATTTTGTAGATTTTATTTTATATGTTAAAAATAATGAGTTTATATTAGTTTTAAAACTAAAAGTAAAACAATTTATTATTTATGGTAAATTTGAACTAAATCGAATTTATTCGAAATCGAGTTTCTTATTCGAATTGAATAAAAATCGAATAAATTGAATTTTAAGCGAATACGAATCGAATACGAATTCAGGTAAAAATAAAAAAAATTCGAGAAATTCGATTCGAATAATTCGAACATTCGTTATTCGATTCGTTGACCACCCCTGCATGAGTATGATATTTTTATACAGAATGGCCGAAATATGTGCCAATGTCCCGCTTTTAGATACAAATAACTCACACACACATACCACATGATAACACAAAGTAAACCAAGACATTGGTTTTACCACAAAAGGTTAATCATAGCCACAAGTAACGACAAAAACGAACCTTTTCAACACAAACAGTGTGTGACATATGGATAGTGGTACAAGAAACACGTAGTCCATAAATCAAGTCGGGTGAACCAATGCATGGTAAATAGGACAATACATAGACTTAAGTTGCCTTTAATGAATATAGGGCATCCCAGACCAGACATTTCCACGTCAGATACAGTCCAGTCTAGCATTCAGACATCAGTTGAGTTTTACACAGCCCCTTTTCACTGTTTTACATTTTATGGGTGAAAATATGCTTACAGTTTCCAGTTACAACTATGACTATTATGTGAACATGAGACATTAAGGTTCAGGATCCATTAAGCCCTCGTGTCATACATCACAGAGTAACCATTAACTATGGACTTAGCCATGAAACACCAGAATAGATCTATTGGGTTGACACCCCCACTCTTGGCCAGTCGCTCTGACCGGATGAAACACCAGTAATATATATAATCATTTCTAAACAATTTCGGCCCCTCCAAGATTTCGGCTTCCGGCCATCGCCCGACTGATCACGTGTCGAAGTGCTAATCAAAAAATATTTTAAAAACAACTCCTTAGCTACAAGGACTGCAGTATAGGGAGTAGGGTTGTCTAACCACAAGGAGTCTGTGGTTAGTGTTAATAGCAATTTATAGATTAAATTAAATGCTTAAACTAAATTAATATTATGAAGTTGATTTGCTGCTTGCTTGCAAAAATAGAGTGATTGATTGAAAAGTAATTAAAACAATAATATAATAAAAAACGGTCACTCCGGGTTTCTGATTCGGCAATTTTAAAGCTACTCTGTAATTAACCTAGCTTGGGAATCACATAGACATGATCTTGTTTAAATTGTTCAACCCAATTCAATTATCTTAACACTAAATACAAAATCAAATTATTCATAGTGCAAGAAAACCAAGAAACGATGATATATTGTATCAATGCAAAGAAACCAAATTGTCTAGATCAGTCAAACATACAATTGAACCCAAAAAAACTTTAAGATGTTCACAAAATTCAATCCAAATACAAAATATAAAATAGAGTAAAACTAACAAAATAACTGAATCATTCACCCGGAGAAAACCGCGAGAGAATTAGCCTTGCATCTTGATCGTGTTCATGCCTTTCTTTTCCTTCGTGCGAGATACAGTTGCAGTCCCCTCTTTCGAACCAAGCAACCGTCCAAAAAGATAATAATTCCCAAAACCTTAAACTCTTGGTGATCATAATTGCCGTCAAAAACAATATGCCTTGGCCCTTCACGTTTTCCATTATGGGCCTTGGCCCTTCACGTTTCTTTTTGTTTTTCTTTTATTATTATTATTATTATTATTATTATTATTATTATTATTATTATTATTATTGTTATTATTATTATTATTATTATTATTATTATTATTATTAAAATATATTATATACTATTATTTATATATATTATTATTACTCCATGCTCTTGTACCGGGTGTCTGCAACTTGACCAAAGTTCTTTCGTATTAAGCTCATATCTCACAAACACCTACAAAACACATGTATACTAATAAATAATTAAGACCGACTAAAAGCACATAATAAAAGACTCAAAAGTATACATTATTAACATATTAACAAGGTGTGTTCCACAATACATCAAGCCTCTAAACCACAACTGATGTCTCATATAAGCAAAAACACAAAAAAAACCCCTCTCGAAACAGTTAATGGCAAAGTCACTATTCTATTATTGCATCAATAAAAACACTGATCAATCACTTGAAATTTTTTTTTTGAAAGGAAAATTTCATTAAAAACGCCACAAGCGGTCCTCAAAACAAGGACCCCCGGGCAAACACACCAAGTTACATCAAATCCAGCAGGTGATTACACCAATTATACCAATCTATATCTTTCCATCTACTTCTATTACGAAACCAAAAAAATGACGTTGACTTTACAATCTGCACTAACTCGATGGGCCTTCGACGCTTGTTGTTGAAAACACGATCGTTTCTTTCATTCCATATAACCCACATAGTAGCATATACAATACCCCGAAGGATATATTTAGCATTCTTTGAGAGGGTAGAATGGTCCACCATTTGAATAATGTCTAGCATATCGAACATAATCGTAGAAGGCAATCTACACCAAACCTCAATTCTATTCCATACCTCGAAAGAGAAAGAGCAACCAGTGAACATGTGTTGTGCCGTTTCTTGTTCCGCATCACAAAAAACACAAGAAGATCGTTGCAAAGTGACTCCACGTTTAAGAAGCTCGAAGGTGGTTGGCAACCGGTTACGAGCCGCTCTCCAGACCATAACTTTGCATTTGAGGGGGACCCAACATTTCCATTTGATCTTCGGTGGGTTAGTGTCTAAACTGTTTTGCGTGATCACTTGCTTAGCCGAGGCCACAGAGAATATCCTATCATTAGATTTCCAAGCCCATTTATCATTTCCACCTCTCCAATTGAACTCGAGAATATCTTCAAGTAGTTGAAAAAGTTTGGTCAGCTCATTGTGAGTCGAAGGGGGCCTTCTCCATTCCCAGTGCATATTTTTTGTGTTGTTTACCACTTGAATTCTGGCCGCAACTTTGACCCATTTGTTTCTTTCAAGCTGGAACAAATGTGGGTATGTAAACCGAAGAGGTTCTTCTCCAAGCCACCTATCACCCCAAAAAGTGAAAGTAGTACCATCGCCTAACGACCCACTGAAAAGGGAATTATAAATCGACCCGTTTGGAAGACGTTGTTCCCCCACTTTGACTATCTCTTTCCAACACCCTTTTGCCGACGCACTACATGCGCCCAAGGGCGACTTGAGCCATGAAAACCCAAGATAGCTTTCTTCCACAAGCTAGCATCTTCCTTTTTAAATCGCCATGTCCATTTTAGAAGGAGAGCGTCATTAACATATTGTAATTTTGCTACCCCCAAACCTCCTTTTTTCTTTGGATTAGTAACAATACTCCATGCAACCCAAAGGATTTTTTTCTCTTCACTAGATCCCGCCCACAAAAAAACGACGCATGATAGTTTCTAAGTTGTCAATCACGGTCTTAGGCGCTTTGTAATGAGAAAGATAATAGAGGGGAAGACTTGTGAGGACTGAGTTAATAAGAACTAACCGCCCACCGATGGAGAGGGTTCTAGCTTTCCACGATGCCAACCTATTTTTAACAACTTCAATAATCGGATTCCAATTACAAATCCTATTCATGTTGGCACCAACTTGAACTCCTAGGTAAACGAACGGGGTGACTCCTCTTTTACATCCCAATATCTCCATGTTGTCGATTTCCACCTCTTCCTCTCCAACCCCAAACAAATTCAACTTATGGAGGTTAATCTGTAATCCCGAACATAGGTAGAAGATGCAGAGAACTCTAGCAATGCTTTGAATATTCTCCCTCGTCCATTCGCCTAGAATAAGAGCGTCATCCGCATAGAATAAATGTGAGATATCAAAGTTATTTTCCGGGACCTTAATGCCTTTAAAAATCTCAATCTCTTTCGCTTTTTCCAGCAACCATGAAAGGGATTCCATCACAATTAGGAATAAGAAAGGCGAAATCGGATCACCTTGACGAAGGCCTTTTTCACATTTAAACTCGAAAGTGGGCAAACCATTGACAAGAACGGCGGCTCTAGATGACTCAAGAATACCTTTATCCAAGTGCGCCATAAAGGAGGAAAACCCATTTGCGTTAAAATAGAAATTAAGAAGTTCCAATTAACGTTGTCATACGCCTTCTCAAAGTCTATTTTTAACATAAACGCTTTTCTATTTCTTCTTTTCAACCACTCCATCACCTCATTGAGAACAAGCGGGCCATCAAGAATAAACCAGTCCGATAGAAAAGCCGATTGAGATTCGGAAATAACTTTACCTATTACCTTTTTGAGACGATTAGCAAGGATTTTTGAAATAATCTTGCTTAACATCCCAATAAGAGTAATAGGCCTATAATCTTTAAGACCCAGCGGCGTTTTAATCTTGGGGATAAGAGTAATAAAAGCCGAGCCGCAACCCTCATTAATCATCCCGGAGCCGTGAAACTCGGACATAATACGGAAAACATCCTCCTCTAACATGTTCCAAAACCTTTTGACAAACCGAAAATTAAAACCATCTGGACCTGGCGCCCTGTTCGAGCCACATTCAAATACCGCCTCTTTTATTTCTTGTTTAGAGAATTCAGCGATCAGCATTGCACTATCTTAGACATTAATTTTTTTCAATCCCGAACACTGTAAACCTGGCCGAGAAGAAACAGCTTCTTTGAAGTGTTGTCTAAAGTGTCGCAATACTTCCCTCTTCACCACTGTTGGTTTTTCGATCCATTCCCTATCAAGCAAAATACCTGGGATAGAATTAATCGCCTTGCGACCATTCACTACACTATGGAAGAAACTGGAATTCTCGTCCCCGAGAGAGGCCCACTTCACCCGTGATTTTTGTCGAATATCTCGAGCTTTATGTAGTTCAATATCTTCCAAAGCTTTTTTGCATTCTAACCATACCCATAGGTCCTCCTCTTCCAAAGCGTTATTCTCCATGTGAAGTTCCAAATCGTCCCTTTCTCGCCTAAGCCGAGCCTCGTCTTCAGCCTCTTTACTGCTGAAGTCTTTGTACCACTCCCTTAAACGGCCCCTAAGATGCTTCAGTTTGTTTAGTAAATTAACATCCGCCGGGCCGCTATTACACCAACTCTGCAAGGTAGTTTGAATAACCTCCACGCAACCAAGTCTATCCAACCACGAGTCAAACAGACGAAATGGTTTTGTACCAAAATTCCTATCAACAAAAGATAACACCAACGGAGAGTGATCCGAGAATTCTCTATTAAGAGCTCTCACTTGCGCGTTAGGCCATTTGTTGAAGACGTTATCGCAGATGAGAACTCTATCTATACGGCTCCATTTACACACCCCTTTTCTGTTTACCATGTATGTATATCTCATCCCCTTTAAATTATATTCCCGAACTCCGACTTCGTCAATGAAGTCGTTGAACTGAGTAGCACAAACCGAATCATAAGACGAATTTTTTCTTTCATCCCTACTACGAACCGAGTTAAAATTGCCAAAGAGAATCCACCAACCATAACCTGTCGACATCACGTTTCTAATTATGTCCCACAGATTGCGTTTATCGTTTCTTGTTTGCGGAGCATAAATATTGATAATATTGACTCGGACAGACCCACCCAAAATCATACCCGCCACATGGAGAAAATTTGTATCTTTCGCCACAAAATCTCTAGAAAAAACTTTTGGATCCCAATAGCTCACCAAACCCCCCGAAATCCCATTTGCGTCAACGAACTCAAACTCAAAACCCGTTCCTCCCCAATAGTTGGAAATTACTCCCGGTTGAATGTTGCTCACCATAGTTTCTTGCATACCTATAAACGAAATCCCAAAATCCTTCTTGATCTTTTTTATCCACCCCGGTTTTCCCGAACCACCGACACCACGGATGTTAATAGAAAGGCAATTCAGATCTTACCCTTTGTAATCCTTCATTCACAATCGAGTCTTGGATCAAATCATTGCATCTAGATAAATCGGCACCCAATTTCTCACCCAACGCAATGGTTTCAGCAACTTCCGTCGCTTGTAATTGCTCTTCATCATTCACCGATTGTATTGGGAAAAATTTAGGAGTGATTTCATTGTGTTCTTCAATTATGGTCGGTTGTTTGTTCAAGTCCAGAGGGTCTTCTACATCAGTACTGGATACTTTATCTTGGGCCTCCATATTCAGATTATCATCGTTCACATTTAGGCCCAAGAGTGTGTCTAGCCCAAACAAATCCTCATCATTCTTGGATCTCTTTACAACCATCAGGCTCTCTTGACTGCTAACATACCCATTGCTGGGCCGGCCCAAGTCCATCTTCTTAAATTTTTTTCTTTTAATAACCTTAGAAACCGATTTTGGGCCCCCGTCTTCTAATGCGTCTTCGAATGGAAAGTCAACAGCCGGTGTGAATGCACAATCATTGTCATCCGCATTATTTGTTAATTCATTGATTGGTAATGAATGACCCTCATCAATTCTTTCATTACCATAATGAGCCGTTTCCATACTTGGTTGGTCAACGTTCATGTTGACTTCACCACCATCAATCACGTTAGTTTCCTGTTCAAGCACCGGTGATTGCTCGGCCACCGGCTCATCCCCTTCTGAATCCGACGTGTGTTCATCCGACGTGTGTTCATCCTCCTCCTGTGGTTCAATGAATTCCGGAATCCATTCGTTTAGCTTGAGAAATTAGTCCAGGGGTCGGAAATCACCAGTCACGAGACGGGACTTAAATTTTTTTTCTATAGCTATGTTTCGGATTATATGTTCGGGACGGTGATTCGATTCGGGTCAATTTTTTTTTCTATAGCTATGTTTCGGATTATATGTTCAGGTCGGTGATTCGATTCAAGTCGAGTCAAACATTAAATACAATAATATCAAAGATGTTATGGTTTTATTCTTCTCTGTATTATAATCTAATAACATAAACATTAAATCAAGTCATAATTATTTTCAACCCTAATTCTTAAAAAAATTTGATAATTGTCACAAAAGATTGAATAATAAATAAATAAAAATGTTAGGATCTGAGTATTGGATTGTTTTGATTAATGATGTAATATGAATGAAGTATAAATGGAAAGTGCAGCGGAATAAAGAATAATCAAAACATAGAGAATAATTGTTATCAATCGAAAGCTTTCATTAAAATTGAAAGATTACAAAGGTACAATTATAACTCCCCCTCAGCCTGATCACTCAGAGTTTGTTTGTCTTAGAGAGAATGACGAGTGACCAATAGAACAGTACAAGTACTGTTCTATTTATAGACAAGTACAAACCTCTGATGATCACTTAGCTGACGTCACCTAGAAAGCGACCCCTAACTGACTAACAAACTATAACATCTGATAAACAATAAACTACTGTTACATTGAAACTACTGAATGGAAACTCTGTTAAGCTATAAACTCTGATGTCTTCTTAACAACTGTTGAACCAAAGTGCTGTTGGTTCAACAGTCCTTTGTTCTTCAGATCTTGATCAGCACTTGTTCTTTATCAGAATTTTGCTCTTCAGACTTTCTTCATCAGACCTTTCATCAGCAGCAGTTGTCTTGTATCAGTTGTTTAAGCATCAGCAGTTTGAGTCAACAGTTCTTTGGAGGAAGCTTTCTTGTAAACTCTGTTATTTATTCTGGATCAACACTTAGTATATTTTGGCTTTCAATCATCTGTTCTTCTCCAGGTCAGCAGACCCAACAATCTCCCCCTAGAACAGATGATGCCAAAACTCTGCTTTATTCTTGATCTTTATTCCTCATCAGACTTTCTCTAATTTGCCCTTTTAGTTGCAATTCAAAGTGCAGAGAGAAGAGGTCTTCAACATCTCTATCCAGTGTCAAGTTTAGAAGTGACTGGAGATCTTCAGCACTTAGGCCAGGTGCCTCATCCATGCTCAACTTCTGAACACTACCATCTGATCTGAGCAATGTCAATTCATGGGTCTCTTTATCAGACTTCCATTTTAGAATTTTAGAATCAGAGGAGTGACTGGGATGCATCTTTATTTTGGATGAGTTTGGTGATGGTGGCCTTCCAATGAGTTCTCTGAGCCTGTCTGACACAGGATCAGAAAAAGATCTGATTTGGTTCAAGATCCCCTCTTTCACATAAGTATTAGTGAACTTCCTTGTGTCTTCTTCAGACATTTCCTTCTGCTTCTTGTATTGCCTTTGAGCAGCAATAGATAGATCAGAGGTTGCAAGCAAGCTATCTAATGTGAAGGCCTGAGAGGGTTTCTTGGGAGCATCATCATACACTGGTTTTCTTGGAAGATCAGGATTGGTCTTTCTTTCTTGTTCAAGCTTTTTATATGTCTCAATTAGCCTGATTTCTGACCATCTGGCAACAGATTTCATCTCTCCATACTTAGCAGCTACAAGCTCTTGTCTCATTCTTCTGAATTTCAAGGCTCTAGCTTCATCTCTCCCCTTTTTGAAATCAGGAGCAGAGACCTTAGCAGGAGGATTCTTGGCCATGTTCTCTATTCTGATTAATTCTTCTCTTAGAGCATGTGTGGTCCAGCCTGTAAATTGATTCTTTGTTGCTTTATAAGGCTTGGATGCCAAGATCTGTTCCAGCAGTGAATCCCTTACTTCCATCTCCAAGTGTCTGCTGAGAGGCATGGTTGACATGGAGTTGCTCAGGGTCTTAGCATAGTCTTCAATCCTTCTGAGTTTGCTAAGCTCTGCTGAATGGATGCCCTGAGCAGTCCTGTCATCCTTCCCTTTGCACTTCTCTTTGATGACAGCATCAGCCTGTTCACCCTTGTATTTGAGATATGTGTCTAGATTAGGTGGAACAGGGAAGCCTTTAAGAGATGGGAAGGATCTTTCAGATGGCTGATCAGTATTATAGAAGGATTGAAGTTCCCCCTTGATTAAATCCAACTCAAGGGGATACTTCTCAGCCAATGGGGTGATGGTTGGTGGTGGTCTGTGTGATCTGAATTGGTCAGTGTGTGGTGAGTAAGATGAGAGTGGAATGGCATTGACTGGTGTGGATGAGATTGGGGTGTTAGGTGGTGTGTTGTGGATGTTTTCATCTTGTATAACAAAGGTGGATTTCCTTTTTCTGCTATACAAGATTTTGGGTGAAGGTGAAGATGTAGCAGTGGATTGAGAAACATCTGTTGGTCCTTTTGTGGAACCAGCAGTTGTTTGGGTTTTAGGTTGTGTTGAAGTAGGTTTGGGAGTTGGTTGAGTTGTGGTTGGTTTAGTGACTGGTTTGGGTTGTGCAGATGTTTCAGCAGTGGTTTTAGTTTCAGTTGTTTTAGGTGCAGTGGTTTGGGTAACAGAGGTTGTGGTGGCAGTGGTTTGTGGAGCAGTGGTTGTGGTAACAGGTGTTTGTACAACAGGAGTTTCAGCAGTTAATTTGGAAGGTGGTTTTCTAGTGTGTTTGGCTGGCATTTTTCTTCTCTTTGAAGTGCCCACATCTTCCACTTCCTGTTGCTGTTCCTTTTTCAGTTGTACCAACCTCTCTGCCTTTACCTCCAATGTGTCAGCCCTTTTCATTTTGTCTTCAGCAGCCTTTTCAGCTCTTTCATTAGCTGAAGTGTCAACTTCTTTTGCCTTTGATGCTGGAGCTGGTTCAGAGGCAGGGAACTGAACATTTGGTTGTTGTGTTTGTGGAGCTGATTTGGGTGACCCTGGTTTGTCAGCAGTTGGCTTCTTCCCCTTTTGTGTTTTGAGTTTTGGTAGCCTATCTCTGCCACTCTCCCCCTTTTTGGCATCATCAGCAGTGAATTCATCATCATCTTCAGCTCTGAGAATTGTGGTAGGGGCAGAGCCAGTGGTCTTCAGCAAGTGGTCTTTGATCACCTTGATATCAGCCTTTGTATCATTGAATCTGGCATCAACCATGTTTCTGATCACAGTCATGTAGGTTTCTTGGGTCTGATCTGCTAATTTTCGATGAGCTATGATGATAGGGGAAACAGATTTCCATAGCTCATTAGCAACATCAGCAGTTGATGGTTGACTCTTTGTAAAGTTATTCAATGTTTCCAAAATTGACTTGACATCAGATTTGATGTCAGCAACAGAGGATTCAAGGTTTTGAACTTTAACCGTCAATTCTTGTAGTTTTGACTCATCACCTAAATTAATAGGATCATCTGAGTCCCTACCAGAGGTAGTTTTAGCTGGTTCAGTCCTAGGAGGTGAGTCCATGGAGAAAGAACCTGCTGCCCCTTGGTCTTGGTTCTGGGGACTTCCAACTGTTTTTGGAGACACAATTGTGTCTTCAACAGTTGTTGCCTTCAAGGAAGTCTTAGCAATGTAACCACTGTCCTGCTGTGAGACAATGGTCTCAACAGCAGTAGTGGCTGCTTCTCTTGAAACCTCATCAGAAGTAACATGTACTTCTGGGAGTATAACCTCCTCATCTGTTTGTGGGATGGCTGATTGATTTTCCTCAGTCCCAGTCACTGGTAGTGGCATACTCTCAGTGATAGGTGATTGAGAGGAACTGGGGTTGTCCTGAGTTTTATCAATAGCCTCAAACAGGGGTTGCATTGTTGGTGGGACATGTGGTGGTGATGTAGGTGGAGTAACAAGCTGATTAGCCCTGGGAGATGGGCTTGTAAACATATGATCAAGTGACTCATATGCCTCAGTTTGAGGTTCCCTTTGGCTTACAACAAGTTCCTTTTGTGAGGAATCTTGAGGAGTTTGCTTGGGTTGAGATATCTCCAACTGTTGTGAGGAAGTAACAACAGTGGTTTCATGTTGCTTTGGTGATGCAACAGGGTTAGCTTCTGGTATCTCATCTTCCAGAAGTCCCTTTTTGGTTTTGGTGGTTGTTTTGGTGGATGGACGTTTTCTTTTGGTGGCTGGTGTGGGTTTCACAGCACTGGATGAAGTGCCATGATCACCAGGAGCAGTGGGCTCACCAACAGAGGTTTCAACAACAGTTGTTGTCTTTGTCCTCTTTGGTTGTGTTTTGGAAACTTTTTGAACTTTTTGTGCTTTTTCTTGGGTTGAAGAACCCAGCATTCTAGTAAAAGTTTCATCAGTTAAACTTTTCATTTTAAATGACTCTCCTTTTTGAAAATCCTTTTCAGGTAAAAGCTTTTGTAGAATTACACTTAGAATTCTAGGGTAGAGCAGAAAAGCATTGTTTGAGCCAGATTTTATGGCTTTCACATTTGATACCAAGTCTGAAAACAATCCCTGAGATAGATTGAAGTCAGAGTCTGACAACATAGCATATCCCAAGTATTGTATCCTTAATGGGATTTCATTGAAGGATGTAGTCTTGGCAGAGGCACAGAGGAGGAGGGTATGGAAGAAAAATTTCATGACTGGTGGGAAAAACTTTTTATATAGTGTGGAACCAGTCATTTGAGCATCATACCCCCTCTCTTGAAACTCAGTGTGAAGCTCTGTTTTTGGAAAAGTTTCCATACCTGACAAGTCGTTCAGTGAGAAGGTAGTGGAGATGATCTCAGGGGTTATGGCGATACTGGTGGCTCCAATTTTTGAAATTATGGACGTAGGCTTTTTGTCTTGGTATAAAACCTCAGCAGTTGCCCAAAATTCTTGGAGTGTTTCTAGGTGAATGGGGGCATCAGTAACAAGAATATTTTTATATTTCGAGTTATTGATGATGTCAATGGTGGAATGAAATGGTGTGTTGTCTTCGGTTTTAACCAAATATGGAAGGAAGTTGTGAGTGGCTTTTGTTTGAAGTTCCATTTTAATGGATTTTGATTATGAAAGTAATGATCTTTGATTAAGGGTTATGAGGAAGACGAAGGCGGTTTTTAGTATTTTGAATACAATGAGACAGTAAAACTGCTGTTGGGGAAAGAACAGGGTTTTATAGGCTCTGGTGAAACCGCTGATGTGGCAAAAACTCTGCTTTTGAGAGCAGACGTGGCAAACATCTGATGGTTGAAACATCTGGTGGCAGACAGCTGTTTTGTTAAACCTCTGTTGCCAACCTCTGTTGTTTAACCAAAAGACTGATGAAAACAGTTGTTATATCTGATCAGATGTTTGAAACAGATTTTTCAACTAACAGTGGTTTTAATAAAACAGTGGTTGTTTTATCTGAATCAGTGGTTTTAAAACAGATTTTTCAACCAAAGTGTTATTTTAGCAAAATTTGATTTTCTGAAAACATTTTAATGTTTTATTGAAAACATTTTTGTTGTTTTTAATCCATGTTTAACATTCCAATTCGAGAGATCAGATTTGTGAAGGTAGATGTGTCTAAAGCTTTTGTCAGCACATCTGCCAACTGATCCTCTGTTGGAACATGGTGCAGAGAAATCAAACCTTTTTCATAGCTATCCCTGACAAAATGATGTCTGATATCTATGTGCTTGGTGGTTGAGTGAGAGACTGGATTTTTGATGATATTTTCAGCAGCTTGGCTATCCAACATGAGTGGAGTCCTAAGTGCTGTTATCCCAAAGTCCAGTAGTTGATTTTGAAGCCACATAAGTTGGGCTGTACAGCTTGCAGCAGCAATGTATTCAGCTTCAGCAGTGGATGTTGAAACAGCTGCTTGCTTTTTGCTTTGCCAAGAGACTAAGGCATTCCCTAGAAACTGGCACCCTCCTGATGTGGACTTCCTTGTGGTATGGCAGCCAGCAAAATCACTATCTGAATAACCTGAAAGCTCAATGTTTCCATTAGCAGGATACCAGATACCAAGTGTGGGAGCACCTTTTAGGTATCTGAAGATCCTTTTCACAGCAATAAGGTTAGACTTTCTAGGAGAAGCCTGAGATCTAGCACACACACAGGTTGCAAACATAATGTCTGGCCTGGATGCTGTTAAGTACAATAAAGACCCAATCATGCATCTATAATGTGTCTGATCAACAAGTTCATCCTTTTCAACATCAGTGAGTGGCTTGACAGTGCTCATGGGTGTACTACATGGCTTACAATCATTCATCTCAAATTTTGTTAACAAGTTTTTCACATACTTGTTTTGATGAATGAAAGTACCATTTTGCAGTTGCTTTACTTGGAGACCAAGAAAGCACTGAAGTTCACCCATAGCACTCATTTCAAACTCTGCTGTCATGAGTTCCCTAAACTCCTCACACATTTTATTACATGTGGATCCAAAAATGATGTCATCCACATATATTTGAACAATCATTAAGTCTTTTCCTTTCCATTTTAAAAACAAGGTTTTGTCAATTTTACCTCTAGTGAAACCAATGGATAAGAGAAAAGTAGAGAGAGTTTCATACCAGGCTCTTGGTGCTTGTTTGAGTCCATACAAAGCTTTGTTAAGCTTGTAGACATGATCAGGATGGAATGTGTCTTCAAAACCAGGTGGTTGACATACATAGACCTCCTCCTGAATTTTGCCATATAGGAAGGCACACTTGATGTCCATCTGAAACACCTTGATGTTGTGGTTGACAGCAAAGGCTAAGAAAAGTCTGATTGCCTCTAGCCTTGCTACAGGGGCAAAGGTTTCATCATAGTCAATACCTTCTTCTTGTCTGAAGCCTTGAACCACTAACCTGGCTTTATTCTTGACAACTATACCCCTTTCATCAGTTTTGTTTTTGAAGACCCACTTTGTGCCAATAGGACAGACATCCTTAGGCAGTGGTACAAGTTCCCATACTTGTTGTCTTTTAAACTGAAGGAGTTCTTCTTGCATGGCTTCTACCCAACTGTTGTCTTTCAGTGCCTCTTGGTACTTGACAGGTTGTGTAAGGGATAGAAAGCCTGCAAAAAGACAGATGTTTGAAGATTGGCTCCTTGTGAGCACACCTTCTCTGATGTTGCCAATGATTTGATCTGGTGGATGAGCTCTTAGGTAGATTAAATCTCCCTGATATGGTATGATGGCATTTTGTGGTGAAGGACAGAGGTTTGGAGACTCTGTTGACATAACATCTGTTGGCACTTCTGAAGAGGCAACAGATGTTTGAAATGGAGGTGGAGGAATGGGTCCAAGTGGTGTAAGATTGGACTGACTTTTGTCAACAGATGATTGACTCTTGTCAATAGATGATTGAACAGTGGATTGGATGGGTGAATCAGTGGATTGAGGATAAGACTGGCCAACAGTGGCTGACTCAGCTGTGACAGAGTTTTGACAGTTGTTTTGAACCACTGCTTCCTCTGATACATGATAGACATTGTAGTGGTCTGGAACTACAACATCTATTCTGTAATCTTGTTGTGAAGATTGTGGAGTACCTGCAGGGTTAGTTTTGACAGTAATATCTTCAAATTTGAATTTATCTAAATCAAACAACTCAGCAGGGTTTGCTGGGATTTTTAAAGAAGAAAGTTCATTGAACTTTACATTCAGAGTTTCTTCTATTGTTTTAGTCCTTGTGTTAAACACTTTATAGGCCTTTGCAATAGAAGAATACCCCAGAAAATATCCACAATCCACTTTGGCTGCAAATTTTGAAATGGAATCTTTAAGATTTAAAATGAAACATGGGCAGCCAAAGACTTTGAAAAATGATATCAGTGGTTTGATTTTAAACAGAATTTCATAAGCAGTCTTTTGATGTCTAGGGTTGATTAAAACTCTGTTTTGAACATAACAAGCAGTGTTTACAGCTTCTGCCCAAAAGGACAGAGGTAAACCAGAATCTGCTAGCATTGTTCTTGCAGCCTCAATGAGAGTCCTGTTCTTCCTTTCAACCACCCCATTCTGCTCTGGTGTTCTTGGGATACTGTACTGCCTTACAATCCCTTTTGACACACAGAAATCATCTAACTCCTTATTTTTGAACTCTGTTCCATTGTCACTCCTAAAAACTTTTACTGGCAAGTCATATTGTTTTTCAACTTTGGTAACAAAGTCCTTCAAGATACCTGCAGTCTCATCTTTAGAGTGTAAAAAGTAAGTCCATGTAAACCTAGAAAAATCATCAACTATGACAAGACAAAATCTTTTCCTTCTTAGACTCATGATTTTTACAGGGCCAAACAAGTCCATGTGCAACATTTGTAGACATTGACTGGTTTTGGACTCATCAATGGATTTGTAAGAGCTTTTATGTTGTTTGCCTTTTAAACAGGAAACACAATGCTCATCACACTTGAATTCTTTTGATGGTAAACCTCTGACAAGGTTTTGTTTGGAGAGTGAGTTGATAGTTTGAAGGTTGGTGTGACCAAGTCTCCTATGCCACAGTTCTGTCTCTTTGGTAGAGGCAGCTGAGAACAGACAAACATTAGCAGTAGGATTATCCTTCAACATATCAACCACATACACATTGCCACTTCTGTGAGCAACAAGTTGTGCTTTGCTCTCAGCAATGATGGTGTTAATCTTTTCTACAGCCTCTGGGCCAACAATCTTACATGTTTGCTTAGTGAAGAATGACCCAAAGCCCTTGTCACTCATTTGTGATACACTAAGTAGATTAAATTTTAGATTGTCTATTAGATTAACATTTTCAAACTTAAGCCTCCCTGCTATGACAGTACCAGAACCCAACACTTTACCTTTAGAATCATTACCAAAGGATATATCACCCCCTCCATGAGCAAGAAAGTCCAGAAGAAGGGCTCTACATCCAGTCATGTGCCTGGAGCCTCCACTATCTACATACCATAAACTGTCTAAACAAGCAGAAGCTCCCTGCACATCAGTAAGGATTTTAGTTTTGGTGAGTGTCCAAAGCCAAATTGGCTTTGGATGGGTCCTTAGCTGTCTCAGCCTTAAGTTGTGGAGAATGATCAGTGGTTTGGACTAGCTTTTGAACTAAATTCAACAGCTGCAGTTGACCATTTGCTAGTGCTTGTATGTCAACACTTGGTCCAGCAGATGTTTGATCATTTCCGATCAGTTGTTGAAAACCATGAGGATGTCTGTTCACTTTTGGTTTTGAAGGCCTCTTGGGCTCATCATAAACATGTGGCAGACGATGACAAGTGGGTTGTCCATATCCTCTTGGTAATCTGTTAACAGGTGGAGCATCTGTTACCTGAACCTCTCTGGGAGCAGAGTTTTTGTTCAGACTTTGGGTAACAGATGTTTGGACTGATTCAAAAGTCTGTTTGGATTTTCCTTTTGAAGTACTCATCACCTGACTCTCCAGAGTTTTAGCTTTATACTCTTTTATCTTTTCATCAAAATTTTTGAGATATAAGCACTCTTTTGTTTTGTGATTCTTTTTCTTGCAGATTGCACATTCTTTAGATTTTGAATCATTTAAACTTGTTGTTTTGTTGATGTCATATGCTTTTAGAAGAAAACAGTTTTTGGTGACATGGTTCTTCTTTTCACAAAAATCACAAAACAAGTTGTTCTTGGCTTTCCCCTTTTCTTTCTTCTTTTCAACAGATGTTTCATCATCTGTTGGAAGACTTACTAGAGGGATAACCTTGGCCTGTGGTGCCATTTTACCATCAGAGGTTTTGAAGGTCATAGGTTTGAAATTTTCAAGGACTTCACACTCATCTGACCATGTTGGTTTGAATTGATATTTCTCAATTTCATCAAATGAGGGTGTACCTTCCAACTTTTCAAGAATGATTTTCTTGCCATTGGGTTCAGTAACCTTGATTTCTTGACCTTTTGAGTTTGTAGGGATGACCTCAACCAACTGTGGTTCCTTTTTGTCAGTGGTTTGTGAAATTTGATCAGTGGTTTTAAAACCAAACCCAAATTTCACATGACTTTTAGATTGTTGGTTGACAATCATCTCAAAACCCTTTGATGATTCCACCCATTTCTGACATTCAACTTGGGTGGACTCAAGCTCCTTCTTACAACTATGATATTTTGTTATCATAGTCTGAAGCTGGTCTTTGGTTATGCTTGCTTCATGTTTTAGACTGCTGATTTCAGACTCTTTTTCAGATATTTTTGATTTTAACTCTTTTGTTAATTTTTCAACCTGAATTTCTGAATCCAAAATTTTCTTTCTAAAGTTTTCATTCACCTCTTTTATATTAGCAAATGCTACAATACATTTGTCTGAGCACAAGTCATTTAAGATTTGAGGAGATACCTTAGCAGCAGCCATCAAGGCACAGTTACACTGGCAGTCACAGTCATCACTACCCCAGGGGTCTGATAGATTCACAACCTCCACTTCAGATTCTTCAGCTGAAACAATCTCACCAACAACACCATCAGTCACATTTTCAGACATAGACACCACTTCCTCAGAATCAGTCTCTTCAACAATTGTTTCTAGTGCCATAAAACAAAAATCCTTTTCAGTGTTGGCAACTAGGGCAATGTTGTCATCTGTTATCTCATCTGGTAGACTGCTCCAATCAACAAAGCCTTGAGTAAAGAAACTCTGTTGACCTGGTTGACTGGTCTCTGCAGGAGCAGAGGGTGGAGTAACAGTCATTGGCACAGGGGCCTGAGCAACAGGTGTTTGGACATAGTGATACTGAGGAACAGTGGTTTGGACATAATGCACAGGAACAGTGGTTTGGGTCTGTGCAAAGTGAGCAGTGTTTTGCACATTAGGTACATTAGGGATGGTCTGATAAGTGTTGGTCTGTGGTCTTTGATTTGGATAGGTAATCATAGGAACTCCATTTTGACTCCTACACTCCCTAGCAAAATGACCCATTCTATGACACTTGTAACACTTCATCTTTGATTTATCCAACCCAACCTTTGACCCACCATGTAAACCTGGGAACCTCCTGCCAGTTTTCTTATAGAAGTTATTTGTTCTAATACTGAGCAGGGCAACCTGATGTAAGATGTCCATTTCTTCTAGGTCCAAAGGGTCAATGTATTGCAAGTCATTGTACACAAAAGATGTATTATCAGAAGCCTGGATGTCACCACTGGCTGTGAAAGCACAGTTGTTTGGTGATGAGTAAGAATCATTATTGAAACCAGTTGTTATGTCAATGTAATGATCATAACTCTGATCCTTACTACTTCCAGAACCATCATCCTGACCCAACAGTGCAGTATTACCAAATACATAGTCATCTGACACTTTGCCAGAGTCCTGGAGCTTCTTTTTCTGGTTAAGCTCCCTTTCATAAGTCAGGAGCTTACCATGAAGCTGGGTCAGGGTTAGGTCTTTGAATCCGATAGAGTTTCTCATAACAATAGCTATAGTGTCCCATTTGTCCTGAAGTGATCTAAGAAACCTATGATTCAGTGTTGAATTAGGAAAAGTTAGACCAACCAGTTTTAGTTCACTAATTAGACAGTTAAACCTTTCAAACTGTTGTGTTAATGACTCCCCTTTTATGTGACTAAACGTTTCATATTGTTGGTTAAGTATTTCACGGTTGTTTTCAATCACATCATCAGTTCCCCCGAATTGCTCTTTAAGAGCATCCCACAATTCTTTAGCACTATTGCAGTGCAAGAGACCGGCATAGATATCATTCGGCAGTGCCATGGCTACTATGCTGAAAGCCTTGGCATCTAGCTCGATTTTTTGAAAATCTTGCTCTGAGTAGTTCTCAACACTCTTTGGTACTTGGATCTTTGGATCCTCGGCACTCGGTACCATTGGAACATGTGGTCCAAATACTACCGATTTCCAGCACCCTGTGTTCTGTTGTGCTAACACATGAGCTACACGACGCTGCCAGATGTTGTATTCTGACCTGACAAGCATCGGTGGCTTGTTGTGTGTGCCAGTGTTGTGTGGATCTTGATTAAGTGAAGTCATTCTCTTGGTTTTTCAAAAACAAAGTCTGTTTACTAACTGTTGAAACGAAAATAAACTATTACTCTGTTTTAACCCGACAAACAAACGATATCAATGATTGTGAGCTGATCTGTGTATTAAACTGATTGATTAGATCAGATTTAATTGACCAAGCTCTGATACCAATTGTTAGGATCTGAGTATTGGATTGTTTTGATTAATGATGTAATATGAATGAAGTATAAATGGAAAGTGCAGCGGAATAAAGAATAATCAAAACATAGAGAATAATTGTTATCAATCGAAAGCTTTCATTAAAATTGAAAGATTACAAAGGTACAATTATAACTCCCCCTCAGCCTGATCACTCAGAGTTTGTTTGTCTTAGAGAGAATGACGAGTGACCAATAGAACAGTACAAGTACTGTTCTATTTATAGACAAGTACAAACCTCTGATGATCACTTAGCTGACGTCACCTAGAAAGCGACCCCTAACTGACTAACAAACTATAACATCTGATAAACAATAAACTACTGTTACATTGAAACTACTGAATGGAAACTCTGTTAAGCTATAAACTCTGATGTCTTCTTAACAACTGTTGAACCAAAGTGCTGTTGGTTCAACAGTCCTTTGTTCTTCAGATCTTGATCAGCACTTGTTCTTTATCAGACTTTTGCTCTTCAGACTTTCTTCATCAGACCTTTCATCAGCAGCAGTTGTCTTGTATCAGTTGTTTAAGCATCAGCAGTTTGAGTCAACAGTTCTTTGGAGGAAGCTTTCTTGTAAACTCTGTTATTTATTCTGGATCAACACTTAGTATATTTTGGCTTTCAATCATCTGTTCTTCTCCAGGTCAGCAGACCCAACAAAAAAACACCACCGTCCAAAGCAGTACCAACGGCCAATAATTATAAGAATATGAAGGCTAAAAAGAAGATGATAGATATAGTTATCTTGTGGTATTTGGATGGTGACACAAACAACAATTGACCCCATTTGTAAATATTATATTGGGTTGGTTTAATCAAAATTCGACAACACAACAAGACAACAATCTATGAATATATCCATTAATTACTTACTGCCAAAAAAATATATAATTAATAAATTAGTAAAGTAGATGTACCTTGGTTCTTTGAATGAAGGTGAAAGTATGAAACTATCAACTATGCGTAGGGGTTGAGAAGTGAGATTGAGAGACAGCAGAGGGTTTAGAGTTTTATTTAGGCTAAGAGTTTTAATTGGGCTTTTCCTAAAGAAAAAATGGGCAAAATCAAACAATAAGGTTGTACCTCTCAAAATGGTCTCAAAACAAAAAAACAAAGAAAAACGATAAACTCGGTAAAACAACCGATATTTGGGAACCTTGTATCGTCCAATATATCGTTAGTTTTAGTTTATATAATATACCTATTTTTTTCACAAAAAAACGGGGGGTCGAAACCGTATATACCTAAAATATTCAATGCGGATACTATATAATCGGAACTTCTGAGCGAAAATTCGGGGGGGTCGGCCGCCCCCCTCCCGCCCCTTAAAACCTACGCCCCTGCCGTAGACAGTTAGGTGATGATGTTGGTTTGACCGGTGAGAAGGGGAAGGCATATGATTATTTGATGGTGCTTGTAGTGGGATGTGATGGTGGCTAATGGTGGTGGTTGATGGAGAGACATCCATCTATCTCTCTAAACACTAGGACAAAAGGAAGCAGCCATCTATGGCGGTGGTTTCCGGCCTGCCGTCGGTATCTAAACTTCTTCAATCACTCTGAACCAACAGGTATGTCACACAATATTTGTTTTTTTCCTATTTTTCGTCTGTTGTCGATTCAATTTAAAACTGATTCTTGGTTTTCATTTGCAATGGTGTGGTATCATTTGGCTAATTTGTTGACTGGCATTACATTCTAATGAGATTTTTCTCATTCTGTAAAGAGAGAGAGAGCGGTGTTTTCTTAGTTCTTGGTTCTGATATATTTCTGACTTGATTTGGTTTGGAATTTTTTGTTGTAATGGTGCTTGACAGGGCTATGATTATTTTTTTGGGGCTGACTAAAAGTTGAATGAAGATTTAAACGAACCAGAGATTTTCCGAGAATAAAGACTGCCATAGGATTTCCGATTGAGTATAAAGTGTGCAATAACGTGCTTTTTATATAGGTTTTCTTACTCATATATTCATGTATTATCTACTATTATAGTTTAACTTTACATCTGATGCAATGTTAGTATTGAGGTAAGATGGCGTGCATAATATAGCTGACTTGAAGAAATTGTATACATGGTCAGCAAGGTTTGCACCTAAATATTTGTATACATATGTAGAAATGTATGTATCTATATGCATGCAAATTCATTTAGTGTTCGCTTCAGCGTTATTTTTGTTTCACATGGTGAATAGGCGTAGTGCACAGGAGAATTGGCCAAGGAGCATAACGATTGGTGTAGAAAAAATGCAGAAGAGAGGGGCAAAGCTATTCAAACTTAAACAAACGCCAAGTGTAGGTTTATCTATACCTGCAGATTAATTTAGTGTTCCTTTCAGCTGGATTTTGTTACACAGGGTGAATAGGTGTAGTACACGGGACAATTGGCGTAGGGAGCACGGTGATTGGTGTAGAAAGAATGTGGAATTGAAAGGGGCAACACAATACGAACTTAAACAAACGCCAAGTTCAGGTTTACATAATGTTTTTTTAAGTTTCGAGCACGTTGGTGCTTATTATGGTAAGTTTCCGCTACAAGTTTGTAGAATTGCCATGCTAAAAAGCGGTGACAACAAACGTGAAATGTCGTGTTTGATTTCCAGTAGTGCGTTCCTGTATAGATAGATATATTTGCTTAATAGTGATATATAGATAACAAAACGATAAATTGGAGTTAGTGACCTCAGGTAAATAGATGAGAAATAAAGAAATATCTGGTTTGTTTATTAGATAAATTTCATGTCGACTGCTAATGTAACTGAGTCATTATGAAGCTGACGATAGATTAGTTGTAGAATTGAAGTAGATTGCAACAACAGCAGCAGCAACAACAACAACAATTTTGGCAAACGGGTCAACCTTGAACTTCTCTAACTGCATCTCATATACGTTGTATCCTTTCTATCATACGTTGGCCAGTTGGGGTGTTTATATTTGATACTGAATGTTGGCGTATCATGTGCCGAACCAAGAAAAACTATGTCCATGTACTTTAGCATTGGTATGTGTATGTAATATATTTATGATAACATAAGTATTCTCTTGCTGAATGCAGGGAAAACAAAACATAACTAAAGGTGACTTGAAGATTGATTTTTAATGATCAAGCATACTAATGCTTACATATTTGCAAAGGACTGAACCTCATGTAATCAAGAGTACAAAAATGCTTACAACTAAGGATATTAGGTCATTTTTACCACTTATTTTATACTTTTATCTACTGGTAGGACGACCGTCATTAGTGTTAATAGAGGCACAAAAGTAGTTAGGTATTTAACTATTTTAGCAATTGTAGTGTTGTTTAGTGTCTACTAGCTCTTTTGTTGCATTTCTCAATGGATGCCTAATCCAGTGGCTAAAAACAAATCCATAGGACGTAAGCAACAAATGCTGTGAAATTTGGGGAACCCGTTGAAGAATCTATTTTTTTTTTTTTTTTTTGCATAGTTGTAGAAATTCAATGGGATAAATACTCCTCTTTTGTAATTAGTACTAAACAAAATGCAGTCTGCAAAGATGTCCATCTTTTATAAATATTCATTACTAGCTTTTATCCCGGGAGCGTCTCGGGTTGAAATATTTAATATAACATATTAATTTTACATATGGAATAGACTGATGCATTTTACAGTCCTGTAATCGATCATTCTAAAAAGAACTAACATGAAATAAGAAAAAAAAGTTAATAGATGCTTGCCGCAATAAGTAGCCAGCAAGTCAATGTCCATTGTTTAAACATTCTTTTAAATCAAATAAAGATATTTCCATGGGTTTAACCGGAAGCTTACCCAACATAGCTTAGAATAACTTGGAAGCCAGTGAATTTTGTGTCAGGTTTACATCGTTATAGTTTTAGCTAGTGACTATGATATATATTTTTAGCTCTAAATGTTTGGACAATGAAAACAACATGCCTATATTAACAGCAAGAAACTGTTTACTCCAGTAATTTAACTATTTGCCCCGATAAATAATGACAGTTAATATTATATGGTTGTTTCTTAAACTATAGGAAATGAATTCCAGATTCAATCTCACCCACATCATGTTCCTGGTTGTATAATGTTTTCTAAAATTCTATAAATATGCAGTCATTAGTTGGGTTTACCTTGCAGGGACATCACTGGTATGAAACCAAGATTGATCGCGACTGACCCATTTTGTACATATCGACTAAGGGCGTGATGATACTTAACCATGTTACCATGCAATTATATAAAACACGATTATTAGATTTCCCCCGCCGCAACGCGCGGGGTCAACATCTAGTTATATATATTAATCAATATTGGATCATTTGACTAAATGAGCGACTACCATCCTCCAATCATTGTGTACACCACCACTTACTTATGTCTAACTCCACCATCACCACCTATTCTTCTTCACCATCCGGGACCGTCATTAAGAATCCTAAAATATTAATCCCTTATAGAAAAAGTTGACCCTTAAAATATGTATTTAAAAAATATGTACTAAAAAATTCGGGCCCAAGGAAGGGCGGGCCATGGGCAGTGCACCCCTTCTCTGGGCCAACCTTGTTGGCGCTGCCACCATTGCCATAAACTCAACACCATTGTTATGTTTGTCATCACCAACACCTAAATGTGTTTAATAAGACTTTTATAAAATTTGTTAAGTTGATTTGACTGGCCATTCTACCCACCATCACCGTTTGCACCGCCACTTATTGATGGTCGCCACCACCACTATTATCGTCACTCTTGTTGTCATTGCCATTGTTAATGTCATCCTATAGCCGCCACCCCACACACCGTTACCCTAGCCGCCAACGGTATGTGTTGTCACCAAGACCACTTTTGATGCCACTGCTTTTGTCGCCCTTGTCACCATTCTGGTCCCCACCACCATTGTCACTACCATCTATACCATCGTTGGTGTTGAATGTTGATGTAACATCCATCATTACCACGACATTTGCTACTATCACCACCTATTACTGCTACTCAATATAAATATGGAACCCACTGTGATATTGTTAAATGACCCACAAAGAAACATCTTACTTTTAAAATACATAGTCTTTTCTATTTCAGTTGGAAATCTATTTATTTCCTTTAACAAAAGAACAAATTCATGTTTGGTTTACGTGTTAAACACTTGTGTTGCATGATAGATTTTATTTCGTTTCTGTTTCATGCTTACATTTGGGATGTATGTACGTATGTTTTTGGTATTATGATTTGTGTCACATTGCCTGTGTTGTATATTACTTTTGAGAGCATTGCATTGTAGGTTACACGCAATACTGTCAATCGTAATTTGCATTGCTGTTTTAACTATACAATCTTTATCCATCTGTTTCAATAGTATTTTGTTATATGAAATTCTTTTTATTTATATTAATATTAATTTTACTATATATTGCAGGTTAAAGAAGAGAGTTGCTCATCTGGCCCGTGGGTTTTTACATCTGGTAATGTCATAAGGCTACATGGTGTGCCCCTTCTTCCCCATGTACACATCAGCGCCACATCACCTTTCTCATCCCTTCTCCCTTTTGAGGGATGTGCTCTCCTTCCATTTTTTTCTTTTTATTTAATCTAGTTTATATTTTACTTCATTTTTTTCATTAAAATAAATATAACTACATAAAAAAAAACATACAAAACTACATAAAAATACAAAACTTCATTAAAAACAAAACTACATAAAAAAACCTAAGGCATACTTCCTCCTAGCCACTTTGCAATCTTGTCCTTCATTTTCTTCAACACCATATGGTCTCGATCCAAAAGGCCCTCTGTCACACCCCGCCATGGCGGAAACACGGGATGCAACTTCGAATGATTTTCAAACACAAAGGTCACACAAGCATCGATTGAATTAAAATAGGGACTTCCATTAGACAACTTAGTTCCACAAACATAAAGTTAATTGTCTTAAATAAAAACCATTGTATGAAAATGTTTATGACTAAAACAACACAACAACGGTTCAAAAGGTAGTATCCCATGATGCTCGCACATGACCCTCCCAAGTTACATGTTTCATGCTAGTTACCTGAAAAACATGCATGTAAAAAGTATAGGTCAACATAAAGTTGATGAGTTCACGAGTTTTAAATGAATGGACATGTAATCCAAAACCGACTAAATTACTGCCTAGCTAGGGCAATAATTAATATGTGATCTGACATGAGCCTATAACCAAACCTTAACATGCTGTGTCTCGCCCATAGTACACTAAAGACAATGAATAAATGTGAAAAACAAGCACTCTTTGATATCTGTCATCCGGTCAGAGCGACTGACCAAGAGTGGGGGTGTCAACCCAATAGATCTATTCTGGTGTTTCATGGCTAAGTCCATAGCTAATGGTTACGGTGTGATGTATGACACGAGGGATTAATGGATCATGAACCTTAATGTCTCATGTTCACGTAACAGTCATAGTTGTAACTGGAAACTGTAAGCATATTTTCACCCAGAAAATGTAACACAGTGAAAAGGGGCTGTGTAAAACTCATCTGATGTCTGAATGTTAGACTGGACTGTATCTGACGTGGAAATGTCTGGTCTGGGATGCCCTATATTCATTAAAGGCAACATAAGTCTATGTATTATCCTATTTACCATGCATTGGTTCACCGGACTTGACATCTATGGACTACGTGTTTCTTGTACCACTGCCCATATATGTCACACACTGTTTGTGTTGAAAAGGTTCGTTTTTGTCGTTACTTGTGGCTATGATTAACCTTTTGTGGTAAAACCAATGTCTTGGTTTACTTTGTGTTATCATGTGGTATGTGTGTGTCAGTTAATTATATCTAAAAGCAGGACATTGGCACATATTTCGGCCATTCTGTATAAAAATACCATACTCATGTAGGGGTGTTCAACGAATCGAATAATGAATGTTCGAATTATTCGAATCGAATTTCTAGAATTTTTAATATTTTTACCTGAATTCGTATTCGATTCGTATTCGCTTAAAATTCAATTTATTCGATTCGTATTCCATTCAAATAAGAAACTTAAATTCGAATCGAATTCGAATAAATTCGATTTAGTTCAAATTTACCATAAATAATAAATTGTTTTACTTTTAGTTTTAAAACTAATATAAACTCATTATTTTTAACATATAAAATAAAATCTACAAAATTGATAAACAACAATATGTCAAAAACGGGAATAGTAAAAATAGTTGAGAGTATAGTTTGTTAGAGTTTTATGATGTATAAGGTAAATATGTAAAATATGGTTATGGTAAAAGTTGTAAAGACTATGGATTCTTATCTTTTGACCAAAATTTAGAAGTTACTTTTTTCAATGTGTATATTTGTCTATATAATAATGTGTATGAGTGTATATATATTTGAAAAAATATACATGTATAGTTTTTATTCGAATTTCGAATCGAATCGAATATAAAATCATAAATTCGTATTCGATTTACTGGACTAGAATTCGAATTGAATCGAATTCAAATTCTTAATAATCGAATTGAATTCTTGGTAATCGAATCCAACTAAATCGAATTTTGAATTTTTCGAATCCGAATCGAATTCTGAACACCCCTATACTCATGTGTTTTGTCCTTGTTAACACATATACTTTGACGTTTAACATATGTTTAAAAGAAAGACTAGTGTTAAAGTTAATTAACACATGTTTACGGCTTATTAACACATGTTTACAAAATTACCTTTTGTGTATATATCAACTTTGAGTTCTAAAAACGATTGTTACCACCTTTAAACATGTCTAGACACACAAGCATACACTCGTGTGTATGTGTGTGAGTATGTGTGTCCATTCATGGGTGTTTATACGTGTAGATATATACCACATGTGTGTATACATATAAGTGTGTTATTTACAAAGTTTTTATAGGTTTTGAGGGTCTTGGTCGATTATTTTCAACTTGTTCTGTTCGGTTATGTGTGTGTGAGTGTGGGTAGGGGTCAGGTAACTCCTATCATGGATCGAAACATGTATAAAAAGAAACATAAGATAGTTTTGTTAACATACCACAATAATAAGTGTTAGAACAAAGGTATGGTCGATCTAGAGTTGGTTTCTCCACTCCACGACCTTTAAACTCCAATGAAATGTAGTGTAGGGGCTGTGATGGTGATGCTGTTGTTTGTTCGAAATGGGGTTTGGGTATTGGGGGTTTGGGTTCGGCCGAAAGGTCTCCAAGGGAAAGGGTTCACAAGGTGTTAGTGTGATTTGAATGTTTAAGGTGTGATGTTCTTGGTTCCTTACTCCCTTTATATAGCCGAGAGAGAGAGAGAGAGAGGTGGAGTCCTTGGATGATTGGTCAACAATTAGGGTAAGTCAACACCCTAAATCCATGGTGTGCAAAAAGTTAGTATCTATGTTGGTGCAATTGGTTGACCTTGGAATCTTGTTGGTTTGTGTAGGGTGCCTTGAGCCGATTTGCATGGGGAATGGGCAAGGGATTTGTGGCTAGTCAACAAGCTTTGGATGTCATGTGTTTTTATGTTGTTTCCATTCTAGTATAAAGGTCTAGATATTTGAAATGGTTGGATAAGAATGGTGAGTAGGGTATGAGTGTATGTATGTATGCGTGGGTTTGTATGTAGGTGTAGGTGGATTGTTCATCAAATTTCCATCATGTGTGTGTATGTGTGTACCCGTATATGTATATGTATATATATATATATGATGTGTGTGTGTGTCTTGTATAAGGTAGGTAGTGTCCAAAAATCAACACACATTCCCTTGTATGAGCTGAAATGTCTAGGGAAAGAGCAAAGGTTTCTTTGGCAAGTCAACTAGTGAGATTTTGAGTGTGTAGGGTGGCTCGTGTCCTATTATGGTAATAATCTTAGATTTGGTGAGATTGTGAGGTGTGTGTGTGTGGGTGCTTGTGTTTCGACATATGTATGTATGTGTATGAGAAAATGGTTCAACAATGTGATATTATGTATAAGTGTATGTATGGCCGAATGTATGTGTGTGTGTGTGATAATGTATTTGTTTTATTAATACACACACAAGTCTATATGGATCGGACATATATAGGTACTAGTGGGAATTCCCGCGCGTTTTCGCGGATGTTCCGACTAATATCAGATTATAACCTTTATGATGATGTCTATTACAAACCACAACTCATTCCGGTTTTCTAACTTTTGTTCCATTCAATGAAAAAGTGTATATCCTGTTTACCTACCCTATAAATGGGTCATCCGAGCTATGTTTATTAGAACCAGATAGCTAAGCTTAATAAGGAATTTAACGCATAAACCTTCCCAAAAAATTTGCACACAGTATTATTATTATTTAAACGGTATAATTTTTATAATCATATTCACACAAATTGGCCGTAAATGTTCTTAAACTTTATACAAATGGTGTGTTGTTTTAAAGGATTAACTTTTGGTTAGGATAGGAATTTGGCCCAACGATTCAAATCAAAAGATAAAAGATAACGGTATTTCTACGTCTCGTTTTGGACACAGATTCACTAAACGGTAAGGCTACGAGATCAAACCGAAGATACATATTCATCCCTTTGGTTTAGAAATCGTGTCTAAGAACCGCTACCACACATAGCTGACATTTAGGTAAATAACTAAACAAATAAAATAATTAGAAAAAAAAAAAGAATAGTTTCATAACTGGAACATGGCTTAAAAAACATGGGGCAATTGACGGTGCATGGTGTGCATAGTAGCTTTCAACCTCCTTCATGAGAACCTGTTTGACCCACATAAGTGTCGACCATCCTTTGCTACCAACCTAGTTGCTACTACGGATCTATGGTCAAGGGCTTGAATATGTGTAGTTAACGGGTCGGCAACTCAACATGCAACAAGTTATGTTTTATACACTAATGGCCAACAATCAACCAAATAAATAAGGTTGAATGGAAATGAATCAAACTGGTCAAATGTTTTGAAGGTCACCCAATGTGTATCATTAAGCATAAACCCTTAATTTGTTCGAATCCATTTTATCAAAATATCAAATTATACTTGACACAATACAAATGTTGGTTATCATATTTACAACTTCCAACAAAATAAGCACCTTAAAAAATTGTTCCTTAATATTTGACTTGTGTTCCTTACACAAAACGTAAAAAAAAAATATGCGAAAAAGAACAACCATAAAAAACAACCCTGAAATTTACCAAAATAGGCCACATGTAAAGCAGACCACACCCCAATCTTCCTCACTGAATGTAATGGTTGTTTATTTCATGCCAAATGAAATATATAGTGGCAGTCACACATAATCTTTGCAAAATAATCCAAGTAGAGTTAATAACATAAGCTTTTCCTGCATAATTAGTTAGATCGGCCTACCAACCAGAAGTAGAAAGGCAGATAGCTAAAACTTACCTTGTACCACACCTCCTTAGAATACTCAGTCTCACACTCAAATTAAATCACAATAGCTTACACATGACACTGCAAATCAACAAAATTACCCCACTTGGCCATTTTATCATGAGTTAGTAACCCGTACTTGAATACGAACCAAACAATAAAAGCATGTCTTAAAATATTTTGACTTAACCAAACATACTTAGTCCAATTAGTCTCCTGTTTTTGCCGACATAAATCAACTTACATTTTTCGGAGAAGTATAACAATTTCTTTCAGTATTCTGTCACAACGCAATCTTGATTACAAAAATAAATTCCCCCAAACAAATCATAATTATCCTCCAAAGGTGCCAACTTCTATGAGCTATACCAACTTGTTGGAGATAAATTCAATGAAGTTGTCATATATATACAATATTTTATCTCAAATTGCTATATTAGATTGGCATACCTTTCCACTACTTCTTTGCTATATTAGATTGGCATACCTTTCCACTACTTCTGCATAGAATGTAGATGGAGCTGGTTATCCACCAAAAGGGCCTTAGTGCCTACCTATACGTTAAAAGTTGAGTTAAGCCTGGGAAAATTGGTCGGGTTGGGTTCGTTTAGGTCAAATTGGTTTGAGGTTGAAATGGTTCCTTTAAGAAAAAAAATAGTATCAAAACTTGGTCACCCTACTATATTTGTTTTTATGGAGGCTAGTGGCTACCTCAGTACATTAAAAATCATAGCAATCTAAATAATACATATAGAGACATGAAAAAGCTAATAAAATTATAATTGATATAGCTGAAAGAAAATATGCTCAGTAGTCTTACCCTAAACAGCTCGTTACAGTACGCATCGGTTATAGTAGCAACAAAAGGCCGCCTCGTTCAATGTAACTGAAAATACAACAAGAGATTAATCAAATGACATTTCTCTGCACATAGATAAAACCTACAGGCTACAGGAATGAAGACTTAAGAAAAGAATATGGAAATAAAAAATACCATTTCTGGATAAGTGGGTTGATGACATCAACTATTGCATATTTCTTCTCCTATAATATAAGCAAAAATGATGTGTTTCGATTAGTGGTGTTACCTCAACATAGAAACAATTACACATAAATAACTATCAGTTTCAAATGGCACATGAGCCATACACAAAAGATTAGCAGATAAACTTCAATGGGCACATGAAAAAGAGTTGCAAACATTTAAGTTATCTAGAGTTAATGATATACCTCGCAATGCGCTACAAGCATCGAACTTGAAGAGAGTTCACGAGCCTTGTTACGGATGATAGCCTTGAACCCAATGGAATTTGTGCGAAAAAACCGGCGAGAGAACAAAGATCAGCAAACAAATTAAAATAAAAAGAAATGATTTCTCACCTTCAAGTATACTTGCAAGGTATTACCCATTTGACCCGTTAGTGTATATCCTTTTTAGGAGGCCCCCAACACCCCCAACAGTGAACATGCATTACAGAAAGAAAATCTGCAACAAATAGATTTTAATATACCTATGCTGAAGCTGAATGCATAAAAAGGAGGGAGGCCATCCCATTGAGACACTACCTGCCACACCGTCTGAGCAAACCCGCACGACACGAACAAATGATCTACTGATTCGTCTGACTCGCCACAAATAGGACAGATACAGGACTGAAGTTGCAGCCCTCTTCGCTGAAGCGCATCCCTCGTCGGCACCTGTTAATCTCAGCCCGCAACGCCACCATGCTAACCTTTTTCGGCACCCAGTTATCCCATTCAAAATGCCGACTTTGCCCCTCGAACCGCTGATTATGAAGGACTTCTTTCACACTCTTCACAGTGAATGCACCCAACCCACCAAATTTCCAAACCCAAGAGTCCCCATTCAATGAAGCCATCAAGCTGCTCAGAACCTTGTGATTATGTACAACTCTCATTTTCAATGAACTAAACATCGTTAACGAAAATCCCAATGCGTTTCCTTGTTTCCAAACCAAGATTATTAATTAATTTCATAAAATCATGAGTAACAAAAGAAAAAGGAGAGCATTACCTCTCCCTCCTTAACAGTAATAACATGAGGAGTAAAGCTAACTCCAAGTACACCTATCATTATAAAAACATAATAATAAGTGTGGAACACCCAAGCTAGAACTACATCAAACAAAAAAATAGCAAACATAAACATGAGACAATTTCTTTACCTCAGATTACAAAAATCATCGATGAATCAAGGAAGAAGGAATTTGGAATGAAGAAGCAATGCGTCTAGGGTTTAAATGATGAAGCGTTTCTTCTTTGTGGAGAGTGAAAACCACATTGATGAGGTTTTTTGAAGGCAAGGCAGTTCATGTAGGCCTTCAATTGAATGTTATAGGAGGACTTGAATTTCACAATCAATCTCATTCAATTTGATCCTTAGGGTTACGGAACTTGAAGGGACAAGAGGGTTATTCATGTGTTAATGATCTGTATTGATGAAGGAAGAAGGCACGATTGAAGGGTATGGATAGAAGAAGAAAGAGGAGGGTAGTAATGTAAATTTGTTTTGATATTGTAAAGGAGGAGGTGGGTGAAATGTCTATATTACCCTTCTAAGTGTTTTAATTGTCACCTACATCCCTATAATACCCTTAAATATGTTGCTTAAATGTGTTGTACATGTTGCTTCTTAACTTGTACGGAAATGCAAATTACTAAATGGTATATCACTCCTCATTTATAATGTATTATAGATATACACACATAATTGTGTTTTTGGAACTTGATTAATATGATCGTTCATGTGTGTACATTTATAAACATTCAAGTGTTGATTGTATGAGGTTATGTTATATTAATAGTGGTTAAACCTCACACACATGTATATATGTATGGATATGGCCGATTTTAGGGCTACATGTGGGTTCATTGTTCGTGTTTCTACTAGTCGTTCTACTAGTTTTCCATGGATATGTGTCGTGACATTTATTGTTCGTGAACATTGTTTGTTTTTGTTCTTGTTTGGACAACAAATTGGAACCTTATGTTTAATTGTAATGGTTCTCAAAACTAGGGTTTTGCATGGATTTTTCTATAGTCTATCATGAACTATTCGACTAGCTGTGAAATTGTATTAACTAGTGTGCCTACTGTTAGACTGTATGTCTCGGGATTCACTTGTTGGAACCCTGTAATTATGATGAAATAGATGAAATGTAATGTAATGCCATGCACAATGTATACGTGTAGTTAAGTGTACGGGCATGACCTGTGATTTCGACGAGTGTCACACCCTCGACGCTTCTCATCATGATATTAAAGTTTTCTAAATTCTATCGAGAAACATTCAATTCGAGCCGTTTCCTTTTCAAATGTAGCCTCTCCATATCCCTACTTGTGGCTTCTTCCTGTTCTTTCTCTCTTTGTTTGTACTTATCCGTTTGCACTTGCATAAATTCGATGAAGTTTTTATCAATAAATCCAATTTCATCGCTTCCTTTTCCTTACTTAAACTCGTTTTCGATCTTTTGGCTTGTGATACCTCATAAGGTACCACTTTTAACTTTTTCACATCTACTAAAAAATTTATATGGCTTCATGTACCCACTCGTCAAGAGCCGATGTCAAAACCCACTCGTCACCAGCACCACTTGGACGATTGTTCCAAGCATTTTGATAAAAAAAAAAACCCAAACAGTTAGCATTTTCCCATCATGTCTCTACACTCGGTGCTAATGGAGTGAACTATTCGATATGGCTCACGTTGAGTTAACTTGAAAAACTCTATGCAAACTTGGTTCCAAAAACCATCACGATGCCGATCAGTACCTAGACATAAAAAAATTAATATATAATCAAACGTACGGAAAATTAATATATAAAACTCGCGGCTTCTAAAAAAATATTTATATAATCAAACGTATAGGAGTTGACTGTTAGAAGCTATATCTCAGTTGTGTGAGCTTGGTTACAAAATGATTTGTTGAATTTGAAAAGAGTGATGCAGAATGTGAGGCAGAAAATTATGTACCAAAAAGACATAGTTGTATTCTCATATGTTGCATTTTAGACTTCAATCGGCTTACCATGGACCATTGTAGGTATACGATGGAAGACCAGGTCAAGTAGATTTTTGCCACATACTTCATTTGACTCATCATAAGCATACACTACAATACCAAAACATTATGGTGCCCTAAAGTCTTGCCACATGGTTATGCCCTATGTTGAACATGGTCTAGCGGTATGTTGCTTCCTCCTTTAAACGGTGTGACTTCAAATTCTTACAAATGCAATGGCAAGTGGCATTTAGGTGTAAAACTTGTTGCTAAAAGGAAAAGGTTAACTAACTTGAGAGTTTTCATATGTTGGTAGGATGGGTCGGTGATGCGTGGTTGCACGCGTCATGTTTATTTGCTAGTTTTGTATATATTTTAGTGTTTAATCGGTGCATTATAGGTACACTATACTTGATATTAGTTATAATAAAAATACATGAATATTAGTATAATATTAAAATTACTAAATATAAAAAGTTGGATTGCAATTAGTCTTCACTGATGAGTTAATATACACGTAAGAAATAGATGTGAGTGAACCAAATGGCCATTATTATGATCATTAATAATGAATTTGTCATTGGTTTACAGCGCAAAATACAAACCATGAAGATGAGCTTTGAAAATGGTGGCTTGATGAGAAGATATTATCGGATTAAATCAAGAGATACAATGGGCCTTGACAATTTACCAAAGAAAAAAAGTCACTTGGGCTGGAGTTGGTGAATCCTGGGCTGATTTACGGGAGGAGGCCCATAATGGAAATGTGTGGCATTTTGTTTTTGGCGGCAATGATGATTGGGGAGGGTTGATTATTATTTTGGACGGCTGTTATTTTGGAGATGGACAGAACATAAGATCGCATATAACAGTGGAGGAGGAGTTTTGAAAGGGGGGCATGTACGCGACTAAGATGCAAGGCTAATCCTTTCGCGGTTCTCTTCGGGTGAACGATTTGGGTATTTTATCAATTGTTTTCTGTTTAATACTCATTATTTGGATCAGATTTTGTGAACACCTTAAAGTTCTTTGCGTCTGATTGTATGTTTAACTGATCTAGACAATTTGGTTAATTAATATCATTGGATTTTGTTATCGTATCTTGGTTTTCTTGCACTAGAATTAATTTAACTTTGCAATTAATGTTATGATAGCTGAATTGAGTCGAACAACTTAAACAAAGTCATGTCTATGTGATTTCCTAGATAGAGTATTAACAGATGTCATTTGATAATTACCGAATCAGAAACCCGAAGTGACCGTTTTTTATTATATTATTGTTTTTAATTACTTTTCAATCAATAACTTTGTTTTTGCAAGCAAGCAGCAAATCAACTTCATAAAATTAATTTAGTTTAATCATTTAGTTTAAGGGGAATTGGATTTTAATAACCTAAACTATTTGACATTGGCCACTGGCACCCCAAACTAAAAAATTGGCCATATATAACCTGAACTATTAACTTGTTAGAATCTAACACCCAACTAACTGACGTCGTTAGTTGGGTTGCTGATGTGGCATGATTTGCTTAGTTGGCATGCTGATTTGTCACTCATTTTAACCAGTCAGATGATGATGTGTTAATACCCTTTGAAACTAGAAATCTAAATAAAAAACATAAATCCACATCATCATCATCTTCATAAAAACACAAACACCCCCCCCCCCCCCCCCCCCCTCTACAATCACTCTCTCTCTCTGCAAACCAACCTTCATAATACACCTCTCTCTCTCTCTCTACAACCTCTATTTCTCTACAACCATCACCAAAATAATGTCATTACCTTTAACCCCAAACGTAGCAACTTTCCGAACAATCAACAAAGGAACGTGCTGACGTGTTGGCTAGTCCCAGCAACAATCCCAAATTCTGTCTCATTTACACTCACCCCAAATTCTGTCTCATCCACGACGACGTCGTGTTGGATAGTCCCAGCAACAATCCCCTAAACTAACCCCAATCAATCAACTCAACCGATGACCAATTGATTTCAGTTAGGTCAGTTAATTCCAAGATGGAGCTTCGGAATAATAATAATAATAATAATAATAATAATAATAATAATAATAGTAATTCTAGGGTTGAGAGTTCAGGTTTTTTATGGAGGTTGGATCTAGATTTTGGAGATGGGATCTGGATTTGTAATGAAGGTGGACGTGGTGTTTTTATGATGTGGGTATAATATCAGATCTGGCTTTTGGAGGTGGATCGTTGTTGGATCGTGTTACAACAAATATTATTCTTGGAGGTGGATCGTTGTTTTTTATGATGATGATAAAGAAGATGTGTGTGTGTGTGGATTGTGTGTGTGTAGAGAGGGAGAAAGAGCGAGCAAGCAGGGGATAAATATGTATTTTATGATGAAGATGATGATGATCTAGTTTTGTATGTTTATGAAGATGATGATGATGTGTATTGATGAAGATGATGATGAAGTGGATTTATTTTTTTATTTTAGGATTTTTGTTTAATCGGTATTAACACATTAGCATGTGACTGGTTTAAATGAGGGCCCACCATGATGCCATGTCAGCAATTCTTGCCACATCAGCAACCCAACTAACGGCGTCAGTTAGTTGGGTGTTAGATTCCAACAAGTTAATAGTTCAGGTTATATATGGCCAATTTTTTAGTTTGGGGTGCCAGTGGCCAATGTTAAACAGTTCAGGTTGTTAAAATCCAATTCCCCGTAGTTTAATAAATAAATTGCTATTAACACTAACCACATACTCCTCGTGGTTCGACAACCCTACTCCTTATACTTCAGTCCTTGTAGCTAAGGAGTTGTTTTAAAAATAGTTTTTGATTAGCACTCGACACGCGATCAAGGCTTAGGCCATGTCTTGCCTCCACCTTTTTTGGGACACCATTCTCTCTATTTCACGTAACTTCTCTTATACTTTGTCTCTTGGTTATGTTCTGTTGTTCTTTGATGCTGGCCGTTGTAGGGGTTTGGTGAGATGGTAGTCGACTGGTGCTGATGGCGGGGGTTGCGGAGAGGTGTTTCTAGCCGCTGGGAGGTGGTGTCGGTTGTGTTCGGTAGTTGTGGTGAGGGTGGTGTAGATGATGGTTTGGTGGTGCTTTGTAGTGTTGAAGGTATACAAAGATATAGAGTGGTTTGTTGTTTGTTTGTTTGTTTCCCGCTGACTGTTAACCATATCGGAAACCACTCACAACAACACCACAACCATCATTGGCCACGACCATCCACCGTCTCTGAGATCACCATCCATCATCACCACGTTTCCGGTTTCCCTTGGACTGTGTTGTGGTTGCAATGGTTATGTGGTTGTGTTGTGGTGGTGGTTGTGTACAAGGCCGGCTCAACGTGTTTGGAGACCCTAAGCGAAATACAAAGTTGGGACCCTAAGTGATCCTTTTTTACGATTCAATTAAAGCTTAACTAGATTATACCCCGGGAGCGTCCCGGGGTTGAGAAATCTAATATGACACATCAATTTCACATACGAAATAGACTTATGCGCTTCACAGTTACATGCAGGAAAGCTTCGGGTAGCACCTAACTTAAAACGATTAACAATGTATAACTCAAAGTTAATGCCTAACCTTAAACAGTGTATAATTCTAATGTTACTACAAAGAAGACAATACACTAAAATATAATACGTCGAAAAAAGCGAAATACCAATGCCATCATGTTCTATATATCCATCATTGTTTCTTTATTGAATCTACAAAGTTTCAAAGTCAAGTTTTGCTTCCACATAGAATTAACCTCTATCTGTCCTATTCTTCACACTGCTGCTGCAACATAGATGGTAACTTAATTCTGATAATTTAGAGATCATATCTATATAAAATATAGGAAAAGCAACAACAAAACTAATTCCTGTTATCTGATTATTTAGGGATCCTTACACATGTAAATATTTATATATTTAAAATTTTCCAAACACTTGGATTATGTGATTACTCAAAATCATATAAAAATTTATCAGATTATCTTTTTTTTATTCCTTATTCAATAAATGTTCATGCTCCATTCAAACTGCAGTAATAAGAATTGGGTTATTTGCAATACACATGATTCAATCATCAGTGACCACATTCCAAAATAACAAAACTACTACACCATAACCACAAACAATTAATGCTACAATGCACTAACATTTTCATGATCCATATGCCTTAAAAGCTTAATCTCCCGTAGCGTCATCTTCGCATCAATCTTATTATCAAACGCGTTCGCAATCTACTTAATCGCCACATGCCAAACACCTGGTGTGCACTCAACAAAATTTCAAAATCATCACTCAATAATAATAATAACATTAACATGCATTCAAATCACCTTCTTCTCGAATAGCCTATTAGAATGGCATCGATCCTCGATCCTTCCAAGCCTGTAAGCAGCACAGATTCATTACCTTTATTGATTCATAAATCTCTGTTTTTGTACGACACACGACACAGAGCTGGTGAACCTCTAGGGGAGGTGAGTGTTGCTTGGGTTTCCAACGAACTCCGGTGTAGGTCTAGGGAAAGATTGGACGTACCTAAAAAGTCAAATTCGAAAACTCAAAAGTTCACAGCTGCAAACATAATTAGTCTTCTCCTTTAGATATTAAAATCATTATAACAAAATATAAAGCCCTACATTGAAAAATAATAATAATAACTCAAAGATTGAAGAAATTGAAACCATAACCTCAATTCTTTCTGCTGTAACATTGTTCTAGATCCGATCAGTGAGTTGAACCTAACATACATAGTGCTCAATAAAGTGGATCATCTACGCACATCAATCAGCAAACAACATAGTGTTTCAAAACATGATACAAAATTCCATGAAAAAAAAGGAAAAAGAAAAAAACCGTAATCGAATGATATACCTTCTGGCAAAGGAATGTTCATGATCAGATACAACACCATTGCTTAAATCGGTAGCCATTAACAACCCTCTGTAATGAATTAACTCTGTGTCTAAAAAAATTAGGGGAAAACGTTCACGGAAGGGAGCTAGGGTTTTGGTTAGTCGGAGAAGAGGGTGGTGATGACGGGAGGCGTGGAGATCTAAAGAGGCTGGAGGAGAATTGAGAGCTCTTCTGCTTTTTTTTTATGAAACCCTAATCTGGGTTTTGATCGATGAATATAAAACCGTATACAATAAACATTTTTTTATATGTAATATCAATAACTTAAGACTAAAGATAGATTAAAAAAATAGATTAAAAGAGTGGAAGAAGATGAGAAATTGAAACCTGTTAATTGAGGCGGCATTAGAGATCTTCAAGTATGCAACGCAAGAAGCTATGGACGAACTCTAGGGTTTACTGTGATGGTGTTTTTTTTATAACTTATATACCACTTGCCACATGGGATGACACATGGCACACTCAAGGGGGAGAATGCCTCCTTGAGTACCATGTCATCAAAATGACTTTCTTTAATTATATATATAGATATAGATGTTTAATTATTTTGATTCGACTTAAATTATTGGTAAAATTATATATAAAAATAAGGAAAAATTACAGAAATCGTCCTTTATGTTTACCTATTCTTTCAGTAGGTGTCCTTAAACTTCAAAAGTGATGAGAATCGTCCTTTATGTTCTAAAATCTTTCAAGTCTCGTCCTTTAGCACTAACTTGGTTAGTTTTTGTGGTTAAGTTTGGTCATATGGACCCACATGACAGCAAAATGACACTAATGCCCTCATCTTTTCTAAAATAAAAATTAAAAAACCAATAATAAACCCCTCTCTCTGTAAAAAAAAAAAAAAAAAAAGTCCTCTCTTTATCTCTCTCAACTCCTCCTCTTTCTACCTTTTCTCCACCACCACCACCACCAACCTTAGACTACCACTGCCCCAACCTCCAGCAACCACGAGCACCGCCGCCGTCTTCGCAACAACCACCAGTAATAGCCTATCTTCCTTCGCTAAAGTTGGTACCACCGGTTGTGGCCCCTGGCCGGCTCCCTTCCCACTCCGACAGTGGAGGCAACAGACGACGACGACGATGGACATTGTGTGGTGGTCTCGAGCAGAGCTAGTGGGTCCAAGTAACGGAGGGGGTTCGATGACAGGTCCCGATTGAGTCAGATCTGCCCTCAAAGAGAAGGGCAACGGTTCGATGGTGGTTCAGGTTATAACATTAGCGACCGCTTTAGGTTGGTCCTGTTGTGATGTAGTAATATTATGTGTGAGGGTTAGGAGGAAGATGAAAGGACAAGACCCATGCCAACTCAGATGAATCGGTCAACGTTAAACCACAACCAGTCAACTCAGGCAAACCCGGTTCGCTTCTGAGGAATCAACGTGGTGAGATATGCATTCATGGTGATCAGATCATGAAAGGTTGGTTTACTGATTTGTAGAGATAAAATGGTTTGATTATTTTTATTAATACTTGGTGTTGTTAGTGGTGGTGGTTGTATGGTACCAGTGGTGGTGATTGGGACTCGGTTTATTGGGAATGAATGTTGGCTCTGGTTTTAATGGATGTTGACCAATGGTGGGGATGTCGGATTTGATGAAGTTTCATGGTGGCAGGTGGTGGTGGTGTAGGGTTGATAATTGCAGGTTGTGGTGCTGGGGTTGCGTGTGGCAGGTTAGTGGTAGAGGTGGTGGTGTGGCCTGGTGGTGGAGGTGGTGTGGATGGTGGTGGTGGGGTGGTTATTGAAGAATGTAAGTGATGGTGATGATAGAGATGATAAAGATAGGGCATAAGTGTAATTTTGTTGAGTGGTGGTGGCAGGTGGGGGCAATGGTGGTGATGGTAGATGATGGTGGTAATGGTGATGGGTGGTGGTTGTGAACAGGTAGAGAGAGAGAGAGAGAGATAGAGAGAAGAGAGAGTAAATTGTTTTTTTTTTTAATTTTGGACCAAAAGTATAAGTTAATTACACAACTAGTCCCTAAAAGAGTAAAAAGACAAATTTACCCTCATGTGCAATGCACATGACTGGATTTAACCAAAAAAACTAACCAAGTTAGTGCTAAAGGACGAGACTTGAAAGATTTTAGAACATAAAGGACGATTCTCATCACTTTTGAAGTTTAAGGACACCTACTGAAAAAACAGGTAAACATAAAGGACGATTTTTGTAATTTTTTTCCTAAAAATAATACTACTGAATCAAATATATATTAGGATTATTAGGCAAATTGCCTCAAATTAAATTATTAAGATATCATAACATCAAGTTGGATATTTTATGGGCTACAGGGCGTGTCCAGTTAAAAAGAAAATATGAGTCGCGTTTCTTGGGAGTCGAACTAGGGACCATGAAGAAAATGTAGAGACATTTTACCACTAAACTAAAACAACTGTTTGTTTGAGGTAAAAAAAAATTTATGTATTTATATCTACATTATTAGCTTAATGTATAAGTTCTTTTTTTTTTTTAGAAAATGGGTGCACAAATTGGGTTTTTCTAATACACGGTTCCGGGTACGGTCGGGTATTATTTCGACCGGGTATTGAAAGAACCGGTTTCAATTCCGGTTCCGGTTCCGGTTCCTAGCATAAAAAGCCATACCCGCTATACTGGTTTCGGTTTTTCAATACCCGGTTCCGTTTTTTTCAATACCTGGTTCCGGGTATGGAACCGGTTTCGGGTATATCGGGTATTGAAAAAAAAGTACACCGGGTATTGAAAAAACCCGGGTGAATCGGGTATTGAATCCTTTTTATAGAATCACGTCGAAGGGTAGTGCGACTTAGATGATTATAACGCGGTTGTAGAATTCTTCAAGTATACTTTTTGAGTATTTGGAAAACTCGGTTCCAGTTTTTTAATACCCGGTTCCGCCTCAACATCAAAATGCCAAATAGTCCCGTCGCTTGACACATACTTTTTGAGTATTCGGAAAACCCGGTTTCGGGTATTCGGAAAACCCGGTTTCGGGTATTCGGAAAACCCGGTGCCGGGTATTCGAAAAACCTGGTTCCGGGTATTTAAAAAAAAACCGGGTACACCCGGGTATAAATCGGGTCCGGTTCCGGGTTTGGTTTTTTACATAGAAATCTATACCCTGCGCATACCCGGCGGGTAGGGTCGGGTACGGTTCCGGGTATACCCGGTTCCAGTTTTTTTAATACCCGGTTCCGGTTTTTTTCTGGTTCCAATTCCAGTTCCGGTTTTTTTGTGCACCTCAGGTGGCGTGAACGGACCAAAGGGCAGTTTGACAGAGAGAGCAAGAATTAGAAGAAAGGGTGGGTGAACGGATTGAGGGCCATTACGGCTGTTGTTTTATCAACATACAAGAATCAAATCTTGACCATCTCATTTGGGCCTTTCTTTCTTTTGTATAACATTGGCATAGATTATGGAATGACTTAAATGATTTATTTATGTTAATTTTTGTTATATTTTTCGCAAGTATTATTAAAATTAAAATTATTGTTGATATATTAAAAAAGGTAGTTATTGATAATTTTGTTGTGTATAATCTCAATGCTCTTTAAATTATGTGGAAAAAAGTCCATACACTGATTTTGCTTCAAAGTCTTTTGTATAGTAAATTATGTTTATCAAAGAAAGTATTTTGACAAAAAAAAATCATACAAAACATTACGTTATGAAACCTAGGGGTGTTCACGGTTTGGTTTCAAACCGTGAAACCGTCCAAACCGGTCGTCGGTTTGGTTTCATGGTCGGTTTTTTTACTTAACTTTCGGTCGATCGGTTTCAATATTTTCAAACCGTAGCAAACGGTTTGGTTTACGGTTTATACCGAAAACCAACCGCATAAAACCGGACCGGACCGTAAGGATTTATTTATATTTTCTTATAAATATTTTCATATTATATATAGACATAGATAAAATAAAATTTGTTTTTGCCTATATCTAAATTGTTGTAAAATAAAAGTGGGCTAACTCATTTTACGTTACCATATATTTCACTATGCTATTTACAAAAAAAAAATATATATTTCACTATGCTAAGTTAATTCCTTATTTTTAAATTTCAACTTCAACCTTTGTTTTGATGTGTTTAGGTATATTTTATTTATGTATTTGCTAATTTAGATGATCTTTTAAGCTATTTGGATTGTTAATTATTGCAAAAAAAAACTTGTTTTATGTTTAATAGAACATGGATTTGTGGATGCCGTTCTTTTTTCTTTTGCAAATTTGAGACATCTTGTATAAAGATTCAACGATTCTAAACCGCGAAACCGAACCGGAACCAAACCGTTACTAACGGTTTGGTTTGGTTCGGTTTAAAATTTCTACGGTTTGGTTTTGGTTTACAAAATTCAAAAACCGTTACTAACGGTTCGGTTCACGGTTTGACCTAAAAACCGCGAAAACCGGACCATGAACACCCCTAATGAAACCTTATAATACCGCATTACGTTTTATTTTTTAGTGAAGATTGCAGGTGCCTAGAGACACTATGATACCACCACAAATTCCCGCTAACCAAAAGGCGCAATGCGCCGAATTTATACCACTGGTTATCATCTATTCCACGTCCACAAAATTCAATGACCACGTGAAAAGACGAATGTGTTGCTGTTATAGTTAGACTGTCTGTTGTGGACGCGCAAGCAGCACGACGCGAACGAGGTTTCAGCGTCCGTGCTCACCCCCAGCCACAACAGGCCCATGCTAACAGTCCCGGCGCGAGCACAAGCGACTGTGGTTGCGTGGGTTAACGGGAAAAAGTGACATTTGGTCGCGCCGTTGCTCACCCCCAGCCACAACGGGATCAAGTGATCGGATTACTTGATAGTCACGTTGGTGGCTCATGCCCGTTCATTCACACGTCCACAACGGACAACCTTAAATGAGAGTGTGACCTACATTAATAGACAATTAAAACTTGATTGGAGGAAAGAAAGGAATGAGTCGGAAATTGTCATTTATTATATCGGACAAAACATCAAAGATTCTGGTAAACAAGTATCTTAACATGTTTTGACACATTTTTTTAATAACAAAAAGGTTTTGTGTTATGTTATCACAAATGGCGGTAAATTAAAAGATTGTTGGTCTAATCGATCGAAATGTTACCGTTCTGAAAAACAGAGGTGGCGAATTAATCCTGTTGAGTAAGAGTTTTGATTCTAAGTTAATCGAAACTGGGAAAAGATAAAACTTTTAATACGAAACAATTTTAAAAGAGAATAGCATGGTTAGTCCATGTGGTTTTTTTATACTGTAGTCATGGTCTTAAGGCTTTGCTATATAGACCGTTGGTTCCGATGATTGTAAACTCATTACTAATATGATTAGGGCTATTTAAAACGCTCGGCGCTCGCTAGGAATTTGCTCATAAATTGTTGGTTCGGTTTTCCACTCGGTTGTAAACGAGCCAATCGGCTTGGCCCGGTTTGTAAATGAGCCAAGCACGAGCAAAGGTCCGCTCGGCTCGGTTCGTCTCGATATAGTTTTTATTAAATATTTATATATATATATATATATATAATTATATATATACACATTAATTATAATTATATTTATAGTTTTATACATGCCACTCTATTGGGTTTAACTCAATATATACATATATAAATTATATTTGCAGTTATTGGCCCAATCAACTCTATGATAACTTAACACTAAGTTTAATTGTAAAACCCTAAGTCGTGAAAAAAAAATGCTTGACTTCCTTTTCCCATTAATTGTCCACCATCAATTATCTCCCGCTACCAACATACGCCACAATGCGACAATCGTTCTCTGTGGTATGTTCATCACCTCAATGGCCTCAACTAGAGTCTCATTCTCGAACGGTCGAAGCTCAGTGATCACTAGGCAGCGAAAATATTAAAGGAAACACCCCAAATTCTTGGTATTGGTCTCTAGTTCATTCTAGATGTATAAATTTTGTTACCATATTGGTATCTGCCCCTAACGACCGTTAAATTTCTCTTAAATGAGTGCGAAAAAACCTATTTTACCCTTGTAAAAAAAAGAAAATATATTAATAAAAGAAAGCACTAAAGCTGATTAAAAAAACTCTTATTTCTCTCTCATGTCCCCCCCCCCCCCCCACAATTTTTAAACGTTAATAACATTTATACTTTTTTATACGATATTTTTTTTAAAAAAAAATTACACCAAATTAACCAGTGTTTTATTATCTTTCCAACGAGTATCATGGTGCTATACAAAAAACAAAAAAAAACGACTTTTTAGTAGGTTTTTGTTCATACGGGGAAAAAAACAATGTGTGCTAAGTAATTTATTAAGTATGTCTAGGCATAGTGACTTCACTCGAGTAAGAAGTGCACACGTAGAATTGGGTTAGGATCAAATACACAGTGAAAGAAAAATATGAAGTCGTAGAAAGGGTATCAAACGGACTACGATTGAACTCATTCAAGCGGCATTGGAACCGTCTCATCGAACCTTACGATCTTAGTTTTTAGGTTTCCCTTTTTTGGATTTTTACCTTGTAGTTTAAGAATTTACGTTATATCATTGTGTCTTTTATATAGCATTGTGTCTTTTTCTTATTTTCATCATTGTGTCAATTTTGTGATTCATTGTGTCGTTTTTCTTCAGCATTGTGTTATATTTTTCGGCAGTGTGTTATATTTTGTTGCTCATTGTGTCATATTTTATGATTTATTGTGTTTTTTGTATCTTTCTCACCTTTTCATTTTTGTTACACTGTGTAAAATAATTTGACCCCATAAAATTAGTAGATTTTATGAGTTACCAAGTATTATTACAAATTATTCATGTCTTCTTTCAGGGCTCACCATGATATTATATTCCTTATGTGCACTCTTTGGATACGAAGTTCTGTTTGGCCTGTTGAAGGTTAGGAAACTTGATCAACGCCAGAAATTGATTACTGAAACAGTTTAGATTGATCCTTTACAAAAAAAAAAAAAAAAAAAAAAAATTCCTAAAAAATGGTTTATTCTTTTTATTGGACAAATTTCATCACTTTATATTAGATTTGCCTATTTCGAAACGCTCCTGTCCCGTGATATAAACTAGTAAACAAATATTTTAAATAAATAGTCACCCCACCCCTCACCCCTACCTTGTTTTTTCTTCCCCACCATACCATCACCACCACTAGCTACACGGCTACACCCCTTTGATACCATTTTCAAGATCGTTGGTTTCCGTTTCACTTAGGCCATGGGATATACTTTAACCATTTTTTAACTCCACCTAGATGTTTCATTCTTTATTTTGTCTCTTTTCACACTAGCTCACTTTAAGGAAATGGTTTAACACCCTTAACTCTACCTCATCCCCTTAACTTTCTCTCTTTTGATTCATGTTAACTTAGTGCCACTTTAATGCCCCTTAACATAGGAAGGGAGTTGTGTACAATGAAAGTTAAAATGCCACGTCACTATTAACACTCTTGGTGTGAATGTACACTCCATAGCCTTAACTCATCATTCATACAAAAACCACACACACAAAAAAAAACCGCATATGGCTGAAAATTATGATAAGAACGTTGTGTATTTTTATTGATGAAGAAAATATGAATATGTGGAATACATATATCAACGAGATAAATAAAGAAGAGCTAATAAACTTCCACATTTATTTCCTACAACTTTGGAAGTATATTACTCAAATTCTCCTATAGATTAACAGGGAATGGATTTAAACAGTGCCACATAGCTAACTCATCTGCCCACGTGTTTAATACCTGTCTTTTGTAATACTTGTTTGATCCTTTTATACTGTTGGTGGTTCATGTAGATGGTTGGGGATGATGATAATAGGGTACTGAGCAACACGACGCCGATGGCGGTGGCATGAGTCTATTGTTGGTGGTTCATGGAGATGGTTGGGGAAGAAGAAGGGGTAGGGTGGGTTTAATATTATTTTTTATTACGTTTTTAATTTAATTGATTATTTGTATAAATGATGGAAAATATGTAATTTATTTGTTTTTAACGAAGGAAATTGACGGCAGTTAGGATAAAGACCAGACGAGTAGAAATTTATTAAACTCAAGGAACAACGATGTAAATAAGGGAAAATCACGATAATAGCCATTGACCAAATGGCTTTTACCAAAATAGCCACCTCTTGTGTCTTGGAGGTGGCTTCCAGGGTTCTGAGACCTCTCCAAGAGGCTTTCTATTAGAAACCAATAAGGATGTGACACATGTTCAAAATATAATAAAAAAATCATCACTCTTCCCAAAAATCATTCCACCATCTCTTTCCTCTCTCTCTATCCCTTTCTCTCTCCTCTCTCCGTCACCATCCATCCACACATTCGTAACTCACAACCCTTTTATTCTCATACAATCAAACGAAACCTCCATTGATTACCATCAAATGGATGACACAAATCAATCAATATCCTCACAGCTGATATTAATAATAATAATAATCCACATCAAGATGACGTCAAATCGGAAACTGATGATATCACCTTCGCTTGTAATCATCTCCAAAACTGTAGTATTTGAAAATCACGGGTTCCGACATTCTATTATCTCCAACTTTAATGTTATAAGCATTTTGATACATTTTAGATAGGTTTCACCCTTTATCAAATTGATTATAACTTTTGTTGTAAAATAAATAAATAAAATGATTCTTGATTTTGTAAAATACTTTTATGGATCAAACATGCATAACTAAGAAATTAAATAAAATGGTTCTTGAAATACGTTTAGGTATCAAAGATGATATGTAAAAAAATTAAATAAAATAATTCTTGATTTTAAAATACTTTTAAGAATCAGCCATGATATATAACAGAATGTTTGGATTTATCAATTTCATATTATGTTTCGTTTAACTTATGAGATGAGAGTTAAAGCTCGAGCTCAATATGGTTTGAGCTTCGTTTACTAAATAATTTTATTTTTATGCTTGAGCTGGGAGTCTGGGACACAAGCTCGTTTAAGCATGACTCGTTCAAATTTTTATTTAAACCGATCTCAAGTAGCTCGACTTGTTTAACAAAGTTTATGTATTTTATAATAATAACAATTAACAATAGCAAAAAAAAAAATACTAATATCAATACTAACATCAAGTTTCAATATTAAAAGAAAAGGGGGGAAAAGACAACAAATAATAACGATACAGGGACATAAAAAAATTAATGCGACTTATAGGATTTGTGGTGCATTCATCTATAACGTGTTTGTATAGCCTAAACAGACAGAGAAGAGAGTGATAAAAAATACAATCATGAATATTTTACCGTCTAGGTGACCCAGTCTACCAGTTCAAAACAAAACACAATCTGATTATTATTATTTTTCTTTTTTAGGATGACAACTCACACACTCTATACAAAATTACATGATGACGTGGGTAGCTCAAAGCAAAAATAAATAAACGATATTACCAAACGATGCTTAAAGGGTTGGAGCCTACAAGGGTTCGACAACCAGCAGCATCCTAAGTCAAAAAGATGACTTGTCCCGTCATCTTTTTCATCGAGCAAAACAAACAAACTGATGGAGTAACATCAGTTAATAGACCGCAGGTCCATAGCAGCCACTTGCCTTTTGTGGGATGTCCTTTAGTTGCAACAAGGCTCAAGGTTATATGCTTTCTCCTTATAGAATGCTCTTTTCTCTATAAATCAGAGGCTGATTCTCAGCCCTGGACACCATCTCAATCACTCTCACTTCACTCTTATTATTCTTTTGGTCTCGCACGTGGAGAGAACAATCCTCTTCACTCGGATCTCAAGAGCTCCCACTTCTGGTTTTGAGTTTATCTCAAACCAGAATCTTAAAGCATCTAAAACAATAAATATAACCTTGAACCTCCTTCTACGTTTGCAACGTAGAAGGACACCACGACCTGCGTTAGGCAGAGTGGAACCCTTGAACCCCTGAACCTCCCTTGTGACTCAGAACCAACGTTAGGCAGTTATTTGTTGTAGCAACAAGTTGGCGCCCACCGTGGGGCTGCGCCATTTTCTTTACTCGAAATTAGTTGTGTAGCTCCGACTCTCTCCATGTCTGACCCTGAGTCTCAAGAAGAGGTCAACCAGATCTCTCCTAGCACAGATCAGACCTCTCCGGCCAGATCTGTGTCTTTCTCCACTCCAGGAGGAACAACAGCTGGGACTCAGTCCCCACCTGCTCACCCTGCGTCAGTAAACCTGCAAACTCCACCTCCCACTCGTTCTGGGGTGATGTCTCCTCTCCCTGATCTAGCACAAACTCCACCTCGCGTAGATCTCACCCCTGAAGGAGTGGAGAGAAACTTCTTGCAGCTTAGGTCCCTTTTGAATCAGTATGTTATGAAGGAAAGGGACAAATGAGTTCGTCTCCGGCTAGATTATGATGAGGAGGAAGAGATATCACTCTCTCCTATACCTCCTCCCCCTCTCACTGCCACTTATGGACGCAGACCTTCACCCAGAAACAACAATGCTGGTCCCAGCAACACCCACATTGCTTCGCACTACGAAGCAAGGTCCAGTCCTACTGCTTTCCCTTTGTTTACCACTCAAGCTGCCACCACTGGTATGCCATTAGGACATGAAATGACTCTAGATCAACTCCTACAGTCACCTGTGACCAGTGTCCCACCACCAATGGCCACTTCCTGGGAGCAGGCCATGGCTTCACTCCCCATGGCCAGAAACGCTTCTATGAGCCTCCCAGTAGCAACCAACACTGTGGCTACTGAGGGCATTCAAGGCTTCAACCTCGTGCCCTACATGATATCCCAAATGATGGCTAACTTCCCTTGGCAACAGCTCATCAGTCAAGCCATCGCAGCGCAACAAGGAAACACTGGAGGAATCACCAACAACAGGGTGGAACACACCGTTAACCAACCCTACAAGCCAAACAGCCTGTCTTGCTTCTCACCGGAGATAGCAGACTACGATTTTCCTAACAAGCTAAAGATGCCAGCTCATATAAGAACGTATGATGGCACTGAGGATCCAGAAGATCACCTTCAGATCTTCTCAGGGGCTGCTCGTATCGAGAAATGGGGTGATCCCGAGTGTTGCTTGATGTTCATGCAAACCCTTGTTGGATCTGCACGAATCTGGTTCAACGGTTTGACGGCTGGAAGCATCCGTACCTTTGACGAGATTGGTAAAGGATTTCTGGCCAACTTCTCACAACAGAGACGTTGTGTCAAGGATGCAACTGTCATCTTCCAGATAAAACAAAAAGATGATGAAAGCCTGAAGAGCTTCATTGAAAGATACAAGAAAGAAGGCCTAACTTATGTTGGTGCCGATGAAAAGATGAAGGTTGCAGGGTTCATGAATGCCATCAATTCAAAGTACCTCACCAGGGAATTCAACAAAAGTCTCCCTAGAACCCTTGAAGAGGCCTTAGAAAGAGCTGAAGCTCACATTCGAGGAGAGGAGGCTGTAGACATCAAGGAACAAAGGAAAAGGGCCTCCAGCTGGAGAAGCAACAGTCCTACTCGAAAGAGAGGCAACTATGGCACCTATGACAAAAGATCCAGAGGACCTGAGTCACGAAGGTCTGAAAGCAGGAACCCTTCGAGCAGAGACAGAAATGTCAATTTCACAGCCCTCACCAAAACTCCACAAGAAATCCTAGCAACCGAAGAAGTTAAGCACACCTTCAGACCACCTCGTCCCTTACCAAAAAGTAAAAGAAATGAAAACTCCAACCAATATTGTGAGTTTCATGAAGAGAAGGGACATCACACCAACGACTGCTTCCAACTCAAGAAAAGAATCGAAGAAGCCGTCAAGGCTGGGGAACTAGCCCATCTCGTCAAAGGTGTTAAAGAAAACATGGCAGATGGCAAGAAGAAAGACGTTGCCATGGTCTTTATTGAAAACGAAACCCCAAGCAAGCGACAAAGGTTGGAAGATTGGGAACGACAAGGCATCTACTTCCCCTATACCAAGGGAGAAAAACACTGCGATCCACTTGTCCTTGAAGCCTTCGCAGGTTCCATCAAAACACAAAAGGCCTACATAGACACTGGAGCTGCTACTGAAATAATGTTTGCCAAATATTTCAACCTTCTAAGCTCTGAAGAACGCTCCATGCTACGGCCTGCTGAAGCTGCCATAAAAGGCATTGCCGACATACCCATCAAGCCCCTGGGCGAAATAACGCTTGATGTAACCTTTTCTGATGGACAAATGCGAAGGACTGAACCATTAACCTTCGTTGTTCTAGACCTACCGTCTAGCTATGACGTCATCATTGGAAGGCCTGGGGTAGTAATCTTTGATATGACAGTTTCCATTAGCCGAAAAAGTGCAAAGTTCCCCACCAAAGAGGGTGTTGCAACCCTCCAACCTTCCACTTCGGTGTTAACCATCGATGAAGATCACAGCAAACTTGGTCTCAGCATCAACCCCAGATACCCTGATAAGAGGATACGGGTCAACACAACCCTTCCTAGTGATACTCTCACAAGGCTTGAAGCATTGCTGAAAGATAACATTGACGTTTTCGCTTGGTGCCCCAGTGACATGACTGGGATCCCACGAGATGTTGCTGAACATGAACTAAGGATTCCTTCCAACGTCAAACCCATTGTTCAGAAGAAAAGAAGTCTTGCCCCAGAACGAAGCAAGGCTGCATGTCAAGAGGTTGACAAACTGGTTGAAGCTGGTATCCTTCGAGAGGTAAAATATCAATCATGGGTTGCAAACCCTGTGATGGTTAGAAAGCCTGATGATTCTTGGAGGATGTGCATCGACTTTAAAGACCTCAACAAAGCCTGCCCAAAGGATTTTTATCCTTTACCTGAGGTTGATCTGAAAATAGACTCGCTTACAAGCTTCCCCTTCAAGTGTTTTCTGGATGCCTATAAAGGTTATCACCAGATACAAATGAAGGAGGAAGACGAAGAAAAACTGCTTTCCATACTGACAAGGGTATTTTCTGTTATAGAAAAATGCCCTTTGGTTTAAAAAATGCAGGTGCAACTTATCAAAGGTTGGTTGACAAAGCCTTTGCCCAGCAGATTGGCAAAAACATGGAGGCTTATGTGGATGACTTGGTCATCAAGAGCAAAACTGAAGATCAAATGTTCGCTGACATACAAGAAACCTTCAACAACCTCAGAGAAATCAACATGAAGCTGAATCCTGTCAAGTGTTCCTTTGGTTTCGAAGAAGGAAAGTTCTTGGGTCACGTTGTAGGAAAGCAAAGCATAAAGGCCAATCCGAACAAGGTTCGAGCCATCCTCAACATGAAGTCACCACAGACCAAGAAAGAGGTTGAAAGCTTGAATGGCAAACTGGCTGCCTTGAAACGTTTCGTGTCAAAGTTGGCTGAGAAATCACTACCTTTCTTCAAGACCCTCAAAGGTTGCACTGACAAGAAAGACTTCAGGTGGACAGAAGAAGCAGAGGAAGCCTTCAACAACATGAAACATCATTTGGCTTCCCTTCCCACAATTGCAACACCTGAAGCAGGGGAAACGATCTCTGTCTATCTTTCACTTACTGATGAAGCCTTCAGCGCTGTTCTCACCATAGAAAGAGACAAAGCTCAGGTACCCATTTATTTCTTCAGTAAAACGTTAAAGTTAGCAGAGGTCAAGTACCCTCCTTTAGAAAAACTGGCCTTAGCCTTAGTGCAAACGGCCAAAAGACTTCGAAGGTACTTTCAAGCACATCCCATACAAGTGGTCACTGACCAACCAATCAAAAATGTGCTTGAAAGGCCTGAAACTTCGGGACGGCTAGCCAAATGGGCTGTTGAACTAGGTGAACACACAATCACCTACGTCCCGAGAAAAGCAATAAAAGCACAAATACTTGCTGATTTCATTGCTGAAATTCCAAGGGTGGAAACGGCCGAAGTTAATATCACCATAGATGAACCCATCGATCCTGAAGCCTGGAAGCTTTACACAGATGGAGCTTCCAGTGTTGAAGGATCAGGGGCTGGTCTTGTACTAATCAACCCTGAAGGGTTAGAGTTCACGTATGCCCTTCGTTTGGAATTTCAGACAACAAACAACGAAGCAGAATACGAAGCCCTGATAGCAGGACTCAAGCTTGCAAAAAAGATGATGGTTCATAAGCTTCAAGTGTTCACCGATTCACTACTGGCTTCCAATCAAGTGAACGATAGCTACATCGCCAAGGAACCTAACATGAAAAAGTACAGAGAGAAGGCCAAAGAGATCATGAACACCTTCCAGTGTTGCAAGATTAAACAGGTTCCAAGGTCTCATAACAAGAAGGCTGATGCCCTTAGCAAGCTTGCTTCGTTAAACTTTGCTCACCTTACTAAAAAGGTGTTGGTTGAAGTGATGAAACATCCTGCAATATCAGAAATTGAAGTTCAAGACGTCATCACTGAAAATTAACCAAATTGGATGACTCCATTTGAAAGGTTCCTGCAAAGAGGTGAACTGCCCCAAGATCCTGTTGAAGCTGAAAGGATTCGGATCAAGTCTAAGCAATACATAATCCAGGACGAAATACTCTATAAAAAAGGGTACTTGGCCCCATTGCTTCGATGTGTTGGTCCTGAACAAAGCAGGTACTTGATCAAGGAGGTTCATGAAGGAATATGTGGAGCTCATTGTGGTCCAAGATCAGTTGTGGCAAAACTCATGAACCTAGGTTACTTCTGGCCTACCATGCATCGTGATGCATCAGAGCAGTTGAAGAAATGTGAAGCCTGCCAAATCCATGCACCTGTCCCAAAGAGTCCCAAGCATGATTTGGTGCCTATTACATCAGCATGGCCATTCCACAAATGGGGAATGGATATCGTTGGACCCTTCCCACCTGCAAAAGGAGGGGTCAAATTCCTGTTGGTTGCAGTTGATTACTTCACGAAGTGGCCAGAAGTGAAGCCTTTGGAAAAAATATCTGGGAAAAAGATAATTGATTTTGTCTGGGAAAGTATCATCTGTCGATATGGCTTGCCCGGGGTGCTAGTTACAGATAATGGCAAACAGTTCGTAGAAAAGCCATTCAGTGCTTGGTGCAAAGAGTATCGAATAACACAAGTCTTTAGCTCTGTAGCATACCCTCAATCCAATGGGCAGGTTGAAAGGATGAACAGAAGTGTGGTTGAAGAGATCAAGGCTAGGCTGGGTCGTCAAGGAGGAAATTGGTTGGAAGAACTACCAAGCGTTCTTTGGGCAATCCGAACCACTGAGAAAACAAGTAACAAGAAGACACCTTACAGCCTTACCTTCGGATCCGAAGCAGTCATACCTGCTGAAATTGGGGTCACCACACCCAGAACCCTTCATGTTGACATCCAGGCAAACGAACGTGAAACGTCACTCAATCTTGATCTACTAGAAGAAGCAAGAGACTTGGCAGCAATAAGAGAAGCCAGGTACAAACAAAAGATGGAGTCCTACTACAATGCCAAAGTCAAACATGAACGCTTCAAGCCAGGTGATCTGGTCCTCAGAAACAATGAAGCAAGCAAGAAAGAGAACCAAGGAAAGCTAGGACCAAAATGGGAAGGTCCCTACACCATCCTTGAATCCCACAAAGGAGGGTCTTACAAGCTTGCCAACATGGAAGGCAAGAAGCTCCCTCGACATTGGAATGGCAAGAACCTTAAAAGGTTCTTTGTTTAAGTTGTAAGAAAATGTTGTTCTATCTAGCAATGTAATGTTATCATCAAAGTGAATGAAAGGATCACTGAATCCTCTTTTGGAAATATTGTCTTTCTATCCTATGATCAGGTTGAGAATCTTGCAAGAAACTCCATGGCAAAGGCCATGTAAGGGGATGAGCTCCCAGGCCATTTCGCTCAATAGGTTCGAGGGTTGAACGGACCTATATAAGGGGTGAGTTCCTAAATCAATTCGACTCCATGAGATAAACAAAAAATAACTTTATAAATCTCATTGACAGGCTTGAACAACCTACACCAATCGTTCCTTAAGTTTAAAAAACAAACTTACGAAAATGCATTAAAAACACTTGTATAAGTGTATATAGGATAGGTGGTGACATGTTTGCCTAGACTACCTTAAGGATGAATGACTGCAGCATTCAACCTTTGAAGGTGCTACCGGATAAACATTCCCAAACAACAATAAAGACAAGCAAACACACAAAGCAACAAGAAACAAATAAAGGATGAACAACGATAAAACTTAAACAACAGCCACTAAGGCCTAACATTAAAAGGCTTTTAACAAAGCCAAGTAGTAGCATAATTGTTCGAAGGGCATCAGCCCACAACCATCAAAGAACCATCACAGGTTCTAACAAAAGATAAAAAGTGTTTGGAGACACAACCACATAGTTAATTGTTTTGACAAACCAAGATGCTAAGAAAGCTACGAATAGGAAGTTCAGGCATCATTACCAGACCCTGAAGGCTTGGAGGCTTCATCCTCATTCCCAGCCTTGACCACCTTTGCTTTCTTCGCCTTCTTCCCCTTCTTTGGTAGCTTCTCTACAAGACCAGCTTCAGAGGCTTCAACGCTGGCATCCTTAGAGAGTGTTTTAGTCACGTCCAAAGTCTCTTCACTATCGCCCGAATGTGCCCTCTTCCTCGAAACAGATTGAAGCACCTTAGCAGATACAGCTTCGTTCAGGCCTGCAGGCTTCAGTTCTCTCAGCTCCTTTAAAGGTTTCCCATAAAGGGAAGAAACTTGTGCCACATAAGGATAACTGGAGTGTTCCATCTTGAGGACAGTTTCCTTGAACACGTCCAAGGAGTTAGGCTGATAGAGGGAAGATTCTTCTAAGACCTGGCCAGACTCATGAGCTTTGAACCCTGCAACAAAGCCAGCATGCTTACCATGGGTTAAAAGCTTGGTGTACACTTCTCCAAGGGCAGAATTGAATTCGGCAGAGTGAAGGAGATAGGTAACAACTTGCTGGAAGCCTTCTTCAATTAACCACTTGTTATCACTTTGAGCAGCAGCAAGAGAAACCTCCAACTCCTTCTTTTCACTCTCAAATGCCTTCTTCTCTGCTTCCAAGGCCAACTGATCTGCTTCCACCTTCAGCCTAGCAGCTTCATGCCTTGCCATCTCAGCCTCATGCCCTCTCTTCAGTTCATCAATCAGGGCAATCAAAGTAATCTCCTTCTGGGCATACTCCTTAGCATCCCTCTTCATATCAGCTATAGACTGTTTCATCTCCTTCTTTTTCTTTGCAAACTCACTGTACTCACCCATAACCTTCCTAAACCTGCTAATCCCCTCTGGCAGCATAGCAGCCAAGTTGCAGGTACCCACCATCATCTTTGCCAACAGAGCATCATCATCCAAACCTTCAAGACAAGCCTTGGCACCAGGAGTGGCAAAGTGTGCCATAACCTCCTCACAAACAGCCGAAGACTTGAAGTTATCGCTTGATTTCACATTCCACCCAGGCACATACAAACCTTCCTCATCAAAGCTAGCCGACCCATCTGTTTCCTTCACCAACCCAACCTTAACCTTCTTACCCTTGCTTTTCTTGACAACCACATCCACAGGAGTATCATCCACTGTCTGATCCTTTTCATCATCAGATTCTTCAATGTCGTCACTGACTGTCACCGCTTCAGAAGGATCAGCAGGCTTAGCAGCTTTTAAAAGCCGTCTGCTGGACCTCCTTGTTGAAGCCTTCGACGAACTTGCTTTAGCAAAACCCTTGACATTGGGGACAACAACATAGTTGGTCCCATCATATCTCCCTTTCTCATACTTGGTCAGAGCATCCTCCCCATCTGCTTCTTCAGCATCAGCAAAAACAACACCCGAAGCATCATCACCCTTAATGAAGTCTAGAGCCGACATAACTGCAAAAAATACAACACATAAGGAAAAACCAAAAAGAAAGAATGAAATCAACAACAAATAAAAACTCATACCCTGATCATCCTTCATCACAACAGGATCTCTACCCGACTTGTCCCAATGAGTGCTAACACCGGATAACACTAAAAAAGGCTCAGCAAATGGACGAAGCCTCGAAGGACAGGCTCTAAGAGCTGTTAGAAAGTTATGATCAAGTTCAGACTCTGAAGGTTCCCCTTCATTGAGAACAGCCTCAGGATGCCTCCACACAGGCTTAAAAGGGAAAATAGAATCAGAGACCCAAAAGAACCTAGTCTTCCACTGCCCAACAGTTGTAACATGGGAGGAAAGAAGGTTTGTCTCCACTGATGATCCCTCGAAGGTGAACCAGTCACCATTCTTGGCAAGGCGAAAAAATCGCCTGAACATCAATAAAGTGGGATCATACCCTAAGGCTCTACAAAGACATTCAAAGTGTAACACACGACCAATACCATGTGGATGGATTTGACCAAGGGAAACCCTATAGTACTCAAGAAAATTCAACAGAAATACAGAGAAAGGATGACGAAGGTTTGCAAATTCGAAATGACGACAATATAAAGCAATGGAACCAGAGGGACATTCAGAAACAGCAAGTTGTTTGCCAGGAGCCACGGGATTAAAAGACAAATCTATATCCCACTCCGAACAAAACGATTCAACCTCTTTCTGAGAAAGAGTTGAAAAAGTAACGGCCATGTCCTTTTTAGCGCCCATTGTGCTTAAAAGGATGATCAGTAAACAAAACAACAAGAAGAAAGACTAACCTGCTGTGTTGAAAATCACGAAACCCTAAGATGGATCAAACGTTTGTGGAGAAGAAGATGAAGAAATGAAAAGAGTAAAGTAGAAATTGAAATGTGGAAGGGTTAAAAAGGAAAAAGAAAACGGTTATTTTAATTTAAAAACTGTCATTATGACATGCAATAATCAACTCTGAACAGACTGCCACATGTCACATCAGGGTCCAATCAAAATTAAAACACTGAGTAATAACCGCCCAAATCACAGCGAACCCTCGAACCTTTCAAGCAAGGAATAATCTAAGAAAACAGTCAGAAGCTTTCAAGATACCTCATCAAACCTTCTGACTTGGGGGGCTGATGACGTGGGTAGCTCAAAGCAAAAATAAATAAACGATATTACCAAACGATGCTTAAAGGGTTGGAGCCTACAAGGGTTCGACAACCAGCAGCATCCTAAGTCAAAAAGATGACTTGTCCCGTCATCTTTTTCATCGAGCAAAACAAACAAACTGATGGAGTAACATCAGTTAATAGACCGCAGGTCCATAGCAGCCACTTGCCTTTTGTGGGATGTCCTTTAGTTGCAACAAGGCTCAAGGTTATATGCTTTCTCCTTATAGAATGCTCTTTTCTCTATAAATCAGAGGCTGATTCTCAGCCCTGGACACCATCTCAATCACTCTCACTTCACTCTTATTATTCTTTTGGTCTCGCACGTGGAGAGAACAATCCTCTTCACTCGGATCTCAAGAGCTCCCACTTCTGGTTTTGAGTTTATCTCAAACCAGAATCTTAAAGCATCTAAAACAATAAATATAACCTTGAACCTCCTTCTACGTTTGCAACGTAGAAGGACACCACGACCTGCGTTAGGCAGAGTAGAACCCTTGAACCCCCTGAACCTCCCTTGTGACTCAGAACCAACATTAGACAGTTATTTGTTGTAGCAACATTACACATATTTGCTAACCACAAGGAATGAACCTCCGTCGTTTGGAAGGACAAATTCTTAACCAACATCAAGTTACAACTAGGCCAAACTGCCAAAGCCCTTTGGACACATTATCTTTCCTCTACCAACACATTTACCTTCCTTTCAAGTTTCAACAACACTCTTTCATCTAAAAATCATAGTAACCCATATATAAACCTTCAATTATTTTGAAATCCTATCAGTTTCACTTATTCAATTATTAAAAACTAAATAGCTCGATTCAGTCGATTAACCAAATAAGGATAACCATTAGGCTAAAAGGCCAATAAGAAAGGCCAAGTGTTCATAAAGGCTAAATATGAAAACAAAGACAAAAAAGGCAAGACACATGGTACATTCGGTCTTAGAAAATAATTTCAAAACAGCATGAAAACAACAAAGTTGTAATAGATCCAAATATCCCTAACATTGATCTACTAAGAACCACAAGTTTGGCAAGAAATGTTGATGCCATTACAATTGATCATGTTAACGGTAATATCAGATACGTCAAACACCAAAATCGTAATTGAACTACAATTTTCAGTTAATTGTTTATAGCTTAACCGAACCATCAGCTAAATTTGTTATTTCAGTTAGGTCGGTTAAATAGTTTATGGTTCAGTTAGTTAATTAATTTGCTCACCTAGCTTGTTTTTATGCTTAGAATACAAAATCCTTAAAATTTTATGGCCTAAGAGTGTGTGTGTGTGGGGGGTTGGCCCAAGGGCGGGGAGGATTCCACTGGCGTGGGGCGAGGGGGGGGGGGGGCTCTGAGGTGGCTGCATGTTATTGGTGGTTTTCTTTTTTTTTTTTTTTAAATCTTACACACAAACAATAACAATATTCAAAATTCCTTTCACCCCCTTCCACTCCTCACCATATTTTTATCCTTCAAATATGGGTCCCACAAGTGCCACATGCCGCTTCCCCCGTACTCTCAAAGCGGTAGCTTTAGTTGTTTGTACTGCGACAATGACATGGCCAGTGGTGGAAATGGTAACAATGACACTAGTGGTGCAAGCAAGTGGTGTAACTCAGTAGGGCTGTAAACGAATCGAACGAACAAGACCTTGTTCGTGTTCGTTCGTTAAGGAAATTATTTGTTCACAAACAGTTTGTGAACACTTACCAAACGAATTTTTTTGTTCGTGTTCGTTTGTTAAAGAAACAATCGTGTTCGTGTTCGTTTGTTAATTTTGTTCATCAACGCACACAAACACAAACGGACTTATATTAACTTTCGAATAAGATCGAATTTACATAAATTAAGACATTAGTTAGATCCACTCAAAGTATAACCTAATTATCCAAAGATGTGGAGGGTGTCGGCGCTGGAACATGGAAACATATACTGAGCAATGAGAGTGGATACTAAAAGTAGGGTTATTGATATCATATAGCCATATATTTTACCTTACATGAATTATTTATTTGGTTATTTATTTAGGTAAAATAAATAAAAATAAAATAATATATAAAATTTATAGAAATTAAAAACCTTATTAAGCTATCGTACACAAACGAACATAAACGAACACGTTACCGAACGTTTACGAACATAAACGAACGAGGGCAACCTTTGTTCATGTTCGTTCGTTTAATTAAACGAACGAATTTTTTTGTCCGTGTTCGTTCATTTATTAAACGAACGAACACAAACGAACTTCCCGCCGAGCAGTTCATGAATTGTTCGCTGAAAGTTCAGTTTGTTTGCAACACTAGGTGTAAGTCATCCGTAAGATCTAATTAACTAGTTGTATGATTTGAGCGGTGTTATGTTAAATCTACAAATAGCAAAGAATTCTAAATCAATAAAGTGAATGAATTATGCTATAGGTCCTTATAAACTTTTGGATAAAGTGAAAAAAAAAAACCCTACAAAACCAGTCGTATCATCATAATCAACTAAAATTCCACGTCCTTTAAACACCACATGAAAACATAGCATTAGATGAGAGTGTGGTCCACACTATAATAAACAATTAAACTTGATTGAGGGCGAGATAAAGGAATGAGCTGGACGTTGTCCTTTGCATTATTATTATCGGACAAAACATCAAATATTTAGTCTAAAGTTGGTAACAAGTTTTTCGATATGTTTTATCCTATTTATTGTGATTTTTATTTTCGCTTTTATAACAAAAAGGGGTTTGTATGATTTCATCCGGATTAACGTTCGATTCTGAATATGTTGGTATAAATGTATAATCATCACTGTTTGCTGAAAGACAGGTGGGAAAATGTTCTTTTATCGTATTCGAATCAAAACTAGGAAAAATTATATTGCTAAAGTACAAACACGTTTATCTTAACCTTTTGATTGAAAATAATTAGAATGTTTATATTGGTTTGAAGTCATTGTCAAATTAGTAGTCACTACTACAACGAAAAATAAATAAAATGATTCGTTAATATATATATATACAGTGTTGCAAAACTCGGTTTGGTCTTTTACTCGGCGACCTACCCTGGAGTGAGTACTCGGAGAGTAATCGGTCAGCTCGGCCTTGTTTTGCAACAGAGTATATATATATATGGGGGGGGGGGGGTGTTATCGTAAAAAGTAACAAAAGCGTGCGAAGTACATCATAATTACGTAATGTTAATTACTTAATTACGTAATGTATGACAAAATTATATATAAAACTAATTACGTAATGAATGATAAAAACATATATTTTGAGTGGCATAAATTACGTAATCTGTTCTTCATAAATCCGTAATGAAAAACATATAATTACGTAATGCTTTCATGAACAGACAAAACACATTCATGAACAGACAAAAACATTACGTAATTATCACGTACTTCGTACACTTCGCACGTTTTGAAGACTTTGTATTTGAACCGGTACCTATATATATAATAAAACGTAAGGGTTTTGTTAATTAGTTTCACATAATATCCGGTTATGCTACATTAGATTATCTTAATGATTTTTTTTTTTGGGTCAAAATTAACATTTGTTTCATTTGTACTTAGGATTCCTACGCGTTAACAAATTATGAATCAAATATGATATATTTAATGTCTATTTTTATGCATATTTATAAATTATCTATATCAAATAAAAATACATTTTACTAATGGTGTTCACACGTCATTCTTTGTAGTGGCAATGGTAGTGATGGTGATAATCGTAGTAGAGGTGGTTGTATATTATAGTAGTGCTTGTATATTGTAGAAATCAAGAATAATTTTAGAGAATTGAAAATTAAACTATGAAAGTTGTAACAGACATTCACTGCGTTTGATCTCTTGTGAAAGCTATGGGGTGTACCACCCTAAAACCTTGGTGCCATCAGCCATGGCATGAAACACCATGTCGCCTCGAGCCACGACTTGATTGGTTTGGTGTGAAGAACTGCGTTAATGTGAGGTGTGGAAGCTTGGGTGTGCATCTATAGACTTCCAAAGTTGTAATTTTTTATTTAGTTTTTAATATATTTCATAGGTGTGGAGATTGGATGTAAAAAGTTGAACTATGCCCCCTACGTGGAAAAGCCTGTCGGAATGATGTGAAATTGAGTAAAGATAATTTACAAAGTACTCATCTCCCTACCCCAATACTTTTCAATTGTTTCAGGTTCATCCAACTCTATACAGATCAGTGAAGGATCGTTCATGTGGATAGATTGTCTAGTCATTCCTAACCAGACGTTAAATCTGTTATTTCTTCACTATCTGTAGAATTCTATGGTTCAAACCCCTGATTATTATTCCATTGAACCTTTCAATATATACAAGATACAATCCCCTTATTTTAGGGAAGAGATAAACTATAATATTAGAGATAGATATTATCTATATTTACAATTCAAACTATATTATCTATTACACCCCCGCAGTCGAAGCAAGAGGAGGGCGAATGTTGAGACTGGAGCGGAAGTCATCAAATAGCACACGTGGTAGACCTTTGGTGAAGATGTCAGCAATCTGAAGACGTGTCGGAGTATGGAGAATCCGAATAGTGCCGCGTTTAACATGCTCACGAACAAAATGAATGTCAATCTCAATGTGTTTGGTGCGTTGATGTTGTACCGGATTATTAGACAAGTATATGGCACTGATGTTATCACAATAAACCAGGGTGACAGTAGATAAAGGCCGATGCAACTCAAGAAGTAAATTACGGAGCCAGCAAACTTCAGCAACAACATTAGCTACTGCGCGGTACTCAGCTTCAGCACTGGATCGAGAAATAGTAGTCTGTCGCTTTGACGACCAAGATAAGAGATTAGGACCCATGTAAACACAATAACCTGAGGTAGAGCGGCGAGTATCCAGGCATCCAGCCCAATCAGCATCTGTGTATGCTCGAAGAGAAACCGCAGGACAGGAGGATAAAGTAAGACCGTACGAAGCCGTGCCACGAATGTATCGAATAATACGCTTTAAAGCGTTCCAATGATCCAAAGTGGGGCTGTGCATATGAATGCACACCTGCTGAATAGCATAGGTAATATCGGGTCTGGTAAAAGTTGGGTACTGAAGTGCCCCAGCTAGACTACGGTATAAAGTGGGATTTTCGAATGGAGCACCCGAGGTAGTACTCAATTTGGGTTTGGTGTCAACCGGAGTCGCAACCGTGTTACAATTCTCCATACCTGCACGACTGACTATATCCAGAGCATAGGATTGCTGCGACAAAAACATCGTGTCACCTGTGTGAGAGACAGATATACCGAGAAAATAGCTGAGTGGTCCAAGATCTTTCATGGCAAATTCAGCCGCAAGGCTGCCCATGAGCTTCTTGCGAAGAGAGTCTAAAGAAGCAGTAAGTATAATATCATCAACATAAATCAATAAGTAAGCTATATCACCCCCGTGGTGGTAGGTGAAGAGAGAGTTGTCACATCTACTCTGCAAGAAACCAATAGAAGTAACAAAATCGGTGAAACGTTGGTACCAAGCCCGAGGTGCCTGCTTAAGGCCATAAAGAGATTTGGTCAGACGACAGACATGATCAGGATAGTCCCGATGACAAAATCCCATGGGTTGGTACATATAAACAGTTTCAGTGAGATTCCCATGTAGAAAGGCATTAGTAACATCCAGCTGATGAATTGACCAAGACTGAGAAAGTGCCAAGGTCAACACAGTACTAATGGTGGCCGGTTTAACAACCGGACTAAAAGTTTCCCCACAATCAACCCCAATTTCTTGGTTTCTACCATCACAAACCAAGCGAGCTTTGTACTGCTCAAGAGTACCGTCAGACCTGTATTTGTGGCGAAAAAGCCACATGCTACGAATAACATGCATATCAGGATGTCTCGGGACAAGTTCCCAAGTCTTGTTTTTAATTAAAGCATTAAATTCGTGTTTCATGGCGTTAAGCCACTCCGGGTTAGACAAGGCATCTTTGGGAGTTTTAGGTAAAGGTGTAACTGTGGAGGTGGTCAAATTAAATATTTGTTTTGGCTTGTGAATACCGGACATGGCTCGGGTGTGCATGGTACGGGTGGGGGGCGGTGGTGGAGGGTTCGGGATGGTAGTAGTGGACGGGCCAGGGGTGGTAGTGTGGGAGGGTCCGGGTGAGTGTTGGTTGGTAGTTGGGCCAGTGGAGGTAGTTTCGTTGGTAGTTGGGCCGGTGGAGTTTTTGGGTGTAGGTGGGTTATTTGGGCCGAGAGGATTGGATGGCGAGTGGGAAGGTGTGGACGGGGAAGGACTGGGCTGGGAGTTTGGGCCAGGTGGTGTGTGTTGGGCTGACGACAGAGGTGAGGTAGAAGGGTTGTTATTTTCGGGAGGCAGATTAGGAGGTGGGGTAGGGGTAGTTGTGCATAGGGAGGGGTGAGGAGTGTCATCGAGGAAGTTGTATGTGTGAGGGGTGGTTTTGTGTTTCTTGGCAAAGGGGAAGATGGTTTCGTCAAACAAGACATGACGATTAATGGTAATGGTGCGGGTTGTTAGATCTAGGCATTTGTACCCTCTATGGTTGGAAGGATACCCCAAAAAGACACATGGGTGAGAACGGTAAGCAAGTTTATGAATAGTGGTTTGAGGAATGAGGGGGTAACAGACACATCCGAACACACGAAGGTGATCGTATGTGGGAAGGCAATGGTAGAGGCGTTGTGTAGGGGTTTGGAAATTATGGATTTTGCTTGGTATGATGTTGAGTAGGTAAGTGGCGGTGTCAAGGGCATGTGGCCAATAGGTTGTGGGCATGGAGGAATGCGCCAGAATGGTACGCATAAGGTTGTTAATGGTTCGGATTTTACATTCAGCTTTGCCATTTTGGGAGGAGGTGTGAGGGCAAGAAAAACGAAAGTGCATGCCGTTAGAGTTACAAAAATTATGAAACTGATTATTGGCATATTCACGACCGTTGTCACATTGGAGTTGTTTGATTTTAGTGTTGAATTGGGTTTGGACAAAATTATTAAATTTTGTGAACATGGCAAAGACGTCAGATTTATGGGCAATAGGGTAGGTCCATAAAAAATTGGTGAAGTCATCCAAAAACAACACATAATAACGGTGACCCCCGTTAGACATAATAGGGGAGGTCCAAACATCACTATGAACAAGATCAAATGGCATAAACGTACCTGTATTAGAAGTAAAAAACGGAAGTCTAGTGTGTTTACCAAAAATACAAGCACTGCAAGTTTTATTATTTAAAGAACTACAAGAAATAGAATTAGAAGTCTTTAAATTATTTAAAATAGCAGGGCCAGGGTGACCGAGCCGTTGATGCCAGATGTCTTGTGAGATAGCTGCATAAGTGGAAGCAGTAGTGAGGTTGGTGATGTTGGAAGGGCTGAGAGTGTAGAGATCCCCCAAGATATTGCACCGTAGGATAGGTTTCCTGGTCTGAAGGTCCTTCACAGTAAAACCATAGGGGTCAAATTCAACAGATAATTGATTATCAGTTGTAAAGCGACGAACAAAAATTAGGTTTTTAACTAGGTTAGGGGCATAAAGGACATTGTTAAGTTTAAAAGGTGGGAATGGTGGAGGTAAGGTAATATTGCCTTGGCCTAAAACCGGAATGGTTTTACCATTCCCAACAATAATGTTGCGAATAATGCTAGAATTAAAAATAGAGGGGAACTTATCAGATTGAGGAGACATTGTACCTATAGCGCCGGTATCCATGGTCCAAGATGAATCATTGTTATGAAGTGCCAGATTGTACAGCGTCTGAGCGATATCCGTAGGGGAGTACGACGCCGAGTACGAGTGGGCTGTGGGTCCAGCATCCGGTTTAGGGCCTAAGAGGCCAGCAGTGTTGTTGGGTTTTGGGCCTGGTGAGCCTGGTATGGGCCGGAAGCGGGTCTGTTGGGGGGCGCCGATTGATGGGTGTAGTTGTTAGGGGGGTAGTGGGCCTGTGGTGAGTTTGGGTATTGTGGGATTGGGCTGTTAGGATAGGGGCAAGGAAGAAACGACCAGGGGGCCCAAGGTGAGTAGGAATAGGATCGTTGTGGGGTGAACCAGGGAGGTGGCTGTTGCCACGGGGAGTTATTTTGCCAGACATTCTGTTGGAAACGACCCCGGCCGTAGGAACCACGACCGCGGCCTCGGCCACGGCCGAGGCCCCGCTCACGACCAGTGTCATCGGTTTGGGTTTGGTTTGGGGGTTCGATAGGTTGGGTTGGGTTCAAGGTGAGAGTATTTAGTGCGGTACCGGCGGATTTAGCCGCTTGTGAGGTTTAGGTGATTTTCTGGTCTTCGACCTGGCAGAGTTGTGAGCGTGTGTTATAGAAGTCGGGTAAGGGTTTGGTTTGTTGTAGGATGAGTTTTATGGTTTCGTATTGGTCGGTTAGGCCGGTGAGGATTTGCATGACGAGTTGGTTTTCAGTGACATTGGCGCAAGGGCTAATGAGTTGGTCATAGAGAAGTTTCATGTACTGACAATAAGAAGACATGTCAGAGAAACGCTCTAGACGGGTGTTAAAAAATTTGTTTTGTAGGGATATGGTGCGGGCGGCTTGGTTATCAAGAAAAAGGTTTTTGAGGCGACACCAGGCATCGTAGGCAGTGGTATTAGTAATCATGATGGTATGAACGAGATCTTGAGTGATAGTGCCATAGATCCATTGGAGAACTATGGCATCCAATCGTTCCCAAGACTCGTGGTAAGTAGGTGTAGCGGATGACTCAGGTTCCTTGGCAGCCGCAGTGGTCGTGGGTGGTACTCGGGGTAACAGGTGATCGTATACTTCATACGCTTTGCAGTGTATGATGAATAATTCAGCCCAGGTATTGTAGTTTTCGGTCTGGCGATCAGGGATAAGGGGGATGAAGTTCTTGATGTTGGTAACGGCTACTGCTGGATGTATGGAAGACATCGTGGGATAGGAGATGTGGTAGTGATCGGAAAAAAATTCGAGGGATGAGTGGAAGGTTACGGCAGGAAGAGGAAGCAAGAAAAAAAAAATAGGGTTATGGCTCTGATACCATGTAGAATTCTATGGTTCAAACCCCTGATTATTATTCCATTGAACCTTTCAATATATACAAGATACAATCCCCTTATTTTAGGGAAGAGATAAACTATAATATTAGAGATAGATATTATCTATATTTACAATTCAAACTATATATTATCTATTACTATCATTTTTTTTAAAATGATACTTTTTTTTTCAGAATACTTTCTCATAGTTTTTAGTTCTTACGTGCGTTAAGTCTCGAATAATAAACTAGAAGAAATGAAAAGTGATCATGAAAAACACATGTTGGAAGTTCATTTTAATCTATAGGATCCATGCTCACTTCATCAATGACAACCGTGTGGTGTGCGAAATCTGAAATTAAGTAAATATTTAGACAAAATTACACGGATGGTGCCTGTGGTTTTCATGTAATAACGCCTTAAGGTACTAAGCAAGTTTTTTAACTTCTTTAGGGCCCATGGTTGAGTTTTTGTAACGAAAATGGGTATTAAGGTTTGTTTTTGTAACAATGTTGGGTACTAATACTAACTATTGTTAAATTTTCTGTTAACTTTAGTTAAAGTGATTAAAATGCATTTTTATAAACTAGAGGGGCCATTATGTAATAAACTTCATTTACAAAACCCTTAGTACCCAAACATAAAACTTTAGATAAACCACAGGGACTAACCATGTAATTAACTCATTATTTTATTAAATGTATTTATTTTTAAAATTTTTAATTAAATAAGGAATTTTTAATTAAAACATTGTTTTATTAAATATATTTATCCCATTATTTATAAAAATAAATCCAAGTTATTAGATTAATAGTTGTAACCATAAAGAAAACATTTAACTTAATGTTGGATGGACTTGTGTGAGTTTTTTCCCAATTAGGTGTAGGTGGAAAACTTATTTACCAAAATGGGTGTTTTGAAAAATATTTATCAAAATGGGTAATTTTTTAAATCTTAGCTTTTCTCACTCCTAATTTATTGAATAAAAAGAATTTTTATTTAGTAATATGTTATCTGACAAATAGATTTTTCAAAAAAAAAAAAAAAGGTGTGGGTGAAAAATTATTTACTAACAGGCGTACTTTGTTTTTTTTTTTCTTATTCTCATACTATTTTATTTAACAATGAGATTTTAGAAAAGTTTTTATTTATTTATTATAATTATAATTCTTTTATTAACTTTGGTTAACATATTCTAGGTTAAATAAAGAGTTAAATGCCAAAATGGCCCCTGTGGTTTGACCCAAATTGCCACTTTGGTCACTTTTTTGAATTTTTTGCCAAAACCACCCCTCAAGTATCGAAAAGTGCCAAAATGGTCCATATTTAACTGAGTTTTTAACTGAGGATGGAAAGTCAGTTAAGTATCAGGGGCATTTTCGTCATTTCATCCCAACCCCCCCCCCCCCTCTTCTTTTTCTTCTGCAAATACAAGCACCACCCATCTCCACAACCTTCACCAACCACCACCACCACCACCCTTCACCCACCACCACCACCACCCTTCACCCTCCACTCGACAGTCGACAAACACTGCAGAATGCATCTGTTGATTACCCGTTCCCTCTCTCGTCTCCACCCCTTCATCTTTACCAACATCCAACCATCATTAATCCTCCAATTCCACACTTTAGAATCTAAAAACACAACAAAACCCTTATCACCCATCTCATTTCCCAATCATAAAACCCATATAACACCATACCCAGATCATGATCAACTCACGGTCAACCAGTCAACAATCTCAAAACCCATCTTCTCTCTCTCTAAAACCTAAAACCCTAGCTTTTACTCTCTCTTTCTCTCTCTAAAACTCGTTCGATTCATCTCTGATCTGTACACATATTAGTGTATGGATGATAACGATAACGTTGATCCAACCGTCGGCGTCGGATTTTGATCGGATTGGATCTGACGTTGCCGGTACCTCTGTATCGTTTCCTGAGTTAGGTGCAGGTGTAGGTGTAGTTGCAGGTGTTGTTCATCCCTTATTGGCTCTGTTCGGTTCCTGTTAAGTAGTCCCTCTCTTGTTCATCCCAAAACCGGTGCTGTTATTGGTACTCCGGCGTTCTCCGCCGTCCATATCCGTCGTCCGTCAGGTAGAGTTCACGGCGTTTTAAACATTGCTCGTTCTCTCTCTCTTTCTCTAACTCTGTTCTCTCTCTCTCTCTAACTCTGTTCTCTCTCTCTCTCTCTGCTCGTTCCCCTCTCTCTCTCTCTAGATCTACCAGTGAATGGGCAGATTTGTTTGGTATTATGTTTTTATTTATACAAACATGTGTGTGTGTTTTCTTGACAGTGAATGGGCAGGGGGGTGGTTTGGGTTCTTGAAATCAGATGAGGAAGATGGGTTTTGAGAAGGAGTGAGTTGAAAAAACGAAATTACCCCTCAGACTTAACTGACTTTGCATACTCAGTTATAAACTCAGTTAAATATGGGTCATTTGGCACTTTTCGATACTTGAGGGGTGGTTTTGGCAAAAAATTCAAAAAAGTGACCAAAGTGGCAATTTGGGTCAAACCACAGGGGCCATTTTGGCATTTAACTCGTTAAATAAACTATTAACTTTCCTTAAGAATATTTTTCATAAAAGTTTGTCTTGGTTTTTAAATGTTTTTATATGTATTATTAAAAATGATTTTTGAGTTATAAGTGTAAATATTAACTTTCTGAAAGTGAATAAAAAGAATTTACGAAATAATAGAAAACTTTCTATTAAAAATAAATAAATAAAGTTGCAATTGGCATCAGAGGCTATCCGTTTCCTGACCAGGGTCCAGCGAGTTATTCATAGTAGTGTCTCGGCTCCGGGTGGGCAAGGTTACATTTTTAGTCGGTTAGAGTTTGCCATTCAGAAAGGGCTGACGGCGCAGCTTGTTGCCCGCCTTCCCGCTATCTTGATGTAATTTATAATGTTTTTTTATATTTAATGAAAATTAATATTGTATTTAAAAAAGATGTAATTTAAAAATATGATACCAGAGAGCGTCTATCCTAATTAAAAAATATTTATGACATAATAGAAAACTTTCTATTGAATATGAGTGAGAAAAACTAAGTTTTTGAAAAAACACTTATTTTAGTAAATATTTTTCAAAACATCCATTTTAGTAAATAAGTTTTCCACCTACGCCTATTTGGGAAAAAACTCGACTTGTGTTATGGTTACAACTATTAATCTAATAACTTGGATTTAACTTATAAAATTGTTTTCTTTATGTGATTGAATTAAGTGTTATTTTTGGCCAAAAAGATGCAAACCCAATTCAAGAAAATTAAAAAAGATATAAACAAACAGAAGTTGAATTTTTATAAATAAAAAAAAGAAAGTTTTTTTTTTCTTCTTCAAGAACTGGTGGGCTTAGTAGGTTTGGACCTATAAGGTAAAAATCATTTTTGAATTTCATTAAAATCCATAAGTAAATAAATAACATTTAGAACGTTTATCTATCTTAGAAGTGTATTTATTTTTATAAATAATGAGATAAATATATTTAATAAAACAATATGTTTTAATTAAATATTCCTTATTTAATTATAAATCTTAAAAATAAATACATTTAATAAAATAATGAGTTAATTACATGGTTAGTCTCTGTGGTTTATCTAAAGTTTCATGTTTGGGTACTATGAGTTTTGTAAATGAAGTTTATTACATAATGACCCCTCTAGTTTATAAAAGGGGTAAGTTTGCTAAATAGTAACTTAGTTTCAGTAGTGTTCCAATCAAGTCACTCATGAAAATTTTTGTTCCAATTAGGTAACTAAAGTTATTTTAATGTTCTAATCATAGACAATTTACCTATTTAGAAGGTTATCAATCCATGTATGACTTTTATTTGGTTATTTTTTAAAGGGGTAAGTTTGCTAAATAGTAACTTAGTTTCAGTAGTGTTCCAATCAAGTCACTCATGAAAATTTTTGTTCCAATTAGGTAACTAAAGTTATTTTAATGTTCTAATCATAGACAATTTACCTATTTAGAAGGTCATCAATCCATATATGACTTTTATTTGGTTATTTTTTAAAATGTTGACTTGGATTATCAATAACAACATGGATTAAAAAATTAGAAATATATTTTTAAAATTGCGAAAAATTTAGAAAAAATATGAAAATTACAAAAAAAGAATATGAAGAAAAATTCAAAGTAATTATAAAAAAAATAAGTAAAAGTAAAAGACTAACGAAAAATTTTAAAAAATGCGAACTTTTTTAAAAATGGAAAAAAATATTATTTTTCGCAATTTATATAATTAAAAAATATAAAAAAAATTTAAAAATAAAAACATTTTTTAAATTTTTGCAATGTTTTTTAAATATTCACAATTTTTATAAAACATTTTTTTCCCAATTAGATAAGTCAACTTTACTTCGATGTTCTAATCAGGTCACTGAAGTTGACTTTATTATTCCAATCATAGATATTATACCTGCTATTAAGGTAAACTATATATGAATAGAACATAAAATAAACTTTAATGACTTAATTAGAACACATTTTTTTATGAGTGATCTAATTAAAACACTAGTAAAACTTGATTACCATTCTATAAAATATTCCCTTTATAAAAAGGCATTTTAATCACTTTAACTAAAGTTAACAGAAAATTTAACAATAGTTAGTATTAGTACCCAACATTGTTACAAAAACAAACCTTAATACACATTTTCGTTAAAAAAACTCAACCATGGGCCCTAAAGAAGTTAAAAAAACTTGCTTAGTACCTTAAGACGTTATTACATAAAAACCACAGGCACCATCCGTGTAATTTTGTCAAATATTTAACAAATATGATAACGTTGATTTAAGGATATAACTTCATATCATTTTAATTAAATCTAATAGGATATTGTTTATAATGCATGTTTATTGAAGGGTGATTTTTTAACGGCTAAGCGTTACTCTTTCAAACTTCTATATACACAAATAATATACCCCCTTTTCTAATGACGTGTCAACCACCGTGACACCGGGCGCAGTGACCAAGGTCGACTACTCGACCACCGTCAGCCCGTTGGCTCTTTCAAATGCGTGGAAACCCAACCTCCACCCGCCCGAAGGCACGAAAGTGGAATAATCGGTAAAACATCGCCTTTCATCCAAGTCGAACCGGCGCCACCCATATTCGCTCTTCACCTGGATGACGCAGCAAATAATCGGGAGAGTGAGAATCAAACTTAGGTCACAAGGAACACTAAGTATTTCTACAACCATTCCACCACCACCTCATTGGCAAATAATACACCCCTTGCTTGAAATTAAACCCAAGACTTTCCAGTATGTGACCATAGTCTTTACCAAATAAGCTAGCCTCATTTAGCATAGAAGGGTGATTTACATAGCATTTTAAAATGATTATTATTGTTATTTAAAGTTTCAATTAGTGATTATGAATTTGATTCCTAGATTATTTAATTAAGATGAAAATAATTTAATTTGGATAATTTATTAAAAACTAGCTTTTTTATGTACGCCCGCGTTGCGGCGCGCTAAAATGGGAATCACTCTGATGTTTATGCCGCAAACGACTATGCAATTGATGAAGGTAATAGTAATGCAGACAAAGACCAGTTACATTAACTTTAAAGTTACCGTAAGGACGCATAACATGTTTTCAAAATATTCCAAAACAACATGTATACACACTTTATAATACACATTAAACATTGCTAACCAAATATAAAATATAAGTTGCTAGCATTATTCAAAACCTGTGAAGTCGTTAATTGATTGCATCCAAAGTGGCTTCATCTTTCATAGCGTGCTAAACACTTTATGGACGATGGTCCCTCAATGAACATATAGCTAGCCCAGTCGTAACCCCTTTGATCCCCACCCGGTTTCTGATCTACTAATCCTAGAACGTACCATTTGCGAGTTTCTGCCATATGAAGGGCAATCCCATTTTTCGGGCCCGTCTCATCTCCACAAGATCCTCTACCTCTCTAAGTTGAGACCATTTAAGACATCGGGTCATTATTTCTACCCAACTTTGTGGTAGGGTAGTTGGAGAAACCGTTGTATTTCCCTAATGGTCTACCAGCTTCCTTAAAGCGCATCTTGTAGTTACTACATTTTCTGAAATCGCTCTTGAATCTGCGAGGCACATTACGAACATACCTCATGTGACCAGTTCCAGACATCTTCCCCTGTTCGCCTTTACGCTCCAATTATCTACATTCATCAAAAATCAAAATCAATCAATAGTCAATGTACAAACAAATAATACTAATCATGACTATAACTTAATGCCACTTTTTGTTCATTTTGAAAACAACTGCTTCTTTTATCATGCCATCATGGTTTCACATATGTGTTTCTTCAACAGCAAGATTTCTGAATAATAAAGTTATTATATAATGGCATTGAAAATATGTAGAAATTAGGGAATTTTATCCCATAACTACATATCTTATATATGTGACTCAATTAAAGGATCTTGCAGTTAAAGAAACATGTTTGAAATTTTGTGTGATTGAAGTTAGAATAGTAGTTTTCAACTGTAAAACACTGGGCATTTCAAACATATTGTACAACAAATCAACAATCGTTACATCAAATACAATCACAGATAGAGTAAATGTGAAGGTCATCGGTCAACTGCATTCAGAAGCAAACCATGAATTAAAACTTAAATATTCAACTTTTGACTTTAACTTTGGTTATTGTTGCTATACAGCCTGTGTGCATCTCTCTTATTCATAACAATTGCCTAATAATGTTTTAAATTTGTCATGTATACTATGCCACTAAAGTAAAAGTTACTAATCACTAATACAACATTATTGAATAATTTGCAATTAGGTAAATAAATCCAAGGAAATATCCCACTTCGTAGTTAACATATCACCGAATGTAGAAAAATTAAACCAATTTTAATTCTAAAGAATCATGTTACAACCTCTACAAGCATCAAAATTAACCCCACCAAAAACTAAATCTGTTATAAGAACTCGTAGAAACTTACCTGACGCCGACGGAACCCTAGCCTTTGTTGAAATCTTTGCCGCCGCCAAGATTCTGGGTAATGGTTATTTGTGTTGTATGTTTCTAGATCTCTCATCGTCGTTCCTCATGCCGTTTGCTGGAGAACCGAAACCATCAATTACTTTGGTGTTTCAACATGATAAAACATCGGTAACGGATGGTCGCCATGTATTCTTAGCCCATAGCCATGCTCGTGGAGGGTCGCCATGTATTCTCCGTTCGTGTCCCAGTTCAGACCACTGCCGAGATAAAAGAGGGGGGTGTTTGTGGCCGGCCCGGCCCGGCGTGACCCAACCTGTTTACCTCATAATAGTCATAAAGTACAAGTCATGGATGTACTTCAATGTGTCGGGACCAGCGATGTGAGCTTCTACCCTGGAACTCATGGCCTCCTCTAGCCATTTTCCAATTCCAGCAATGAATTCGTCAAAGTCAACTTCATTATTTCCAGATGTGTGAAAATCTTTCATAACTTTATTAACAGCATCATCTTCGTTTAAATTTATTTCATACAAACGCATTCCTACAACCAAAGCCCTCAGCTAGTCAGCTCTGAATGTGAGAGTTTCTCATCTGCATCTGAGTCGATGGATGTAAATAGCCTGTCATTGATTTTTGTAAAAGGTTATTAATACAAGGCACATAATGCAAATAGCCAAATACAAACTAAAAAGATGTAAAGAAACTGACTTTTTAAGAACATCATTGTTAGGTTTCCCATGATCATCCAAGAGGCGTCCAAGTGCACGCATTTTTAAATACTTGAGAATTCTAGATTTTACATGCTTATGCTTGGAAAAAGCTAGGCTGAACAACCTGAAAATACATGTAGGTTATTAATCGACTAATTAAAGAGTCGCAATATAAAACAATAATCCTCAAGCTTGTAAGCAATGCATTGGCATTGCAGACTTAATATTTACCTGATAAACGCAGTATGCAATTAACAGACAGACTGATACAATAAGCCCGATCAAAACTGCCAAGTGACTTCCAGAATCGAAATGCATAATTTGTGGGAAATGAACAACAATAAACGGTAGCAGTGTAGCACAGATACACCAGATCCTGCAGTATGACAGACGCAATATACACAAGAATTAAACTTAAAAGTCATCAATTACATGTTTGTTTCATGAAACAAAGATTTAATCATTTAAGACATTAAATTATCTTTCAACAAAAATGTGAGTCACATGTATACTTATAAGAAATCCTGTACTTTTATTAATTCCCTATAACCTTAAACCACCAAACATCAAAACCACCCAAGGCCATATAACTTAAAGAGGTAACCGGGAAACCAACTACACGTTAATGCAGTTGCAGAGTGATGAAAATACTATCACACAATATATCAAAATGGGTTACTATAGAATATATTTCTTGTAGAAGTCTTTCAAAGAATCAAAATATTAAATGTTTATCTAATAACCAAATAATACCTTCCCCTTTTGCCATAAAATATATATTTATACATACAGAAGGATGGAAGTATAAGGTTAAACAGAAGTTGAATTAAAGCCACAACAAAAAGATCAATGAAGTGAACATTGCTGATTTCATGTTTGTTTTGGATTAGCATCATGAGGTGGCAGCAGAAGCATATTGCTTGACAAGTCTGGGCAGATGGAACAGAAAGAAGAAGCTACTCAGTTTAAGCAACATATTACTACACTGGCAAATTCCATAAAGCCATGAAAGATAATTTTACATATTCCATGTCTAAAATTTGCTCCAATAATGGAGATGACAGCACTTGTAACCTTTGATATGAAAAGAAACGCCTCAACTATTATAGTTATGGCGTTTCTTAAGAAGCGCCTCAACTAATATAGTTGAGGCGTTTTATTAGTTGAGGCGTTTCAAAAGAAACGCCTCAACTAATATGAAAAGGATATCGACATTAGCAAATGATAATTATATATAAAAAAGATCACACAATATATTAATAGTTTAAGACTTTGAGTCCAGCTCTACTTTAAACTCAGGTAAATAAAATGTAGTGTTATTATGTTCCTAAATGAAGCAATTAAAATACATCTCCAAAGTCAAATAAAAAAGTCAACCATAGTAAAGAAGAACTAAATAATTATGTTCCTAAATCTCTAAGACTAACCCGTGCTGTCACAGACAACTAAAAAAATGAAGCAATTATGTTCCTAAATCTCTAAGACTAACCCGTGCTGTCGTTCCACATCCAGGTCCGCCACTCCTCGTTCCATTCCATGTCTAGATCTTTGGCTTTTCATTAGTTTGAATTCGGCGAAGGCAACCACTTAAATAACTACTCCATTAGCAGCTACGCAACATGCCGATTTTTATTGAAAGAGCACCTGCTGCCTGAACACAAATAACAAAATATATAATCAGCTCAATATACATAGATAATATTAACATATGAATTGCTATTTATAAAGCCCGTACAACAAAGCACGTAGCAGATCGAATCTGTAACAACACTAAGGTGCACACCACCTGTGCAACAAAACAAACACATATTGAACTGCATGTCAAATTTTACAACCACTCTGTGCTCTGCTACATAAACTACCATTTAAAAACTCCCTTCGACAATTAAATTACCAATATATTTACTCTTCGGTTTCGCATCTAACAGAGCACACCAATTGACACTTGAAAAACAAATTCCAGTATACAAAAAAATAATACTCGAATTGGATATAGTTTGAATACGAATGTAATGCCTAATTAGAACAAATTGCAGTTATATAACGTAAAGGTACCGTTTCTTGAGACACAGGATTGACGCCTGTGAGCTTGCATTGTCTGGAAACGATGTTTTGCAGGTCACAGATCTGCTTGCTAATCAGTTGTTTCTGAGACTCCAACAACCCTTTATACGACGTCATAGTTTTAGACGACACTACCAGTGCAAGCTGCTGATTATCGTTGGATAAGTTTAGTATTCGAGGTTATGATTATATACTGTATACAGACACAAAACAAAGTACAAAACACACTTTGTCTCTCCATCTTACCCAATAACATAGCGACCACCATCATAAACAGCTTGTGATACCAATCCCATTAACCCAATGCTACCTCCTCCATACACCAAATCTATGTTTCTTGAAACCTGCATATAACATCATCACTAAAACATTACGAGTTAAAACACACTATGTTTGATTCAAGATTTAAACTTTAAACAAAGAAAATAAAGCCCACAAAAATCCTTAACTGTTTTGCTCATTAATGATAGAATCTTGAAAATAATATAAATGAATACCAGTTCTTTTCCAAGCTCATTTGCAGCATCTTGATAGTTGCTTTTCTTGCCTTGGCTACTCCCACATAATACACAAATCCTCTTGAACTTTGACACCATCATTTCACCACTAATATCCATTGTTTGCTCAAAAATATGTGTGTAATATTGCACCTAATCCCATCCCTAATACATAAAACAATGCAACAATACCATCAATACACAAATAAATCAAACAAAATTTAAAGCAAATCACAACAATATACCAATATTAATCGTAGCCTGGTGAGAAATAACCTCCGGAGAAAGCGGATGCAACGCCGCTACTCAAATCCTGCTCCATTAACCCTTTGCTAGCCATATTCACTCTTCTACACAAATTTTGCACTATTCTAAATCATAAACAATAAATTAAACACAAACCCCGATCAAATAACAGCTATCATATGTTTTAATCATCTCTAACACATAAAAAAACAGCCCAAACACAGTAAAGACTGTAAAATAAAGAATCTTGAATATGTGTTTTATAGAAATCGGAATCTAAGTGAAAAATTGAACCTTTTTACGTGAAGAGTGAAGGAATTGATAGGGGGTTGAAGAGGGTAAATGCCAGATGAAGCCGCGGATGAGAGGAGAGGGCGATGGCCTCCATCTGCCTATATCCCTTTCTATCTTTAGGTTTAGCAGGGTATGAGATGGTGAAGAATGAGGTGTGGTGTGGACACGTGTTTGTGTAATGGTAGTGGGCTGATGACTATGAAGCCAGAGAACGACCCTAAAATCAAAGAAATAAACCCTAATCTAACCAACAGTTATAAATGCGGATTGTACCTTATCATCTCCGTTTCTCTGACTCTCGATTTCATCTCCGAAACTTACATCGACCTTGGGCAGATCTGAACATCCCGTGAACAGAGTCTGATACACACCACCATAATCACAAGGATGATCATGCAGCGATTGAGGAGATGAGAATATGAGATGCAAGGTCCGATTGTGTTGAAGACTATTTTAAAATGAACCACCCTTGAGGAAGATCAAAGGGTTAGCAGAGAGAGAAGAAGAAGATGAGAATGGATAAGAGAGAGAAGAAGAGAAGAACGGTGTGGGTGATGATGACGGTGATCTGTGGAAGAAGTTGTGGGTTGATGTCTTGATGATACGAGGACACCTGTAGTGTCAACCAAGAATGCAACACATGTAATTTGCCAAATCACTGTTCAAAGCAGTTTACTTATTAATATAGTGTAATGAGTTGTTAAAAGTATACCAATTAATAAATAAAGTAATCTAGCTATAAGTAGCTCTAAAGAATAATTATTTGTTTTTAATTTTTCATTTCTTAATTATATATATGTGCATATATATTAAGCATTCTTTAATATTATACTACCCTATTATATGTTAGTCTATGTAGAATCGGTTACGAGAATGAGGTGTAAATCTATAATTCATTTGATTTAACTATTGTATAGTGCTTCACGGATAGTTTAGTTGGTGAATGGACCGAGCTTCCTCTTAGCTGTCTTGGGTTCGATTCCCACGAGGAATATAATGGACCGAGCTTTCAAACTCTGTATTATTGCGTTTATGCATATTGGGGTGTTTTTAAGGTACCATGTTTTTAGGGTCTATGTTATAATAAAAAACGATCTCAAAAGATCATTTTGTTCTTGATTAGTATTTTATTATTTAATGTCTTATATATAAATAACAATTTCATTCAAAATTGTAGCATTTTAGCATTAATATTGAATGATTCGTTAATGGTTTGTATAATGGCTATCTTAATTACAGGGTTACGACAACCGATCACTTACTGGCGAAGCCTAAGCCGTGGTTGCGTCCGTCGCCTAAAGTATTAGTTTATGAGAGTCTTTTTTTTTCTTTCTACTTTTATCATTTTTATTCTGATGTTAGATCTATATTTTCGCTTTGTTCTTTTCCACCTACTTCAAATTTAATCTCATATCAAAATTACCATTTTGCCCTTCGTTCACACACAAAATTACCGTTTTGACATCCGTTCACACACTATTCCGCCGACTATTAGTAATTAATATATATAATAATTACTCCGTTCTATATAAGATATTTGTTATTTAACACTTTTATCTTTAAAATTTCAGTTGATAAGCTTAATTAAAAGTTAAGGCTCTTGATGTAAAACCTGATTGGAGCAAGAGTAAAAAGTATAGGCGCAGAATACATGTCAAAACGAGTCATTCCAATAACAGAGAATCAATTTTTGAAGGTAAGATGTTGCTTTCATACTTGCAACATATTATATTAATCTTAATCATTGATTGAAAACGGTTTGAACATGCTTGTCCTGTTATTTGAATTAGGCTTCCTATGAGTTGTTGATTACTTATATATTGGATTACATCTTTTGACATTATTAATTAACATTGATTCTTAATGTACGAGTGGTTTATAAGTTGGCCAGTTTTGAAATAACAATATGATCTACATGGATGGTAAAATAGTGGTTACGGTGTATGCTAGGGACCAAGTTACTTTAGGATAATGAAATAGTATCGAAGTATAAGCACACCAAATATTTGATGTTTTGTTATAGAGTATTTGATTTGAATTGATTGTTATATTTAGACAGTTAAATGTAATTGGGTATTGAAGAAACAACGTGCTATACTTACCTCAACCGAGGTACATATTGTGTTGAACTCGTGGTCGCTGCAGGGTATAATCCTTTGCTCACACTTGAGGCTGGAACTGAAACCTAAAAAGAAAGAGTATAGTGGGTCGTACAAAAGGAGGCGACTGCTAGGTAATCGTAAGATTCTAACGTACAAACACAAAAGTGATGTTGGCTTGAATTGTGCAATAATGCTTGCCCATACGAGGAGGGGCGGCCTCCTTTATATAGTGCATGAGTGGGCCAAACATCACTAACCCATAACCTCGACGATGGGCCTGGGCCCGGGTTATAGCCCTACCTCCTTTCGGCCTAATTATTTAGGATTGGACCAAGTAATTAAGATAAGATTGAGTGTAATTAATGTTGAAGAGAGAGAAAGAATATACCGCCCTGCCAATTGTCCACGTGGCACAATAAGAGTTGTTGTAGGCGGATCTTCTCTGACACCGGTAGTCTGCTTCTTCTAGAAGGCGTCTGATGTGATATCTGAGGCAAAACTGATCAGTGCAGTATGGTGGAAACAGGGGGCTTGTACCTTCATTGTTGGTGGTCAGAGTTATTGGGCCAGCTCTGCCACGCGTCAGCCTATAATTGGTTTGCGCAGGACCCTTATGGTGACACGCTAGGAGGCATGCACATATACTTTGGCCTGCGCAGATGCTTTGTCCTGCACAACGCAGACTCCGAGGAGCTTGTTACCTTCATCCTCTTACCACTGATAGGTTATCCCACGGACGTCTTGTAACTTTGAACTATGTTGTGGGGTAGGGCCCTTATCCGCGCCAGGATTTAGGACCCTATCTCTTCAGGTATGGTACTAAATAATTTCTTAGCTGGTACGATTCAATTCAACATTTTGTTCGTTTGGGTTTGATTGTGTCGTAGCTCTATAATTCGGATTAGGTTTATCGTTGTATGAACTGCATTGTTGATATTGACCCCAAAAAAGAAATGGTATGGAACATTTTATACTTCAGGAACAAGTAGCCTAAACAAATTGATCAATCAAAAGTGGATCTAATTGCAATTCACGCTCCAAATTTTTGATGATTCAATTAATCTTTCGTGTGCGAAACAGAGGATATCTCGATTGGGGAGAAAACGAGGAAATCAACCTATCTTTTTCTGGCTCTAAGACTAGGAGTTCTAGTGGTCGACTCTGAATAAACATAATGACTCAGAGCACATGGAGCCATCTTCTTATTTTTTGACACTGTCCAGTACGGCTACCTTGTTACGACTTCACTCCAGTCACTAGCCCTGCCTTCGGCATCCCCCTCCACAAATAGCATTTGCCGTTGCGGTTTGAGCAGCAAATGGCGTCCCTCTTCTTGTATCTTTGAAGCCACAAGTGCCGGCAGAAGACCAAGAAACCACTTGCCCTCTCGTTTGTATTTTGGATACCCGTATAACCAGCGAAGGCTGTTGAAGTGACTAATTTCTAGAAATGGGCTTCTATTGAATCGAGAAATAGGTTTGATTGTCCATCTTTTCGATATCGAATAAAATAAATAGAGAAAAGCCGATTATCGGAATCGAACCGATGACCCCATCATCTTCCTTTGGCTGAGTGGCATGTATCAAATTGCTTTATAGGCCTGTTTTAGAGTTATCAACAAAAATCCTTATCCTATCTATATTCTATTAAAAATAGAAATTGAGAAACAATCATCAGAGATGAAATTACGAATGTCCTTGACGCCAAAAAAAATGGACTCAAGTAGGGTTTTCTGTAATGTATTAATAAGCTATACCCATGCTGCAGGTTGTGACGGGTTAGTGTGAGCTTATCCATGAGGTTATGCACTCTTCGAATAGGAATCCATTTTCCGAGAGAATAGTGATCACCAGCGCTTTTCGTGGGGGAAGCATAGGAGATGTACTTGAACAGGCCAAAGATGTAATTTCGATTTTATGAATCTTTAACTGGAATCATTTTTCAAATACAAAAGTTCAGTATCTTCACACGAATTAGTAAATTAGACAGGGTGCAAAGGTAAATAAAGGTTGATTATTAGTCCTAGCCGTACACGATGGATACTAGGCGTTGTGCGTATCGACCTGTGCAGTGCTGAAAAGATCCCATTCCAAAAAAGGAAACAATTGGGGTACTCTCTTTCGGATTCAGGAAAGAACTTTCATAGATCTTTTTTCCTTTTGGAAGATACAGGAGCGAAACAATCAACCTATTGATTTTGGAAGACCCAATACTCGAAGGACTCTTCTTACCAAACAAAGAATATGTAATTGTCAGCCCATAAGGATAGGACACCCATATCCCTGGACCATACAAGCCTGTTACATGAAATGCAATAATAACAAACACTTCTTGATCATGGATCTACTACCAGAAATTCAATGCGTAATCTCAGCATTCAATGTGTATTCCTGAATAATCTCAGCTGGTCACAAAATCTTGGTCATCTTCTCTATCTAATGAATGGGGAGTCTGCTTTAAAATTGAAAATCGTCCCATGAAACGACTTATTAGTCGATTTATTGATCACTATGGAATAGGATATACATCGCATATCCTGGATCAGGGTTTTGATTTTAAAATATATAAATAAATGTGATCTCATGTGCTTTGTATTTTTTTTCTCTAACAAAGGCATCTCACACAGCCTAATCCTAAATTATGGGCTCATGCACTTCAGATAGGTAATGGATAATGATAGCTCCTACAGTTTCGCCAACCGAATGCCATATTTTCCCCACTGGTATTGATTCGGCTTTTCAATTTTTCTTTTATCTAAGTTTACATTAGCGATTTGTGTTTCATATTTTAAAAAATATAACATTCCTTTTATATTTTTTTACAGTTTTATTTCTTTTAAATATATATAAAATATTTTGAATAAGTGTTTTGCAGGTATTGGGCTAGTGCATTGCTTGGTAGTGGGCTGCAGAGTTGCAGATTAAAGACTGATGGAGCCCAGGTGTTTTATGTGTTTGGCCCATGTTGTGTCTACACAGACTGTTGGCCCATGGCCCAGTCTGATTGTCATAACTTGTCGTCTGATGTGGCTATCCGGGTGTGAAGAAACAACGAGTATAACTCGGGGTATAGCCGGGGGGTCGCTACTCGTGTTCACTAAAGGATATAATCTTTTGCTCACACCGAGGATAGATCCGTGGCCAGTAAGATAGAGAGAGGGTAAGAGGTAGTTGATGTGTCGTGATTTTAACATATAAAACATGCATAATTAGTCTCATAATAGGGCAGAATTGAGGCTTAAATTACTGATTTTGGCTACTTATTCGTTCCTATTCGTATGTTTCAGGAAATTGGAGCTCCACACCGAAAACCAGTGATTTTCATGTAAGAACAGCTAAAAAACGGAGATTCCTGAGGATACGAGACTCGCAGCATGTTCCCTGTATGTGTGAAGACCTTTTCCGGGCTTAAACGATAATCAGTCCAGGACACTAGAAGACAAAGCATCAAAACTTGGGAAGGAATTGAAGACTTAGATGCTGTATCAGATGCAGCACGGCCGTGCTTATGACCGTGCACTTGTCCCGGGGCAACAAGTCAACATTTACAAGTCAACGGAAGGCAAAAAGTCTGATTTCTGGGTTGCACGGGCGTATGACTACCTTGTGCACGGCCGTGCCAGTTGAAACGTGCTCCCCAAGGCTCAAACAGACAAGACTGACAACTTTTCTGAAGAGCAAGGTCGTGCATGTCTTGAAAACCAACAGATTCTGCTCGAAAGGACTCTGCAACAGTACTTGCTGTCGAGCATGGTCGTGCCAAAACACCTGGCACGCCAGTGCTTACTCTGATTTGCCTATAAATAGCAAGCTCAACTCAACCATTTGTCATCCCTTCTTGTGCTTTCTTGGGCCGACTTCCAAGCTTCTTCAAGAGATCTTGGGGTCTTGTGCGAGGCCTTAGGGCCATCCTAACATCCCACCAAGGTTAGGCCTCGTCCTACCTTGATTATCTTAGCCGAGAACGGGATCGTAGAGTAGTTCATGCAATAAACATCGAGGGTCGTGAGGATTATACTAGATACATAGCACTAGGAGATGGAAGGCTTGTCTATGAGCAGCCATGTTCATGTGTTGATCATTCTTATGGTTGTATCTTTCTATCATCTCCGAATCCACTTCAATTTGTAGACTTTTATTATTATTATTATTATTATTATTATTATTATTATTATTATTATTATTATTATTATTATTAGTTTGTTTTTAGTTATTTGTTGTGTTATCTTCTTTATAATTCTTGTTTGTTTATCTTGTGACAGGTTCAAATGGTGATTAACTTGATAAACTTAAAACAACCTTAACTTAACTAATAAACTATCTAGAGGTTTAATCAGCTTTTGGTAGTCCCGAGCTAGATCCAAGGCGAGGAAACCGGTAGTGAGACAAATCCTTCGGGCTTCTGATATCCAAACCGAGTTCTAAGCAACGAATTCTTAAGTGGACCAGATCTGAGTGTCACATTTCTGGTTCTTACCAGATGACTGAATGACTTTCTTGGCAAAGGGCGGATTCCCTACGACACTTTTTCACTCTTTCATATACTAGGGGATTTCACTTGGAAAAGAAAATGTTCCATACTAATGGATTCTTGCACCAGTGATCTTTGGATTACACACCTTTAGGATTATGTTCCATCTTTGTTAAGGATTTCATTCATCTTGGGAGGTTATGGGTTGGGTTAATTAAGTCACAAATCACTAAACCAACTTTATATTTATTTGATCAATAAATATTAAAGTGGCACAATTAATATAAATAAAGCAAGAATTCCATATCTAGGTCTCGTTAGTACAAAACCGTTAACCAATGGGGATACACGTCGCTTGAGTTGACTGTAAGAGAGATCCTTCGGTATTCATGATCATTAACCTACTTAAGGGATACGATGTTGCCAGGACTGACTCTAGGAGAGATCCTTTGGTATGGAACGCGAGAGCTAAGGGAGGTCTATGGTGTTCCAGGTCGGAAATTAAGCCTCAATTTCAAGAAGAAGATGAGTTAGAGGACCAGAGACTTGACCGTGGTTTGGGATGTGATGTGTCTCAAAATTAGCAGGTTTTACACAGGTGTTTTCATCTATTTATTACCCGAAATCATGCTTTTATCGTGGTATTATCACGGTTTGTCTTCTTTTTATGATAATTGCAGGTATTGAAGGTGGGAAGTGAAAAGAAGTGAAAATCAGCACAAAAGACCAGGAATTGAAGACTTTCGGAGCTAATTCAGATGCAGCACGGTCGTGCTTACAACCGTGCACAATCGTGCACCTGTCCGAGGTCAACAAGTCAACATTTCCAAGTCAACAGAAGGCAAAAGTCAGCTTTACAGACATGCACGGGTGTGCTACTGCCATTGGCATGGTCGTGCTCCTTCAAGCGTGTCCCTCAAGGCTTAAACCGACCAAAACTGTCAAGACGATTACATGTACCTGCAAGCACGGGCGTGCCATCACCTATGGCACGACCGTGAACTTCCTGAAGGTGGACAACTTCTGCAAAAGGACTCTACAACAGTACCTACTGTCGAGCATGTGGGTGCCAAACCTTGAGCACGGGCGTGCAGGGGCTGATTTGCTTATAAAAAGAGGCTTCCACTCCACATTTTGGGCATCCCATTCCACCCGAGTCTCTCTCACATTTCTGATATTTTTAGGGTCTTATGAGTGACCTTTGGATCCTGGGGTAACTCCATAAACACTACTTGAGTGAGAGCATGAGAGAGATCACCACAATTCATCCCAAAAACCCTCTTTGATCCATAAAACAACTACTCCTATGTGTTCTTTAAACACCCAAACTAGAGTGTAAGTTGTAATGCCAATCATTGTCTAGAGTACTAGAGTGTTGCTAGGGTGAAGACTTCTTGGGCATGGATTATATAGTTTTTATTTGTTGAGTGGTGTTTGTGTTCTTGTCTAATTCTTTTTTACTTAAAACTATTTTTGATGAATTAACTAACCAATCACTTAGTATTTCGTCTTGTGGATGTCTTGATAGGAAGTGGGAGGACTTATGAGTGTACCCATGGTGTTTAACGACCCATGCACTCGTAAGCTAACCTAATCCCGCGAGTACTGATTATCCCATTTGTGGGTAGACATACACACACTTAGTGGCTTAATCCTCTACTATCAAAGATCTCACTTAGGGTCGATACGGTCTTTGTACTCAGTCCTGGTGATAAGCCAAGACTTGATTTTGCGTCTTAGCTTCATTGTCTATGTGACAGCTTTGGCGTAAGTCAAGAATTGGTGAGCCCGTGTTGAAAGAAAAGGGTCTTTATTTTCTTTCATTATTGTATTTCCGCACAAAAAATAATAGACCAATCACTTTTTGAAAGATTAATTAATTCAAGTATGAGATGCACGTTTTCTGGTTAGTCACACACACCTATGATATCAAGTGGTAGCTTGTTCGGTCATGCTCCGGCCACAGGCAAGTTGTCCATAAAAGCTTTAAGTAATTAGATGTCTTTATCGCAACACTGGGAGGTGGATTCTTCGGGGTTGGGTATACACAGTCTTGAGTAGTCCGTCCTTCTTTGTTGAGAGGTGAGCTTACCGGTTTGGGAGACCCTCATTTTAACAACAAGAACACAACTAGTTATGCGAAAACGGTCACCTCTAGAGAATGCACTTTGTAACTCTAAGTTAAGCATAAGTGCGCAACTCGAATACACCACTCAACTAAGTAATTACTATTAATCATTCCCAAAGTTAGTCGGATCCCAAAGCAACACTCCTTTTCGGTTATTGATTTCTACTTTGATCATTCTCGATCTCGCGCGCTCTCTCTCTCTCTCTCCCTCTCTTTTCTATCTTTTCTCTTATCAAAGCAACTTAAGGCTAAGTAGGGGAAGTCGTGTCTTAGGGTTCGATACTCGGTACTAGCTAGAGTCTATACTACGCTCGATAGGTACACTTGCCTATCATGTGGGTTTAGAACGATCATCAAATATCGTTTTACTTTTATAAATTTAAAACTTGAATAAGTGTCTTAACTTAAAAGTCCCAACTTAATTACCTTTTTCATCGAGTTCTGACACTTCCTTCGGGAGGTTGTCAATTTTAAGAAAAAGACATTTAAGTGACTTAATCCACACGACATCAAGTTTTTGGCGCCGTTTCCGGGGACACGACATATTCCAGAGAAAGGTTTTAAGTTGCTAGTTACTAATTACTTTGCTAGTTTGTTTTTGACAGCTTTTTATAGATGGATCATATGGAGGAAGATCGGTTTGTGGCAGAGAACTTTTTCGACTATGAGGGGTTTTATGTTCAACAGTTTTGTGAATATTGTGGTGGACCTTCGTTCTACCACAACTGTGAAGACTATTTGTCCTGGTACCTTACAGAGTACAACAACCACTATTCACCCCCCACTTGAACCACCACCTTACAACCATTCACCATTTCCTCATAACCCCAATGAAGAAATTTACCACATCGATGGTTGCCGATTAAGCACTCAACCACCCTCACCACCTAGATTCGCAGCCCCCGACCCACACCCCGGGCGGGGACGCTGCGAGCGCGAGCGGTGGTATCGGTGTTTATATATTTATTTTGCAGCGGAAAAATTTCATCAGGATCGAAGTTAGGAAAAGTCTTCAACACGTACCATTATTTTATTGATAAAACGGAGGGTACAAGCCTCTAATGTACAAAAAGATTTACTAGTGTAATTATTCTAATAACATGTTTACACTTTTTTTATTTTTTATATTATTTATTTAGAAATTATGTGTAACTAAATGGAAACAAAAATTTCAAATAAAAATAAATGATCCTTCAATTCTCATGTTTAGTGTTTAGTAGGTTAGAGTCAAGTTATTTTACACAGTGTAATAAAAATGAGAAGGGTGAGAATGATACAAAAAAACAATAGATCACGATATATGACATAATGAGCCGCAAAATATAACAAAATACCAAAAAAATATAACACAATGCTGAAAAAAACGACACAATGAATCTAAAAAATGACACAATGATGAAAATAAGAAAAAGACACAATACTATATAAAACACAATGATATAATGTAAATTCTAAAAACTACAGGCTAAAATCCAAAAAAACCTAAAAACTAAGAGCGTAGGGTTCGATGAGACGGTTTCAATACCGCTTAAAAACTACAGGCTAACTCTAGTAGGTTAACCCATCTATTTATATTTTATGTTTACTCATAATATCTTATCCTCTTTTCTTGTAAGTACTCAGACATGTATTAGAATATATTAATTTACCAATGGATTTGAATTTACCAATGGATTTGAACAGTAATTTTAATATTTTTTTATTTATTCATTGTTGTTAAATATTATTGTTTTCATTATAATATCAAAATTGATGGTTGGTGCAGTGGTGTTTGGGTTGTTATATAACAGGCATGTCCCCGGTTCGAGCCTTGCTTCGCGTATTTTTTTTCGTGAGGTTGACACTGAGGCTATTTAACATGACAGACACATCCTGTAAACTTCTGATTCGCCAGCTTGGGCGGTGGTTGTCTCGTGCCTGGACACGCGTCCATTCCCATCGATAAACACATATACGTACGTATACACGCTGTCCTTTTTCTTTGTTTAAAAAGAAACTTTAGACCAGAGAGAGAGGTAGGGAGAAGGCGATAGAGAGAGAGAGTGTGTCGACGGACGTGGGTGCCGTCCATGGTGGTCTCCACCACATCCAGCGGCGGCGGCTAGGGTTTCCGTTCATGTCTCCGTTAATCGCGTTCATTATTCTGCAACAGCCTCTTCATCGATTCGTTTGCCCCTCTGCATTGTAAGTTACTTATTCTTAACCTAGATACGATTTTACCGTCTTTATTTCTTTCATATCCACGTCGATGAGCTTTTATTCTCCTGTTTTTCTCCATCTTCATGACAATTTTAATGACTATATCATATGTGCTTTTTACTGACTTTAATGATTATTATTATTATTATTATTATTATTATTATTATTATTATTTATTCTAACATCAGCTGTGGAAAGTAGAAAGTAGATTTTGAATTTCATATTCCTTTCATGAGTTGGTTCTTGGCTTTGGAATTGTTTCTGGTTTCTAAATTTGCTTCTTATAAGATCAACTGTTAGGTATATGTTATTTTAGGGGAGTGTTATGTTATGTTATTTTTAGTGTTTGGGATCGCGTTTTGTCAATTGTTACTCATTAATGACGATAATTGAAGTCTTCTTTGTTTTCACACTCTGAAGCTCAGTATATTGACTGAGGAGTGCGTGAACAGAGAGATTGATGATGCAAACATGGTGGTTTTGTTGCAGGGTACACCAACAATGGCAAACTTTCTGATCTATAAGGCAAACTTCAGGTAAAATATGATCAATACAGTTTGCTTTTGATTTTCGATGCATTTGAAATGTTAATTGTCTAAATTTTTTAAGCTACCCAAACGATACAACTAATTTGTTTATAATCAACTTAATCACATCCAAAGACATCCCCCCCACCCCCCTAAAAGAAATGAAGCTTAAACACAAGTAGTACCACTGAATCAAGAAATTAACTACATTTATTCTGACTTTTTAGAGTCAAACTTTGTGTTTTCAACTGCAAAATTAATATAGATTTCTACACAAACTAAAAAACCAATTACCCAGTTAGAGATGGTAACATAGTTTATTAAATTCACAAACTATATGTTAGATAATTAAAATTTCTGAACAATCTTGAAACACACATGTCATTCAGTTACTAAGCGAATAAGTACCCCTGCGAATCAAACGCCTAAATACCTAGGCACATAGGCGCCTAGGTCTTCGGGCCAATGATTCGCGTAAGCGAATAGCTACCAATAGTTGCGTCATTCAGTAACCATGCAAATAAGTACCTCTGTAGACCAAACGCTGAAATACCTAAACACATACGCATTTAGGTGTTTGGGCGGTTGGTTCGCCTTGGCAAATAGGTTCCTATGCGTAAAGAACGCTTAAATGCCTAAACTATTGCACGCATTGTTATTTTTTACACAACATAAACACATTTTTTAAATGCTTGCAACATAGTTTCAGTCCAGGTATCTATCATGTTTCCAAATAAATACACCCTGATTTTTAATGTGGCATACTATATTGTTATACATAAACCTGACTGAAATTATTTTTAAGTGCCAGTATTGAGGGTGCTATTTGAGAATATCAAAGTTTAAAAATACTTTACATAACAACCTATATACATCAATACAGATTGCTCAGATTGCTCAAATCTTCACGTCAAATCGTTTTTGATATTTCTTCTCTTTAATTAACCATAAAATAAAACTGCAAGTCAGATTGACGTGTATGGATCCCAACTCAGATCTCAGATCTTTTTACATTAAAACGGTTCTAATGGCTCATAGAATTCTCCATTCTCTATGTTTAGCGTTCGGTGCTCAAGAAAATTTTGTCCCAGATCATGGTTCAATCGCAACTCCATTGAGCTGTGAGGCTAAACTCCAACTCTATGGTTTATATGTCGTTGAACTACACTCAAGAAAATGGTACCGAGCCTGGTTTGTTTAAACCAAACGCTGCAGGAAGTAGTATTATGTTTGCCCTGCAATATACATTAAAAATGTCAATAAAAGGAACAACTCATGTCAGTGAAGATGAAGGTATGCATCAAGATTTACATAAAACAAGCTTGTGTATAAAATTCTGATTATTAATTAACTTGCTTTATTGTATGTAGTTCAATATTGCTAATCCCACCACTGGCTGCCAGAAGAAGCTGGAGATTGATGATGATCAAAAACTGTATGTCTTATTATTCAACTTTTATTTTCATATTATTTTTATGTTTAGAATTTTGTACTGTCTTAAGATAATCATTTGATTAAAGTTGGGGAATCTGTTTTTTTTTTTTAGTATTATATCATATTTTTTTTATCTAAGAGTTCTGCATTGGATGAGTTTCATCACTAAATAGTCAGAAACATGCTAAATAGGATGAAAATTATCATTGAATTGAAGTATTATTAATTGCTATTGATTTTGTTTACTTTTTGTTAGCTAGGGTGTATTCTTCTACATGGTACAAATTGTCCTGTATGTTCATAAAATGTGCGCTTTCCTACGATTTTATATCGTTCTACAGCATGACAGTTTTGTTATGTTAAAGTTGTTTCTGTGTGTCAAAGCATTAATGCAAATGTGGGAAGTTTGGTACATTAGACATGAACAAATTTAAAAGTTTTTTTTCGTATTATTAATGAGTTACTTAAAGTTGTTTTGGTTAATACTTTGTAGTCAAGCGTTTTACGACAAAAGGATCTCACAAGAAGTTAATGGAGATGCTCTTAGGGAGGTAAAGATTGTTGACTATAGGAATCTTTATTTCAAAGACAATCGAATTCTGTTATGATTTATTAATTGATCACTCGGTCTCATTGTTTTGATATCTTTAGGAATTCAAAGGTTACGTCTTCAAAATCATGGGAGGATGTGACAAACAAGGATTCCCAATGAAATAGGGAGTCTTAACTCCTGAGCATGTTCGCCTTCTTCTTGTGAGAGGTACCCCTGTTTCCGTGGGTATGGAAGAAGGAATGGGGAAAGGAGGAGGAAGTCAGCTCGCGGTTGTATCGTGAGCCAAGATCTTTCTGTTTGATGTTAGAAAGTATGCTAATACGTACCAGAGAACTTTTACAAACAAAGCTGGTAAAGTTTCCTACATCCTTTATAAAAGTTATATTATAACTTTACACGTTATAATATCTAAGTAAAAAATTCATGCCTCATTTCTCCAAACTATCATATTTGTTACAGTTTATTTATAATGTTAAAACAAGAGTTATTCACTTATTTGCTTGTCATACACAGTTTGACCTGAACTTTTTTTTATTGGTTAGCTATTTCATTATTTTGTGTCCTACCCCTATTATGACACCTGTGTGACTTTCTTTTTTGTTTCTCAGTTATGTACACGATTACTTAACCAAATATATTTTGACAATTATTAATATTTTTTATGTCCAAAATTCTACTTTGTAATCTCAAACCTTCTATGTGTTTTAAACACCATCCAGTTAATTATAAGATTTGTCCTTAGGATTGGTGCCTTGGTAGGGCAGGTGGTTTGTATATAACAACTTTTGACAAAAAGAATTCATTTAATATTTGCAATTATAGTATCAGTTGAATCTGGACTTATTCATATATTGGTTTTTGGAGGTAGAGCATTGATCAAATTTTAACAGAATTGTTAGAAGTAGGGTGGGTGTGGGGGGATTGTGAACTATTGCCTAAAAGTAGCTGCAACAAGAGAAATAAGCATACAAACTGTTTTTTATTGACAGGAAAAAGTACAATGGATTTTAGTGTTATTTTGTGCAACAACAGAAATGGTTGTTTGCTAGATGTGTGGTTATTTGTTATTGATTTGTTGTATAGGTTCACACAGTTTTGAATACATCTCTTATATAGTTATTTGCTAGGCATGTCGTTGGTTGATGTTTGTGGTTTTCTTTAACACTTGCTAACACACTTTAAAAAGAAGAAATGACGTCGACACACCTTTGAAAAAGTGCATCTACTTGTTTATACACTTATTTCTGTTCACTCAACTAACTTAGTAGTCTTATATCACGAATGCAAGTAAGCAGTTGCATCATATTACATTATAATGGATTAGTGAAGGTTTATACATTTGTGCTTAGGAATAACGTTTTACAAAAAAAAAATATATCCATTATAGATCCGTTGTTGTACAGTGCTTGATCTTAGTTGTCATCCTGTTTGATTACTGCCTGTTGAATGACTGTGAATTACAAATATGTCAACGTACTACTGCCACTAAGACTAGGATTTGTATGGTGTTTGTGTTGCAAACCATATGTAAGAAACATATATAAAAACAATATAAGTAAAACATATATAAAAACAATATAACTAAATACCTAACAACTAAGTTTGCCAACTAATGCAACTGTCTTGCACAGGTAGCAAATAGCGGCTGCAATATCGGATGAAACGGGAACCATCGATGCCATAATCTTCGGTAAAGCTGCAAACCAGCTCCTTCAGTTGACATGTCAACCAATGTTGCAGAAACAAAACCCAAACTCCATGTTAAATGGTATAAAAAACAAGTAGACACAACTATAAGTCCAAACCGGAACAACACGCGACACTGTAACGCCTTCTACTTGAATGAACAGTCAACAACAACCCTCATTAACAGCAGCCCACCAGCAACATCAACCCCCGAATCAGCAACACCAAAAAAAAAAAAACTTCAGCCAATCGCTCAAGTCGATTGATTTCGATGTTTCTTTGTTTTGTGCCTTTTGTTTTTGTGGCTTTGAAAATTATTGTTTGCTTTGTGTCGGTTGAATATGTCGCTATTGCTTATTTTAGATATGGAATTTGGTTGAAAATAATTTGCCTGCGTTTTAGTGACGACCAAATCACAAGGTGCGCAATGCGCACCCATGAATCCCACTAGTTATTATTATGCATAAATCACATCCTTCACCGGTTAAGTATATTTTATTAGTTTGTTTGTAATATTATAACCGGTACCAAATCAAGCTTTGAATTATGTTTAGTTTTTAATCTCTCTTATTATTATTTTATGTTTTTCTTCACATGACTCGTCCTGTTTGTATTTAACATGTTTTCTGTAAAATGAACTAACTACCTACTATGTGTTGTAGAAAAATATTTTTTTAATACTATATAACACAGTTCGCTTAAAACCATAAAGCCCAGTCATCTGAATACCCATATGCAAAAGACCACACAAGTCAATAATCAAAGACAACGCTAGGAACTCGACTCATTACCAACTTTATGAGAAATTCACCGTCCAAAAGCCACGCATAACATTTTGTCACGAATGAGTCTTCAACTAACAACCCTACATAAATAAAATCGTCTGAATACTGTAAGCAAAGTATTGTCATGTAAACGACACGTAAACACACTTTTTTAATAATAATTTTTTTTATAGCAACACCTTTTTATTCCTTGGTTGGTGGTTAAAAAAAATAAAATACCTAACAAATCTACCCATTTAATAAGTGCTTTTAAAACGCCAGCTATTATTAAATTTATAAATATAAATTAATAATAAATAAATAAATAATAATAATTAGAAGGCTATATATGCATGACATCCGTACAATGACCACCCATGTGGCGGGTGGGTGTGATCACTGATCAGTGATTGGAATATGTGGCGGGTGTTAGACCGCCTGATGACTCTTGTCTATATAATATAATAATAATAATCTCATCAGATACATTTGCTCACATGGATCACTGATCAGATATATCCTTCCTTCATCATTTCTTTTGCCCCTTTAACTGTTTAATATTAAATAAATATTAATCCGTCATCATCCATTATTATTATTATTATTATCATTATCCCTTTCCAGCTTCCCCTACAAAACATCCTTTTGTACCTTCGTCTTCTTCTATATTATTATTATTATTGTTGTTGTTGTTGTTGTTGTTTATCAATTAGCATCCAAAGCTTGTGTACTGTTTCATCGCAATTTCACTGAATTCACAGGTATAACTTCGTCGATTCTATTGTTTTCAGTTTATTTATGCTTTGAGTCTGTTTGATCTACTAAAATTCATTGATTTCGAGTTTAAATTAACAGTTAAAGAGGTACTATTTTAGTTATTTGAACTTATGTTTGGAACAGAGTAACTGATTCTTATAGGATTGTTTGGATGATTTATATTTTAATTGTTATGTTTTTATTTAGCTGTTATATGCATGTTTGATGATCATATGAACTCTTGTCATCATCAAAAGCTTCTTCTTCAGTACTGTTTTTATCTCAATTTCACTTAATTGTATTGGATCTACTGAAATTCATTGATTATTTTTAGTTCAAATAACAGTTAGGGTTACTGGTTTGTAGTGATTTAAACTTATATGGAAAACAAGTAACTGATTCTAATAGGATTGCTTGTTTGATTACTAGCATCCTGATACGAGAGTCATGTTTTAATATCTGTTTGTTCCATTTCAATTTTACCGTGTCTCGGGTATAATCTCGTTCATTTTCATTCGACACTTTTGGATCCCTAGCCCCTGAGGCAGTTCGCTTTTTGGAGCGGGTGCAGAAGGTGGTCCATAGTGACTCGCAAAGCCCGAGGAATCAAGGGTTTGTATTTAGTAGAATAGGCTTTGAGATTCAAAAGGGGATAGCGGCGCAGCTTGTTGCTCGCTTACCCATTATCCAGATGTAACTTGGTTTTTACTATTGAATGAATGTGATGTTTATGTTAAAAAAAAAAATTCATTCTGTTTATGCTATGAATTTGTTGTTTTTCAATGCTGAAATTTATGGATTTTGAATTAAAATTAATAGTTAGTTATTGTTTTCGCGATTTGAACTGATTCATATGGATTTTTTTAGACGATTTAGCTTTTAGTTACATTTCTGATTAGTTGAGTATCATTTTTGAAAATCAGCTAAATCTCTCTCAATTCTCTCATTTTCACTCTATTTGTGCGATAAATTTGTTAAATTTTTCGGTGCTGGATCACTGGATCTGCTCAATTTAATGGATTTGGAGTTGAAATTTTTGTGATTTCAACTAATTCATATAGGTTATAGATGACGATTTAGCTGTTAGTTGAATCTTTGATTGCCATATGAACTCATGATAAGAGAGTTTTATGTTTTTTTATATCAGATAATCAAGAATGAATCCCCCGAAAATCAAGCGACGAGTGGGTAAATATGAGGTGGGAAGGACAATTGGTGAGGGGACTTTTGCAAAAGTGAAGTTTGCTAGAAATTCTGAAACTGGGGAGCCCGTGGCTCTTAAGATCCTTGAAAAAGAAAAAGTTGTCAAACATAAGATGGCTGAACTGGTTCGTTGCTTGCTTCAACTCACAATTATTAATATTTGTAATTGTGCCGTTCTTATGTGTTATCTTGGTGATGCAGATAAAAATGGAAATAGCAACTATGAAGTTGATAAAGCATCCCAATGTGGTCCGGTTATACGAGGTCTTCTAATATTTTTGTAAATAACATAAGACTCATGTTGAACTCTATTTCAATACTTCATTTTCTTTAGTGGTTAGATCTTGGTTAAAAAAAAGAGTGCTTTTGAGGCGCAAGGCACACGAGGTGACTGTAAAAACGCTTCATGTACATGTGGGTCAAAATTGGATAGTTGAATAGATGTAATAAAATGACCAAAATAATGAAGAGATTATGAATGGTTTACGTGATTGGAAGGCATATGTATGTAAACTAGACTAGAGAGATGCAAATTTTGATTGTACATAAAGCTTATTTGGTTGTACGTGGAGCACAGCCACACATGCGTGACGTTGTGAGCTCGTGCCTAGCCTAAACACGTCGGCGTGCCTTGCGCCTTTTAAAACTAAGGGTTGGGGAGAGGGGTAAACAACATTTTTGTTTCGATTTAAAGTTATGTGTCTGGTTTAACAGTGTGTTGTTTCTTCAGGTTATGGGGAGCAAGACCAAGATATTCATTGTACTTGAATTTGTCACGGGGGGAGAACTTTTTGATAAAATTGTAACTTTCTGATACTTTAATATATACCATCTAATTTTTAAATCATTTAGAACCTTCAAGCTCAAAGTTACCGTTTGGTTATGAAGGTGAACCATGGACGAATGCAGGAAGATGAAGCCAGAAAGTATTTTCAGCAGCTCATCAATGCTGTTGATTATTGCCATAGTAGGGGTGTCTATCATAGAGATCTAAAGGTAGTCGCTAGTCAACACTCTTTTATTTTCAACATTCTTTGGCTGATAGTTATTATTGGATGTTTTTATCGGTCTCTATTTATAGTCCCGCTATTGTCTAACATTGCTTTTCCTGCAGCCAGAAAATTTGCTTCTGGATGTTTCCGGAAACCTTAAAGTTTCAGATTTTGGATTGAGTGCCCTTTCTCGACACGTTAGGGTAAGTAAAAGATTTTAACTTTTAACCATTCTTTGTGTTGAACCATATATTGAATTCTAGCGGTTTATTTTACAGGATGATGGCTTGCTTCACACAACATGTGGAACTCCAAATTATGTTGCTCCTGAGGTACAGACAACTGTTAATTCTACTGTCTTTCCTCAGTATGCTACAAGGGCCAAAACAATTCATTCCAAATATTAAAAAAATAAATTGATTTGGCCCGTTTGATATACGACATAACCCGAATCGACCTATTTGCATATGGGTCAAAATTGCGACCTCTAATGCGTTTTCATGTAGTAATGATATCTGATCCCTTTTTAGGTCTTGAATGATAGAGGATATGACGGGGCGACTGCAGATTTATGGTCGTGTGGAGTCATACTCTTTGTACTGCTTGCAGGTTACTTGCCATTTGATGATTCTAATCTTATGAACTTATATAAAAAAGTGAGCATTATAGATATCGAGTTCTAAACTGGATTCCTTGTTGTCAAATCTTCTCTTGAGTTACTGAGTGTTTTTGGATGTAGATTTCAGCTGCAGAGTTTACTTGTCCTCCATGGATATCCTTTAGTGCCAGAAAATTGATAACTCGCATATTGGATCCTAACCCCATGACGGTATGCTTACATTTTCTTATGGAGGCCAAGGCTTCATCATTCCTAGTATAAGTTTTAGGAATATGTTTCGAAATGAATTTTTGAACCACCCAAACCCGTTACTTAATCTGCACCCGTTACCTAATCTTCCTGTAGGGACCATTTTTCCACCCATAATAAACTCAAAACGGTTGCATTATTAGTTTTTTGTGATTTTAAGCCACTCGTTCTCTCTCTCTCTCTCTCTCTCTATATATATATATATGTATGTATATGTGTGTGTGTGTGTGTACCCACACATATAGGACTGTTCAATACAAAACCAATTTTAAGAAGATAAGATTGAGAACCGCACTAACCATCACCTGTGTGATTGCTATAAATATGATACATAAGGCAGTTATGTAATTACAGTATCACATAATTTCCTCTCTTTCCCGTTATATTTCCACAACATTACATAGAATTACTTATGCGGTCCTCTTTTCAATATTTATATGTGTGTGTGTGTGGCTTGTTATGTGTTTATTGCTGCATCAGATAGAAAAGATGCATGCGTTATATTGACCATGATCATGCAATTTTTTGCTATTGGAACCAGATCTAAGTCCTTTGCAGCATTTTACTATTTCTCAGCTTACATAATTATGAATGTATATGCCTATCTAAACCCCTCTTTTTGTGGCAGCGAATAACAATACCTGAGCTTTTGAATGATGAGTGGTTTAAAAAAGACTATAAACAACCTGAATTTATTGAGAAGGAAGACGCAAATTTTGATGATGTGGAAGCAGCTTTTCAAGATTCAGAAGTGAGTTTATCACCTTTATTATACAATATAATCTTTAAACCATGTCCATGTATGGGGGGATTGGGAAATGTGATATCCTAGAAGAGTAAAAAGCACGATATCTCGTGTCACTCAAAACACATCTTCTGAGTACGCGGTCAGTTTGCATACATGTTTACTTTACATGGACTTCAACCATAGTTGGTAAGATAGGCCGGTTGGGTAATGGGTCACCCAGTTGATATACGAAGGGTCGGGTTGGATTGACCCACAAACACTTTTTTTGCCCATTTTGATAAATAGTAATAAGTTACTTATTTTAACAGAAACAATATTCTATTATTATTATTATTATTACACTAGTAATCTGAAAACGATTTAGGGGGCTGTAATGCTGTATGCACCAAAATAGACTGGGGGACTTTCAACCTGTTAGACACACTCACCTTTTAGCTAAACAGTTTTTTTCTTTTTTTTTTCTTTACCCTTTTGAAATCTAAAACAACCCAAATCAGTGTTGGATATATGTGGTCTAGATTTAGAACATCAAATTCAAACATAAAACAAACCTGGAAATCAAATGGATCTTCAAATAATATGAGTGAAACTTGGATTAATCTCTGAATCGTATGATAACTATGAGATAAACCTATTTGCGGGTTACACGTAATGATTTATCGGATTAGACAGAGATTTCTCTTGTTGGAATTGGATTTGGATGATCTATGAAGCAAAGTATTGATGGTTTCTTTCTATAACCGTCTCTTTCTCATTCTTGAGATGTTAACATGTCTGCCTCTTTTTAATATGATCGAGATCAAGTTATCTTGAGGCCATTTAAATTTTGTTAGACAAATTAAAACCTCCAGCCAATTAATTACAATTCTAACTAATTAAACAATAGCCCAAAATAACTAGGTCCAATTCCAATTAATTAAGACCATTAGCAATTACCTTTAGTCATAACCCATTAACAAATAATTAGGCCCATGTAAATTATTTATACAATAAAATTAGAATTAAATTGAGCCCACACTCCTGCGTCACCTAACTCGTTTAATCTCTAAAGTTATTTCCTCGATCAACAAGTTAATCCAATATCCTAAAATCGTTGATAACACTAAAATTACCAACAATCAGTTTATTTATAAGTTGGTGGGCCAAAGTTGCTACGTCTAGTTCTAGAGGAGAAATGGAATGCTACATTCCATTCGAATGCAAAAACCCAAGTTTCTTTTGTCTAATGGAATGAATTGGACCATTTATGAAGGAATTGGTCCCATGTTTTCTGCAAGTTCAATAAAAACTACTTTTTTATTTAACATATATAACTACAAAATATTACCTTTGTTGTTGTGATCTTAATGAAGGTTTTGTGACCTCTGTTATGCTTAAGGTGTACATAAAAAAATTAGTATCTTCTATTACATAATGTACAAGCTACAGATAAGATTATATTTTGTATTTTAAAATGCTTAATTCAGTTTCTGAAAGTTTATATATTTGTTTTACATCAGGAGTATCATGTGACAGAAAAGAAAGAAGAGCATCCAGCTGCCATGAATGCTTTTGAGTTGATTTCTATGTCTAAGGGGCTCAACCTTGGCAACCTTTTTGAGATGGAACAGGTTAATACTTTGGTTCTTTTATATCAACAACCTTTCACTTGTTAATATTGTAAATTATATCGTTTACTTTGTGAACGATCTTGTATAGTCTTGCATTATGTATGCCAGTCGAAATGGGTAGGGTTGGGTTAAGTGGTTAACCCCCAAATACATTGTACAAGATACTTGTTTGCAACTAAAAATTGTTTGTCAACTATAATGTACAAAAAAATATATTGTGCTCGCTAGGAGCTTTTATGCATTTAAAGTACACTTTGTGCCGACTTTTGACCCGTTCGATCTTTTATGGTCTTTTACCCCCTTGACCCGTTCGCTCAGTGTGGGTCATCGGAATCTTACTGTTATTCTGTATTATCACTGATTTTAACTTGTGATGATTTTGGAAATAAATTTGGATGCAGGCATTCAAAAGGGAGACACGATTCACATCAAGATGCCCAGCTAATGAGATAGTTAGTAAAATCGAAGAAGCTGCAAAACCTCTGGGTTTTGATGTGCACAAGAAGAACTATAAGGTTAAAATAAATTACTTAAATATATACTTTGAATGGGTAGGTTTTTCTATGAGTAACAATTCTTTGTTTCTCATCTCAGTTAAGGCTTGAAAATAGTAAAGCTGGGAGAAAAGGAAACCTTAATATTGCTACCGAGGTACCATGTTGTGACACTTAACTAAATACACACATATTCTTTTGACAAAAATAAAATTAAAAGTAATGTTCAAGTATCTTACAATTTGAACCCTTTACTAGGTGTTTGAAGTTGCACCATCACTTCACATGGTTGAAGTAAGAAAAGCAAAAGGAGATACTTTGGAATTTCACAAGGTATGATGCTCATTTATGTCACGACTCACGACTTCACTTTGGTTGGGGTGAAAGGGAGATAATTTTACCATGTATTGATATGGGATTGATACAAAAGTATATAGCCAAGTTTACAACAGATTAGCTAGAACTAAGGAGCTAAAAAAGGAAAATATACATATATAACGTAATTAAACTTATCTTCACCCCTAATACCCCGCCCCCCAAGCAAACAGGTGACAGACGAATGCCATGTTTGGCAAGAAAGTTTTTGAATAGAGGTTTAGCAAGAGGCTTGGTAAAGATGTTAGCCAGTTGAAGCTTGGTAGGAAAAAATCTCATGAGTAACTTACTAGAGGATATAAGCTCACGAACAAAGTGGTAGCCAATATCGACGTGCTTAGCATGTTTATGCTCTGATACCATGAGAGGAGATAATTTCACCATGTATTGATATGGGGTTGAATGTTGATACAAAAATATATAGCCAAGTTTACCAGAGATTAGCTAGAACTAAGAGTTGTACAAGCAAACTATATGTAACATAATTAAACTAATCTTTATTCCTGATGGGCGGGGTGAACAACAGGCCCAAAAGGGCAAACTTGATAAGAAACACCTTTTATACTGTTTTCTTTCCAGTTTTATATAAACATGTAATGTGTAATATGATTAGAAAAACTTATCTGCAAAAAGGATTAAGAAAAAAGTTAGGGGCATAAAAGAGTTGAGCCGCTCGGAAGTTACTCGAGATTGGGATTTAGATACAATGCCTGAAACTAGCTGAGCTCGGGCTCGGCTCGGCTTGTTTACATGCCTAAAATGTAAATAAAGCAATTTAGGAGGTTTATGCGTTATTTTTATATTTGACCAGTTTCCGTCTAACTAATTTTAAAAATCCGACTCATTTGACTTGTCATAGACTCGTTTACCTCTAAACGGGTCGAAACCACCACAGCTAGTATAGTTGATACAACTGTAAAGTCACTAAAATGTCATGTTTATACTAGATGGTATAAAAGCCACCATTCGACTTACCTCTTGCTTAACCTGTTGCTGCAGTTCTACAAAAGACTTTCCAGTAGCCTCAAAAATGTCGTTTGGAAAACAGAAGAGGAAATGCAAGAACCTGCATAAAAAATCTGAGAATTTTGTTCTCATTGTGCGATTTTGAGCTTTTGTAGATGGAAAACCATGCTGCATATTATGTTTCATGTCGACCTTTTGCATTGTTGAACGATATCACCTGTCGATAGAAGAGACATGTTGCAACTTGCAATTGCTTGTTTGATAAGAAGTCAAACAAGCTGTAAAATTATCTATATGTAGTTCTTCTTATCCTTTCAAAAGTTGAGTCGTTAACACATCAAATTGTCCCATATTTGAATTATTTTAGGACAATGATATGTGGTTGATTATTATATAAAAATTGATGTTCTCTTATTTGAAGGTGATTTGAGGATAAAAGGGTGGTCACCTGTCTAAAGAGGGGAGAGAGGAAGAATGCAGCGGGTTGAGTGTGGCGAGACGGTTTGCTATCAAAGCAGCTTGCAGTGATGCATGCATGCAAAGTGCTTCGTCAAAGCATCATCACGCATGACATGACATGTGCATGAACGTAAGAGTGCGACTCCCACCTTTCTTGTTACATCCAATGAAGGATCTTATATACCATGGGGGGGATTGTGCCAAACAAAGAGACCGAAACCTGAGCAAAACCGCCGTAAACAAACTATGCTATAAGCAAAAACATAAAGCTACAAGAAGCAGAGGTGTGTCGCCTTTTCTTCGGCCCTAGCATCATAAACCAAGATATACCATTATTCTCTAAAGGAACTTCGTCATTAGAATCATATGAATATCCTCGACCATTGATAACTAATACAGCAACTAGAGCAATTAACACAATAGAACGAGCGTTGATGCTCATTCCATTTACAAGACAGTCTCCCACGCGCGTCAGTTAATCCCCATAGTCTCTCGGATTTGTTGCCCCCCACATTTGGAATTCTCATCAATAAAAGGCGTCCCGATTACCAAATAAATCTTATCACTTAGAAACCGAGATGGCAAGGTGGTGATCATGTAACCCACGTGACTTCAGTCTTCGGTTGGAACCATAGTCGGTTGTGGTTGGTTAAGCAAGCATGAAGTTCCCATTTTTTTGACAATAATCGGGCTATTGGTAATCAATCACCCATGCTCCCAGGCCTAGTCAACCCTTCCATAGTCTTAAAAAAAAACAGGAAAAAAAAACATATTGCTCGGGCCACACCACATTCGGACAATGTTTTTTAACGACTTTAAATGGAAGTTGAGCCCAACCAAATACCATACAAGAGCAATGTAATCACCAAGTTTTTTAAATTTTTTGAAAGCCGTAACTTTGTAGAACAGTAACCAACTTTTAAAAATGTTCTATATAGGTTACTCAACTTATTTTTTTGTCTCAATTAATATCCACGTTTATATTAATTAGAGGTTTTTTCACATGTTTAGAGGTAAGGCTTGCCTACATTCCACCATCCCCAGACCCTACGAATAGCTTTGCCATTTCTTTTTTTTTTCTATTTATTAGTGCTGAAGTTAAGTGATGACATGGATTTTAACATATTTTTTTAATTTTTTAATATACTTAACATGCCATTTTCTTTTTTTAATATAAGTACAATTTTTTGAAAGATGATTTGTATTCAACACCAAACCGCAAAACTCATTCTCCAAGAATGAGAAGAAGCAGCGTCAAACACACACCGGTTACAACTTATCGAATTTACACCATGATTGCCAATCTATACATCCATTCTTGTATCTATTCCTAAACCACAAAAAGCCCAAGGTCTTTATCTCCGCAACCACTTCGGCAACCTTTAGTTTTTTATCCGAGAATATTCTATCATTCCTTGCTTTCCAAATACACCATAACGTGATGAAAATAATGCCTTGGAATGCTGTTTGGTTGCCTCCTTTCAGCCCAACAGAGTTATGAAGCGTCACAATGTCTCAAACCGAAAAAACAAAAAAATTTGGAACTCTACACCAAGCCGCAATAGCTGTCTAAATCCCAGTCGAAAAGATGCAACCTGTGAACAAGTGCTTCGTCGTTTCCAAGTCGTGATCGTAGAAAACACAATTTTTCCTTCATACCTGAATGTTTCTTCTTTCTATCGCAACCGTTGTAGCGATTCGTTCCAACTCCGTTCGCCAAACAAATATATTTACTTTTGAAGGGACCCATTTGCACCAATGTAAAACAATAATTACATGTATTGAAAATCTCAATCTCAACATCTTCTCCTCCATTTCACTCTTGACACATAAAATTTATAAGACTCGATTTAAATATTAAGTTAGCTAAATTGGAAAAAAAATATATATATATATGAGTTAACTCTTTAGCTAACTGGTAAGGTCCACAATTTATAACCTGTATTAATTTTTCTTGTAACTTAATATTTTATTAGATATTTGGGCTTTTATGGTAACCAAAATTCGTTTGTAAGTTTTCTGTTGACACGGCCTCTTAAGTTGTAATTAAAAAACAAACTTACAAAATTTGTCTAAATATCATTAGAAGTGTGATGTGTCATTTTTTTTATCAACATCAAAAAAAATTCACCTAAACATCCTTCTCATTAAGTACATTATTTTTAACATTTCTGAAGAAGATGCTTTATAGTATTAGAAAAAACACTTTCATAAATAAATAAGAATTTTTTCCTAAATATTCCCAAATAGGATACAACCCCTTCAAAGTATTGTCTTTATCGTCCGAAAATGTACAACACAAAAAATGATGTACTTGTAACATGCATTCCTCTGTGTACGCATGTCGTCTTTTCTTTGATCACATTGTTGTATATGTTAGATATAGCGTATACAAACACGTACATAAGCCAAGATGTATGTATTTTCTTAGCTCGTACGTGTTGTTTTGTAGGAGTTTTATACAAGAAAAACTATTCACATATACTATAGTTGCATCATTCACAAGCAAATTTACGCCATAAACGTCAGGAGTCGCTTCCAAAAAGTGCAGTAGAGCATGGCTTACAGTTCCATCAGCATTAGTAGCTGCCCATTGTTGGATGCATTAGTTGTAACAAACTGTAAAAACATGCCACCCACAATGAGAAAATAACACTTTATAACGAAACAAAAAAACATCATTTCAGCACACAAGTCAAGTAGTCCATAGATAAACGAGTTGAGCTGCTCGAGATCGGCTCACTAAAACTTGAATCAAGCGGAGCTTACATAAATACGAGCCTAAATTGGAGCTCATTTCATAAACGAGCCTGAGCCTGAACCCGAGCTCTACTACGCTCGTGAGCCTATTATTTATATAGATTTTTATCTACTATTCTAATGTATTATACATATGTTTACATAATAACTATTATATATAAAATTATGATAAAATAACTAATACACACACACTCCTATATTTATAAAGTATAAAATTATAACTATGTACAAGAAAAGCACTATAAATGCATATAAATAAAATAATTAATAAACACAAATGAGCCAATCCTAAGTCAAGCTTTAATAACTATTCACGAGCCTAGCTCAAGCTTGAGCTCTTTAAGTTAAACAAGAGTTTCGTCCAACTCTTTTTACAAAAAGAATATAATTAGACAATTAGTTAAATATGTTACATTGTTACATATGATCATGGAAACTATCACTTGAAAGTTGAAAATAATATTAATAATTGGTTATTGGCTTTAGGATGTTATTTTAATCTCTTGGTGACTTTCAAACCGTTTGCCCAATTCACTGTTGTGTTACTTGTGTAAGTTTTAAACTCGACCTTTTTAGAGTAAAAAGAAACGAGTGTCAAGTCTTGTAAGTTGAGCGTAATTGCTTGTACACGTGCTTTTGGTGTAAATTTGTAATGTTAGCGTAGTAATCTTTAAAAAAAATGGCTTAAAATTTCCAGGATTGTGTCCTTGTCAACTCACGAATATGTGAGTCATATTCGGGCTCGTGTCTGACAAGGTTTTCAAGTTCTTGTCATGTTCATGTAAAATTTCCAAGTCCGTGTCAAGTTCAACCCACCAACCCATAAACACAATTTAACACTCTTACGAGGAACTTGTGTCCTATATGCCAATATGTCATATAGTTTGATTCCTTCTAGGTTTTTATCACTTCCTATTAGGGTCATACGAACGCCTAAAAATTCTTTGTCCCATGTGGAGAGCGCACTTTGGGACAAAGATGCCATATGCCTCGATCTCAAACACATACATACACATGTGTGTATGTGTGTGTGTGTATTGTTTGTATCGAAAATCTACATAGAAGATGATTAAGAAACAAACCTCAAAGCCCCCCTTTTTATACAATTCCTGGCCAGGCTTGTTGTCTGCCATTACATGAACATATAGTTTCTTCATACCTATTTGCATAGCAAAAAAAAAAAAAAAAAAAAAGCGATATTACATTCCAGAAAAATCACACAGACATATGATAGGTTAAAAACAGATGAGGCAGGCTGCTTATATCCGATAATTTTGTTTTGTGCGGGTCAGAATAGCTTTTACGATTATAGCCCACAATATATAAACAATTATTATTTCAAATGTTAATTAAAAAATAGTGCTTCAATAATAACCAAACCTTTTCAATAGAATATGTTAGGACTTATGCATTAACAACACAATTAAACAGACTTTCAACTTGTTAGACAATTGACCCCCCATTCAACTTGTTTTCTTATAACGTATTGTCTCGCATTAGAGATAAAAACAAATAAATATTGTAAAAACAAAGTTGCAACACTAACCTACAGACGCAGCAATATGAGCGGCTAGACCCAACATGTTAATTGCAATTCGACGGCGCCTAGCATATTTGGCCACAACAACGTTGGAAATGTAGGCGTACTTGTGCGCATCCAAAGGTTGTTTACTAGCCAAAACACATGACTGCTTCTTTATCTCCTTTAATATAATACAAACGTACAACATTAGATCAAACCAACAAACAATAACAACCTCTTTAGATGTACACAAGCATGATTAAATTTCAAATGCTGTTGAGGCACAATATGTTTCATATCATGGTATTGCATTAAACATGTTAAAGTCTGGCAAGTTATTATGCAATTTCACAATCCCGAGCATATTTCACTTCAACAATGTTTAAACGTAAGCACACTTGTGTACATTAGAAGGTTGTTTAATTGCCAAAATACATGACTACCTCTTTACCACTTTTCACGAAGAATAAAAAATAACAAAGAATTAAATGATTAGGTCAAAGTTATGTAGCATTAACGTAGAACTTATTCATTAATAAGACTTTAAACTAAACATCTTTAATAGTAACACATTCATTTAGTCACACTGACCCATGAACATTGGAATCTAAGACTCCATGTATTGATTTAAAAAATTAAGAAAAAACCTTGGATTTAAAAAGTGCACCCGAAACCTGAGGCGCGTGCGGTGATCGGAAAAACGCCTCAAGGCATTGAGGTGTTGCTTCATGTACATGTGGGTCAAAACTAGGATCCGGAGGAGGCAGGTGTGTAAAAATGGACTAAAAAGAATGAAGGAATTATAAATGGTTTACTTGATGAAACAGGTTGATATGTAAAAGAGATGAGAGAGATGCAGCTTTTCACTGTACATAAAGCATATTTTGTTGTACATAGAGTAACACCTTGAGTACTTTCCCATCGCACCTTACGTTTTTAAAAACAAGATCCATATATTGTTTAATAGAACTATCCCTATTACTTAAATGTTTATAATAACCAAAAATAATATCATAAGAACTTAGATTTCCTGAAAGGGAAACATTGCAAAACGGAATTATTTCAAGGAACAGAGTGAGTAAATACTACATAATAGACTTTTCTTTAATATTTTTAAGCCTTACTATTTTGGAATGATTGTAAACTACACTATTTTAGCTACCACATGCGAGTATGAATTATGTAATGAGCACATTTACCCCAGGATATGTTTCTCCTTGCAGATATTGACGGATGCTCAAGTCCATAGTTCCAACTATACTGTTTAACACGGTTCTTTTCATATTTTTTACTTCCTTCTTAACCTATAATGTCACAAAAAATATATATTAAAAAAGGCGAAAAGCACATAACTCCTAGGGTTTGCATACCGTGAACTGTGATAACATGATGACCCGGTCATCGTTTTTAAAAAGCAAGACGAATGTTGTTCTGCTTTTGAATTGGGGACACTTAATGTAGGAAACAATGCAAAAATAAAATTAAAAGGAGAACTATTGTGGGACATATGGAGTAGTACGGTTGATTTTCACTAGCAATAACATGTCCATTGGCATTATTACGTATGCTTTGAAAATTAGAGTGCATGGAACAGAGTCACAGATTGAAAAAGAAACACACATACATGCACGCTCACGAACACGTGTGTGTGCGTGTCTTTGTGTTTAGAGAGAGGGGGAGCGGTAAAAGAACATATATTGAGACTTACAGCAACAAGACAGAAACACTGCAACAAGTTCCCATCCTGTCCTGAGCATCTTTTCTTCAAAGCTTTGAACTCCTGCCCAACATACAGGACACCAACGAACCATTATACTTTTGTAGGGATTTCAAAACAAACCATTAATGTTTTCGACATAAATTTGAACTTTTGAAGCCCATATATTAGGTAAGATGTTAAATAAACAATTTCTCATCATCACAATAGGCATAGCATATATGTGGCAAAAAAAGGCTACAAATCACGGGCCAATGGCCAATGTGTGGTTAATGCACAATTCATTTATGAAAAGAAGTGCTAGCAAAAAACAACGAAGATCATCTTAAATTGTTACCTTATCAGCATACTTCATTTTAAAAATCTCAGCATGCCTGAAATTACAAATTGAACACGTCAGTATAAATCGATTTTTAAAATTTAATATGTCTGCTATACCTGAAAGAAGTAATACAAAAAGTGAAACACATAAAATTTTCCAAGAAGATCAAGGTATGTATAATAACTGACCGCTTGTAGGCTGAGGCTTCCCAATGGGCTTCTGCGCGTAGCCATGCTGCCATCTGTCACATGAAGCTTTTTTAGGAAATCAACTCAAAAGAACGAGACTGTAATAGGTAATAATGAGTGAAAAGAAACCAACCCAATATTCTTCATTTAATATTGCTTCACGAGCAATGTAACGACCAAAACTACACTGCATGTCAGTATATTCCTCATCACTGAGTTGTAGCCGATTAAAACTTAACTCGGGCTGCTTTGAGTCATCATTACTGGGAACAATTAGGTGTCGAATGCTTTGAGTATTATCCCATTCTGTCTCAAGGGTTCTACATCGAGTGTACGAAATCGGGAAATTTTCTCTGGAATAATTTGAACCAAAAAAGATGAATGAAAATTCATTGTGAAAACATAAAAACTTGATATAATGTACGAAAATTTATCGGAATATCAGACAATTTGGAATAAACATCCAGTCAAATATCAAGAAAAAATGAGATTACACACAAAGAATAAGATCAAATTTGAGAACACACATACCTAAAGAGGTCTACGATGAGAAGAGAATCTTGTTTCTTGATCCGCTTACAAAAAACCGATCTTGGTCGTCGAATTTGAAAATGAGGGATTAAGCTTCCATGTGATAACTCCATGTTTTGTTACAATCACAAGTACTAATCAACCTCATAACAGAAAACTTCTCGTTTAACCAACTGTAAGAATAAGAAACCACAACAAAGCATTCTCCAACTTAATCCTGATAACAAATGATTTTGCAACAAATCACTTGATCCCTGACAACATAAAAATAATGAAATAACTTTAAAAATCAAATCAGTAACTACGCGTGATCAGAAAGGGTTTAAAAATGAGGATAAAATGTGACGAGCAGTGCGGTTTTGAGAGTGGCAAAATACACCGACTTTCTTGAGTAACGGGTCAAAATGAGAGATTTCAGAAACGGGTGGCATGTCAGACTGGTAGGTCCATTTAGTTCTGTCAAAAATAACCGATACCCCACCGACCAACCCGTTTACAATTCTGTTACATCAATTCGGGTTGCAGGCATAAAAAATCAGGTAATCTGTGTAGCCATGTTATTCTTGGTTTAGATATAGGGTATGAATAAACAAATCCAGGTATACCGAATACCTAACCCAACCCAAAACCTGTATACCGGGAATGTTCCGTTAGCGTATAGGTTACATTTTCAGACAGAAATTACCAGATTAACCCGAAAAGTAACCGAAAACACCCCTAGGTCTATAATCCATTTTCAACATTTCAATCAACCTACAAACCAATAAACCATGGCATAGTTATGCTTCTATGTCACGTGATCAAAACAGTTATATACTAATATACATGATCTGAATGGCTTAATCTCATAACTAAGCTACAAAAGATCGAAACAAACATCAATGTTTCAAACCAAATAACATTATGACCTATACCCAACTAAACCCATAGATAAAAATGGATAATTATTCTACCATACCCAATATGTTTATCAAAACAGAATCCTTTATTAAAGATTAATAAAGAGTCTGAAAGCATAAAACTTTGAACAACATTTGACCAAGATTCTAAATCTTTAAGAAGAAATAATGATGGGATTTTGATATAAAAAAAGACAAACCTGAATCCTCAATAACAAATCATATACGTGAGAAGATGAGAAGAGAAGATGACCTGTTCTGTTCTGTGTTTCTTGACCCGTCTTTTGTTTATCAATATTTGGACCCGATTTAAGCATGACCCGGATAAACCCACTTAGTAAAAGTATTAATACCCAAACAACCGGACCCATTTGATAGTTTCATTAGACGTTTTCATAAAGCTACTAATGACCCTTAGAGGCAGAGCAATAGTCTAGAAGGTTAGTTAATGTAGGGGTGAGCATAAGTCGGTTCTATCCGAAAATACTCAACACCTAGACCGGGAATTACCCGAAACCGAATCGATATAATATAGAAAACCTAGTCTTCGGTCCCAATATTATGTAATTGTCGGTTTCGGGTCGGTCTTCGGTCCAGACCCAAGAGTACCCGAATAATAACTACCCGGACCGAACCTTCGAAGGCTACTTGTTTTACGATTGAACTCTTTGAAACCAGGGAACGTGAAAATATTATTTAATTAAGGTTTAGTGGGCGGTTGGTCATTCCTAAGTTACTTTTCTATATGTTTTTATCACCATCTATTGGGCAAAGAGCCACTATACAATCATGATTTTGCTAATTTTGCTTTTCTTTTTACCAGTTGATTCTTTTACTACTAGTTGATCCATTAACCATGAAGTAGTATTAACTCTTGTCATTTGTTTTAAATGGTGTTGTTTTTGAGATAGTTTATTAAATTCTTTATATTATCCTGATGTGAGTTTTTATACTTTTATAAAAGTTGTATTTTGAGATTCCTTTTAAGTATTATTTTTTATATACATATTTACACGTTATATTTTTAAGAAATGAGGCATTAGTTTTCATGTGTCTTTTTAAAATTGATGTTTTTTCATGTAAAACTCTCAAATAATCATCTTTTTAAATTGCCTTAAGTTAGTTTTTTTAACTAAAAAGTTCAACGGTAATACATTTTTTAATTTTTTATTCTTTGAATAAACATTAATGAAACAATTAAGATACGTTCATTTTGTTATCACCAAGATAAATAGATTATTTTAATGCCTATTAATAAATGTGTGTCTATGGTCAATTTGGTGTTTCCAGTTTCCCAAGGTCAGAAGAAAAAACTTGATTTATTTTATATAAACTTGCAAATTCTGAATTTGGGAAGGAGTTTCATTTTCATTTGGTGGAAGCTTGATTTTTTGAAGTTTTTAAGTTTGTATTAAAGCTTATTTTTAGTCCTCGTCGTCTTCAAAGATCCTCATTCATCAGCTCATCTTCATTGTCAACTTTTGTAGCCGGCACAGTTTGTACTCTAATTAATCACAAATCAAATGCTATACAAAAGTTTAACCAGAACCCTAAACCAGACAAAGAACAGAACAACAAAGTATCCTCACTACAAAGGCTCTTAACACTCAGATGATCATCTACAAGATGATCAACAAACAATACACAAGGAAAATACTGGATTAACAGATCAAGATGATCTGAATAATCAAAACCCTAATTGTTTACGAGAGAGATAACAGAGAGAATGTGAGTGAATAATCTGATCGTCAAAAGTCACCAAAGGAAGAGACACAAAGCCTTTTATAGTGAAGGCTTTGTGTTTCTTTAAAGATCCAACGGACCACAAGCAAGGCATCCTACGGACGAGGTCAAGAGAGCAACCCTCACACGGATTGCCAACCTGGCAATCACCAAAGCAGGCCAATGAACTGGGCTACGAACTCCAATAAGCTGAACCCAAACACCCCTACTGGACCATCAGCATCCAAGCCCAAACCTGCAAACCAACTTATGCAAAATATTTAAACAATTGTAAAAATAAATTTGAGAAGAAAATTATAACATATTATTGGTCAACAGTTGACTATGACTATTGACTAAATTAGTCAAAACATGATTTGCTTCTATGGGATTAGTTATAGTTTTACAACCAATCATGCCATATTCTAATAGCAAATCTGTACAGTACTTTCTTTGAGAGAGACAAATACCTTTATCAGACTTAACAACTTCTATTCCCAAAAAATATTTAAGTTCACCCAAGTCTTTAATTAAAAACTTGGACTTAAACAGGTCCTTGACCTTTTCTATTTCAGAAACAGAGTTTCCAGTCAACAAGATATCATCCGCATACACAAGAAGTACTATAAAAATGGAATCATGTTTCTTAACAAACATAGAATAGTCACATTGGCTTTGAACAAACCCAAACTCAACCAGAGCACTAACTAATTTAGCATTCCACATCCTAGGAGCCTGCTTTAGGCCATATAAAGACTTCTTTAGCTTACACACTTTGTTTTCACCATTAGAAACATACCCATCAAGAAGAGACATAAAGACATCTTCTTTAAGATCTCCATACAGAAAATCATTATTAACATCTAACTGGTATATTTTCCAATCAAAGTTAACAGCAAGACTAATCACACACCTTACAGTGATTAACTTCACAATAGGTGAAAAGGTTTCCTCATAGTCTAACCCTTTTTTTTTACTAAAACCTTTAGCAACTAATCTAGTTTTATACCTTTCAATTTCACCGTTAGACTTATATTTAATTTTAAAGATCCATTTTAACCCAATCTTATGTCTCCCCTTAGGTAAATCCACAATATCCCAGGTGTTGTTCCTATAAAGGGCCACAAGTTCTTCATTCATAGCATTGACCCAATTAGGGTCTTCATTTTCTGTATTCACATTATCAGCCTTATAAGAGGTCTCTGAACTGACACTAGGCTGCTGAGGCTTAGCCATGCCACTAGAGTCTTGAGAGACTTCAGATTGCTGAAACACATGTGTTCCAGAATCTACATTACCATTAACCCCACCTTCATCATAGGGATCATTCACTTTAGAAGAATGTTGATGTTATGTGTCTTGAAAACAATCAAAAAAATTAAGAGAGTTGACAAACTGATCATTATTTGAATCAAAAGATTTGAAATATTTGAATCTTTAAAAGGAAAACAAGACTCAAAAAATTTAACATCTCTAGAGAAAAAAATAGTTTTGGTGTCAAGACTATAAACTTTGTAACCTTTTTTTTCATTTGAATAGCCTATAAACACACATTTTTCAGCTTTACTCTCAAGTTTATTAGATTCATTTAAAACAGAAGCAAAACACAGACAACCAAAAACTCTAAGGTGTTCTAAGTGGGGTTCAAAGTTAAACATTTTCTCATAAGGTGTTTTGCCATCCAGAACAGAAGTGGGAGTCCTATTAATCAAATAGCAAGCAGATAGAACACATTCAGTCCAAAACCTAACAGGTAAGTTGCTTTGAAATAACAAGGCCCTAGCAACATTCAACATGTGTCTGTGCTTTCTTTCCACCATACAATTTTGCTGTGGAGTATAGGCACAAGTGGTCTGATGAATAATACCTCTTTCTTTAAAAAAATTGTTCATTTGATGATTAACAAACTCCAACCCATTATCACTTCTAAAGGCTTTAACCAATTTTTGAAATTGTGTTTGAATTAGATTCACAAAGTCTTTGATGTTTTGGAAAACCTCAGATTTTTGTTTCATCAGACACACCCAGACAACCCTAGAAAAGTCATCAACAATGGTGAGGAAATATCTATGGCCTTCTCTATCAGAGACTCTATAAGGACCTCACACATTAATATGAACTAATTGACCAACATGGGTACTTTTATGTTCACTAAGAGGGAAAGGTTCCCAATGTTGTTTAGCCCTTTGGCAAACTTCACAGGGATCATTTCCCTCATTATGACAATCAAGTTTTAAAAATTTTAATACTTGATTAGAGGGGTGACCTAACCTAGCATGCCACAACTTGACAACACTACTATTATTGCACCACACCTTAGAAGTCACAGAAGAATTGCCACACATATAAAGACCATCCATTTGACTACCAATCACCAGGGTTTTCTTAGAAGACAGGTCCTGTATATAACACTTATGCTCATCAAACCCCACAAACAACTTGTTGTCCCTAGCTACTTTATGAACATATAAGAGATTAACAGTGTACTCAGGTACTACTAACACATCTTGAAGAATAACATCTTCTGAAAGTTTTAGTTTACCTATTTTGGTTACTAAAGCAAAAGTTCCATTTGGATGTCTAATTTTAATATTAAAGTCAGATACATCAATATAATCAAACAAACCGTTTTCATTGTTAACCATGTGTTCATTAGCACCTGAATCCACTATCCATCCAATTCCTAACAAGGTACCATTAGCAGTTTAGCACTAGAAAAGCAGTAAACAGTAGATCCTATAGAAGAAGCACAGAAGTACCCACTTGACAAATTACAACTCTGGGAAGTTGTAGCAGTGGGTTTTTCAGAGATAAGACTCAAGAGCTTAGATACTTGATCACTAGTCAAACCACTCAAAGAACCATTAGAACAATCAGAAACAGTATTATTGCTCACAGGAGCCCTTTTATTTTGATTGTTCATGTTCCTAGACCAAGGAGGATATCCAATATTTTCAAAACACTTTTCAACAAGGTGACCAGTTTTGTTACAGTTAGTACATTTCAAAGACTGATTTGACCCCTTATTAATTTTTTTATTGAAAGTAGACTCTCCTCCTTGACTAGCCTTGGACATAAAGTTGACAGCCTGATTTGGTTTATTAGAACTATTATTGCTTGAGTTTCTATGAGACTCTTCTCTAGAAACTAAAGCAAAAGCTTCTCTAACAGAAGACAAATCACTCTTAAGAAGCAGAGTAGTCCTAACATGTTGTTACATATTATCCAACCCCATCAAAAACTGCATCAATTTAATCATATTTGAATGATTATTATAATCTCTATTAGCATCACAAACACAAGCAGGCAACTGAACAATCTGATCAAGTTGTTTCCACATGACATTCAACTTATGGTAATATTCAGACACAGGCATACCGTTTTGAGAAAAAGAATTAATTCTTTGATAAAGATCAAAAACAACTGAACCATCAATTTTATTATATGTTTCTTTCAGATCTTTCTAGACTTCAGAAGCAAGTTTGGAATAAATATATCCCATATAAAGTTCTTCTAAGATAGAATTTAAGATCCAAGTTAAAGCCACACTATTACACCTACCCCATTGATTAGCAAGAACAGGGTTATTAACAGGTTCTATACATTTACCATTGATAAACCCTGATTTGTTTTTAACTTGGAGACCCAACAACATTGCATTTGCCCAAACTGTATTATTTTCAGTCCCTTTAAGTTTGATACTAACAATGGTGAGATTGGTAGAGTCACTGGCATGAAGATAAAGAGGGTCACTAGCATCAAGTTTACTGACAAGAGTAACATTATCAGTATTAACAATAACACCCTCACTAGCAGCAGCTGCAAAAACAGTATCATCAGCCATAATAAACAATCAGGAAACATGTAAAAAACACAGAGCAACCACAGATAGGCACAAAACACAAACAACAAGATCAACACTGCGATCAACAATAACGAAGCCTCGTAGGTGTTCCAGATAACCAGTTCGTCACTCAAGGTGTTGGTCTAGGTCCTTACGAGGGAGTTAACAGTTGATAAGACAAACCCTAAGGCTAAACAGGGACTCAAGCCCTGGCAAAGACTCCCTAGGACAAACCACTAAGAGAAAGAGAAGATACAGCCTTACAGACACAAAACCCAAGTTAGGGTTTTGCCACAACTCGTAATCTACAACCTTCACCTAGGGTTGCAGATCAGAGAGCAAAGAAGAAGAGATCCAAAACACAGATCACAGCCAAACCCTAGATCTGGAACAGCCAATGTAATATACGGTTCCTATTAAGTTGCTTAAAATATTTTATACTTGTATCTTAAATATTATTAAATGAGTAGATAGCGGGTAAAACAACTCATGAAAGGCATTTGAACGAACACTCGTTGTTAAGTATCGTTTAAAAAAATATATAATTAAAAGATATCTAGACAAGTCATGTCTAGTAGATGAAATCTAGAGAAATATTTAGTGTTAGAGGAGACCATATAGTAATAATAATAAAATATATTATTTGAACCCTATTCCGTTTTTAATGAAACTTAGGTTGACGCGTAGATAAAAATTGGCTCGTCTTAATAGTATATTCAGAACTTACTAAAACGTTATAGGTTAAAAGTTATAAGAAAAAAAAACAAGTTAAGCAGCTTAAATTAATTAATTAATTAATATCTTAAGATTAAGATTTGTCCGTGTACACGTAATAATAATAAATAGAGATAACTTCAATTAAATCTTGGAGGCCACAAAAAGTTGGATAATTTTAAGTGTAACTTGGAGGCTACGAATTAGATAACTTCAAATGAAGAAACTTGGAGGCCACGCAAATTTTGAGTAGTATAAAAAGGGGTGATCATGACAGTATATTCACTCGTCCAATTTCAAAGTTTCATTTCGCTCTTACACACTTAAGAGCCAATTGGAGCTACATAAGTTGCTTGCCAGAAGGCCACCCTTATAAACTCTTTTAAGATAATTACTAAAACCCATAAACAAGTTTGCACTGGATTGGAACATTAAAGGTACGTATCCTTACCCTACTCCTTGTTGCTTTCATATTCAGTTGTTATATAAACCCATAGATTTTATATATCTTTAAGTTCCTCACGTCCTTGAAGCATCAATTCATTTGGCTGTCCGTTCATTTTATGTTCTTATTATGATATTGAATATTGGATTAACTTTGATAGCATGCGATAGATTTAAGTTGTCGTACTCATTATCGCATGTTCCTAATATAAGTTTCATGTTGATAAGATTATATATGTCGCTATGGTTATGGAATTCTTTCAATAAGACCCTTTGTGCTCTGAAACCATGAGTTCCGCTTCTCGTGGAGTGTCCCACGAGCATGTTGTTGCGGCATCGACAACATGTGCACCACCCGTGACGGTGAGATCAGTTCACGGCGTCTCTTAAGTACAAGTGTGGTACATATGGCTATTAGGAGGCGTATGGATCGATCCTAGGATTTATGTATGTTATCGAGGTGGATAACGGGTATGCCAACTCGCCATCTCATGTGATAAATATGCAGGAGTAGCTACCTGCGTATTTTCACATTTCATGTTTAGCTCATGGGTTCATCCGTATGGTACGATATTGTCCATTAAATTAAGTTTCTTCGTATCGTATCATTCTATATGTCACATCTTGACCATGTTCCGGTAAATTGTTGTTATTATTTTAAGCCTATTACTCCGTACTGAGCATTCGGCTCATTCCGTAAATTCTTTTTGTTTCACAGGTTACCTTGGGTGGGATCAAGAGAGAAGAATAACACTTAGGAATAAATCCGAAGATGTCAATTTAAGCTAGTAAACCGTATTAGTTGTATCTGAATCCTAAGTTTAGTCTGTAAGATAAATAATGTACTTCTAACCGTTAAATAAATAAAAGTAAATGTTTTAATTATAAGCCATTATTATTATGACACGTCAGCCCATCCGGGTTGGGGTGTTACAGCTATGGTATCAGAGCTAAGGCTATATCCTGTAAAAAAACTTAAACATAGTAATTAAGGCCTGTGAGGATGGGGTAGATATTTAAGATAGGAATTAGCAATGTTATTATCTATATATTCTAACTCTCGCGTCTATTTTATAGATGCCTCCTCGTCGTCAGCCACGTAGGACCACTCGCACCAACCATAACACCTCTTCAAACGAAAACCCAGTCGATCCAAATGTTGTTTCTGCTATCAACAAAGTTGTTGCTAGTTTGCTTCCAAACCTTATTGCTCAAACTGTTGAAGTTGTTATCCAACAAACTCATTCCCCAGGATCTAATCCAAATTCTAGTACTGAAACTGGTGAGAACACTACAAACAATAATGCCAATGGTATTCACATGTGGATCGAAAGATTCCAAAAGCAAAAGCCACGATCTTTCAGTCATGCAACTAACCCAGTCGAAGCAAGAAACTGGATAGCCCACATTGAAAAGATCTTTGGAGTCCTTGGAGTTGCGGATCACTTCAAAGTTAGGCTAGCCATCTACAAACTGGAAAATGATGCACAAACTTGGTGGGAAGGTTACAAGAAAGTCAAAGGAGGAGATACTTACGCCGCCACTCTTCCATGGGCTGATTTTCGTACCATCTTCTACGACAAGTATTTCTCTACAACTGATAAGGAAGCCTATATCAGGGAGTACGCTATTATTCATCAAGGGAATGATGAACCTGCTTCAGAATTCATTAATCGATTCTCAAGGTTGGCTAGTATTATGGGAGAAGCTGTAGGATCAGCAGAAGCCCAGGCCAAAAAATGCAAATGGGCAGTTAGTGATCGAATTCGTAAGTCAATCATGTATATGAAATTCCAAGATCTCACTGAAGTTGCTGATGCAATCAAAACTTTCGAGTTCGAAAGAAAAGAATTTTTATCTCGGGCGGGGGAGAATAAGAAGAGAGACAGGAACAGACAACCTAATCAATCTACTGGTCAGCCTTCTACTACACCACAGCAACAAGACCATAAGGTGCAAGTAAATCGAAATTCTAGAAATCAAACACGTCCTTCGCAGCCTAGACCTCAAAATCAGAAGCCCGTTCAAAACCAGATTCAACTGTATGCAGAACCCATTGGAGCCCAACCACTAAATCAGTATGTAAACCCGAATCTGACCACATATCCTTTTATGCAACCCATGTGGTAAGAAACATCAGGGAGTTTGTCGCCAAGCTACAGGAGCATGCTTTAGATGTGGAGAGACTGGACATATGATGAAAGATTGTACTAAGAAGGACACTAAGAAGATTACCGGAGGAAAAATCACACCACCCAATGCTGGAGGAAGAGCTTTCACACTTTCTGCTACGGACGCTGCTAATACCCCAGGTATCGTATCCGGAACCCTTCACCTTGGCAATCATACTATCTATGTCTTATTCGATATGGGAGCAACCCATTCTGTAGTATCGTACTTGTTTACTAAGCACCTTACAATTAGACCGACTCTGTTAGATCATACTCTGACCATTTCCACTCCGATGGAAAATTCTGTCCTAATCACTCACGTATATAGAGAATGTCCAATACGTATTGAATCCGTTGTGTATAACGCGAATCTTTTTCCGACACATATGTATGACTTTGATATTATTCTCGGGATGGATTGGTTGTCACGACATCATGTAACAATAGATTGTCATTCTCGACGTGTTCTTTTTGGCAATCTTCATCATCCTGATTTTGTATATCAGGGGGTTCAGCCCCATAAGTCCCTTAAGATTATTTCCGCGTTGAAAGCCCGAAAGTTAATATCGAACGGTTGTACTGGATTTTTAGCATCAGTTAAAGATATTACTGCTAGTCTTAGTAATGTTGATAGGCATCCAGTTGTTTGCGAATATCCCGACGTCTTCCCAGATGAATTGCTAGGACTACCACCTGACCGTGAGGTAGAATTGACCATCGATTTAATTCCTGGCGCCGAACCTATCTCTAAAGCACCGTATCATATGGCCCCGATGGAACTAAAGGAGCTGAAGGAACAATTGCAAGAGTTATTAAATCTAGGATTTATAAGACCTAGCGTTTCACCCTGGGGTGCACCAGTCTTATTTGTAAAGAAGAAGGACAGTAGTATGCGTCTTTGTATTGACTACCGAGAGTTAAACAAGATCACCATTCGAAATCGTTACCCTCTGCCTCGTATTGATGATCTCTTTGACCTACTTCAAGGTGCTCAATTCTTTTCGAAGATCGACCTGAGGTCTTGTAGATGCACGTTTTGCGACTAGTGATTGGATTAGGCTTTTAACATATGTTAGTTTGTTATCCTGAAGGGGCGAATGTGATTCAGTATGGGCGAATGTTTGCTTGTATGGGCGAAGGAAGATTTACAGTGGGCGAAGGTGAAAACTGAATGAAGATAGTTTACATTCGTACTAAAGAACTGGGCAAATGTGGACATTGTCCACATTCGCACCATAGAAACGGGCGAATGTGCAGTGACTATATATATGTTTTGATCATTTTGTTGGATAGAGGAGTTTTGGATAGTGTGTGAGTTAAGGTCAGGTTGCTCTCTAGATTAAGATTGTGTTAAAGTGTATAGATCAACTTGTATTTGCTTTATGTTAACATTTTGAACAAGTTAATCTATAAACTGGTGATTGAAAAGGTATTATCCGTGTTGTGATTTGCGTATTATCGTTTTGTTCAGTTCTAGGGTTTCCGCACCTAGAATTGTGACTTGTATGATCATAATATCCTGTTTTAGCTAAAATTCTTCATCTACAAAGTGGTATCAGAGCTATACGGATCATACAACAACAAAATTGATAATATCAGAGCTGATTTGGACTTGTTTTTGATCAAAATTCATCTGTTTTTGAATGAACATGGTTTTTGATTGATTTTGAAGGTTTTTGATTTGAATTCGTGGTTAAAATCAAGTTTTCCAAGAATTAAAGTTGTTCCAAATCAATTCCGAATCATAACCTGATTAAGAACATCAAAATCCACAAACTTTTGAAAATCTCAGATCAAAATAACCGTTTTTCAAAGTGTAACCGTTTTTCAAATATGTTTTGGGCGAATCTAGAGAGAGTGGGCGAACCTGGACCAGTATAGGGCGAACCTGAGTGTATTTTGGACGAACGTAGTATTATTCAGGTCGAACCTAGGTTGTTGTGTTGAATTTTTCCACATTCGGGTCTAAGATTCCACATTCGGTTTATCGGGCGGGCGAAAGTGGATAAGAAGTGGACGAAAGTGACACAGTTTGGACGAAAGTGGAAAAGGATTGAAGATATTCTACATTCTGGTCATTATTCTACCTTCGGGAGTTACTGTTTGGACGAAAGTAAGACTTTTGGGCGAAAGTAGATATCAGAAGGGCGAAAGTAGAAGTGTGTGTGAAAAATTTTCTAAGTTTGGTGAATTTCGAAGTTCGTGAACATCATGTGGAATTTTCCAACTACACCGAGACCAGCAACGACACAACAACAGCAGCAAGTGACAATGGACCCATGGACAGTGGCAGCCCAGAAATGGAGCACTCAGTCTTCGCAACCGATCAATTACATAGCGATGACTAGCTCGATGCCTCAGAGTGTTGCACCCTCGCCACCACAACCTGTGACAGACTATTGGGGAGTAGCAGCCGCGGTGGTAAATACTCAAACTACCAATGCTATTTCTACACTAATAAATGACTTATCTTCAGGTAGCGGGAATCGGCCACCCAAGCTAATGGAGATGAACGAGTATAACTAGTGGCAGAAGAAATTCAAGATCCATCTGGAAGGCATGGGATTGGAAGGTACAGAGGCGTGGCAGATGATAGCAAAAGGTTATATTGCACCACTTCTGGAGAACACCGGTGAACCTGTTCCTTTGGAGAGTTTGTCAGACGAAGAGAAAAAGAAATTTGTTGTGGAAAAGAAAGCATACTCTCAGTTGACTCAGGCGATCACAAACGATTTGCTACATCAGTTTGGATCGTGCACTACGTCGAAGCAGTTATGGGATGTGCTAAAGAATCGTCATTATGGTAATGAAAAGACGAGAAGGTTGAGGATGGAGGAGTTGAGAAAAGTATTTGAGAACTTTACTTATGACGGGAACGAGAAATTAAAAGAGTTGACTCCTAGATATTGTCATTTACTAACTGAATTGTCTAGTTATGATATACAGATTCCTATGACAGATCTGGTGGACAAGTTTGCAGATGCATTACCAGCGTACTGGGATCAACATGTCGAGGTACTCAAAGAGAAGGATGCTTACAAGTATTGGACTATCAACGAGTTCGTACAGAAGCTGGAGAATAAAGAACTCGGGGAGAAGAGGAAAGCCAAAAGATCTCAGATTCCTCAGAACCCAGAGTTATATTATGGTGGTACTTCAGAAACCGTTGGAAACTCGAGTGTTGGTGGAACAGTGGCACCTCACATAGCCTGTATTTCAAGTGTCATGGAACCACCGAAACAACCCATCAACTACCTAGCACAAACCTCATCCTATTCACAACCATCATATACACCACCACCACAACAATACACAAATTCTTACATTTCACCATTTTCTCCAATGCAGCAAGCAGCATTCTATACTGCTAGTCAACCACAACAACAACCTCAACAACCACAATACATGAATCAAGTGAACCAAACCAATCAGCAACCGGTGGTTTTGGAGACATCCAATTTGGGTAATGTGACTGTGGAGGTTGCTCAGCAACACATTGCATTAGTCTCAACAATGGTTTCATCATATAACGGTTTAGTTGCAAGTCAAATTGGGAATAACAACTTGACCAATGAAGACTATGCACAAATCGACAAAGAGGAGATGGAGCTGATTGACATCCAGTGGGCTTTTGCTAGCATTATGAGAAGGGCAACCGAGTTTATTGAAAAGACCGGGAGGACTGATTTGGAAACTTCTCCGAATACAACCTATGGTTTCAACAAGGAGAAGGTTACATGCTTTAACTGTGGAGGTAAAGGACACTTTAAAAGAGAATGCACTCAGCCACCTAAGCAAGGTAATAGAAACCCTTTCAACTCAAACTACCAGAATCGTCAACAACAAAACCAAAACCAAGTTTCTTTCCAAGGTAACAACAACTATCAAAACCGACAAAACACCTCAAACAACAACCAAAACAGACAACCAAACACAACCAACCAGAATCAAAACCACTCACCAAATAACACAAACAGAACAGTTATCCCAATCACTACACCAAATGAGCAGCCACAAAATACAAATCAGAATCAAGCTTTGGTGATCCAGCAGGATGAAAGGTTTGACTGGTCTGGGATGCAAATTGGTGTTGAGGAGATCACTACTGGTGGGAAGTGGCTTGTGTTGCCCGACAGGTTGATAACGAGGAGTCGGTGATAGTTGATAAAACTGAAGAAACTGATAGTGAAGTTGATGAATCTGTTGATGAGATGAATGTGGAGACTGAGACTGTTGAACTTCAGGCAGAGGAAGCAAGTTCAGGAGTGGTGATTGACACAGTTTCTGATGTTCCTGAGGAGTGTGAGTCAGTTTATTCAGATTCGGACAGTGAATCAGACTCAGAGGCTAGTGTTACATCTTTGGATGACGAGATTGATCAGTTGCTGGCAGAAGCAGATTTTCTGAAAATGAGGAAGTCGTGCATAGTGGATGACGCTTTCACCAGAATCGATTATTCAAAGTTTTTCGCTGGGAAGGAAGCTCATTTTGCTTTGATGGCCATGACAGATCCTCCTAAACAGGTAAGTTCTGAATCTAGCACTGATGTTACAAGTGATAAGTACTGTGGAACTTGTGACAGATTGACTGATGAAAACAAAGACTTCGCGTTCAACGTGATAGTGCTATAATCAACTGTCAATCTGCTCGCAAAGAAGTGATTGCTTTTAACAAAGTACTTGATGGATATAAAAAGGACATTTCTGACCTTAAGAAAACTCTTTCATTAAAACAATTAGCAATCAATAACTATATTAATGAAATTGAGAACACCAAGTTGGAAATGGCCACCATCAAGTGTTTTGCTGAAAAAAGTCAACAAGAAATTGGAAAGTTATAAGCACATTGCTTATGTTGTTGACCACATCATTGATGATCAAACCACAAATTATACGTCTGTGCCATCTCCGGTGCTTTTTGAAAACCATAATTGTCATCAAGTGACACCGGAGAGCTCAGTAAAATCAGACTCATCATCGGAAAATGAATCCAATACCTCAAGTGTTGGTGATCCTCATTCCGACGTGAGGCCGATTTCAGGTTTGAACGATGAAGGGGTAACAGTTGAAAATGCTGATTCAGACTCTGAGAGTGACACTGAGAGTGACAAAAGTGCTAATGCGTGTGATATTCCAAAAGAAAATCACATCATTACTACTGAACCAGTGTCATCGTCTCAGCATGTGCATCCAATGGCTAACGCACATCGTGAGAAAAAGTCTGAAAAGAAAGAAGTTAAGAAAGAAATGAGTGACAAACCAGTCAAGGTGTTTTATCAGATGGAAGGATCCGATAAGATCATCTGTGACGAGGAATATCCAATTAAATTTGCTAACTATTCCAAAATTGATAAAATTTGGCAAGAAAGCACTATTTGGTTTCCAAAACATGAGAGAACAAATGAGATTCCACCGGAAATTCTAAAGAAATTGTTTTTGGATGTTCCGAAAGAACCAAAGGTTCATGTCACCGAGTTTATTAAACCCAAAAACAAAGCAAACGGTTTTCATGAGCCAGCCTACTCAAAGGGTCCACTCCCTGAGAGTCTGAGGAATAGACAGTATAAGGATCAATATCCTGTCAGAACATTTGCTCAACCGAATGCTCCAAATGTTTTTGAAGAATACCGTGCATGCTTTAAATGCGGGGAGAGAGGGCATTTACTTGCTCACTGCCCGTATGTAAGGCACAAGAGGCACGAAGTTGAAGTTAGGCAATCCATGAGGAAACCGGTTGACAATCATTACTATCCTCAAAGACGTTTTATTCCTCAACAACAACAATTTTATAATCAAAACAATTTTTATCAAAAGAGGAATGATCGTCCATTTCAGTATGATCGTCGTAACCGGATAGCCATGGAGAGACCGTGGAGAAAACCAGTGGTGAACATAACAAATGATAGACAAAGAGTTCCACAAAAACCTATTGTCAAGTCAAATGTTGGACCTAAATCTGTTAAATCGGAGAAGGTACCAAAGAAGGTTTCGTTTGCGAATGATAAGAAAACGACTGAGACTCCAAAATCTCAGATTCGTATCTTGAAACGTTCTGAACAATCTTGGACACCAAATGGTACTCCGGGAGCCTCAACTTCAAAGTCAAGTGAAAAAGTTGAAAATGTTTTGAATGATCCTAAAAAGATCGATCCAAAACAAACTGTTGAAGTGAATGATTCTTTGAACAATGATATTCAAAGACCCAAGACCACTCAGGCTTGGGTCCCCCGAAAGAACTAACTGTTTTACTTGATGTGTGAAGGGAGCTTCAGCTGGCCCTATTAGCAGTCTCTGGATTGTTGATAGTGGAGCTTCAGGCCACATGACCGGGGATTTAGCTTTATTGTTTGATGTGAAAAATATTAACGGAGGGTACGTTGCATTTGCCGGGAACAAAGGCGGATATATCACGATGGAAGGAAGTGTAAGTAATGGGATTGTAAGCTTTGAGAGGATATCATACGTGAAGCAGATAGACTATAATCTGTTGAGTGTCAGTCAAATCTGTGACAAACAATTCACTGTTTATTTTGATGACAAATCTTGCTACATTCTCAAACCGGGCTTCAAAATTCCAAAAGAGTGGGTAATGTTGAAGGCACCTCGCGTCAACAATCTCTATATTCTTGATATGTCCAAGGCAATGACATCCCAGGGGCAAGTAACATGTTTTCTATCAAAGGCGACCGAGAAGGAATCGATAATGTGGCACCGAAGAATGGGGCATATTCATTTGAGGAAAATGAATCATCTAGTGAAGAATGGACTTGTCGATGGCGTGAATGTGAAACATTTCCATTTGAATGACAAGTGCGTGAGCTGTAAGAAGGGAAAGCAACACAGACAGTCCCACAAAGTGAAGAAAGTTAACTCTGTTGAGATGCCACTTGAGCGATTGCACATGGACCTATTCGGACCTGTCAAACGCAAAAGTCATCTTGGGGAGCTTTATTGTTTAGTTGTCACTGACGACTACTCAAGATTTTCATGGGTGATATGTTTGCATCATAAAAGTGACACCTTTAATAACCTGAAAGTTCTGCTCACTCGATTAGAGAATATCTACAATCTCAAGATCAAGAGAATTCAGAGTGATAATGGGACGGAGTTCAAAAATGCCAAGATGGATGAACTTCGTGAAAACAAAGGAATTCATCATGAATATTCGGCTCCGTATACCCCACAACAGAATGGTGTTGCTGAACGTAAAAACAGGACTCTAATAGAAGCGGCTAGAACAATGCTTGCAGATTCGAATCTTCCAGTAATGTTCTGGAACGAGGCGATTTATGCAGCAAATTATACACTTAATCGGGTTTTAACGATGAAGAAGTTTGGCAAAACTTCTTATGAGCTGTTACACCGAAGAAAGCCGAACTTGGAGTATTTAGAACCTTTTGGGGCTCCGTGCACGATGTTGAATCCAAGCGAGAAGTTTAGTCCGAAAGCTGAAGAGGGATACTTTGTTGGATATGCAACCCCGCTCAAACGGGTTTACAACAAGAGAACTCGTCAGGTGGAGGATTGGGCTAACGTAGAAGTTCAACGGTATACTCAGAATGTGCAAGGGATTGGTCCTGATTGGATGTTTGATTACAAAGATTTCTTTGAATCATTCAATCTAGATAACTTGGTTGAAGAGGCTGTTATTCGATTACTTTACGAGTGTGAAAACGCGGCGACTTCACTGTTGGTGCGTCCGATCACCGTAACTCCTCCAACAGCTTCTAGTGATACCAATGTTCCTGTACCGGAGGAAGAAGTGTTTCAAGAGGCTTCCACAACTTTAGATACTTCAGAATCGGAAGATGATGGAGATTTTGAAGAAGTTATTCTTGAAAATGCGACAGAGACAGAGGCACCGCCAGTGAACCCAAATCCAGATGTTGCTTCATCGTCTAACACGGGTCATGATCCGGATGCAGTTGAAAACTTGACTATTCAGACGGGAGTTACTGTACCTGAACATCCGGAATCTCGGATTCACCGTATTCACCCGCTGGAGCAAGTTATCGGTGATCCTAGAAGCAGTGTGATGGCGAGAGGACAGCTGAGAAGTGTCAATTCACCAGAAAGTTTTGGTGCTTTAGCTTTATATGCAAAAATACAAAAATCTGGTAGTCAGAATGATTGGTCGTTTGCATGTTATGTTTCGCAGGTTGAGCCGCGGACATATAAAGAAGCTCTTTTGGATGACGCCTGGGTTGAAGCGATGCAGGAGGAGTTGTTACAATTTCAGAAGTTGGGAGTCTGGACGCTCACTGATTTACCTCCAGACCGGAAGAAGATTGGAACCAAGTGGGTGTTTAAGTGTAAGAAAGATGATCGAGGAGTGATTGTACGGAACAAAGCCAGATTGGTCGTACAAGGTTTTCATCAGATCGAGGGGATTGATTACAATGAAATATATGCACCTGTGGCACGCATAGAGGCAATTCGAATGTTTCTAGCGTTTGCCTCCTACAAGAAATTTAAGGTGTATCAGATGGACATCAAAAGTGCATTTCTGTACGGGAAAGTCAAAGAGGAGGTTTACGTCGGGCAACCACCGGGCTTTGAAGACCCTATCCATCGGGATAAGGTGTACATACTGAACAAAGCACTGTATGGTCTGCACCAGGCTCCACGCCAGTGGTATGAGGAGCTGAGCACGTACCTCATGTCGAAGGGATTTAAGCGCGGACTCGTCGATTGCACCCTGTTCATGAAGAAAACAGGAGATGATTTGCTTCTAGTTCAGATATATGTTGACGATATAATTTTTGGCTCAACTAACGAACTTTTGTGCAGGGAGTTTGAACGTGTGATGCAGGAAAAGTTCGAAATGAGTGCGATGGGGGAGATGCAGTTTTTCCTCGGCTTGCAGGTGGATCAAAGACCAACGGGGATCTTCATTCACCAGACGAAATACGTATCCGAAGTCTTAAGCCGGTTCCAGATGGAGGATTCCAAGCCGATGGATACCCCGATTCAGCCCAATCACGGGATTGGAGTTGACGCTAAGGGGGAGCTGACGGACCCGTTTACATACAGAGCAATCATCGGATCTCTGATGTATCTTACCGCATCTCGGCCAGACATTATGTTCGCAACATGTCTCTGTGCTCGTTACCAGTCGAAGCCGAAACAAAGTCATCTGACGGCGGCCAAGCGTATCCTTAGATATCTGAAGGGTTGTCCCTCGAGAGGACTTTGGTACCCTAATGATGATGATTTTGATTTTATCGCTTTTAGTGATGCAGATTGGGGCGGCTGTGATAAGGATAGCAAATCCACGACAGCTGGATGCCAGTTTTTAGGGAGCAGGTTAGTCACCTGGCAATGTAAGAAGCAGACTTTGGTCGCGTTGTCTACCTGTGAAGCCGAGTACATTGCAGCCTCGAGTTGCTGTTCGCAAGTGCTCTGGATCCAACAGCAGATGGTGGATTACGGTTTGCAGTTTCTTAAAACCCCTATACACTGTGATAATGAAGCCGCGATCGCATTAACTAAAGATACGGGCAATCATTCTAAGGCTAAACATATCCGGATTAAATACCATTTTATCCGTGATTGTTACGATAAAGAATTGATAGATATGGTCAAAATCCATACTGACTATCAACGTGCAGATTTGTTCACTAAAGCTTTTGACAGATCCCGATTTGAGTATCTTTTAAAAGTAAATAACATAAAAGAAAAACATGACTAATCAGCACCTCGGTTTATCGATTTTTAGTTTTTAAAAATTTTCTTTCAAGTTTTTACAGTTTTTCAGAAAATTCAAAAACCCAAAAATATGTTTTACATTTTAGGGGGAGTCGTTTTATCAGAAAAACCAAAAACATTGAAAAACTCAAAAAGCCATAAAAAATTAGAAAAACCAAAAATGATTTCTAGGATAAAAAGAGGAAATGATAGTACATCAGTGGGGATCTGACACAGGCTAAAGATATGTATAGTAATATGAGGCGTGTGTTGACTACGTGTGATGTGCTGATAGGCTTCGTAGACTAAAAATTGCGTGCGTTAGTGATACAAACATAACGAACTACGCGTTCGTGGTTGAACGCCTCATGGGCATATGGTCTTAGTACCGTAATTTCGTTTGATAGGATTGCCAAAATCTGAGGTTTCGGGTCGTTGTGTTATTGTTATCTGGGATATTCTGATTAAACTTTTGTCGTATTGATTTACGGACCTAGTTTCATCAGAATATTTGCTAAAAGAGCTTAAATGCCAAAACCGAAAGTTACCAAATTGAGGAACTTCATGTTTTTACTGATCAAAGATCACAATTACATCGTATCAATTTACTGATGCAAATCAGTAGTTGATATCAGCCTCAACCTGGTATATGTGCACATGTTACTCTGCTGCATTCGTTTGCTGACCTGTATACCTATGTGCTATATAACTTGTAACTCAACGGATAACTCTGGCATAATCACGCGTTACGAGGAAGCTGTGTGCAATTTCTTGATACGGGAGTATGTCGTGTATGTGGGAACCACAACGTGTTAGTATAATACACCTAAATCGTATCATTTTAAAGCATTGCGTCATAGTCTGCATGTGAGCTTATGTGGACCACAATATCAGCAATTGCTGTGTCACGTACTGTTTCTAATGATAATATTAAACCAAAAGATCAACGTTGTGATCGGATTTCTCAAATAACTGATATGATCCTCTTACCGGACATCACAAAATGTTTACTGCTTTATTTACTTTGATGCATTTTAGTTTCATTGTCAAAAAGATACAAAACTCAAAAATATTTTAGGTGTGTTTTGATATAAATTTCAGAAACACCAAAAGTTTTGCATTTCTGCTTTATTTTAGATAATCGACGGTTTTTGATGGTCAATTTCTGAGATTTGATGAAATCATCTGGGCTTTGTATCATTCTAAACTGAAATAATGAGTGTTTGAGACTTAACGGGTTGAAAAATGTTGAACGGGATTCGAATTCGTGATTTGGCAAATTTTTCAAATTTTTCCATTTCACATTCGCCCCTTAAATGGGTCGAATGTGGAAAAATTTTCACATTCGTGCGTTTCATTTAGGGCGAAGGTGGGTTTTAATCTAAATATTTTCACCTTCGGGTATAATTCCTACATTCCTGCCATTTGGTTGGGGCGAATGTGGAATGAAACCACATTCGTCCAAGAGAAACGGGCGAAGGTACAATCTATATAAGCCATATCATAGGTTCGACCACCTCATTCTGCCTTTTTCAAAAATTTTCAATCGTGCAAGAACTTGTTGCCCTGATTTCTTTTGCCTTCTAATATTGTTCCCTGCTCATTACTGATTGTTTTAACCTAATTTTCACAGGTAATGGACATGAGATACGATCAGAATTGGGTTTTTATGTTTTGAACCCTAGTTTTATTCAACAAGAACAATTTAGGCGGTTTTAATCCAAATTGTTGATGGGGATTCAATTGCTCTTAGTTTTAGGGGGAAGAGTGTGGAAAGAATTAGGATTTTACAGTGTTTGATTATATTAATCGATTGTTTTTAAGTGTTAAACCCTAATTCTTCATAAAAACTAATAAAAATTGAATGAATATAACAATTGTTTGTGTAGAAGTCTTAGTCGGCCATATTAGGCTAAGTTTCAATCAAAATCAGATGTTAAAATCAAGATTTGTAAATTTTCAAAATTTTAGGTCTAAACAGTTTCACATTCGTCCAAATCCAAACGGGCGAATGCAGAAATAAGGGACGAAGGTAATAATTAGTGGACGAATGAGATGTTTATCTTAACAATTTCCACATTCGAACCTAAAATTCCACCTTCGAACCTCAAAATCTACTTTCATACCTATCTAAATGGGCGAAAGTGGAAATTTGAAAAACTTAAAATTTTTTAAATTTGTCGTTTTTGTGTTTTGACGTATTTTCTGATTTTTGATGTGCAGATGGCTGATCAACCGGAGAACGTTGAGATACCAGTTGAGAATGTTGTACCAGATCCAGTTCCAGAAGCAGTGAATGTTCCACAAGCTTGGTCGTTTGAAGCTATGCATAACTGTTGTGCGTATGTTGGTGACGTGTTGAAGAATACTGAATTTTCTGGGATTGTGGACTTTCTGAGGCGAAGCCGAATTATTCATGCTCTAGCTACACCAGCCATCATCTATAAAGACATTGTGGAGGATTTTTATAAGAATGCAAGATACGATTTTTGGGAAGATCAAACTATTATTCGAAGCGTTATTCAAGGGATGGAGATGTTCATAACATAAGAGGACATCAGATAGGCGTTAAAGATTAAGTTTGAAGTTAGTACTAACCCCAGAGAACTATCATGGACCGAGCAGAGGGGTTGCTTTCTTAGGATGAAGTATAAAGGTCCGATCACTGATGGAGCAATGCACAAAGGAAAGCTAAGTGTGCAGTTCAAGTACTTTGCACACGTGATCATTCATGTGTTTGGTTGTGTGAGCGGTGGGTATGATGTGATTAGGAAAAGTTTAAGTTCATTAATGATTGCGTTGACTCTCAACAATCCATTTAATGTTTCTGGAATGATTTTGGATCATATGCTCGAGATGCTAAAAGGTTTAAAGAGCAAGAAGTTCATGTTATATCCAAGGTTTCTGATGATGATGTTCGACCACAAGTATCCTGACTTGAGAAAGGATCCGACGATGATTTTGGGTCAAGATCATATGAACATTAGAACACTTGTGAGAATGAAGGGTTATAAAGGTGTGCCAGATAATGAGAAGCCACCTCATAGAAGATTGTTTGGTGCTTTAGTTAATCCGGGTTACACTGACCCTGGATTGAATAAAGCAAGGCATGATAATAGTGATTCAGATAACGATGATCCTCTGGTATATGCTGATGCTAATACAAAGAGGAAGAGGCAGGTAGTTAACGCTGGAGCCAAAGGGAAGGGCAAGGCGAAGGTTGATCAGGGTGCTTCAAAGAAACAAGTTGCACGTAAGAAGACGACTGCTAAGAAAGGTACAAGTTTAGTTGATGAAGATTCTGTTGACTCAGAAGATACAGAAGTTGAAGAACAATGGGATTCGGAAGAAGAACGTGTTAAGACTACCAAACGCAAGGCCACTGCGGTTCAGGAGTCTGAATTATTGAACAAGACTGTTGAAGAAGTATTACAGAACAAGACGATTGATGTTGATGAAGGATTAAGCATTGATATTGATGATTTTGAAGGGTCGACTGTGGTTGTGAACTTGAAGAAACCAAAACATAAGTCGATGGCCAAGAAGTCTAGTACAAAGAAATTGAGAGAAAAAGAGATCGAACAGTTGCTGAAAGGTAAGAAGATACCTGAAGCAGGTACATCATCGAAGTTATCTTCACCTGTGACAAAGAAGCAAAAGAAGAACAAAGAACCTGAAGTAGCACCAGTTCCTGATTTGGAAGCTACTTTAGAGAATGTGTTGAACATATTTAAGCCGGGGAAAGAAAAGGCTAAAGAAGTTGAATCATCCAAGGCATCCAAAGTTACTGTTTCAGATGATGTTATGAAACAGGTTAACAAGAAGATGGATGATATGATGAAGATGATTGTTGCACAACAGGCTGAAATCAGTAAGTTTAAAAACAATGAAGAGAAGATGCTCCAGATCGTAGTTGCATCAAAAGCTAACCAAGATGAGATCGAGAAGAAGGTTAAACAACTTGAAGAAGAGAACAAAGATCTTGAGGTTAAGTGCAACAGAAATAGAAGGATGATTAAGCTTGTGAAGGTTGATAATAAAGAATTAAAGAAAGAGAACAAACGTTTGAGTGATTTGTTGGATAAACTTTATGGTGAAGCTCCAAAATTGAAGGAAGGAGAAGACGATAAGGAGAGAGAGGAGGAACAAGTTGATTTTGCGCCTTCTGATGACGAAAAAGAGGATGATGAGGACGATGAATCAGAGGAAAGTTCTGATGAAGAAGGTGATAAAGATGATAAGGATGATGATGATGCTGAGGGATTGGGAAGTAAAGATGATGATAAGAGTGATGACAGTGATGATGATGATGGTGGAGACGATTCTAGCAAGTTTTCATTTGAGAAGAGGAAGTCAAAGAAAAGTGATGCTGGAGAATCGAGCTCAAAGAAGAAGAAAGGTAGCGAGAACGTTGATTCAGATGAAACTATCTTTTGGAACGAGAAGGTTAGATCTTTGTCTGATGATGCGAAGAATGTGTATAAAGAGATGCTTGAGAAAAGAGAATGGACGATAGAGTTTACAGGAAAGTTCACCGAAATCTTTCAAACGGAAGATATGAGGTTTGAACTTGAGTATAATGACCCTGACCTGGAAGAGGGTGAAGTGTCAGCTGCTGTGGCTAAGGAAATCTTGGATGGTATAGCGCAGCGAGCAGGAAAGACACTGGAGGAGATTATGATGGATCAGATGATTCCAGATATTCCTGAAAAGGATATTGGAAATCATTATGATGATAAACATACACCTGAAATGGAAGAGATTGAAATTGAGGATATTAATCGTGAAGAATATCCACAATACTTCAGGGAGAACAATGAAAATGAGGTATTTCCAGACTTTACTGAGCTACGAAATAGAGAAGCTAGAAAGAAAGCTGAAAAGAGAAATGAGGAGTTCGTAGAGAAAGTATTTGGTGAAGATCAGCAGAAACCTTCTAATCAGAATGATGATTTGAAGATGTTATTACAGAAGTTGAAAGAAGCTGATGATAAACGACCTAAGCCGGAAGCTCAAGGTGGATTTTACAGGTACCACAACCAGAAATTCAAAGGCAGAGCTCTTGGTTGGAACTATCTGGGAAGATTGAAATGTTTAGCAGTTAAATGGGAATCAGAAATCTTGTACTTCTACAGATTTCATGATCTATTAACTCTACCGTATTGGGCGGTTAGAGACATTTGTCGATTCCCAATGACTGGAGCTTCTGTTAACAACACGGTTATAGGTTGATTTGCTGATCGGTTAGTCTGGGAAAGCAGAACAAAATGGAACATGTTTAAACCTCAGTACCCTAGGAGAAAGGTTCATAGGGATGTTGATCCAAGAATTGGAAAGAAGAGAGTTACTTTGATTTACAAAGCGCCTGAAGTGATGAAGAAAATTCCTTTGATGCCTTTACAACAACACTTCAGTGCTGACTTTATCTTCTGGTACTATGATTGGAGAAATGCAGAGGCGGTGATTGTGTTAAGAGATGGAAAGGATAAGTACAAGAAGATCTACGTGTTTGATCCAATGTGGCTTATCAACTGTACGTTTGAGGATATAATCATGCTATTCTACAATCCGATTTACTGTGATCCCAATGATGCAGAGCAGGCGAAGAAGTATCAGCAAGTTGTTGGAGTTTGCTTTGCATATGATATAAACTCTGGAAGCAACTTGGATACTAAGTTGGGTAAGAAGGTGAAGATGACTATGTGCCAAAGCGTTCAGTAAAACGTAAACTTGAGCCTGAGATGACGAAAGATCAGAAAAAGCAGCTGAGACTCAAGTTGTTGAACAAGATGATGGATGAGGAACGAAGACAATCCAATCAATAGTCGAGGGGGAGTTTGTAGATGCACGTTTTGCGACTAGTGATTGGATTAGGCTTTTAACATATGTTAGTTTGTTATCCTGAAGGGGCGAATGTGATTCAGTATGGGCGAATGTATGCTTGTATGGGCGAAGGAAGATTTACAGTGGGCGAAGGTGAAAGCTGAATGAAGATAGTTTACATTCGTACTAAAGAACTGGGCGAATGTGGACATTGTCCACATTCGCACCATAGAAACGGGCGAATGTGCAGTGACTATATATATGTTTTGATCATTTTGTTGGATAAAGGAGTTTTGGATAGTGTGTGAGTTAAGGTCAGGTTGCTCTCTAGATTAAGATTGTGTTAAAGTGTATAGATCAACTTGTATTTGCTTTATGTTAACATTTTGAACAAGTTAATCTATAAAATGGTGATGGAAAAGGTATTATCCGTGTTGTGATTTGCGTATTATCGTTTTGTTCAGTTCTAGGGTTTCCGTACCTAGAATTGTGACTTGTATGATCATAATATCCTGTTTTAGCTAAAATTCTTCATCTACAGGTCTGGTTATCACCAGGTGAAGATTAAGAAAGATGATGTTCTTAAGACCGCCTTTCGCACTCATTATGGTCACTTAAGAGTTCTTGGTTATGCCCTTTGGACTAACTAGTGCGCCTGCAGTCTTCATGGATTTAATGAACCGTGTATTTCACAAATTCCTAGATAAATTCGTCATTGTGTTTATGGATGATATCCTGGTGTATTCTAAGAGTTGCGAAGACCATGAAGGGCATCTACATGCGGTGCTTGGAACGTTACGACAAAAGAAGTTGTACAAAAGTTTTCAAAATGTGACTTTTGGCTTAGCCAAGTTGCATTCCTAGGTCACGTTATTTCAGCAAATGGAATCATGGTGGATCTAGCGAAGGTTGAAGCTATTACTAAATGGCCAAGACCCACGTCTGTTACCGAAGTACGGAGTTTCTTAGGTCTTGTTGGCTACTATAGAAAATTCATTGAAGGATTTTCTGTCATTGCCCTTCCCCTCATGAAACTCTTAAGAAAAGGAGTGAAGTACTCATGGAATGAAGAACAAGAAAAGAGCTTTGAAGAATTGAAGAAACGACTCGTATCCACTCCGGTACTCACTCTCCCTTCTGGATCAGGAGGTTACCAAGTTTACAGCGATGCTTCAAAGAAAGGGCTAGGTTGTGTGTTAATGCAACATGGGAAGGTTATCGCTTATGCCTCCCGACAGTTGAAGCCTTATGAAGTCAACCACCCGACGCATGACTTGGAATTAGCCGCATTCGTCTTTGCCCTGAAGATCTGGCGACAATATCTGTATGGCGAGACTTGCAACATCTTTACCGACCAAAAGAGTCTCAAATACATATTCACTCAGAAGGAGCTAAATATGAGGCAAAGAAGATGGTTAGAACTTTTGAAGGACTACGATGCGAATATTCAATATCATCCGGGTAAAGCCAATGTTGTAGCTGATGCCTTGAGCAGAAAGAATGTCGGGACTGTATCTTGCCTTCAGATTCACCCTCGAATTACTTAGGATCTCGAAATGATGGACGTTTGGCTTCATAATGGTGAATCTGATGGATATCTGGCTACCCGACCTCATATCACGGATTAAAGATGCACAAAAGCAAGATGGAGAACTTTGGGCAATTGTGCAAAATCTGGAGGTAGGAAAACAATATGAATTTCGTATAGATGAACATGGGGTGATCTGGTGTGGCAAAAGGCTTTGTGTACCTGATGACTCTGTCCTTCGTGAGTCATTATTAACCGAAGCTCATAGCTCACCATTTTCCATTCACCAAGGGTCTACGAAGATGTATCGTGACTTACGTTAAAACTTTTGGTGGAATGGCATGAAGGAAGATGTTGCACGATACGTGAGTAAATGTCTCACCTGCCAACAAGTGAAGATTGAGCATAAACAAGCAAGTGGACTGTTGCAACCATTGGATATCCGAGTTTGGAAGTGGGATGAGATCACAATGGATTTCGTTACTGGTTTGCCTAAGACTTTTAAGAAGAACGATGCCATTTGGGTTGTAGTCGATAGATTGTCTAAATCGGCTCATTTTCTACCAATTCAGCAATGATTTTCGGTTGGTAAGTTATCTGAAATATTTCTTCAAGAGATTATTCGACTCCATGGCACACCTTCTTCGATTGTTTCAGATAGAGACCCACACTTCATGTCACGATTTTGGAAAGGCTTCCAAAATGCGTGGGGTACGCGTCTAAAGTTCAGTACTGCTTTCCACCCTCAGACAGATGGGCAATCCGAACGAACCATCCAAACATTAGAAGATATGTTTCGAGTATGCGCCTTAGATTGGAGTGGTAGTTGGGATGAATATTTGTGCGTTGTCGAATTCGCTTACAACAATAGTTGGCAAGAAAATATTGGGATGGAAACTTTTGAGCTTTTGTATGGTCGCAAATGTCGAGCACCGATCTATTTGGAAGAAATAGGGGAAAAGATTATAGAAGGACCAGAGATAGTTCAAATCACAAATGAAAAAGTCTCTACAGCTCGGGAACGATTAAAAGAGGCTCAAAGCAGGCAAAAGAGTTACGCAGATCAACATAGACGAACACTCGAATTCAAAGTAGGTGACCATGTATTCTTAAAAGTATCTCCTTGGCGTGGCATTCGTAGATTTGGCATCAAGGGAAAACGTAGTCCTCGTTTTATCGGCCCGTTTGAAATTCTTGAAAGAGTTGGAGAAGTATCGTATCAACTAGCGTTACCCCCTCAACTCTCACACGTTCATAACATTTTTCATGTGTCCTTATTAAGAGGGTACAATTATCATCCACTTCACATCATTAGTTATCCATTGCTTACAATTCACGAGGATTTGTCATACGAAGAAGAACTAGAATCTATCTTAGATCGACAAGAAAGGATCATGAGTAAAAAAGTAATTCCCTTCGTTAAAGTTCTTTGGAAAAATCACTCTGAACGTGAAGCTACCTGGGAAACCGAAGAGTCGATTCGTTCTATATACCCTAGTCTATTTGAACAGTAGAAGTATTAGTCCAGGTAACTGTGAACCTTGCTTTACGATCTATGTTATTTTCGTTACTTCCAGGGCTATTTATGCTATGGTTTATCTCTTAAGTAGTATTAAGCATATCTCTATGAAAGATATTAGTGCCTATAAGTACATATTATCAATAAGTATCTGTCGATTTTTTCCGCATGCTTAGCTATGTTATTATGTGTCATGGAGGACCACTAGGGAACGGTTGTAAGGTAATTGACAATTATGGTCATGAGCATAATTGAGGATTACAGGTACATATGTGCGCTTCTGGGATTCCTATGATTTAGGTTAGTGACCGCGTTATGAAACTCACATTTATTTTACTTTCGTGATCTTCCGATTCCTGACCTCCAAATTTCGAGACGTAAATTTTTAAGGGGGTAATAATTATAATACCCGTCGAATTATAAAATGTATATAAGAAACAATATATTCAAGTTACAAAGCAACAAATGGAAATCGTGGAATAAAACAAGTATATATAATATAGGATAAAATAAAATAGAAATAAGATATGTGTAAGTATAAAAGAAGAGTGGATTCATATGAACCCAAGTCTATTCATACGATTTTTTTTAAAATAACCTTGAACCTCTATTTCCAAATCTAGGTTATATATACGAAACTTCGGTTTAAGTTATTTTTATGTTTTGAGTTTTGACTCGTTAATATCGAAGACGAAATTTCTTTTAAGGGGGTAATCTATACATCTAATAAAACAAAGTCTATTATGACACATGGCACTCCCATATTGCACCTTCATTCCCCTTTCTTCCCATATTGTGCCATGTGTCCTCACCTTATAATTTATAAAAATTTTTCTTTTTTAAAAATTCAAAATTGAGTAATAATACATAAATATGGTAAAAATTATCACTTAATAGTTTCCTAATCTAATTAACCTACTCAATCAATTACCCTAAATCATAATACACGTTTCTTTCTCTTCATTCTCTCTTATCTCTACTCTTTTATCCCTGCGATCGTATTACACCCTCCAAGCGCCGATCATTCATCTTCTTCGTCTCTCTCCTTCAAGGTAACGATTGTTTCTTGCCTTTTCATACGATTCCTGTTATTTATTGTTGTTTCGTTATAATTATTTTCAGATTTTTCCGATTGTTGATGTTTCTCCATGTCATGTTTCTTTGTCTCTGTTCGTCGCCTGTTAAGATTGTCAAATCCTATTATGTATTGTTTAATGCTATTTGATTCTAATATTAACCTTTTTTTTGGATTGTTGATTGGTTTTTAATAATTTTTCAGATTTGGGCGTTTAGGTTTCATCTTTCTTATTTGACTACGGATATGATATTGTTACTTTAAGTTTCAGTGTTTAGGTATTGTGTTTTGTTTTCAATGTTTAGGTATTATGTTTGTGGTTGTCAATTTTGAGATTTTAATAATTTCCAGAATTGTGCTATGATGTTTCATGCTATGATGTTTCATGATGGAAATTATGCCCTGTTAAGTATTGTTTTTTGATTCTAATTCATTATGTTTCAATTCAATGCTTCTTTATTGTAAGACCCTAACCCATAAACCTGAGATTTGTCATTTAAACATCCGAGTTTAGGCCTTAACTAAAATCACTCCCGATTAAAACTTTGGTAACTACAAAAAAAAAACATAACTCAATGAATCCCACCAATTTTTGTTTTTATATTTTTATCTACTAAAATTTGTATTACAGTATGTGTTTTAAACGGGACGGTCTATTGCAGAAGCTTTTTAAGTGTTCGGGTGTGCTCGGTTCTCTCGTGACTTGATCCTTGCTCCGGAACATCCAACGAATGTATACCTAGCACCATTACACAAAGAATGGTTAGTTGGATTGATAATAATGCATTTAGATTAGTTAATATGCTAATATGTGTCAAACGGAACCAGTATGGTCAAACGACCAAACGAACAGGTTTAGAAGATGTCCCGCCGTGGGTTACGGCCATCAAGTCTCCCTTTCGGGTGTTCAAAGCCTTGTGTCGTTTTTCATCCAAATCTACTCAGAAGGCCTGAACGGCCATTCACTCCAGGTGAACGGTCGTTCACTGGGCCAAAACCCTTTTTGACAATTCTAAAAACATAAGAATTATATTGTCATCCATTGGGCACTTATTTAACGGAAAACATAGTCCGGTTTGTCTCATTATGACCCGGTTCTCATATTTAAACGTTTATGTCGATTTTACCCAAATCGACCCGTCAAGGTCATGGGTTATACAAAATGCTGTTTGACCACACAAATGCATAAGGGTCATTTTGTCAACTCGTTAGACGCTTGTTTAACTAAAAACATTATCCGGATTGTTTCATTATGACCCGGTTTTTAGTTTTAACCTTTAGTAAATTTTTCAATTTAACCATCCATGACGACACTACTTGATTCAAATCAATTGTTTTCGACTTAATAACTTATTTGAATGCTTCTAAGCCCTCACGGACTTAGTTTTATTACAAACCCATAATTTAACTATGGCTTTAGCCATACTTGGCGCCAAGGCGCGCATTAAGCTTAGCTAGAATAATACTTACTGAATTGGCCTTCACACCTCATATGGGTTGTGTTTTGAATTGAATTCACTTTGCCTAAAGGCTCTTATCTACCTACGGACTTACCGGGTAGCGTTGACCCATACCTTGCTTCCATTGTGATTACTTAGGCATCGAGTGCCTAATTTCCAAGTATTCTCCTGCATACATTCTAGATTGACCACATTAGTCTCTCGAGACTCAATGGTGATATATATACCATTGGTCCCGTTAGCCACGAGTTTACTAAAGCTTAGAATACTGGCTTTGAATGCCGGGTTCAAGTGATAAGAAAGATCACCATTTGACCCATTAAGGCTCATGATTTATAACACTTTGACATTCCAACCTTTAGCTATGGGGAAATGGCAATCACACTTGACCCATTTACAGTTTGCATAATTTCCTTATTCGAGTGATTTTTATCAAAAATCTTGAGTTTAGACTCTTGCTTACCAATTAGTTTTATTTATTGACCCAATTGATTATTTCCATCAATTGATCAACACACTTTAATTCCTTTATTACCATCAATCCTGTTTTGACAAGAATTCGTATGATCTACCCATTTAGTAGGTTTCACCCATTGGGGTCATACCTTTGTCTCACATCAAAGTTTAAAGACCAAAGTATACAAAACTTAACCCATGCTCATAGTCTAATAATGTAAGTAAACTTACCTTGTATTTCACCTTCGTTTCCTTGCACTTAAGGCTTGTATTCGCTTGACCCGTTTGCTTGTTGATTTATTCTTTCCAAGCTTGCACCTAGCTTGACAAGATCAACCTTCACTATACTCATAAGATTAATCAAGTTAGTCATCACGTCTAATAACTAACATATCTCATGAGTTATTCACACCATTTCATCTAAGTTTGAGTTTGGGTCAGTTTGACTCCTAAAAGTCAAATTGTCCATAAACATATTCATGTAAACTAGCTTAGGCAATGATGCACACAAGTACTAAGCTTTCATTCCGTATACCCATCTCATCCATAACAACATTTAATGTTAAGTTCATAAAACACCTTATTTTCACTGCTGCACTTTTTGCGCAGCAGCTGTTCGGGTCACTTTTAACCCTTCTAAACCCCATAATTTGATTTAGACTTTCAAATAAGAAATGTGCTTCGTTCAAAGACCTTTCCAGGCATATAAAGAACATCTCCTAACGATTTTTCTATGATTTTATATGAATATTTTAAGATCAGGTCAGAAACATATTATGTGCAGCGATTCCCTTTTCAGCTGCTGTAATTGACCATTTTGACCCATTTAAAGTCCGAATTAGTTGAACATGTTCAAAGATGGATTGTTCTTCGTTCAAATACCTTTCCAGGCGTATAAAGAACAACTCCAAACGATTTTTCTATGATTTTATATGAATATTTTAAGATCAGGTCAGAAACATATTTTTAACCAAACAGCTTTGCTGTCAAAACAGAAATGTCAACTTTACATGCTGTTTTGACCCACTAAAACTCAGAATTAGCTTGTCATGACTAAATATGAAATGTAATATGTGCAACAAGCTTTTCAACGATATAAGGTTCGTCTTCTAACTCCTAATAACGAATGAGATATGGCCTTTACAAGATAATCACCTAGGGCTGTCAAGAGTGACGAATTTTACACTATTTGACCCAATTCAAGTTCATGTAAGCATTTTATCAAATTTTGCAAGTGAATTCTAAGCCTTATGGACTTCTCAAACTTTGCCATTTGTTTGATTAATCATCGTTACAAGTTCAATTTATCAATTTGCACATCTATAGGACAAGTTAACACATACTAGTACAAGGATTCTTCATATACATGTGTAGTTCAACATTTGGGTTAAACCCACTACATACACCTTCAAGTATCATCCTAATCCATATGAATCATACAATACATAACTTTGTATCATGTCTTATAGTTTCTTTGGTGTCTACAGACATATAGAAACCTATAGAAGCTCATAAATCACGTTTTTGTAAAAGCCCTAGAATCATCATCTTCTATAATCCATAGATTTTGATGAATCAAAAGAGTTTTAGAATTACCATAGGATGAATAGAACACTAGATGATCATAATTTCCATCATGCATTGACAAGAGCTCTTGATTTTTGCAAGATTTTGGGGTTGAATTGAAATTGTTCTTAAGTGTGTGTTTTTGTGTGTGTTTATGTCGACCTGAAGTGTGTGTCAACACACACACATTTTCACTTTAACCCCCTTCATTACAACTTTGTTTAATTGCCACATTTAGTCCCCCAAGTTCCAACTTCTATGTTTATTAGATTAAAGGACTATCTAGGTTAGTCTCTTATATTGGGTTTTAGGCCAATTTAGATAATAAAAACTAACGGGGTAACATTCCTTTTATAACACAAGTCCCCGTTTATTTGTTGATAGAGTGCTCGCTCTTACAATTAATTCGTTTTGGTATTTGTTAATCATGCCAAATGGCATAATTAAGCGAAACTTATATTTGGGGCAGAGCCGGGGCCCGGATCGGTGTGCCAGTCGTGCCCGCGAGGACGCTGGGCTCCCTAAGGGGGGGTGGATTGTAGCATCCCACATCGGTTGAGAAGGAGAACAAACACTTCGTTATAAGGGGTGGGGGAACCTTCTCTACCAGACGCGTTTTGGCCAGTCCTTCGGGGGTGAGGCCAATGCAAAACCGTGAGTCTGGCACCAGTTTGATACGGCTGGGCGAGCAAAGCGGACAATATCGTGGTGCGGGTTAGCTTGGGTTGTTACATTTATTTTGTAGGTTTTATATGTGTAGATTTGATTTACCTTTTAATGTTCATATATTGTCTGTAATATGCATCAATTTTGTATTGTTGATCTGTTTTATTAACTTTTTCAGATTTTAGGGGATTTTTGTTCATCATTCAGATTTGGTCGATTAACTGTTTCGGTACCGATCAGGTTTAATGTTTTGTGGTTTATGAGTATTTAGTATACATCTGCTTTTCCTTTTAATAATCACAGAGGTTCTAAGAATTTAGGGATTTGTTAGAATATGTTTCATGTTTTATAATTAATCATTGATTAGGTTTTTTGGGTTGTTACGAATTATTGTTTTGATTCTGAGTCTATATGTTTCAATTAAATGTTTCTTTATTTTAAATATGTAATATACTCTTTGTTTCTCTCATGAATGTATTCATTAGGTTATAGGATTGTATTCATATCAATCATAATCCAATATGGTTTTGAACTAAAACAGGTTTTTCAAACGAAGGCGACATAATGGTTTACGGTTTCTGGGTGAAGTCCGAAAGCAACGAGCGTGTTTGTTTGGTAAGCAATTTCGCAATCTGAATGATGAAATACTTTTAGATTTCTTAGAGTCAGTCGACTATCCTATATGCCATTTAATTCAGATTCATTATATGTACATTGAAATGTTTTTTTTAATGTGTAGGCCTTACCATCTGATTACAATGAATGGATTAACAAGTATAATTACCCAACTGGGAAAACCAATATTCACACATTGGATGAAATTTTTTTTGAAGTTTAGGTCATGCAAATTGCTAACAAATGGTTCTCTTACAATGGCTGGAAGGACATGGTTAGAACTCTAAATTACCCGTCCGGATGCAACTTTCTTTTTTAATACGAGGAGATTATCAACTGTTTCAGAATGATCACCTTCCATCAGGATGCTGTAGCTGCTCCTGGTAAATTCTTTTACTGCACGCTTGCCGACCCACTGTCTGATGAAACATGCCTGGTAAGCGTTTTCTACTCTCGGTTAACTACATTATATAAGACATAAAATAGAGTAAAACGTATTAACTTTTCAACATTGTTTCTCACTTTTCAGCATATCAGTGACTTTGTTTTTCATGGATTACACAATAAAGCCCTTCCAGCGGATTCCATTTTGTGCAACTCATTTCCAGGTCATGTTTTCAAATCCAATTTTCTAAACTGATTTGATATTTATGCGAATACATAGGTACAATGATTAACGTATAAATTTATCATGAAAATTGTTTCTCATAATATCATGTATAAATTGTTTTTATATCGTTGCTTAAGTTGGCTTTGATTCGCTGATATCAACATGTTGACATATTATTTTCTAATACTTATGTATCTTTGCTTCAGAACATGCTTTCCAAATCAAGCTTGAAAACGATTGTGGAGCGATTTACATAACTCAAGGATGGCCTTATATGAAGAAGACGTTTAAGATAACAAGCGATCATCTAATTGTCTTTGAAATTTACAATGAGGTTTGTTTGTCGATTTCTAAATAGTTGTTGTCTTATTTATCCTATTGTAAATCGCAATACAATATGCTTTTTATTTTTGATTAATTTGTATGTTTTGATGTTTTTATTTGTTAATAAATAGAAAATATATGAGGTGTCCTTTTTTAATAAAAACAAGCTTACTCTTCCTCCCGAGCTTTGGGAAGACAATGATACCGAAGAGCTGAGTGTAGGAGATGATATGGACATTGAGGTTGATGAATCTGATGATGACGAGGAGGAAGAGGCTGTTGATGATGTTGGCGTTCCAGTTGTTTTCACTGTTGACAAGCATTTTGTAAGTCTTATCTATTCAATTCCGTATATTATATTGCGATTTATGTATATGTACCTTTTTATTATGATTGATAATTGTTTTTATCCATATAGCGTATGAAGGTAGATTGGGCAAGGGACAATGGATTGAACAGGGCGAGGGGCTTGACAATTAAGGATGGTGAGGGTTATACTTGGGGAGTTTCTGTTGGTATTGAAGAGAGGGGATCCAGTAAGCGTTACTACATCAAAGGTATGTCAGCGTTTGTTGCTGATAAGGATTTGCAGGCTGGTGATCAGATGCATTTCCTTTTTTTCCAGAAACAAGGTCTGTTCAAGCTCTCTAAAGTAGTTAGGGTTGATGGTAATTAGTTATCTTAGTGATGGTAGTTTTTTGGTGTTCACATACTTTTGCACCTTAGTGGTGGTAGTTTTTTGGTGAATATAGTGGTGGTGGGTAACTTTTTGCACCGTAGTGATAGTGGTTTTTTTTGAAGATGATTAACGCTTAGTGGCCACATACATTTACACCTTTTACTGCTGATGTAGTAAACTGTGTGTTTTTTGGGTTGTTATGTCTTTTAAACAATACTATTGTGATATGGTTTGTGTTCAAAACATATGATCTTCTATGGCACTTTTACTAGCAGTATTCTAATATTGTAAATGTTAATGCAATGATTTGGGAAGTATGTTATTCTAGAATTAGGTAATTAAAATGGAGAAATTGATGTGCCTGATTTCTAGAGATTTAAAATTTAGTCAACTTTTAATGTTAACCTTTGACTTTTTTAATAGTCATGATACAACTTAAATTTGGTAACTTATTTATGCATTATCATTAATCATTCTCATTATTCAAAAAATGTAGATTTTGTATAACAAAATTTGGTAGATTGTTAATAAAGTAAACACGATCCATGTATGAATGCTTATGAAAAATTTTAACATTTATTAGTATCCACTTATTCGTTATCTAACATTTTTTAAAAAAGATTTGTTTTTAATATTTGAAAATCAAAGTTAACAAATAATTTTTTGTTCCACAAATCATTTAAACTACATTTAACAAAATGTAAAAGAGGCATTTGCAACAAAACCGTTTTTAGTGACAAACAAGAATTTAAACTGACAATAAATTTATGATCTCTAAGTTATTACTTTATATATATATATATATAATCACGCTATAATTGATCTGGTTGTCATCCTATAAAAGTCGTTGACTTTTTTTACAAGAAATTTTTCAAATTGTATTTTATGAATGTTATTATGTATGTTTTAAAAATCTATAGACTAACGTTTACACAAACTCAACAACATTATTTACTACATTTGTAACAGACATTTTTTTTCATAAATTGTTATTACTATAATAACATTTTACTTTTCCATCATAAAGTAAAATGAATCAACTTGCACACTTAATATTTACTTTATTTCATACTATAAAATTTAACATCATTTTAATTGTAGAGTGACTTATTTTTTAAATGATTTTGTACAAATAAAGTGTACATTTTTCGGTTATGTAGATTAATAAAAACAAAACTGTAATAAACCTCATTTTGGCGGTAAAGATCAATTATAGTTATGATTTGACCTACATATTTTTTATAAGTTACTAAATATAAGTTTGATTTACATAATTTGGGAAAGTTTTATCATTTATATTGATTGAAAATGTATTATGGAAACCTGTAAACTTAATCAATTAGATTGCCATTTCATATTTCGTTTCCTATTTCTATAATGTATACTAAAAATACAAAAAAGGTTTCTTATTATCGACAGATAGCATCATTATAAATACATGTACAATTCAATCAGTATTCATTCAATCTTTTCTTCTACACTTGCTCAGGTAGCATCTACTACTTATCCTTCTTACATTCGTTATTTATATATCACTATAATACTAACATTGTTTAATTCTCGGTTATTTGTGTTACATATTACAAACGTGCAGGATTATGGATCCAAATAATGTAACCTTTTTGAATGACATAACATGGCGGCTCAGTCAGTACACAATCAAAGTTAAGGTACTTAGACTTTGGAAGAGAGCAAATCGAAAGATACCAGGTGAAACTCTTGCTATTGATATGGTTGTTATGGATGAACAGGTTAGATTTGCTATCATCATTTCCTTTATCATTTATGTGTTACACGACTTTTTTTAATATTATTTCTGATTAAACTTTGTTGTTTTCACTTATAATTTTTAAACAAATCTGTTAAACATTTTGATAAAAATGACATACTATCGTTTACTTTTGAAACAAATCTTACGAAGTGTAGCAGGTTTGATGGAAGCCAATATGGTTTTAATTTCTCTTCTTTTGAGTCAATTAAATCGGGTAACCTGTCTCAAGAACAGAGGATTGGTCTGTTTGCTAAACCTTAATCTTTTATATATCTTTACTCTTATAACTTTTATTCTTATATATTAGTTTAAATAACTTTTTTAATCTTTTAGATTTCATTGTGTTTGTTGAAGAATGGAGTCCACCAGAGCCAACAGAAACAAAAGCTGGGTTGAAAATGAAAATGAACCTTATCTTGATTGATCTAGAGTATGTGTTTCATCTTTTCAAATCATAATTTATTATTTCATCATCTCTACTGTTATATTCATTTACTTGTATACGATCAATACTTACGAAGACATATTTGAAATATGTGAATGATCTAACAAAAAATGTATTGTATGTAGTGGGGTAACAATTACCTGTGCTTTGTGGGATGAATATAGTGAGCAGATGTTCGAGTACATCAAGCGGAATGAAGCCGAAGTCCATGTTGTTCTCATTGTTCAATTTGGTAGCTTTACCAATTATAAAGGTTTGTCATTTCTTACAGTTTCTATTAGATTTTACATTTTTTTTTACTTTTGTAACAAAAATAACAGTTGGTTATTTTTTTATATTTAAAGGTAATGTAAGCGTGCAAAATGGATTCAATATCACTCGGCTGTTTATCAATGAAGACATTGAGGATATTCGTGCTTCTAAGAAAAGGTGTTCTATTTATCTGCTCCTGTTATTATTTAGATATATATTTTTCAATTATGATAGATAAATGATACATTTTTTTTTACTTACAGTTATATTGAAAAGTAATCATCTTCTGTTCAACGATCTCTTGGATCGTCTGGTAGCATGAATATTGCTGATGAATTCTTGAATAAAACACCTTTCAGCACTATTCGTGATCTTCCTTTGATAACAGAGGTAAGACTGAATTAAATTATCATATCCTTATATACAACTATTATTTTTATTACATTTTTAACCGATTCCTGTTTGTTTTGTAGGTTAACAAACAGGTCATTGTTGTTGGAACCGTTAAGGGTGTCGATGATAAGGATGGGTGGTATTATCTTGGATGTGAGAACTGTAACCACAAGGTTGAGCCTACTTTAAGTTTACCTGATGATAATGAAGCAACAGATGTTACTTCATTTAAACAGGTGTTGGTTTGCACCAATAAAGATTGTCCGAAGCACATCGTCTCTACTGATCCAGTGTATGCTTTATGTTCAATATACAAACCTTAAAGTAAAACAATATTACATTTTTTAATAATATTTTGTAATTCGTAAATGCAGGTTTAGAATTCCAATAAGGGTGCAGGATTTTACTGGTATAACATCCCTTACACTGTTTGATCGTGAAGCCAAGAAATTGCTGGGAATGTCAGCAATGCAGCTGTTAGAAATATCTAAACAGGTAAGTTGTTTATATTCAGTCCATAACAACTTACTTATTTTACTTTATATTACTTATGTCATTTGTTATCAAGGTTTCTGGTGAAGAAAAAACAACTCCAGCTGAGTTTCATGTTTTTGAAGACAAAAAGTTTGCGTTCAAAATTAAAGTTGGTCAATTCAACATTGATAAGCACCTAGATGAATATGGTATACGTAAACTTACAAATGAGTCATCAATAGTTGCTTCACTTGAAGAAAGGTTCTCTGATATTCAGGTTTTCATTCTCTTCCTGTATTCCTTTATAAGTTGTGTTATAAATAATTATTATTGTTTTTTCTTCCTAAATGTAATTGTTTTACTTTAATATGTGACACATACAAATCGTTTAATGTTTTTAGGTGGATCAACCTGGATTTGAAAACTTGGATGTAGGTGAATCGTCTACACAAAATGCAGTCTCTCTTAAGGTTGTTTTCACCTCTTATATCACTCACGCAATTAAATTTTAATGTCTTTTATTCTCAAACTTTTTACCATTCATTTACTTTTGTAGGATTCTGTTGGAGATAACAACACTCCAGAATCATCTTGCAGAGTTAGTTTTATACATGATGAGCAGGAAGTGAAGCGTAGCCTCGACAAAGTGTACGAGCTGGACGATGATGCAACCGAGTCTACAACTAAAGTGCTTAAGACTGATAAGAAAGTTTACACTGACAAATCACCCGAGTCCCCCCTTTTGATCCCTAAGGTTGAAAAATAGGAACAATGATCCGTTTGTATACGATTTTGTTTATTTTCCGGATGTTTGTTTACTGTGTGGTGACAATTTGTTTTTAATTATGGTTTGTTTGCTGTTTGATACTATTTTCATTTGAATAAATGGTGTGTTATTTGAATAAATGGTGTGTTTGAACTTTATGTTTTTGTTTCTTACCTTGGACAAATAATTATTGCATTGTTGAATAAATTTTTATGATTTATACCTTATGTTCATTTGTTTATAAGAAGAACAACATTATAAATTTGTACACCAATATGTAAATGACATTTTTCATCATATTTATATTTATTAAAAACAGGGCATCAAATAGTCCCATGTAATACATTCAATAACATTAATCAACAAAATTTATACCCCGGGAGCGTCCCGGGTTGAAAGTTTTAATAATGTAGAAATTTAGAATAAAATGGGATTTTCAAATATTTAACAATGTGTTATTAACTTTTTAACTAATTAAAGAACAATTAACAATTAAACTATCAATTGTATTCAGCAAAAGCATGTAATCAATTTTCCTATCAAATAAAAAAACTCATAAATGATTAATATTAAACTATCAATTTTCCTATCAAATCATCGATTAGCACTAAAAGTCGGTGTACCCGTTAAGTTGTTGAGAAACATAGATCAACAAAATGGTTTGTGCAATGGCACTAGATTACGAATCACCAGACTTGCAAAGCGTGTTATTGAAGCCGAGATCATATCAGGTGGAAACATTGGTACCAAAACTCTTATTCCTAGAATAAATTTGATACCATCTGATATCAAGATTCCAGTAAAGTTCCAAAGGCGTCAATTCCCAATAAGCGTATGTTTTGCAATGACCATCAATAAAAGCCAAGGACAGTCTTTATCGAAGGTTAGATTGTATTTAAGAGACCTTGTATTCTCACATGGCCAACTTTATGTCGCATTGTCAAGAGTTAAAAGCAGGGCAGGAGTGAAATTACTTATACTTGATGGTGATGGGAATGTGAAAACTAAAACAAAAAATGTGGTGTATAAGGAAATTTTCAGCGATATTTGAATAAAATGTATATTTGTTGCTTTTAAGTTTTAATAAAATTTTTCTACTGTATTTTTCTTATACGTTATACTACTCCAAATAATCGTACATTGTTGAACTGCGTGTCAACGCGGGCAAATATCTAGTACTTGTAACATACGGTTCCTATTAAGTTACTTAAAATATTTTATACTTGTATCTTAAATATTATTAAATGAGTAGATAGCGGGTAAAACAACTCATTGACAGGCATTTGAACAAACGCTCGTTATTAAGTATCGTTTAAAAAATATATATAATTAAAAGATATCTAGACAAGTCATGTCTAGTAGATGAAATCTAGAAAAATATTTAGTGTTAGAGGAGACCATATAGTAATAATAATAAAATATATTATTTGAACCCTATTCCGTTTTTAATAATAAATCTAGAGAAATATTTAGTGTTAGAGGAGACCACATGTTCTTTTAGGTCCGATCGTCGGTCTTTGATTATATCTGTTATCGGTTTTCGGGTCGGATCGGGTATATCTTGGTTCGGTCCGGTTACCCTAATATGCTCGCCCCTAAGTTAATGTGTGTGTATTGACGTATTAGATTTAACTCAATTTCATTGTAGTTGAGCAGTGGCGGAGTCGGACATTTTTAACTGGAGGGTCGTAGTGTAACTTTTACATGCACAAGTATACATTAATCAATTTTGTACTAATTGATTTACTACAACGAGATCGACATTAAACCACTAGTTATATTATTAAAGTTTTTACCAATCAATATTTATATTTGTTTTGAGGTTTTTTTATGGAAGTGTATAATAAAAAACACAGCTATGTATCAAAAATGAAGATAACAAAGTAATCGAGATATAGGAAAACAATAAATTTTGACAGTTTAAATATAAATAACATAATACAATACATCAATAGTGAAGTTAAACTTTTATTATTTGTAGGTTTGTAGGTGTGATATTATAGTTGTTAGCAATCTTATGTATGCTTATAAAATATAGTTTTTGACTTTTTGTTGGGTTTTTGTCTAGGCCACCACTCTGCTTAAAAACTTAAAAAGCCCATTTAACAAAAGGGAAAATTTGACGGTCAGTAACTCACCATCTTTATCCTCTCTTCAAACCTAGACCTAATAACAAAACACAAAACACGCAAAGCAACCGCTGCTGTCATCGGCCGGAGAATAACATTTCAATCATCTGTCTTCTATATTTCTCTATCTTTCTTTCTTTCTTTCAGAGACAATGATAAATAGAGGGTCAATGTATAGAAAAACGACATCGTCAACTACTCTTCACTATGAAATCAGGTCAGCCGCTGGAGGGTCAACTGACCCTCCTGACCCCTTTGGTTCTGTCCATGTAGTTGAGTTATAGTGTAAAGTAATCAAATTTATATTGTACTATTATAACGTATTTATATGTAACCCAACTCATACATAGGAAATGTACGGGAAAAACATAATCAAGGGTTGAAATTTTATCCCTACCACGTTGAGGCAGGATCAAAACATAGAGTAACTCGAATGTGTACTGTCAAATGAACCCGAAGAATAACCTTGGAATTTGGTGTCGGAGAAAAGGTAGTTTTATAGATTTCATCATGGAAATGCGTAGTACAATTCGAAAAGAAGAGAAAACTTAGTCCACGTTTTGTTGGACCTTTCAAAATTCTAAAACGGGTCAAACCAATCGCCTATCAACTTGAACTCCCAAAAGAGATGAGTGGAGTACATTGCAAGTCCCCAAATATATTGTGATTAGTTTGATATCTTGTAAGTCCATGTAAACGATCTAAATAAACTTAATCCCCATAACAAACTTAAGCTCGAGAACAATTGTGATTAGTTTGATATCTCGAAGTACAATGTAACTAAAGCCCGAGAACAAACATGGTATGACCCAACACCATCCTACTCATGAACAATGGTTCACGAGTTACACATGTAAATCGAGAACATGTTCTCGATAACACCATAATATTTGATACATCAACCTCACAAGTACAGACCCTGCAATCTCCTCCTAGGCTGATGCTATCAAATAATCTTCATAAATTAATATAGCAGGGTGATCACCACTTCTATTACGCAACTATTTCATCAAAATTTGTGGTTGTTGTTATAGTGTCGATGTTGGTATTACAGGTGTTGAAGTTCTTCATTTATGAACTTCCAAACTTGGGTCTCTTCATCTTCTAGGAGTTAGATCGGTGTTTGGATCATAATCAACATTTGCTTGAAAATCTTGCTAAAAAAGAGTGTGAGAGAAGAATTCTCAGTACCTCTTTTCTTCTTCGATCTTTCTATTTCAAGCAAGTTCACATGATGTGTACTTACACTGTCAAAGAATGAAATCACAACAGGTTTTCTCATTTAGGTACATTTTGTCATTGTGGTGCTTCATGCTTGTCAACAACTAGAAACATTTCATTATTCATCAACCCTCATTTCTAGAATCAAATTTTGTAAATTTTTAGATGTTTGTAAGCAAACATTTATATGTAACATAGGATCTAGTATTCTTATGAAAACTTAGTACATCCAAGTATTTCCACTTAAAATTTTCAAAATTTGAATTTCTTTCAATATTTTAGTGATCAATCAAATATTCAAGAATGGTTCTTTTTTATATAAAACTTATAACTCATCATCATCATCATTATACTTAGTAAATGCCACCAATAGCAAAACAAAGGTAAGGTCTAAGGAGGTGAGATGTAGACAACCTTACCTCTACCCCGTAGGAATAGAGATGTTGCTTCTAGTGAAACCCTCGTCTCGATAGTAGTTTTGCATCAAGCCATGGACATAAGGCACATGTACCTCCTTGTCATTCGACTATCAACGCCACCACATGATACATAATTAATCATCCGCCGCTTTTAAAGTTAATTTCACGAATTAGTAAAACAACATTAAAATTAGTGCAATTTCACTTCCTCCCCCTAGAGAGCCGACACATATATACATTATATGTGCACATCCCAAGCGGTGCATATAAAACTCAAAACTAAAATAAAAAATAGAGATAAAAATTAAATAAATAAACAAAAATTAAAATTAAAATACACATGTTTTGCTCATGGGGTCAAATCGCTATAAGATAGACTAAGGAACACTTTTTCAACACCGATCTACTCTAGCTGGTCTAGGTAATTATAATATGTTTGTCCACTTAAACTCATCGTCTTAGACCCTTTTTATATAATCATCTGTGAGTTATTATCATGTTTTTGTATGTTTATTATGAACACTCAACAAGACATAATTAAATCCTAGAACGTTATGCCTTACATTCTATCTAGCAAACAGTTTCTCTACCACATATTTTCACAAAATCTATTCTAGAGTCTGAAATTAGTCTTGGACTAGGTTAAGAAAAGAATTGATCACTTTAGAAGGGTATATTATCCAGATCAAATAGTCTCTTGACGGTCTCAAATGACATAGGCTTTTACGGTTTTGTACACTGAATGGTCCATTTGTTGTGCTCATTGACCTCTTGTTAGATGCATTTGGTCTCTTTTGGGATTTTATATTTAAAAGCACATTGGCCTTATAGACACATTTGGTCTTTTTTGATCTACAAGCAATGTTTCTACAGTTCTTTGCTTTCACAAAACAAGGTAGACACCGGAGTTTTTCATAATAGATTCCAGACCTGGAACACGGTGTGTATCGGGACATCACACAGATAGTCAAATAGAAATTGTACTAACCCTAATTGACGTTTCTCACTAAGGTCATACCTTATGTTCAAATGTGTCACATGATAACCTATTTTTCTAAAAGATCAAGCCTAATCAACACATTACACTAAAAACTAACCATTTCAGTACCGGTCTTATGTTTATTAGCCTTATTCACAAGTGATGCAGGAAAAATTCCATTTGTAATCATGTAACAACCCGGCAAGGAGGGGCTGGACGAATTAACAGATTGATGCCAGACTTGCACAACGGAAGCAACGATGACTAATATTTAATGTTTTAATACAAATTCTAATCCAAAAGTATAAATACACAACTTAAATAAGTAAACTAATAACTATGCATGGACTAATCACGTCGGTCGTCGAAGCAGTTAGCGGGTAGTTATCCGCTAGTCAATCCGATCTCTACGCGTCCATAACTCTAGAAGCTCTAATCTGCGATGCTTATAACTCGAATCTTCTATCACGATAATCTCTATTCCACATAAGTAAGCATATACCTCGTCTTCATGATCATCCAAACGCAGTACCTGAACACATGCTTAAAAGAGTTTGGGTCAGCAATTATGCTGGTGAGTCCGTGTAATAGTTAAGTGGATCCAAAACAGTTTATCATTTCAAAAGCAAGTTTACACAGTTTAACATACGTGATGTACAAGCGACTCCTCAACCCTAACATGGACTCTATCTACTGCCATTATAGGTCCTGGAAAAATATATGTCGCAATGGTCTTTCACCTTAGTGGAGGGTTTCTCGGGCCCTACGTCCCGAGTCCACCTTGCGTGGGGGATTCCCCAAGTAGTACTACCCATATATTAAGTGGCTCACCTAAGAGTTAATGAGTGTCAGTATTATCCGACAACTAGTATCTTGTCACATCACAAAAGTTTAGACACACAAGCATATGTTCACCCCAAAACAGTAAAACAGAAAAGGGGGAATTGTACACGGAACTCACCTTGGCAGCGTATCACGTCAAGTCATATAATCGTATGGCATTCCAAGTCACGATCCCACCTATCTATTACTGGCAAGAACCTACTTATTGTTTATAAACATTTGTGCGTGTAACCAAATCCCGCGGTTACACGTGTGGGTGGCTAGGTCTTTTACTTATAACCATAAGTTACTTGTTGTACCAATTTATTATTGCTAACTTAGTAATCAAGTTTCACGTCATGGTGTTATTTAATCCTATAAAGTCTTACGTAATGGGCCATTAACAAAAGTATACGTGGTCGTCTAAAGTCTCAATGTCCTATGCTCCGCTATTATATTCCTTTGTCTGATTCCTCATCTTTAATGGATGATATCCTATTCTAATATAATAGACAAGTTATATTATATTTCTTGCCTTAGTCGACCGTTTCTGTGCAAAAATATACTATAAACACCCACCAAATCGTTTGCAATTTGAAGAACAAGATCAAACAGTCGCAATTTTAATCGTTCGATTTAGTCTCGAAAACGATTAGGTCAGTACGATTATTATACATGGTTTTGATCGGAATTCGATATTCTATAATAGCCCTATGATTTCGTTAATTGTTGTGGTCGAATTCGAGGTCAATCAAGGGTTAGGGTTTGATAAAAACTCTAGGGGCTAAAAGGGTAACAAATTGAGAAAATAAAGGACAGAATGAGTGAAAATATTCCATAAAGTACATAACATGCAATTTTTCTTTTAATTAAAGGACAATCTTTGTAATTCTCTCTTAATAATATCTAGGAATGACCAATAACTAAACCGTTCACTGAAGCCAAACCAAAAAACAGATAAACTGAACCAAAATTAATTGAAAACTGAATTAACCAACATCCGATTTAACTTTAAATGGCTATCGTTTTCTTTTACCCTTAGTTAACCAAAATCAGTCAAATGGAACCAATCATTTATTCATAACAGTGTGCCCGCGTGATGTAATAGGGAACACAGACACTTCAAATGGTGCATGGTTCAGTTCGGTTATTAGCCTTAACTGGAACAAAAATCGACATTATCAATTTATTGATCTTATTAACCCACCAGTTAATTGGTTAAGTCTATTTGGTTAGATTGTCGTTTTTAGTTCGGTTTAGTTAATTTTGGTTAATAACCAAAACCAAACTTTGATTAAATTTATTGCTTAGATGTACATGAAATAGAGCTATAAATACATGATATGGATGTATAAAAGATATAAATATATGAATGGTTCAGTTTCGGTTTGTTAATTTTGGTTAACTTAGGGTAAATAAAACCTATATTAGGTTAACTCGGCTTTGGTTAATTTTTGGTTCGGTTTCGTATGTTTTTTGTTCGATTTTGGTTGAGGGTTCAATTATTATTCAACCCCAAGATATTGTTAATCACGTAAAAAACATTTTTTTTAATTAAAAGTATATAGCAAATTATACTCATAATATGGTTTGAAGCTGAGTAGATGGGTTTTGGAATTGTAGTAGCGGAAGAAATAAAGGTGGTTTTGATATTTTAAAATTTGAAATTTGAATTATTTATCCTCGCCACTTACTCTGCCTTTTCTCTCTATTTCTTCAATACCATCTTCTTTGTCTTTGGCTTCACACAAACTCCATGTCTCGTTATAAAGTTCATGGATTCTATTGAATAATAATCTTAGACAAATGATTCTTAAGTATTTAAGCAAAAATTTTGCCAAAGTTTGGTTTTTGTTATTAACCAAAATTAACTAAACCGGACTAAAAACCGTTAATCTAACCATATAAAACGAACCAAGTAACCAATTGTTTAATAAGATCGATTAACTGATGACTTTGGTTTTAGTTTCGGTTGAGCCTAATAATCTAACTGAATCAAATCATACACACCTTTAGAAGTGTCTGTGTTCCCCGCTAGATCACGCAAGCGCCCTAATAATAAGCTTACATATATAAACTCTATGATTTCATGTTATAGAGAAAGTATAGGATACAAAGTATCCTTAATGTACAAAGTGTAAGAAGCCATGAGAAATTGCCACTTGTCAACCTAACCAAACCATGATTAACCTAATTAAACTATATTTAAACTCAATTGTAGTTAAACCAAGGACAAATCAGTAACCTAGACTCCTTCAACACCACTACCAGATCCAAAGCCCTTAAACGCCCCAACACAGATCCAAATCGCAGACGACATTTCTCTGACCATTCCTTCACTTCCGGTCATCTTCTCCGGTTGAGTTCTCCCCGCCGACACAATTCCAGTCATCACTTCTCAAACCCAAAAAAGAATTGGTTCCAAGACCTTGAATAATTGTGCAAGCATGAAGCTGTTTCAAAGAATGAATATCTTGACAGTACTCAAATGAATGAGCCAATTTTGTGGTGAAAAAGAAGGGTCTGAAGGTATTGTTTCTGCCCCGACACCACGACCACCCACGATCCTCACCTTCCTGTTTCATTACCAATTACTGTACTGGCTTATAAAGTGAATACTGTACCGGTCAACTTCATCCTTGTCAAAACCGACTTCACACCCAAACCAGGCACATCTCCTTTGGTTTGCAAAGCACTGATAATGACAGGAAGAGGAAAGCTGCTTGTATGAGGTTTGAATAGGGGAAAAAGTGAGGAAAATGTGAGTTTTAATTATACTAAATGCGTTTTACAAAACCAAGTGCGTTTAACAAAAAAAAAACAAGTGCGTTTTACAAAAACCAAAGGCGTTTTACAAAAACCAAGTGCGTTTTACAAAAACCAAATGCGTTTTACAAAAACCAAGTGCGTTTTACAAAAACCAAGTGCGTTTTATAAAAAACCAAGTGCGTTTTGTAAAAACTAGTTTAAATAGTGTTTAAAAAACCAAATGCGTTTTATAAAAAAACCAAGTGCATTTTATGATTTTCTGTTTAACAGTTTCTGATGTTCATTGTCTGAAACTTTTTTGAAAGCCATTTTTTTTCTTTAATTCTTCTTCTATTATCAACATCGTTCGTTTCTATGAATAATACATGCGTTGATAGTGATTTTTGAATATGATTCGACTAATTTTATCAATTGAATTATCATACTCTGTTTTTTTCTATTTTTTTGCAAATACGTTTTGATTTTGTTTGTAATCGAATTGTTTAATCATTCTGAACGTTTAATCGAGTTGAAAACGATGAAAAATCAGGTTCAATCGATGAAAATTTTTGCATCGATTATGTCTATTGTTATGATTTCATAGAAATTTAAACGTATTTTTCCTAATTTACCCTTGGTTAGATTAACCCAAATATGATTAGGATTGTTAATTACCATCTTGCCACCGCCTAAATCTAATGACTGATAATGCTTCTTACACTTTGTATCTTAAGAAACTTTGTACATCTCTAGAATTAACCATCTCTTTAAATTACTTAAAAAACATTACACTTCCGTAACGCACAAACAATGATTAGCTTTAAAGTTTCAAGTTCATCAACAAAAAATAAGACAAAAGTAACAAAAGCTATAATAATATTCATTTCACTTTGAAAACAAAACACCATTTTTGTTAAAAGTTAACGCAAACTCGAGTTTCCCAACAACTTATACCCCCCACCACAAACACCCACTCTCCATATTCATATTCCGGCAACACTTTCCGTCATCGTTACAATCTCCGTCTCTCCGTTACCAAACCCTAACCCAACCATAAACTCATCTCTAAACATATTATTATTATTATTATTATTAATATCATCAACCAGATCAATGGCGATCGACGACGACCAGTCCAAAACCTGCGTCGTCCTCGGCGGCCGTACCTTCATCGGACGATGCCTCGTCGTCCGCTTATTAACCATTGGCAATTGGATCGTCCGAATCGCTGATTCCGCTCACTCGCTTCAACTCGATCCTTCTGAGTCTAAGTATGACTCGCCTCTTAATCGTGCTTTGTCTACTGGCCGTGCTTCTTATTCTCATGTTGATGTTCGTCATAAAACTACTATCGTTAACGGTACTTTTCTTTCTTACTTCTTTGCTTTTTTATCTTCTTGATGATTTTGTTTATATATTATTATTATTATTTTATTATTATTATTATTTTAATTTGGTTGTGTTTTGAAACTGTGAAATTAGTTATCGTTAGTGTGTGCTTTTGCGTGTGTCTTGTTAATTGATTTAGTGATTTTATATTATTGAGACCTAAAAGGTTTTGTGACTTTTAGTTTAAGATGTAAATTTACTTTCTGTTTATGTTCTTAATGTCATTTCTACGTAATGTTGTTTAAATTGTGTTTTGAAATTGTGAAATTAGGTCTCTTTAGTGTTGTTGATGTCATCTCTATAAGATGTTGCTTTAATCATTGTTTTCAGGACCGGACGTCGAAATGATCTTCTTACCTGTCCACTACTCGGACCTGATGTAAGAACCGGATGACTTCGTAAAATGGGCGGATACTTGCCCCCACTTCATTTTTAGTAGTGTAAATTTTAATAAAAAATTCCGAAAATTTTATATGTATTGAGGGCCCCCCCTGTTTTACCAAAAACGCAGTTTAGGATCCGCCAATGTCCGGTCTGACCTCTGGTTCACATCAAATCCGGTCCTAATATCCTAACTGGACCGGCTAAGGCCTCAGTTCCCGGTCCGGTTTGGGTTTCAAAACATTGGTTTTAATTTTTGTTTCAATTGCATTTCGGAACGGTGAAATTAGTTCTTGTTCGGGTTGAGTTTGCATGTGTGCTGTTAAATGATCCGAAGGTATTCGTTGTTGTGACTTAAAGGTTTTGTAACTTTTAGTATAAGAAGTTAGTTTACTTTCTGTTTGTGTTATTGATGTCATTTTTACATGATGTTGTTTCAATTGTGTTTCGGAACTGTGAATTACTTCTCATTAGTGTATCATTGTGCATGTGTGCTGTTAAACGATCCGAAGGTTTTTGTTGTTGTGGCCTAAAAGGTTTTGTAACTTTTAGTTTAAGAAGTTAATTTACTTTCTGTTTATTCATATCATTTCTACATGATGTTGTTTCAATTGTGTTTTGAAGCTGTGAAATTAGTTCACATTAAACTACTCTATATATAGCAACTTGATTCTCTCTCACAGAAACCACTGTACATTGCATCGGCACGCATTCCCAAAAAAAAATTAACGTGGCATTTTCGTAATTTGACTCCCTGCCTTCTCTAGCTTTCTCTGACCCGTTCTCTCTCTTTATTTTTGGCCTCAATCTCTATCTCATAACCGTTCTCTCTCTCGCTATGTATTTTGTTTCACCATAAGTACCGCTGCAACAACCACCGTCATCACATCACCACGGATGGCCACACCATCGTGGCACGCCAGCACACCATGACCAGCCGGAGGCCCGACACCCTAGATCTGTCATTGCATATGACCGGAACCGTTGATACAACGTCGGTGGTAAATTGGTTTCCTACAAGGTGTTTCAGGTCTGATACGACTACATAAGCCACGGTATGACGAAAGTGGCGGCGGCGGTAATATCAACCGATGCAAGTGGGTTTTCGCGTAGACGACTGGTTTTTTTTAAAGAAAGAATCTAAACCTAGGTTTTTATAGATAAAGAGTGATGGTGGTAGCAGAGGAAGGAAATGGTGAGGATGGCTGCAATCGTAATCGAAGATGGTAGTGGTGGTTGTTACAGGGGTGTTGGTAAGGAAGAAGAGATATTGTGCAAGACAAAGTTATTTTCTTAATATTTATGGGGAACACCGAAAGTAAGATGAGGTGTGTTTTAGTGTGTTTTAAGTAATGGTTTTGTTATAAAACCATCTGTTGTCTTCAAATGATTTTATAACCTGAATGATGGTTTAGTCATCCCATGTTAAAGCATGATACACACTAAAAAACACACTAGGAGCCACACTCTAATCTTCAAAAACTCTTTTATCTTATATAACCAATCGTGTGTCGGTTACCGTTTTTCTTATATGATTGCGTGAAAACCGTTCGAATCTTATAGACGACGTGTTTTACGTGGGGCTATGTTGTATATGTCGTATAACAAAGTCACGTTAATGACATCATCATAACGCACGTATTTTAGTATTATCATTGTAATTCGTGTAATGACAATAGGTTGTCGCCGCACCGCTCGACACCGGTTACTTGGGAAAAACTACTTTTGTGTATGGAAATTTATCTATGTGTCGGTATAAATACGACTTGGTCTATGTTTCGACTTTAACTTTTTTTCCTTTTGAAAGCTTTCGACTTTACCCCTTTTCTATAAATACGAGTGATGTAAAATATAATACATTTTCATGCTTATATTATCTGCGCTTCCAGTGGGTCCACGTTACTTAAAAACATTGCGTTTACACTTTTTTAGTAATTTTCTTTTGCGCATTGTGTTCTGCGAATTAGGTGTAGCGCATTGTGTTTTACGCTTCGCGTGTTACTGCACGATTCGACCCGCCGCGTGCCGCCGCAACGCGCGGTGGGAAAAATACTAGTTAGTGTATATTTTGCATGTGCGCTGTCAATTGATCTGAAGTTCTTCGTTGTTTTGACTTAAAAGGTTTCGTAACTTTTAGTTTAAGAACTTAGTTTACTTTCTGTTTGATTATAATGGTTTATACGTGTACTTTTGCAGCCATTGAAGGTTCAGAAGTCCTATTTTACATGGATGATAGTGAATCTTGCAATCAGGATTTCTATTCTGGTTACTCAGTAATTGTTCAAGGTTAATCATCGCTTTACTATAAATTAGACTGTGTTTCAATTTGAGATATGTTGTTGTATATTTTGGTGTATTGATCTATTTTATATATGTTATTTAGGTGCCAAAAATGTTGTTAATGCGTGTCGGAGATGCAAAGTAAAGCGGCTAATATACACCAGTACTGCAGACGTAGTTGTTGATGATTCACATGATATATGCAGCGGAAACGAGACATTATTGTACTCTTCAAAGGTATGTGACTCTCTGCAGATATTCTATTTTAAATTTTATGGACGTGTATATTCTCTCTCCCAAGTGTTTTAAGTGGTGTGTGTAATGCTTTGTTGTAGCACAGTTTAAAGATTTGTATAGTGAACTTAAAGCTCAAGCAGAGGCATATGTTTTGCTCGCTAATGACATTGATGGGCTCCTTACATGTGCAATTCGCCCCAGCAATGTTTTTGGACCCGAAGACACGGTTCTTCTGCCATCTCTAATTGAAGTTGCAAAATCTAGTTGGGCTAAGGTCTGGAAACTTAGTTAATATCTTATTTCCTATATATAAATTTTGCAGTTCTAGCGGAAGTGTTTTCTTGATAATTCATTATATAAGTAATAGAGTCTCTCATTCCAGTTCATTATAGGAAGTGATCAAACGACATCTGACTTCACTTATGTGGAAAATGTCGCTCATGCCCTTATTTGTGCAGAAGCTGCTTTGACTTCACACATGCTCGTTGTACCTGGAAAGGTATCACTAAATCATCCTGCATCCCTGATTCTATTTTTTTTTTAATGTAAGATCAATTATTAAATGGTATGCCCTGATGGATTGCAGGTATTCTTCATCACTAATTTTGAGCCTACAAAATCTTGGCAATTTGCCTTATGTATGCTGGAGGGCTTAGGTTATTACAGGTAATGGATTGCTAATTGATCTAATAGTTTACTATCTCTTTTATTTTATGTGGCATTGTCATAAATCACAATGATTAAGAGACCTAGAAATTTTAGCCAACAAAATTTGTATTGTGTCTTAAAATAAAAATATTGGTAATATTTGGGTTATATGCTTATGTGATGATAGAGATGGATATTGAAGAAAATTTTCTTTGGAATAAACTGCACAAATGTTCACCAAGAGCCGATAGATCTTATTCACTGTTTTCTTTATTTTGGTCACTTCCAGACAGATTTTGTATTTATTTTATTTGTATGACTGCAGACCTATTATCAAACTTCCCGCTATGGTTGTACGGTGCATTGTTTTTCTGATAAGATGGATGGATTTAAATATAAGTTCTAGAGACCTTAAGCATGTTTCAGTTCACAACACAATCCAGTTAATGTCACGCACTAGAACTTATAACTGCTCCGCAGCTGAGCGGCACATTCAATACTCGCCCGTAGTGCCACTTGATGTAAGTTTTATACGTTCAACGAATCTAACTATTCTTCTTTTATCTTTTTTTTATAAATCAATGCTGTCTTTTACTTGCAATCTTGTAAATTTTCATTCTAACATTTATTATTGATTGATGAATTACAGGATGGTATCACATTGACTGTTAGATCATTCAAACATTTAGCTAAAGATTTGCCTACTACAACAGTTGGAGACTTAGTTGAACAATCAAAAATTGAGGGACTTCTTGGGAAGGGGGAAGGTAACAATCATGTTTCACCATCATTTTTTTTCAGGGGCAATTTCATATATACCCCTGAAAACTTGCATAAAATCACATTTACCCAACTAAAAATATTAATATCAAATATACCCGTTCAAAATGCTTAAAGTTTCATGTTTACCATTTAAAATAAAATACATATTATAAACCCTTTTCTTTCTCCTTATTCTCTAAACTCTCATGTCCTGGTTCAAGTTTTAAGGGAAGGGTATAAGTGTCATAATTTTGAAAATGGGTACATTGGATATTATAATTTTTCATTGGGTAAATACGATATTTTACCATGTTTTGAGGGGGATATAATATTTTAGCGAATGAAATACAAGCTGACAAGCTTATGATGAAATCTAAGTTTACTTCTGAAAATGTTATATTTTTATTTTGTGGATGCAGTTGCAGATATTTTATTGTGGAGAGATGAAAGGAAATCATTCATATGCTTTCTTGGAGTAGCTTTTCTTTATTACTGGTTTTGTGTATGTGAAAGAAGGATTGTATCCTCTACAGCTCAGCTTCTTTTGCTTATTGTAGTCGCACTTTTTGCATATGCTAGAATCTCACCTAAAGTCTATGGATACGCTAGATTTTCATCTAAAATGTAAGCATAACTCATAAGTCCTTTGCCAACAAAAGCATTAGAAGTATAATATTTTGGATATCTGATGGTGGTCCCCACGGTGTAGGTCGGTGTCTTCAATCTCGAGAACATTACCGTGTTTTGAGGTGTCGGAAATGAGTATGAGGAGTTTTGTTAGAACCATAGCAAACATATGCAATGAAGTAGGTCATGTAGCTAGATCTTTGGCAGAAGGAAGCGACTGGAGTTTGTTTTTCAAGGTATTTACTGATTTTATTTTCTTAGTGTTAAATGCATTTTTTCTGTTGTTAACCTATAACGTATTTTATTTGTTCACGAACTTTTTGTTTTTTGCCCCTTCCCTTGCAGGTAGTAGTTGCAATCTATCTTTTCAAGTTGCTCGTGGTGAACAACTTTCCCACATCAATGGGAGTAGGTATGATTTTTGTGTTTTTGACTTTTTTCTCATTGCTTAATGCTAGGTGCTTAGTTGGTCAGGCAGACTTTGTAACGGGTCAAAACGGGTACTTTTGGTACAGGCAGGCTGAACCACAACGCTTTTTTGTATGGTTTTGATAAATAATTACGGTGTTCAATACAAGTACAGATTTTGTATTATCATTGTCATTGATAATAATAATAATAATAATAATAATAATAATAATAATAATAATAATAATAATCCTTTGAATAAACTGATTCAAAAGTTTTACGTATTAAAAGTACACTTTGCACGGTTAGTTACCTATTTGACTTCCTTGCCATAATTCTTTTTAGGTAGTTTGATATTTGACCCATTAAATTCAAACATAACCAGAATCGACCTGTTCATAGGTGTTTGACCTGTTTGAGCCATTCATCTTTCCTTTTTAGTTAATTTTTCTATTCATGTCTATTTCATACTTATCGGGTTGACTCTTTTTTTTCCTCTTCATTTGACTTTGGATTGACCTCTTTTTGCAGGTTTGGCTTTTTCGTTTGTTTTGTGCTTGATTTACGAGCAATATGATGTTGAAGTCGATGGAATAGTAGGAATTATAAATGAAATCACGAGGCAATCCATTGTATCAGTGACAAGTCGTCTACCCATTCCAACGCCATCCCCGTTATGTATCAACACCACAAAACCTACAAAATCAAAGGATGAAAGATAAGCGTAACAACATCTGATTTGCAAGCAAACTATGTATGCCGGTTAGATTTTGGCATACTTGTGTATGAAAGTTTACCTGAACATATAGTCTTGACTTCATTTCAACAGAGAGAAAATTATGAACATATGTCTTATTCATGTGGAACCTAGCTATAACAAACACAGATATATAAGACTACATTGTACGTAGAAAACCACTTAGAGTAGGTGGTTCCTTTATGCTTAAAGATGATGCTCAAATGCACATGCGAGCCTAGAAAATGGCGACGCGTTATTATAATTATACATGTAACTTTCTAGAGTGACAGTCTCTTTACGCAAATACAGTGATATAAACATGCTCAAACTGTGAGTTTGTTTTTTCTTTTCTAACAATGAGAACTTGTGGTATAACGTCAGTGACATGAATTTGTGAGTTTGTTATGAACAATTAAAGGGTAATACTTTGAAATTCAAATGATAATACTTTATTGGAAAGTTAATATATAAAGGTGAGTTTTTATAGAATTTTTTATCGGTGTTATGGTGATTGTGTGAAATTTATATATTACATTTTGCAAACGTCAACATAGTTGCAAAACCTCCTATTGATAGCTAAAGGCTAATCGCATGCTCTCAGTTGAGTCTTTTGACTTTGTTTTTTACAAAACTATTTTGTCTTTTGATGTCTTCCCGAGTTCATTTAAGAAAGGAAATAGAGGGAAATCCTCGTTCCAGAGTTTTTTTAAAAGAGGAAAAAGAAAGGAAATAGAAGTACGGTTATTCCAGATTTCTCTTTAGAAAGGCAAAGAAAGGAAATAGAGGGAAAATGAAGAGAAAACAAGCTTTATTTTCATCCTCCCAAATTGGAGAGAAGAAAAGAAGGTAAAAGAGAAGAAAAGAAAGGGAAAGGAGTTCTTTCTTTGCATTTCTCTCGTTAAGTAAAATCGGAAACATTTAGTGTAGATTTTCATATACACCCATTGCCTTTTAATAGGCTTATCTTTTTCTTCTCACTTTAACCCATTTACTTTTCGACCCTAAACTTTAATAAAGTTATAATACAACCTATAAACTTCGATAAAGTTACCTTTTTTACCCTAGTTTTACAACTCTGTCGGGTGTTGCTATTGTATTGATACTGCCGCAAGGCGTAGGGAAAATACTAGTTGTAACTTAAATCAAAATTCGAATGGGTATAACTTGAAGCACGGTGAAAAGTTAAAAGTAGAAAGTCAATTGGTCAAAAGTGCTAAGTGATTAAACCTCTACTTTTGTTATGCACGGGATGTTTGGGATGGAGGAAACAAATTCTTACCATTAGTGGTAAAAAGTTAGAACCTTAAAAATTGACCAAATAGGCAAAAACAAATTTCTGCTATAAATTGTGCTATGATCACTAGTACTTTGTTTAAATGAATTATAATGACCATTTGATGTGTTTTGGATTATAATCCAATTAATGAAAGTAGTTAATTGTGAACTTTTGGAAGAAAAAAAAGTTGAAATTTTATTTAGAGAAAGTATACGGTATAAAGCCCCTTAAAATAAGAAGCGTAAGAAGCCACCAGAACTTATCACCTGTCAATCTAACCTAACCATATCTAACCACAGTTAAACCACGATTAAACATATTATCTTCCCTTTTATCTTCCCCTGATCTAAACACAAACACAGAACATAAACCTGACTAGAAGTTCATCGATCGAGATCTAAGCACCACCACCGCCACCGAACCACCACCCGACACCACCACGTCATCCTTCACCTTCTCGTCTGATAACCTAACTTGATAACCTAACTGCAATTTGTATGAATATATAGATAACAATACAAGTGAGTGTATATATGTATAGAAGGTGAAATATGAACAAAAATGGAGTTGATATTGAGCTGGTGAGGCACAAAACCCTAGGTAGGGAAATAGAAGGAACAGAGTAGAGAAAATTCCTTACTTAGGTGAGAAGTTGCAGAGATCTCTTGCTTCTTCCATTAATAGACTGGTTAATGATGGTTGTATTGATTTGGACAATGGATTGAGAAGCCATGGTAGTTGATTGGAAGGGATCACAAAAAAAAGACACAGAGAAGGATGATAGCCAATAGGCAGGGCCGGCTATGGCCCAAGCCGGGGAGGCCAACCGGCTTGGGCCCATTTTCATCGGGGGCATAAAATTTTTTTATATTTGTATTTTTTTAAAATAGAAAACTCATTTACACTTAAAAGTTGAGCCCAATTATTATCAGTTTAAAACTTAAAAATTAATTACTCAAGAGCCCATAATCTTTATTAGCCTAATACCTATTTAACCTAGGGCATATTTGGATAAACGTATAACTTATTACTTATCTCTTTTTCCACCTCTTTATCTGCTTTTCAAAAAGTCACGCATTCTTAACTTATAACTTATCTCCTTTTCACCTTATTCAAACCCGAAAAGTTATTTTCAAATCATCATCCAAATACTTTTCAAATAACTTATGACTTTTTGGAAAAATCATAAGTCATAAGTAGGTGGAAATAAGGAGAGCCAAACACCCTCATAATGAAAATAAAAATAAAAAAAATGCATCGATATTATCAAGGTTGCAAAAGGCGCTAGGCGCTAGGCGGGCGGTGAGGTCCAGCCTAGGGACTAGTCGGGACTAGTCGAGACTAGGCGAAAATTAGGCGGAATTAGGCGTTTTGGTATTTTATACGTATTTTATATATATACACACAAATTTAGGTGTTTTTTGAAAATATGTTAAGATATATACACATAATACTAAAAAATACTTAGAAATACTTAGATATATACATATAATACTAAAAAATACTTAGAAATTTAATAAAAAAAATTTTAAAAAAATAAAAAAAATCACCGCCTAGGCCCGCCTAGGACCGCCTAGGCCCGCCTAATGGCCGCCTAGGCCCGCCTAATGGCCGCCTAATGCCCAAAACGCCTAGATCTTCGACTAGGGCCTAATTCCGATTTTCTTCACCGCCTAGGCCGATTTCTGCAACATTGGATATTATATTCATACGGTGGAACAAAATAATAAAAAAACGACGATATTATATTCAGACGATGGCACCTGCAAAAGACGAACATTGAGAGTCGAAATTCCAAATTGAAATTTGTGAGTTGAATGTCTAATTGTTTATCATCATCTAGATTGTAATTTTATGTTAATTTTTATATTTAAGATTTCAATTTTTTTTTCTAACAGCTTTAAGATTTCAGTTATAAAAATCGTCTTTATGTTTTTTTTTCATAACGTTCGGTGTAGCATATTTACTTTGTTGGGTACTTAGGTTTTGTGTATTTTATATGTTTGTCGCCGGATTGATAAACTATTATTGCAATTAGATGTCTTGTTGTGCCTTAAAATTAGGTGTGATTACTTAATTAGGTAATTTCTACAAATTTATAATTGGAGGTTTTGTTGAAATAGCCGTAATTGAGCTCTAATATTAATTGTTAATTATAATAATTGAGTAATTGTTATAGCTTTGAATTTGGATTTAGTTTAGATTATTTAATTGGTTAAAGCCTTAGGGGCATATTTTTTAATGGCTCGGATAGGGTACATAAATACTCGGGGACGCCTCTGCCAATAGGAATGCGTTTGTTTGGGTTGGTATTTGCTTTGATATGAATACCAGAGATAAAGGAGTGCGTTTGTTTGGGTTGATTTTTGGTTTGATATTAATAAGGTGCGTTTGTTTTTTTGGTGAAGGTGCGTTTGTTTTTTTGTTGGGTTTTGATGAGTGCGTCCAAAATTTTCAATGAGTGCTTCCAAACTTTCAATGAGTGCTTCTGAAATTTTGATGAGTGCGTCTGAATTTTGATGAGTGCGTCTGAATTTTTTTATGAGTGCGTCTGAAAATTTGATGAGTGCGTCTGTTTTTTCACCAACTTCTGAATGACTGCGTCTGAAAATTTGATGAGTGCGTCTGTTTTTCACCAACTTCATCTTCTTCCTCTGCAACTTTTTTAAACCTAATTTTTATGTTTAATCATCCTTAATGAAACAAAATCCTCTGTTTTTGATAATTGTTCATATGATTGGTTTAATCCTCTGTTTTTGATTATTTTTAGATCAAATACTGATATTACATTTTTTCGTTGACTGTAATCGTTTTTTTTGAATTGTGCAATCATTCTGAACATGAATCGATCTGAAAAAGATGGAAAATCAGGGCTCAAATTAGTTATGTTACGATTTGAAAAAAAATTAGACGGTTAGAAGGTTTTTTCCTACTTTACGCTTGGTTAGTTTTAACCCAGGTATGGTTAGAGTTTTTAATCTGCATCCTTAATCTAATGGCTGAGATTGCTTCTTACGTTAAGGGAGCTTTATACGTTATCTCTACCCTTTTATTTAAGGTGTATACCTCTCTATGAATTTCGCAAGAACAAATGACCGGATAGAAATGATTTTAGCATTGTTTAAAAATACTTTTATAAGTGTTTGGAAGCTAAAAAAAATCATTATATAAGATTACAATAAAAAGAGGTATAAGATATGATAAAACATAAGTTTAAAAGTGATTTGATCATTTAAGGGAAATTCGCCTGTAATAAACCACATATTGACTAACAAAGGTGTAAGTTATCATACTTCAACATATAGTAAACTTGTGATCCTTTGTATGTCGTAGAAAAAACATTCTTATCTGTCGTAGAAAGCCATGCAATCCTTATCTATCATACGACATCCATATTATTAAATATGCACATAATTAGTTTATGGAAGCAGTGAATACAATAAATTAAGGGACATAAAGACTTCATTGTAGTGGAATGAGCATCAACACCCGTTCTATTGCGATATTGTTATGGTATTAATTATCAACGATTAAAGTATACTTCTGAAAAGGAGGTGTTTTTGGAAAATGTCAACGTGACTCATATTATGCTGCATAGCGAAGGTGTGATACACCTTCGCATTGATTGCTTCCTTTATAACATTGTTCCAAACAATCGATTCAGTTTGCTCATGTTTAAAATTACGTTTGGATATCTTTTTCTGCTTATAGTTTGCTCATTCGGCTTTTTCCATGTCAATAATACCAGAGAGATAAAGTTTTTTTTTCTTTTCAGTTTATTTAGCATCAACAAAATTTGCCACATCAACTATCTAACCTTTTTTTTTGTAATTTAAAAGACAATAAGCTATTACATACTATAACGATTTGTGTAGAAGCTTATGAACAATATAACAATTTGACAACTTGTAAATGTAGAATACATGTGTATGTTCAGTTTTTGTTGAAAACAGAGCTGTGCTTAAAATAGTGTATTTTTTCGTATCAATATCATAATGAAACAAACGAATACCAATCGAATTCCCGTTGCAACGCACGGATGATTCCCAGTATTATTATTTAAAGAAACTTTACTATACATATTATTCAAACAAATTTAGCTATTTCTAATGATAAAAAAATACCTTCTTATACAAACCTACACCCACACCTGTACGGTATAATATAACCCATCAATGGTTCATCACAAGTCATTAACATCAACCCTCGCCTCTTCCTTTTCTTCACAATAACCACTTACAAACAAAACAAACAAATCCTCCACACAAAAACCCAATTCTTCAACCACATCACCAACACAAACACATCACACAATCCTTTAAATAACCAATGAGGCCTCCATTCAAACCAAACCAAAGCACTCAATCCTTTACCAAAAACCTAATCGACTCACCATCTGATTCGATGCTGACCAATCTATGGGTCGGTAACCTATCGTCTGACGTTACAGAACTAGATTTACGTAATCTGTTTGAGAAACATGGTGTTGTTGACACCGTCACGTGTTATCCCTCACGTAGTTACGCCTTTGTTAATATGAGACGCCCTGAAGATGCCAAACGAGCTAAGGATTTGCTTCAAGGCGTTGTGTTGCGTTCTGGATCGCTCAAAATTGATTTTGCTAAACCGGTTTGTATCGTTTTGTTGTTGTTGTTAGGGTTTTTTAATTCAGGATATTATTATTATTATTATTGTTATATGGAATTGATTTATTATTTTGATATGCGTTTTGTGGATTATGATGATAATTGATGATAATAATTTGGGGGAAATTGTGAGGATTTGACTAGGGTTTCAAAAGTAGAATTTCGATGTAAAGTAGGGAGAAGTAGGTCCGAAGTAATCCTGTTTAAATCAAACGATAAAATAACAGATAGTTTTTGCGGTTTGTTTCGGATACAGAGTTACTGCCAAAACAAACTGTGGAAATAGTATATAAAAGACTTAACGGTCTCTTGTGATACAGAAACGCCACACAAGAAACGATTAGGGCAAACTTTTAGGGTTGAACTGCACTGGTTTAAATCAAATGATAAAAAATATAGACTTTTACGGTTCGTTTCGTTTCGGATAGAGATTCATAACCAAACAAACCGTGGAAATAGGATATAGAAGACAACGGTCTCTTGTGATACGGAAACGCCACATACAAAACGATTAGGGCAAACTAAAGTTGAATTAGGATACAGATACAGATACACTACCTAACCTAACCTTAGACTCCAAGAACACCGAATGCCACTCTTGAATTAGCATGGAAGAATTAATTCACCGCGAAAATCCATTTGAGAGAAATCAACGAACGGAACTTTTATCAAACACACTGATTTTTATTAACGTCACTGTGGAATAAATATTAAATACATAAACAACAAAGCTAACCACTACCAACCATGATCTAAATATTAGGGAAAAAGGAAACTAAGTACTATCAAAGCTGCAGAAAGTACAACTCAAGAAGCATAAAATAAAAAATCTGCAACAACGTAAATATCTAATCGTCACCCATGTTTGCCGACCTAACTTCATTTGATTCGGTAAGAACTGGATATGGCTTAGGATATCAGGATAATTTTTCCTTTGTTTGCTATTTGACATTTAAAAAAAAGCATTTATGTGCGTGATTCGCAATAAGTTATCGTAGTATTTAGACAGACTCGTCAGATTTCTACATTGCATTATGATTCGATGACCACTTTCAATTAGCATTTGATCCTGATAAAATAAGGCAAACAAATCCCATGGATATAGATTTCTAGTGGTCTGTTTGGCTTTGAGATACACGTGATATGAGTGGAGATGAAGGGAGAGCGTGCTTTTGTTTACGCTATCGTAATTTTACACCCCAAATACGCGTTTATGGATTTCGTTTATTCATTAGTTAAATGTAACAAGTCAGCTTTGTTAAATAGGTTCTGCCAAGCCAATGAATTCGTTATATATAACTATTAAAATTACATATAAGGCACAAAAAACTAAACGTACAATTAGCAACATACACATATGCGTAAGCAACATACACGGTACAATGAAGAGTAGACACCGCTAAGCTTCTTTTCGAAGTTAACGAACATATACTTAAACTTATAAAGTTGTGTGTTTTAGTCTTGGTGTTCATGCAGATATTTTGCTGTAGATAATATTTGAATAAATACTTGTCAAACAAATGTGTAATCATTTCAAGCGGTTCCTCATATCTTTTGGAAAATTGCAGCTCTGTATTCCTCATATCAAATTGATTAGATTAAAGTCAGTGTTCCTTATAGCCTGTCATTACAGTTGCTTAACAGGACATCTAAGTTTTTTAGTTCTCCCAATGTTTGATTCATAGTAGTCCAAGGTACCAAAGTCACGCGCCTAGACGAGGTGAGGCTCAGCCTACCTCAAGTGCATCTTGCTGCACAGACGCAGTGAACTGGTCCGAAACTGCTCTGAATCGGTCTGAAACAGCTTAAACGGTCTGAACCAGTTTAAATTTAGCCTAAAACAAATAAAAATGACCTGTTTATACTGTGCATCTTGCTTATCTCGGGCTTCGCTTCTTTGCGCCTATCGCCTATGTAGGTTTGGTTAACATGTAACCAAACTAACCGTATTAAAAATTAGTTAAATGAGAGTTGGTTTAGGTGGACATTAACCTTGTAATTAATAAATAAAGCATGGCACATGCTATTTGTTAGCTGGTTGCCATTTGATTCACGTGAACTCAGAAAAAATGTATCTTTCAAACTAAAACAACCTTTCATCTTCTATATTCAGTTCGTTCTGCGCAATTTAAAACAGGTAACCTTGTTAAATATGTGAACACAAACAGGTTGCTGTGAGTCTGCAATTATCGTTTTAGTGTAATAGAAAATAAAAAAGTTGGGGCATCAGAAATAAAATTTTACAGCCTTCTTCTGAATCGTCCTGGAATGGTGGAAATGACTGCAAATCGTTGGCCGGCTTTCTTCTCTGTCAGCTTGTATTAATCATTACAATCTTCTTCTCTGTCACTTCACTTGGAAGTTTTTCTTGGGCCCCTCGGTGTGATTGTATACATAAACACATAAATTAGCAATTTTGGAAAGTAACTGTATCAAAGTGTTAGAAAATTGAACTTACAATTTTAAGTCTCTACTCTCTACATATTCTAAAAGTAACTATAACTTTAAATATTAAATTAAACCACACCATATGCCTGCGTAAACCTCTCATAGCTTTAAGGTCACTTAGCTAACGAATGCTGATCAAGGGATTTTAATAAGGGCACAATGTGAGAACAAATTGCTGTATTAATACTTGTTCATGGGCCACCATCACTCATCTATAAGTCGTCTGTGGCATTGTTAGCTTAGAGCGCATTATGAAATTATTATAATTCAACAATTAGAACTGATGGTTATTTTTAATTATTTTGAAGTGATAATTTATTATTTTGTATGCAAATGTGATAAAAGTGATAAAGCAGCAGCCAATGTGTTCTAGTAGTGGTAACATTTCACTCTGTTTTCTAGTTTTTCGTGAAAGTTCCAGTGAGTGTGACTTGGTTTGTTGGGTTACACTTCTAGTTGTTAACTGATCACCATAACAATTTTAAAACTTTACGTTAAAACAATCAAAATCTGATACAAAAACTTATGCTGTATTGGGAATAGCTGAAGGTTGATAGACCAAGAGAGAAAATGGGCGCAGTTTGGCTACAAAACAAACTTCTAAAGGCCCAAGGAACCAAGCGTCTGATTAAACCCAATTTAAAACATAATGATTTGTCTGTTTCGTGTATTTTAGTCTTGCATAAAAGTGTAATACAATGTCTTAACCAACAAGTTCTGCGTCATTGTGTTTGAACTCTTTGTTAGTACATAAATATTCAAAGGTCTACTCTGGTGGTGACCATGTAATGTTATCTCAAGTGGTTTTGTTTGAGTTTCTCCCCAACCGAAGCAACACACATGTATCACTATTTATCAGTCAACTTTGGCTATTCACCTCATTATTTGTAGGTTTGCTACATTCATTTTGTCTAATTATATATATTATTTTGGTGGTCCAGTAGTTGTTCGAAGATATTATTAAATATAAATTCTTTGTTAAGTGAATAAAATGGCAACTGTTTGTAAAGGATTTGATACCATGGCAAGTGTAGACTGTAGTTTAACCTTTTGAATTCTATTTAGTTTGTTTGCTGGATTTCAGATTATAGATACTTTCATATATAATAATGTAAATAAGTTATTGAAGATATTGTATGCATGGTCTTCTTTCCTAGAGCTTGAGATTTCTAGGAAGACGGCTGATTTCATGATCTTATTCAGCTGTGCATTTATCTTTCTACTGTGTGTTTGGGTTGAGGTATGAAATTCGTACACAGCTAACTAGCTAAGATCATCTTGCTCCAGATCCTTCTTTGGCGGAAATTGGTGTAACGTATGTTTTTCAATACTCTTCTAGGAGGGAATCTAGGTCTAGGGAAACATCTTGTTTTGCCAAGTCTCCCAAAAGTTCTAGGGAAACTTCTGTTTGTAACATCTCTAGTGTCATATGAATTTACTTGGTGAAATCTTCTGCATTCTCGTTTTATGGAGGTGTATATGTAAAATGTAAGTTGGGTCTTTTTGTAATGTCACTGTGGCAGTATGAAGGAAAAAAATATTTTTCTTAATGTTTCCTTCCAGTTTTATGAAATTGCAGTTTCTGATGTTAGTTTTCGAATTTCATCTACCCTTTTTAAAATACTTTTCAGTTCCGTTTTGCTACGAGTTATCTTTTTATGATAATCCTAAAAGTGTGTGTGTGTGTGGTTTTTTTTTGTGTGTGTGTGTATAATGTATATTTCCTTGGGCAAACTGTTAAACCTTTTTTGAATATTCTAGGTCACACAAGGTGTACTAACATTGTCCTCTTAGCTTAATATTTTTGTGTGTACGTTTGTGTTATACATTTTAATAACACAACAAATATAAAACAAGTGGAGATAAATAAAACAAAAAAACTTAAAGCCTACTTGTTAGGTAGTAGTAGCGCGTGTGTTAGTGTTTTGATGCTTTCTTGTGTCATAAGAGGATGAAAGCTATTTAGGGTTCAGGTTTTTCTTTGTTATTAGTTCTCAGTCTACTTGTTAACTTGTTGGCAGGCTAGACCCTGCAAGACTCTGTGGGTAAGTGGCATCAACATGTCCACATCCAAAGAAGATCTGGAACAAGAGTTTTCTAGATTCGGTAAAATTGAGGATTTCAAATTTATTAGGGATAAGAATACGGCATACATTGATTATGCCAGACTGGAGGATGCATCAAAGGCCCTTAAAACGATGAACGGCAAGTTTAAAGATGGAAGCGTGATTCGTGTGGACTATCTAAGGTCCCAGTCAAAAAGAGTAAGTTATTGACTAGCAAAATATAATCATTACAAGTATATAACTGTACAACATATTTTAGCAAGTTTTATCCTGTTTGATTGCCTCTGTATAACAGGACCAGGGTCACGATATTCGCGATGGGAAGGAAGGTCAACATTTTAGAAGTATGGTCCCTCTTGATTCACCTTGGTTACCACCCGATGCTGTTAATCCTTCATATAATGGTCCCAAAAGGCAACAGGTTATAATGCAGTTCTTGTTATGCTTTTAGTTTTTTACATTATTCCATAGAGCTTAGGCTAGAATATACTTAACAGGTGGCGAAATGCTCGGCTTGGGTCCTTTAGTATTCTTTTTTTATTTTCAGTGTCATTATTTCGGAGACCAAATTACACATGCATGGCTGTAATTGTTTTTTTGTACTACTTTACAGCATAACCTGCCCTTAGAAGGAAATGAAGAGCAACCAAGTAATGTTTTGGTAATTTCATACCCTCCTGTCATTCATGTTGATGAACAGATGTTACACAATGCCATGATTTTATTTGGTGAGATTGACAATATCACAAGTTTTCCTTCAAGAAATTATTCACTTGTTGAATTTAGAAGTGTAGAAGAGGCACAGCTTGCAAAAGACGGGTTGCGAGGCCGTCTTTTTAATGATCCCAGAATATCAATCATGTATTTAAACAACGAGCATGGACCTAACAATGATCTTTCTGGATTTCATCATTCTGGGCCACAACCTCATGGGATGTTTAATGAATTCCCACCCCCGGGCCCACAATTGGATGCATACGGTCATCCTATACTAATGCCAACTAGACCTTTTGGTCCTCCAGATAGCTTTGATCCTCTACTGCAAGGTCCAGATTTCAATCCCATGGGTGTTCCTAACTGGAGAAGGTCTTCCCCTATCCCGGGACCCAACAGGACATCTCCCGGGACATGGGATGTTTTTGATGCAAGCCAATTGCATCGGGAACCCAAAAGGCTGAGAACTGATGGCAACGATCAGGGCGTGTTGGGCCCTGATCCTGGTTATGGTGGTGTTGCTAGGTTTCCTAGCCGAGGTGCCGAAAAAGGTCGACCCAGTTCTGACTATATTTGGCGAGGTCTTATTGCTAAGGGTGGAACTCCTGTTTGCCATGCTCGTTGTGTTCCTATCAGAGAGTGGGTTGGATATGAGATGTAAGTGATTTTCCTTTTTTATTTAAAGGTGGGTCGGCCAGGTTGGGTAATGGGCCAAAACGGGTTCAAGTTAGAACACTCATCTTTTGTTACGGGTAAAAACAAGCCAGGTTGAGTCGGGTTGACCCACAACACATATTTGTCTGTTCAATGTATTTATGTATAATCATGCAATATTTATGACAGTATTAACATTCTGAAAAAGTTGCAATTCCTTGCTACTAACATCTTGACGTTTGTGATTTTGACACTGCAGCCCTGAAGTTGTTAATTGTTCAGCCAGAACAGGACTGGACATGCTGGCAAAGCACTATACAGATGCTGTTGGATTTGATATTGTTTTCTTCTTGCCCGATAGTGAAGAAGATTTTGCTTCTTACACAGAATTCGTGCGTTACTTAGGTGACAGAAATCGGGCCGGGGTTGCTAAATTTGATGATGGGACCACTTTGTTTTTGGTCCCACCTTCTGAGTTCCTTTCAGATGTTTTGAATGTATCTGGGCCCGAACGTTTGTATGGAGTTGTTCTGAAGTTCCCTCAGCATGCCTCTGCCAGCTCATCAGCTGGCCCGTTGTTAACACAACCTCAATTTATTGATAAACAGCAAGTTCCTTCTCAAAATGAGTATAGTGCTGTTTCCAGTGGGGAGAAGGTGCTGCAAGTAGATTATAGTGGCGTCCCACATGATGACTTAAAGTCAAACCCGAAGTCAACTGGTCCATCTCATAACCCCGTGGCTCCCCTTCCCCCTACCCCTCCCCCAGCTGTCTCTGCACCTACCCCTCAAAGCGGGCTTGCTTTAACACCTGAACTTATTGCAACGCTGGCTTCTTTAGCCAAGGGTAAGTTTAACGGTCAGCAGCCATCGGGTGCACAATCAGGTGCACCGGCAGTGGGGCCCCCTAATGAGAGACCACCTTGGGAATATGAACCTGAACCATCCAACAGTACATTTCATGGTCAGCCGCCACAAATCCTACCCGGGCATCAGGGTTATCCGTCAAACATGGTAAACAACCCCCATTTGCCTGCTGCAGGCAACTTCCCTCCTATTCAAGATTATTCTTTTAACATGCCACAGCATGAGGCAATTCTGTCACCTATGACAAATTCAATTTCCCAAATTCCACAAAGTGGTCAATTTGCAGTTCCTGTGCAGGCTAACCAGCAATATTTACCCAATATCCCACAGGACGCACACCCTGGCTCAGTGTTACAACCTGGAACCACTCCTTACGGTGCGAATGCTTACCAGACACAAGGATTGGGGCCAGCTGGACATGAGAATCCGGGTATGCAGCTACCTGAGCAGATGCAGCAGCTACAGTCTGCGTTATATGCTGCAGGTCAGCCACCGTCTGAATTTGATGCTGATAAGAACGAACGATATCAATCAACGCTGCAGTTTGCTACAAACCTTTTGCTCCAAATACATCAGAAACAGCCAGGGACTCAATCAGGGCAAGGGAGTGGAAGTGGTTCTCTTCACTAAGGTATTACCAACTACCAAGCCCATGTATTTTTTTCCCAGTTTTATACTAAAATTAAATCATGTTTTAGTTTATTAGAAAAGTTAAGATTTGATTGATTCGTTCATCTAGAGGTCATTAGAGTAGTTTCATAGAGTAACTTAGAGGTGTCTCTTTGTGGGTTAGGCAGATTGGGTAACTGCCAAGACGGGTGGGCCGGGTTGGGCTTGATCGGCCTACAAATATTTTTTTGTTTGTTTATTGACTATAATAGTGATAGTCTGAATTTGTTTTAGTGACACGATATAGGAGGTGTTATGTATTTGAATACATTTCGGATGACTTCAACCCAATCTTGTATAAATCAGTTTTTCCAGCTAAAAAACACGTTAGCGATAAGATATACGCCAAATCAATTCATATATGTAAACGGGTCAAAATTGCCAGCTCGGACCTTACATTACTTTCGTTCCTAACTCCTGTTCTAGAAAGCCGACCAACAACATTACTAGCTATTTTTCTTTCTGCAATTGTTCATCATTCTATGTGCATATTGAGAATTAAGATCATCTATACTTTGGAAATGAATCAGTTTGCATTATTGTTTGTTTTTTTTTTAAAGTTATTAGGCTATAAAACACCATGTTATTAAAAGATCAACATTTATATTTTCTAGGTAAATAATGGTAACCTAAACCGATCATTGGTTAATATCTTTTAAATGCATCTAGAGGCGTTAATGAGTTAAGCCGGGCCGATTAATCTTAAGCTAGGATGGTTTGAAATCTAATTGCTCGAGCTTGTCTCGCTTCAAGCCCTAGCTTCATAAATTGAGCTCTAACTAGTGAATAATCTTATAAGCTCGAGATTGGCTTGGTTTATTAATTAATTATTTATTTATTTAGTTATTCTTAATTTTATATATCCTCTAGATATATTTGTAATCATGGTTATATATAGCACTAAATATCATTTACTTTTTATAATAGTAAGTAGGTGTGTTTATATAATATCAGACAAATTGGATTTTAATGATCTCACCTTTTTGGAGTTGGTTGATTGTAATCCCAACTGAGTTTATTCTTGTCACTAGTCGTATCGTTTCAATATTTTTGTCTCATTGGTCCCTCGTCAACTCCCACTAACGTCTGTTTTTTAATGACGTGACATTTGATTTGGACCACCATCTCCTGCCATCATTAGCCGCCATCATCAAACACCCCAACCATTTGTGTCCACCACAAACGCAGATCCTAGCAAAAAACAAGCACCACTATCACCAATTGCACCACAATCCTCCATAGACTACACCAATCACACAATCATCCTATAAACACTCCACCACTGTTATCGTCTTCAACCAGAATGAAACTTAGCGCTGCTGTCACCTGAATCGCTGCACCACCATCATATCTGCATGTCTCACTCTCTCTCTCTCTCTCTCTCTCTCTCAGGGGCTGTTTTGGTCAGCCATTTAATGAGGCTCTGAACCATTCAGCGCTGAATGATTCAGCGCGTTTGTTTCAGCTTCTGAATAGAATAGTTAAGGCTGAACCATTAAGAGTTGAGATGTTGCTGAACCATTAAGCACTGAACTAGGTTGAACCTCCTACCAATGTGGAATAAGAAAACTAACTATTAAGAGGTCCAGCTTAATGATTTAACATTTAACCATTCAGACCTTTTAACCATTCAACACTTAATCAACCAAACAACCTCTCAGTCTCTCTAAGATCCAAAACCCCTCTTTGATTGGCAATGCTAGGTTAGGGTTTGTGATTGTGGAGATGAACGATGGAGGTTGCGATTGAAACTCTGGAAATAAGGGTTTTGAAACCCTAGGATGATTTGGGGATTGCAAGGGTTTTGAAAGATTCACAGGTGGTGGTTGGTGGTCAACTGGCGGTGGCTGTAGTGGCGGTGGGGGTGGTGAGGGGATTAGGCGTTACAGAAGAGAAAGAGGGGTTGATTTCTTAAACAAAAAATATATTTCCCAACATCGTCCAGTCATCGTCCAAGTCAGATGTCATGTCATAAAAAAAAGCGGTGTTAGTTGGAGTTAACCTGGGACTAATGGGACAAAAATATTTAAAAGGAGGGATTGGTGGCAAGGATAAACTTGGTTGCGATGATTATCAGCCAACAAAAAAAAGCTAGGATTATTAGAATCCAATTAGCCTATTATACAATCATTCTAATAAATATAAGCTCGCAAGCATATTCAAACTCGTTCAAAACTTGTTTATTAAATGGACTTCAATTTAAATATTAGCTCATGTAAGCTCGCTCAAATTGATTTAGACCGCTACCTAGTCGATCTTCAGTAGCTCACCTCACGAGTCATGACACGTTTACATTCCGAACCAAGACAATGATAACTATGGAAAACCCAGGATTATATAGTATCATATAAATTACACTAGTTTAAAGGTAGGTTTATTACTAATAACAAGTTCGACAGAAGGGCTATCAACAAGATATTAACATATTTTCCAAGATGGGTGTACTGATCGCATTATTTTTTTTCCCACAAACTAAATTGGTGTTTATGTCCATTCGTGTTTTCTGTTAAGACATTTAATAATTAATTACTTACTAAAAAAATAAAAAAATATATAAAATAAAATAAAAGGACTTGCAAACTATTATGATCAGCCGATTCATAAGCTGTTACAAATAGCTAACATGATTGAAGGTGCAAGTGTAGGGTCCAAACAGGAACATTTTCTTTATAATGACGTGGCGCTTTCTTAGCATATCTCCGTTTGGTCAACGCTCGAGGTCAAATATATTATTGTTGCTTTGTGTTGGAACTTGGAAGAGAATGATGTGCTCGTTCGTAGTAATTACAAAACATATATATATTTTTTTCCCGAAGTCAAGTGTTATGGATAAGTGGCCTAGGATGATTTATGATTGAAGTTGAAGTGGATCTCGGTTTTTGAATTTTAAGAAAATTTTGGGATTTTCATAATCATAACTTCATGTGATGTTGTTTTGTTCAATCGAAATGTTTAGAAGTGATGTAAAATGAGAAGCATCAAATAGTTAAAAAGAGTAAAGAGAATAATTACTCATCATAATTCATAAAGGTATGAGATTTGAAATGAAGCCCTCTATTTAATAACACCGAAAAAAGTCCTTTTAAATATTAAAAGTCCTGAAGGGTGCGGGGCTTCGTTATGGGTGATACCGTTGGCCGTTCAAAAAAAAAATATTAAAAGATTTAACAATATAAATTTACTTATTCATATTAATTTGTATTTTTATTTTTTAATTTTAAAACAATATAATATGCGATAAAATAACAAAATAAACAAAATTCAGGTCAAATGGGTCGTTTTCGAGGCACCCCACAGATTTTTGAGTCGGGTTCATATGTTTGGCAAAATCTTCGGGTCCGTGTAATATATTCGGGTTCGGGTCACGTTGGAGCCGTCTAACACGACTCGTCTGACCCTTATATCTCAGTTTTAACAATCATCATGTTTATAGTTTTCGTATACAAGTAAAGTTCCATGACATAATCAAAGTGTACAAATAAATAACAATTGCAAATGTAAACTATACATACGATTTTAAAAGATAAAGAAAAATTCAACAAATTGTATGGTTTAATAAACGAATAATATGAAAATAATAATAAACGACATAGTAAATAAATTAAGCACATCCAACTCTAAAAACCAATGTTTTAAAAACCGGTTTTTAACCATACCGGATTAGACTCAGAAATGGTTCAACTGGTTGAACCGGGTTGTATCGGACGATCAACCGGATTGACTAACTAAACCTATAATTCTATAAAACTGAAGGACCCAGATGTAAAAGGTTTGGGTTTTGGACCGAAGTGGCAAAAGTGACCAAACCTCAGGGACGATTTTGGCTATTAACTCTTTTTTATATGAAAGGCTATACTAGATTTACACCATTAAAGTGTTGAATGCATCAAGATTATGATTGCTTAAAAGATAAAATTCATAATCATCGCAATCCTCGTCAACAAAAGTATAATCACTTTCGTTTTGTACAATCTTTCATAATAAGCTTTAGTTACCAATAATCAAAACATGCTAAAAGTAATAAGATAAGTAACATATAAAACAAGTAGCTTTGCGTCTAAGAAATCAGTTCATACTCTTTCTCACCACACATGCTATTTATATAATCACTATGGGCTGATAAAGTCCAAAGTTTAACGTTGTGACGATACCAGTATAATGGTATAAACCGGTATACCGGAATTTACCGGTGGTTAAAATTGTTTACCGTTGTTCTAAAATACCGGATTGATTCGTGCCGTTCAAGACACCGGTAAGCGGTATAACCAGTTCAACCGATTTTTAAAACATTGCTAAAAACGAATATAAATAAATCATATATCTAATTCAAAAAATTCAAATAAATAAATATAATAATATATAAAACAAAATTGATAAAAGAATAAAAGAAGAAAAAAACTTTACCATTGAAGATGGCAACAATAAAGTGAGGCAAGACTTGAATCTATACATTGATTTAGTTAGGTAATTTGAATCTTTAGCTTCTATAAGGGGTAGAACGAAAGTTGCACCATGTAAGTAAAACATTATAACATATTGTTTTTATAGCTTAATTTTTCATCAAATCACTGTAGTTATCTATAAAATGCAGATATATGGTGGTGTTCTTTTGGGATCAACACACCTTTACTCCAAACATTTGCTATCTGTGTCCTTAGAGTACATTTGATAATTTAAGTTCTTTCTACCAATTGTAGAACTTGTAGTGCTTGCAATCAGAGTACATTTGATAATGTAAGTTCTTTCTACCAAATATTTTTATAAATTATATTACATATAACTTATTTACGTTATTAAGTAATTTATTATTATTTATTATTTCTGTTCACTATTCAGTTACATTTAATGAAAATAAATTTTCTTTTGCTACGAAAACTCAATAACATTGTATTCACCCAATACTACACATGGTTACCAAGGTGCTTCAAGCCATTAAAACCCAACAGATATTTGGTTCCTATATTGTTGAGAGACATAGAGGAAATTGATGATTGGGTTATACTAACAGAAGTTGAGCTTCAAGAGTTTGTTGATGGTAGAGATGGTGGTTTTCTTTGGTCGGTTGCGTGAGAGGCAATGGGTGGAAACGAAGAAATTGGGCCAAGTAATAGGAGCAAAAGAGCGTGCTATGGAGATATGGAGATGATGATGATATTACAGTTGAAGGGGAGGATCTTGATGAACAATTGGAAGGTTTGGTTGATTTACCTCGAAGGAAGATTATATGACATGCGATTAGATCGGTCATCTTGTTTCAAACATAGAACATTAACATTTTTAAGTTTTGAAAAGACTATTTCTTGCTATTAATATACATTTAATATAAAAATTCGGCAATCACTGATATCCCATTGCGATATCCGATATTTCAAATATCAGTCATTGACTGATATTTGATTTTTTACCGCATTAACCGCATAGCTTACGGCATCACTTGAAGATAACGTGCTTATTAAAGAGTATAGTGGATTAATTTTCCATTTATAATCTATTAATAACATTACTTTGTTTCAAATAATGTGTTATGGTCCGTGAGCAAGAAGCCGCGAGCCATAACTTGATCCACGTGGCTAACTTGAACCACAACACCGTTGGCCAATGACCGTGCGAGCGAGTGGACGCTACTCTGTTCGCGTGTGGTAGCGAGTCGACCTTTGGCAGCCAACTAGCCGTTCACCAATGTGATGGTGTGTAAACGTAATATTCACCAACGGGTCGTAGGTTCAATTGTTGCATGTAGAAACATTAGTGTCACTTAAACATTTTCAAATAATTGGATGTCTTGGACAAACGGGTCTTGTTGTGTGTTGTGTATACACATATACTTATAGAGTGATTTGTATAATAGGGAGTCCTTAGTGAGTCTCTATTATTTGTGGATTTGGATTTTAACAAACGCAACCTAAGGTGAGTTTCATTACTCTTTTCTCAAAAGCATACTTCTCGGGTTTTTAGACAACTTAATTTCTGGTTTGGAATTACTTAACTTTCTAGTTCCTGGTTTGGGACTACTTTGATTCCCTTGGGCGAGTCGGGTTTTACTAGTTTCACAACTTTTGTCTTTTGGGTTAATCACTGGAGGTGAACGAGGTATTAGTTAGTAGCGCTATTAGGTTGTGCATCAACCTCACATCTGATGTGCTGGAGGCATGGGTGTGAACTTTTGACCACTTTTTACTAGTGTTGATCAACACTAGGGCTAAGGCAAATAAACTTATTTATGTTCTCGGTACTACTTTTGTTTAGTTATATTGTGTGGGTTAGCTACCCCTGGCATGTGTTGAAACTGGTTTTTGGTTATTTTGGGACATAAAACTTTCACTTACCTTACTTTGCTAACTCACCAACTTTATGTTGACACACGCTAGCATGCTTTTGCAGGTCGCTAGGTACGAAGCACGTTAGGGATTGCATTATCTATGTCATTGGGTGTTCAACATTATTAAACTTTATTTTGAATTTACATTAACTTGTTTTTTGGGCGCATTGTTTTGCGCATGGATTTAAATGGTTTATGTTTGTTTTACGCTTCTGCAATTATCTAAACTTTTTGATTAAGTGGTAAAATATATTTTTGAAAACGAACTAAATAGTTTGGGCATTTTGAGTTGTTCTTGTAACTAACGGCTATGGGATGTTAGTGTGTCACGCGCCTCGTGGTATAACCCCGTAGTGGAATTTGAGGGTGTGACAGACATGTTGGTGAATGTAAAGACTGTCAACAAACAGTAGCGTACAGTTTAAACCTGCCTGACGAACTCAGTGGAGTGCACAATGTATTTCACGTATCGAACATAAAGAAATGTCTATCTGATGCAACACTCGTGGTGCCACTGGAAGAGATCCAGGTGGACGAACAGCTACGGTTTGTGGAAGAAGTGGTGGAGATTCTTGAGTAGGTCGTCAAGAAACTCAGACAGAGCACAATACCTATTGTAAAGGTACGATAGAATTCCCGTCTAAGACTGGAATACAAGTGGGAACGCAGGGATCAAATGCGGCTCAAATACCCACATCTCTTTACTGAACCTGAACCTGTGCATTGATCAAACGCTAAACGTAAAGAAGCTCTCTCAAAGTGAATTTCGGGGCGAAATTCCTTTCAACTTGGGGATGATGTGACATCCGGGAACCAATCACACATTTTACACTGGCTTTACTGTTTACTTACTGAATTTCGGGACGAAATTCTTTTCAACTTGGGGATGATGTGACATCCCGCATTTTCAGTTTTTACTTTCACTGAACTCTAGTTAACTTTAATTACATTTGTAGACTAGTAACTGCTTAACAGAGGTAATTCGGGAATTACCGAACTATGTATATGTAATAACATGTGTATTTTAATAAATATTTGTATAATAATAGTATTTTTAAGGTTAATTTCTTTTTAATCCTGTGGTCTTTGGGATTTGAACCCAAGACCACCCACAACCTAAGTATTTTAAAAGCTTGGCCTGTGCCAACGGACAACAACAGCAGCAGCAACAACAACAGCAACAACAACAAATAATAATATAAATATAATCCAAGTAGGTGTGTGTGTGTGTATATATATATATATATATATATATATATATATATATATATATATATGGTCGAGTCTCTGTTATACCATAACAAATCACATTTGGAAGTAAGTAAATAAATTTCTATTAACATAAATCATAGTCTTTATCCAAATTGTCCACCTAACAATAAATAGGGATAAGATTGAACATGCATAAGACACATAGTGTAGTGGTAAAACTTATCTCTTAGCTCTTGGTAAAACTTATGTCTTTGTTCCTTTACCATAAATACTTGCAAGACTATTTGGCTTGACTTAATTGTACAAAACCACTGAATCTATATGGACCACCACCTTTAGAAAAAAAAAAAAAAAATTCCAACCATCCAACGCAAACTCTAATTCAGGTATATACTTTTAGTCAAAGTCAAAAAACTTTCACACTTTGTTCATTATTAGTCTTCTTACCATCTTACACCATAAGTGTGTATCTATACTATATTATAATGCATGAGGCAGGGACTTCTTAAAACTTAAGTAATACAAATATAATTGCTTAAAGTACAACACTTAATGCACATGATAAAGATTTTTTAAGGGCAAATATGTCTTTTAGTTAGTTTCTAACAACCTATACTAAAAAATTGCTTGTAGTTACAAAGCCAAGAAGAGGTTAGATAAAAGCCTAAATAGGTGGAGAGAATCAACTTTGGTCATTTGCCATGGTACAAACCTTAAAAGCATATTGTACAATGATTCAATCCTAAACTTTTGAGAATTTTACAAGCAATTTGTCACATGGAATGATGAGTCCAATGTATTGTCACCAATATTGCATTTTATTCTATCATCTAATTTTTTTTTTGATCGGCGAAAAACTATGTGGCAAGCACCCTTGCGGGGCGCCATGCTCAAGAATCGACTACTCGACCTCCAGCAGTCCCCGCCTTCTCTCGATGCGCGGAAACCCGAGCCCCACCCGCCCGAAGGCACGGCAGTGTTATAGAACTCGGTAAAACCTCGCCGCCCGTCAGATTCGAACCGGCGCCACCCGTATTCGATATTCACCCGGATACCAAACCATAAATGTTGGAAGTGAGGATCGAACCTTTGATCACATAGGTGAAACAAAAGCCACTCCACCACTATGAATGGATTCCATCATCTAATTATACTATTGCATTTTATCTCATTTTAGTTTTAAAATTTACACTTAGGGTTGCTCATTCTTTGTTAGTGTGTGGTTTTCATTCATCCCAATATCCCGTTTTACTAATTTTACATTTTATACATATCTTAGTCATTTAAATGTTAGCTTCTTGGTCTTGCAGATTCATTTAGATGAAAAACATACATAATTGAACAAACCAATAGTCATACAAGCGTCTAAAGTAGCGTCTAAGGTTGTATTTACTAATGTTTACATTTGGTATTAACATGGTTGTTATTTTATTTGGTATATTGTATGTGTTTTATTACAGGATAATGGTGATAATAGTGTTGAGATTATTTCCTATGGTGCAATGTTTAGTCCATACAAATCTGATTATTTTCTATGGTGCAATGTTTAGTCCATACAAATCTGATCGTCAATGTGAATATAGTGAACATGTAATATTAATATTAACTAGCAAAAAAAAATTTTAGTAACATAAGTTATCAAACTACAAATAAGCAACAAAAGAAAAACAATATAAATGCTTACAGCATTCTTTAGCAAGTGAAGCAACAATCGCAGGCGCAAACTAACCGGCAACTAACTGTAAACTAAACACATAAACCCTAGATGTATCTAACCAAAATTTCAAACCAATGCTGCAATATTCAAAATTTCAAATATAAATCAACTAACATGACGAATTCATTTTCCAATAGAAAAAACAACCAACGACAATAAAGTGGCATGTAAACAGGCAACAAGTTAAGCCGCAACCATTTCGGGTAGCAAAACCTATCCTACTAAAGTCAAAGCATCCTGCTAGACCAAGTGATATAAAAACATAATCTGAATAGTAGCAAAACAAAATGCTGTTAAAAGTCAATGCATCCTACACATATGGACCAAAAGTCTAAATATATATATATATATGGTTAATTCTAAAGTCAACCAATTTGTAATTGTTCCTATTGATAAACAAAAGGAAACCGAAGTACCTTGAAACCCTAGATCACCCAAAACATTCACCTCCTTCGATCAATCACACATCACACATCACACATCACACATAATAATAAAATAACAGTGTTTAAGTAGCACTAGTAGGTATGCCCGCGCTTCGCGGCGGGTTTGCTCTTTGTTAAGTGGAATAACTAAACATAACATATGCAATGAAACATATTTACTATTGTTAAGGAATTAGTGAAAAGTAGAATAATGTAAACAAATCGATCAGGAGCATGACTATCGCTTTTAAAATGGATGCACAGTTGGTTACGTTTGTGACTTGATAACCAATCACATTAACACCAAGAGCTAAATAAGATGTCGAAGAAATTACAACCTGACACCAACATCAAAAAAACATGGTCCCAAAAAGAGTACATTCATATAAATGTATAGTTCATGTGATTTTTGTTCAAAAGCCTTAACAGTTGCAAAGCCAACCTAATTACAATGTTGACATATTGGATAATACTTCCAAGTCACAGAGCAAAAAGGGAAAATATTCCTTTTTTGTGTTATAAGTGCAAGGTAGTACATGTATTGAAGTAGCCGAGACGTTCTCATATTGAGTTGTAAAAGATGCAGCAGTAAGATGGTCAATGCTAGCAGCCTGAAACAAAAGCATAATGTGACTCAAAAATTAATAATTTCAAAAGGCAAAAAAACGTTGAGCGGGTCGAGATACATGCCTCACTGCAATGCACCAGAATGCGGGATATACTTTCATGTTTACATTTTGGCACCATTCCAAATACTACTGTCTACTTGCATTGAGAAGTTTTTGTAAGCATAACCTATCCCCATTCTTTAACATGATCCAGATACTACAAAATTAAAAACCAAGCCCATCTCCCCATGTTATTGGACTGTAGTGTTTCAGAATGTTCCCACTTTGGTGCCACCTTGGACTATTCTTGGTTGTGAGCAGCATTAATAATTTGATAGAAGATTGGAGCCTAAATGTTATCGTCTTAACAAAAGAAACATAATATTATACCGTTTCCTTCTGCAAGCCTCACCTATCCTAATCGTCGCCCCCTCTTTTTTTTTATGGTACCAAAACTTTGACACGACTGATTGTCCCGTGCGTATTTATCATCATGCACGAAACCAACCCCAAATCCTGCATCTTGACCCGTTTGAAGATTATGTTCTGGCCAAGGTAATCGTAATTATGCACACTATCATAGTAATAGTAAGTTTTAATTAAGTCTTAATTACGTCGTAGATTTTTTGAATATCATGGGTAGTAATCATCTTTTATATTTTAATAATTAAGAAATTAATAAAAACTAACACTATAAAAAATGAAAGAACTAAATTTGTGTGAAGGGATGTAGATCCGCTAGTACAACTGTTAAAATAAGAAAAAACTGCAAGCACATCATGTTCTTGTCCTTGTTACAAATCTCGAGCTTTGATGATTTCTCCTCCACCCACAACAGCTTCCATATCTTATTTACAAGCTCTAGTGCATTCAAGGAAATAAGTAATCTGCACTCCACTGTTCGTTACCACAGGGTCCACCCGAACATGACGTCAAAATTTCTTCACTTATAATTCGAGCACCATCACTGTGGCTAATAGACTCCATGCAAAAAGTTCAAGAAAGATGAGACTATTTATTTAGACCTTGAGTGGATAAAGTGTAACTTCATGACACCACATCACTCATTTCACAATACATAAATTCATATTAATAGTCTACCCCTCAAAATTTTGATAATTACCCTTTCAAAACACTCTAATTATCTTATGAGCCTTCACCCCATCAAACAATATTATAATATATTAGAATAGATAAAGAATAATGATCTGAGTACACCAAGAGTGATCGGTTTCTAGATTTGAAACCGGTTATCATGCGCGTTGAAGATCTTGTTCAAGCTGAGCAAGCCTTATTCTGCTACACTCGTAGGGGTGTTCACAAACTAAGCGATGTCACTTTCTTAACTAAATATGCAAACATCTTAGCGCCTAAGCGAATAAACGCCTGTGCGCCCAGGCGAAAATATTATAGAAAATGGAAAAGTGTTGCTATTTATTTTTTTGGCGATTGGCACCTATTCGCCTAGGTGCCTATGCGCCTAAGCGAATCAAATGCCTTAGCGTCTAGGTGAATAGTCTATGCGCCTAAGCGAATCAAACGCCTAAGCGCCTATTTGCCTTGGCGCCTATTCGCTTAGGCACCTATGCACATTTAGTGTGTTATGTGGTAATTATAGAGTCTTATTTATTTTATAAGTCTAACTATTTGTGTATAGTTGTGAAAACCAGTCGAGACACTCGCGAGCTAATCGAGTTCGGCTTAGTTAAATATATGGTTTACCTGGAGTTGTCTGTTGTAGTGGTACAAGTAAGACCTCGGAATCACATAAGCTCCAAAACTGATTTTGGAGTAGCCCCTGTAAGAAATATACAACAAAGCCGATAAGCCTTTATTCAAACAATTCTTTCATCTCTTTTTTTTTCTATATTTTTAGATAACATATAAATAAAAGATCACTTCAAAACACCTACAAAAATAGTTGGTTTCATCTACAAATAGTCCAGTAAATGTATTAGGATCACTTTTTCTACATTCCCTACTTTTTAAGTTAAGTAAATCAAAGCAGGGTATGTCATTAGCCAAACTGGTGGTGTTATAATATATGCTAATATCTAATGCACCCCTAAAACTGGCGAAAAATCAAATCTCAGCCACCTAGCATGAAGGTTACAATTTAATGACCATCAAATGCAATGTAGCTTACCCAATCACTTTTATTGCGATATCTTCAAACCCCACTGCGATTAAACGAAAACATTCTAGCAAAGAGTCCTGAATAGGACAGACACGGAAACGCATATCAAAATTTGACTTGCATTAGCAATACAACAACAGTTAAACATAAATTCTGATTATAAATAATATAAATAATATATATAAATTATATTATACATAAAAACAAGATTAAAAATAACAAAAACAATTACAGAGGGGCAACCTAGGAAAACCGGCTGAAATATAGAGAGGAAAAGAGTAGAGAATTGGTATCAAAGGAATAACCATTGTGGATTATAAAGGCGGGGACCGGAAGCGGAGGAGCGCATTCAATTCACCTCTTCAATATCTTCAATTGACGTCTTCAATCACCATTTAGTCAGTTACAAGGATTCAACGGTAAACTGATGGAATTCAACATTCAATAGCTTTGAAGGACCTTTATAAAAAAACGATTTAGAAATAAGGGTCGGCAATTTTTTACTTTTAATTGAGAATTTAATTGAATGAATTAATGTGCAGAGGGGAATTGAATGCTGCTTTGATGTGCAGAAGAAGGATCGCGCAGAGCATGAATTGAATGCTGGTTTGATGTGTAGAAGAAGGGTAGATGGAAAGAAGTGGATGACGGCAACGAGGGAAACATTTTTTTACTTTTAACTATAATGGCATAAGAAAGTTACTAATATACCCTTCTAAGTGTCTTAATGTTCCACAAAGTTCCAATTACACCCTCATTATGTAAGCATAAATCACTTGTGCATATTGCTTCTTAAGTTGTACGGAATTGAAAATTACTATCCTAGCCGTCACTCTTCCTTAATAAGATAATATAGATATTTATTTCATCGTCTATTAACTTGTATAATAAATATTTTGAATTTTTTAAGGATCGGATGCATGCAATTAATAGGAAGAGATCCAAGAGGCTTCTAAATGGAAATAGAGTCAAGTTATTGATCTAGATAGTTCTTATAAAAATGACAAAGAAGACGTATTTGATGATACTGCAGATTCAATTACTAAACTGGAAACTCCATTTAAGATATTTCGGGTGTCAATTCAGAAGCGCAACATATTTCATGCGGTTTAATATTATATGTTTCTTTAAAATTTGTGTTATTTTTAGTATCGTATTTTATTTTGTTCATTCTAGTAATTTTTCATTTAATTTAGTCCGTTATGATATGATTTTTCTTAATTTTAATTATCATGTTGACTTTGCAAATCAATAACAAGAAAATAAAAATATATGTGTCCGCTGAAAATGTTAAAGATGGATTGGAAGCAAGAATTTGTTCTAGATTTTTATTATAAACTCATCCATCCTCCAAAAGATGTAATAATCAAACATGATGATATATACAAGAAATTCCAAGGATCACTCTTGATGCTGAACGGTGGACATACAATATAGAAAAGATCATGTAGATTTAGAAGGCGTATGACTAAATTGATCTCATGATTCAAGCAGATCACGCTTGAGATTTTAGTTGTCAACCTTTATGTTTATTAGTACTTAGTTTTCATTTCGTGTGTTACTTTATTTTATCAAATGTTTCTTGAAGTAGTTTATATCTTGAATGTTAATCTTTGTAGTTACTAGACATGTGTAACGCTTATGTTGTATATCCAGCGCAATGATGGTACAACAAATATTATACGAATTTGAAATAAATACTGCAATGCAAAGTGTCACTCCCGCCGCATCGCGCGGGTTTCATACTAGTATATATATATATATGATCGGGTTCAAATGAGAACTCCATTGAGTTGTGAGAACTAGAGAACTCCCCTGGACGAATCACCAAGTGACACATCATCACCTTTATAATTTTTTGTATTTTTTAAATTAGGGGCATGAAAGTCTTTTGTACACATCCACTTGGGGGTATTTTAGTAATAATAACACCCACCCTACCCCATTCTCACCCCACCCCAAGTAACACTTTAAAATAAAAAATAAAAAATAATAATAATAATAATAATAATAAATAATAATAATAAATAATAATAATATCTCTCATCCCTCACTCTCTCACACACACAGTTCTCTCTCCCTCTCTCTCTCTCTCTCTCACACACACACACACACACACACACACACGTCTCTCTCTATCTCTAACACACACACACACAGAGATCTAAGGGGGCGGAGGACGGTGCAGGCGAAACAGGTCTGAAACAGGGGTGGTCATGGTGGGGCAGGGGGCGGAGGACGGTGCTGGGACGGGTGGAGGCGAAACAGATCTGAAACAGGGGGTATTTTTGGAGATGAAACAGATCTCAAACAGGGGGCGGATGACGGTGGTGGGACGATGTTTTCTTGGTGGTTCGAGGGTGGTTTTGTTGGGGGTGGTTCGAATGGGTGGTTGAGGGGTGGTCCGGTGATGGAGATGATGATGGTGGTCCGGCTGATGACGGTCGTCGAGGTATTTTTTTTCATTATTATTATTACGTTGTCTGATTCTGATTATAGCTTCCTTACGTTGCCTGATTCTGATTATATCTTTGGAACTAGACATGTTCTTAGGGAAGGCGACGAAGATGATGTGGTGTTGTTTTTTGTTGTTGGTCTGCTTGGTTAGGTAATTGATTTCTTTTAATTATAAGATATTGGATGCGTTTTGTGTTTCAAGTTTTTGTTTTTTCTCCTTTTCTTGTTTTGTGTTTCATGTTTTTTTATAGATTGAAATTTAATTCAGAATAATATTTGGTGGTGAGGTTGTTATTTCACCTATGAAGCTCATAGATCTAGTAACAAACCACTAACCATGTAATTGAAGGTTATTGAGTTTTTGGTATGTATGTGATATAGATGGTACCAGTTTTTTACACTAGCGTAATACGAATGTACAGATGTTTGTTACTTATTTTTACACCAACGTAAATACGCATGTATAGATGTATGTTTACGACTCTTTGATTATGTCACTGACGATGCAAATAGTGTTTACATCTCTTTGATTATTCTTTGATTTACACCAATGTAAATAGTATTTATATACTCTAACTAGTAAGTTTAGACGCTCTTCGCTGCGGATTTCGGAAAAGGGTAAACATAGTTTTGGTAGGTGTAGGATTTAGATTTTACAAGCTGAAAAGGGTGTATTTTAGAACTATTCGCTAACCGAAATGAGTTACATACAACCTAAAATACGTTGTATTGTGTAAAAAAACAATCTGGTTTGACCCTAAAGGTCAAAATATTTTCCTTCTACGCTAATTATACATTCTAACAACGTAAATGTTACAATGGTGTAATACAAATGTTATAGATGGTTTTATTTACACCGGTGTAATACGTTTTTTTCAATGGAGGTTTTTGAAGAACAAATTTAGTGTGATGAAATACGTATTTTTTTCAATGTTTTGTTGGTTATTTTACACCGGTGTAAGACGTATTTTTTAATGGAGTTTTATGTTTTATTTTTATAGGCATCGGATGCACCTGCTTTGCAAGATGATTTTTTATCTGTGGAATGTTTGTAGTAGTAAGGTAATTTTTTTCAATGTTTTGTTGGGTATTTACACCGGTGTAATACGTATTTATATACGTATTACATGATTGGAAAAAAAAACTAATTGTTATTTTATATACATTTTGTCGATTCGGTTACTAATTTTAAGATTATTGGTACAATTTGATTTTTTGTTTTAAAAAAGTAAATTAATTAAAAAAGTAAAATCAAGTTTAAAAAAATGAATATTTTTAATAATGGAGTTTTTTGTGGGTTGAGTGGCCAACTTATATTACTGTAACGCTATAACAAAAACCAGTAAACTTGTTTGATTATTAAAACCATTTGATAAACTAAAATTCGGGAGCCTAGTTAACCAAACACACGAACTCACCAACATTATTGTTGACCAAAACTTTTTTAAGTATGTGTTCAGGTACCTGCTCTGGAGATACAAGGAATATACGGTACGACTCGGAGTCACACCGACGGACGGACCAGATGGCCGAATAAGAAACCATAGATATTATTCAAACCTTGTAAGATTGGAGATTAGATAGATATATTATTGGAAATGTATTATTGAGTTAAGTTGAAATGTAAACAAATAGTTATAAAAGAATAGTTATTTTATATTGCTTCCGTTGTATGCTTGCATTGCGTAATGTGTTATATCAACCTGTGAATTCGTCCAGGACCTCCCGGGTCGGGGTGTGACACAGGGATATGGTATACAGGGAACTCACTCTTGAGTTCATGGCTTCATTTGTGTACGTCCCTCATACCGTTGGTGCTTATAGGATTTCTACCAGGTGTATTGGATTTAGGATGGCACAGATTTGGTACATGATGACCTTAGCTGAGTTTGGGGTACGCATGGGTTTATATAGGCCCATGGAGATTATTGAGCCCATCTTTACTGACAGTATTTATTGGTGGCCCGAGTGTGTGACAGCTGAGGAGTTTTGGTCCACCATTTCAGAGGCTGAGGGGGACCCTAGGAAGCATAAGAGATCCAACTTTCCTGACCCACTCCACAGGTGGATCCGCATGATTATCGCCAGCACCTTGGGGGCCAGGAAGGACAGCATAAGGGGTGTAAATGAGCGGGAAGCTTTCTTTCTCTACTGCATCATCGATGGGAGGCATTGCAATCTTGCCCACGCTATGGCTGAGTTTTTCACCCGCAGTTTCGGTACTAAGACATCTAGTCTCATCTTTGGGGGCCATACATCACTCGCCTCGCCACATCACTAGGGGTCCTTACCCCTAAGGCAGTGACCGGACTGACGGTCTTTGAGCGGGTCCGCTCCCTGGGCATAGAGACTATGAAGAATATTGGGGTTATTGACAAAGAAAGACTGAAGCTGATTGACAACAAAAAGTAGTTGTGTGATGAAAGAGCAACTTTTGAGGAAGCATGTAGAGAGAGAGAGACCCAAAGGAGGGAGGAGGGGCGGAGTCTTCAGCAGCAGCTGCTGCCAGAGGTCCAGAGTCGTCAGCCGCTGCAGCCAGACGCCAGAGCTCAAGACGGAGGAGCCCCAGACGCCAGACAGCGCCGTCACCAGTTGCCAGGACTGACCACCCGCGGTCAAGAGGTATGATTCGCGCCATCTTAGATCGACTTGACACGTTGACTGTTGAGTTCCAGTCCTTCCGCGAGGACTTTTCCAGTCATATGGCCTTCTTCACTGGCTCCACTTCTACGTCCCACTCAAGCCGCCGCTCCCGCCATGCCCGCTCGGTTTGATTTCTTTTTCTGCAGGTTTTCATGATGATGGTTGTTGACATTAAACACTATTTGTATTTTTCTTTTCTCTTTGTGGTTGTTTGATGGATGACTGTATTGGTACTATGGATTTGTGGATGTTATGGCATGCCTGATGCATGCTAAGACTCGCTCCACCCCGTTGGTGCTTCGGTACCAGTATCTATCTTAGGACGTAGCTTTTATTTATCTTTGTTACTTTTATTTTATTTTCTTTTCTAGTATTTTAGGACAGGTTGGGGATAGTTTGCTATTTTTGGATTCGCCGTTTCAACGTTTCACAGTGGAGGATGCAGGTTTCGCTCACACATGAGTGGACTCGTCATTATTAGGGGAGTATTAGTTTCTTTTGCCTTATTCTATTTCTGCAATTAAAAATTATACCAAAATTTTAAGTGTGGGGTGGACCATTAGTACTGCTTATTTTATTAGGGGAGTAAAATTTCTTTTGCCTTGTCCGGTACCCTCTTAGCAGTTTGATACCCGTAGCATCATTCACAGTCACTTTGGCAGGTTTGTATAGTCTATTAGGCTAGTCCGAGTGGACGCTATTAGGCATTTATGCCGAAAGGTTCACACTAAAAAGACAGTCGAAATTAGATGATGTTAATTAAACCCAATAGATCCGTTTAAATAAAATACATTCAAGTAGAAAAATAGGTTGCATGGCAAGTGAAAAATACACCGAAAGTTGTGCTTGAAACCGCTACCTTATCCTACCCTTTTTGTCCATGTGAGTTTCTTGAGCCTTTACACGAGTACCACGCTTGCAGATATTCATCATATATTATTGCTCGTTTCATTTCTCGAGAGATTTCCGACCTTAGTCCGACTCGTTTAGAACTTGTGTGTTTATGCATTTTCTTGTTTTAAAACCTGTAATTAAAATAAAAATGATAGAGGCATTTAGGTTTATCCCCAAATAAATCCTTTCCCCTAGAAAACCATTTTGAACCTTAGCCTTTCGTTTCTTCACCCAATAAATGAGTCCCGATCACGCGTCACTACAACAGCTTCAAGATTTCATCACCAACGGCGCGAAGTGCAAGTTTGATGAAAAAGCAACACCGTTGACAAAATGCCAACCCCAACAGAAATGGAAATGATCGATCAGTTCGTCCAAACACAGGAAATATACCAAGACATCAACGAAGAAATTGAAAGCGGTGAAGGTGTAGTTGCTGATCCCTATCTGGAGGCACTGCCAGCAAACCCAATATATCAAAATGTTCACCCGAATGTTTATGAAGATGTTTATTGGTCCACAAGTTTGTCATATCAAAACGTGACGACTGGACATCAAAATCCAACACCACCGTGTGGTAACCCGTATGAGCAACCATCATTTCCCAGTGAGTGGCAGGAGCAACTAGCAGGAATGACGAAGGAAACTGGAGGAAGCGGAATGGAGTGTCAGGAGAACGCGAAGCGAACTGGGCAAAAGCTGATTAAAATCAGCAAGAAGCTTAAGAATCTTGGACATGATCTCTTCCGAACTTAGTTATAATATACAAATATAACATAATGTTTAATAGTGTGTGTATATATATATACATGAGATGCATATATATATATATATATATATATATATATATATATATATATATATATAAATACATATATGGATATCATAGCAATATATGCTCTTGTATAATAGTAGAAATGTTGTATTAAGAAAAGTATAATGCAATCCATGATATTGCGATTTTGGGTATTCAATTATTAGACTTGTAATTCAGTTCAAACTTATTCCTTTACATGATGTCTAAACCTATGAATGTGGATAATCCCTCCCAAAATACAAGGGAGAGAAATGATAAAACAACTGAAGTAAACAGCAATCATGAACCTGCCCTTCAAAAAGAATAAATACTACAAATGATTACACAGGGGATAGCTGATGCTATACCTACGCAAGTAGCAGCTATAAAACAAAAAGAATCTCCAAGTCATGAAACCACTTTATAAAGAAAAACGGAAGATTACCAAAGTTCCAATGGTCATAGTAATTCTGACAAAGATGAACTAGAAAATAAGAAAATAAAACATGAAGGGTGTACTTATCGAGCATTTCAAGCATGCAAACTAACAGACTTTGTAGGACGTGAAGGTGTTGTAGCAGCTTTACGTTGGTTAGAAAAGATGGAAGCGATGCTCGCCATCAGTAAGTGTGTAGATGAAGACATGGTGATGTATGCTGCTAATTCCTTTAAGGATGAAGTTTTAGAATGGTGGAATGCTGTTGTTCAAGCGAAAGGAAGAAAGAAAGTTTATGCAATGAAGTGGGAAAAATTCTGTGAGTTAGTAAGCCATAAATTTTGTCCCATGAATGAGAAGGAAGAAATAGAAGAAAGGTTTTTGAACCACCGAATGGTCGGTGCGAATCATAGAGGAATATACATCGAAATTTTTCGAGTATTCTCGATTAGTTACTCATTTAGCTAACCCAGAATCGAATCTAATCAGGCGTTACATATGCGGACTTGTTAGCTAAATCAGGGATACGGTGAAGGCTGCAATGCCTCAGACCATTGATTCGGCTGTTGAATTAGCTGGATTGTTAATAGATGGAATGGTTAGGACCCAAAAAGAGAATTCAAAGAAGGAAGTAATACAAAGAGGTGATCAGGAGATGAAGAAAGGCAAGAATTTAGGAATAAAGAATTCCTATATCTCTAAGTGCAAAATTTGCAAGAAAAGATACTCAGGGAAGTGTAACTTTGAGAATCAAGCTATTGCAATCATTGCAAGATTTCAGGTCACACAACTGAAAATTGTTTCAAGAAAAAGATGATCACATGTTTCAACTGCAAAGAGCAAGGTCATTACAAGTCAGAATGTCCAAAGCTGAACCAGCTAGGAGGAAATGAAGCTCATAAGAACCAAGTTGGTGGAAGTGGATGCATAAGAAAGGGTAATGCACAAGCAGTCGCATTAAACACTCGTGAGGTGGCACAAGTACCAGATGTGATTACCGGTACGTTTCTCGTTAATAATATTTATTCTAGAGTATTGTTTGACTACGACGCAAACCAAAGTTTTACAGATTATAAGTTTTGCAATTTATTAAACGAACGTTTAGTGAAACTAGCACAAACCTTGAGAGTTGAGACTGCTGAAGGAAACCCAACTAAGATTTTGGAAATTTTAGAAAGTAGGACAAGTCTCCTCGGACACGTTATGCCGGCGCAATTGTTACCAATGACATTAGCAGGGTTCGATATTGTACTGGGTATGGATTGGTTAGCATCTAATCAGGAACCAATCCTATGTGACAAGAAAATTGTTGAACCATGCACGCCAAACAAAGAATAATCGTACATGGAGATAGACTAGCCAACCAAATTAGACTTATCTCATCAATAAAGGCAGTAAAGTGTATTAAGAAAGGGTGCTTAGCATACTTGATTTCCTTATCAATCGATAGTAAAGATAAGAAGATTGAAGATGTACCTGTTGCTGCAGAATATGCTGATGTATTTCCCGATGAACTACCAGGACTACCCCCAGATCGTGAGGTGGAATTTAAAATCAACTTAGTACCTGGTACAGCGCCAGTCGCTAAATCTCCTTATCGTCTACACCAACTGAAATGCAAGAGTTAAAGAAACAGTTGGATTAGGGTTTTATAAGACCAAGTTCTTCCCCATGGGGAGCTCCAATTTTTTTTGTGAAGAAAAAGTACGGATCAATGCGTACGTGTATTGATTATCGTGAATTGATTAAATTAACTATTAAGAATCGATACCCATTACCAAGGATCGATGATCTGTTCGATCAATTACATGGAGCATGTTACTTTTCAAAGATAGACCTTCGTTCCGGCTATCATCAGTTAAAAGTTCAAGAAGAGGACATCCCGAAAACTGCTTTCAGGACAAGATATGGACATTTTGAGTTCACAGTTATGCCATTTGGTCTCACTAATGCTCCGGCAGCATTCATGGATATGATGAACCGTATTTGCAAGCCATATTTAGATAAATTTATTATCGTTTTTATTGACGATATCCTTATTTATTCTAAAAATCAAGAAGAGCATGAATATCATCTCAGGGTATTACTTGAACTCTTAAGGAGCGAGAGGCTATACGCTAAATTTTCTAAGTGCGAGTTTTGGCTTCATGAAGTGCAATTTCTTGGTCATATCGTAAATGCACGTGGTATACAAGTGGACCCTGCAAAGATTGAATCCATTGCTAAGTTGGAGATTCCGAAGTCACCAACTGAAGTTTGTAGTTTCCTTCGTTTGGCAGGATATTACCGTCGATTTATCCAGGACTTTTCTCGAATTGCTATACCCTTGACATCTCTGACCAGTAAGTCTGTTAAGTTTGTTTGGGACCATAGCAGAATGAAGCATTTGTAACGTTAAAGCAAAAAATTAACAAATGCACCAATCCTGGCTTTTTGCCAGATGGAATTGAAGACTTTGTCGTTTATTGTGATGCTTCACACACTAGTATGGGTTGTGTATTAATGCAACGAAACAAAGTCATTGCTTACGCATCACGACAACTGAAAACACATGAGAAAAATTATACGACGCATGATTTGGAATTGGGTGCCATAATCTTTGCTTTAAAGTTATGGAGACATTATCTCTATGGAGTTAAATTTACAGTTTTTACTGATCATAAAAGTTTGAAGTACATATTTGGTCAAAGGTAGTAACGGTCAATAGTTGATTGTTAAAGGTAGAAAATATGTTAGTTATGATATGTTGATGGACAACATGTTAAATGGTGGGATCATCGGTACATATTTCGTTTGTTGGGACCGATATCCGTCAATAGATAATAGTTGAGATTATTTAAATTCAATACTGCAAAATTATTCCGTTTGGTGCACCTTGTAGTTATCATAAGACACGTAAATGTGGCATACATTTAGTGTATAATAGCTCTATGTTTTTATAGCATTTATATTATTTATATATGCATCTTACACACCGATTTCTAATTAGATTCTCAAATATAATGTACACACATTGGTTTAGAGTTAATTTTTTAGTCACGCTAACGGTTTTCATTATACTTTTTATAAGTATATTATTAATAATATAATACCGTAGAATATGTAATAGCACGTTGTTTTTCCATGCAAAAAAGTATCAGATTGTGATCAGCCACATTGGATCAGTCACAATATGTGTTTCTTATTTAAATTAGATCAGTGTATTAATAATTCCTTCTTTGGTATCATTAGATAAGATTTTAAATTCATATTCCTCAAAAGTAAATATTATAGTAAGACCTAAAAGAAGACTGCATCTTTGTGAATTATTGATTAAAAGAAGACAAGGGGGAGTAATAAATATTTGGCGCTTATGTCGTAGTTTCTAGTTTTTTTCATATTTGGTGGTCTATATGTTTTGGGGCTAGCTTCCTGTTTTATAACATACCCTTCATGGCTGTTCAAAAACAAGGGGGAGAATAAATATTACATTACATCCTCTCTTAATTCTTTACTAGATGGTTGGTACGAGTTTTTGCATATAAATGCATGGGACCTTATGCCTTGTTTGACATTCAACAGTTCCTACACATTGATCAACACAGCTTGCAAGGTATGAGTCATTAGCCAGATTCAATTAAGTTATAATTTTTGTTAATTTCTGAATATATCTTTTTAGTTATAGAATGGAAGGAGTTCTACAAAATGTGAACGTTCCACGTGCACAGACAAACAAGAAAAGATCAGGATTAATTCCGGTAGGACTTTGGGGAAGACAAAGCGGAGATCCTCCGAATGAGTGGTCTTTTCAACTTGATCAAGGCCAAAAGCTGAAAACGATAACCATCGATCATGGTGATGATGTGATATACTCGCTCATGTTCACCACTGAAGCTCCTGGAGGCGTATTGAGCACTTCTAACAAATTTGGTGGCTGGAACGGTGGACAAACAGTTTCTGAGGTGAACATATATATCTTAACTTTGGTCTACTAATCAACGCAAACACGTATATAATAATCTTCATGTTGGCGCAGGTAACACTTGACTCGGACGAGGAAATAGTTGGAATTAAAGGAAGTGTTGGTACTAAATATCAATATACAATAATTTCTTCACTCTCTTTTGTAACAAACAAGACCACCCATGGACCTTTTGGTGGAGCAACCGATTCTGAGTTCTCCTTACCTTGGGCGAATGGCTCGTTAGTCGGATTTTACGGCCTTGCTGGCTATTATATTGATGGCATTGGTGTCTATTTGAGACAAATCTTGAAGATCGGAACATGGGGAACATCGGCTCTCGGTACTCCACAAAATACATGGTCTTTCCAACTTGAGCCAACTTATAACTTGAAAAAGATAACCATTGATCATGGCGATCTCATATACTCTCTGATGTTCACCGCACAAAATAAAGGATTAACCTACACTTCTGAAAAGGCCGGTGGTTGGAATGGTGGTGATACAGTTTCTGAGGTAAAAAGTTCCTGACTCACACAATGTATCATAAAGTTTTTTGGTTATGGTTGTTTAAATCTATTTTTTTTATAATTATCAGATAACATTTGATGGGGACGAAAAAATTAATGGCATAAGTGGCACAATTGCGTTGTCAAGGGGAACCTATGCGGGTTACACAGTGGTTTCATCGATATCGTTCAAGACCAATAAAAAAGTCTATGGGCCATTTGGTAATGTAAGAGGGACTCCTTTTACAGTACCATGGGAGGAAGGTTCATTTGCTGGATTTTATGGCCTTGCGGGTTATTATATTGATAGTATCGGTGTCTATTTGAAGGCTACAAACCGTTGAAGCAGGTAGCGGATGGAAGAAGCTGGTTCGAGTTGTGTGAACAATCTGGGGTTGCGACTCTTAGTCATTTGTTCTAAAAATAAATGATGTTTCTTATGTCTTTTCGTTTAGCAATATGTTTATCTTTATGTATGTTTTTTATTGTTGTGTATCTAAGCTTTGTAAAGTGATGAATAAAAATAATACTTGTTCCAGCATTTAACATGTGTATTTGTTAGTAAACCCTAATATTTATATTCCAACACAGAAAAATGCAGCAACAGAAAGATAAACTAATGACTTAACCAAACGTGCAACAAAAGGATCTAAATGCACAAAGCCGGTCCTAAAAATTCAAATGCCTTATACGAGTTGAAAAAAGGCTCTAATTAGATCCTAACGAAATCAACCTCGCAAGTTGCGGTGAGTGGGAACTCGGCTAGTTTTGGTAATCTCTATATTAAACGGTAAACAACCTGGAGGTTTACGGGCACAACGCATGACACAATGAGAGTTTAATATACATATTTAGGGGCTATTTGGTAAGCCTCTTAATGAGGCTCTGAACCATTCAACGCTGAATGATTTAGCATTCAACGTGTTTGTTTTAGCTTCTGAATGGAATGGTTAAGGCTGAATCATTAAGACTTGGGATGTTGCTAAACCATTAAGCACTGAACCATTAAACACTGAACTAGGCTGAACCTTAATGAGGCTCTCTTACCAATGTGGGACAAGAAAACTAACCATTAAGACGTCCAACTTAATGATTCAACACTTAACCATTCATGCCTCTTAACCATTCAGACCTCTTAACCATTTAGACATTTTAATGATTCAACACTTAAACAACCAAACAACCCCTTAGTCTTTTAAGAAACACATTTTTTCTCAAAGTTTATTAATTCTAAACTCATGATGTTGTTATTTTGAGTTTAAGTTTATTTATTATAAAGAAAGTTGTAAAAAACGTTATAAAATAAAATATTAATGAATATATTTTTTCAAATGTTTACCGATAGGTAAGTTGTCAGTATTTAAATTTAATTAACAGACTACAGCTCTACCTAATTCTAAGAGATAATAATAATAAGATGATATTGAAAAACAAACTAACAAAAAAAGAAGAAGAAACAAAGCTAGCATGGAAAACATCTAAAAGGAATTGAACGGCTATAAATGCGGTGAAGGGAGTCGAACCTGCTCATGGAAACTAGAGGCACACCAAACTAACCATTGGAACATATGGTATCTTTGTTGTTTTTAGTGTTCTTTATCTTTATATATAAAATGTATAAAAGGAAAAACATCAAAATTTAGGCCCTAGGGACAAACAGGCCTCGGCTGGGGTGCAGCTCGCCCACCCCTAGGGCCTGCTGTGTAGATGCAATTTTCTTCTTTTCGTGGACTAGCCCAAAAGCCTTGCCGACTTCCTAATAGATCTTCTGTTCCTATTAATAAGTCCAGGGACGACAACTAAACCCCCCCCCCTTAAGAATAAGCTCGTCCTCGAGCTCAACTTGCAGTTCTAGAAATCCGATGCAAAGGTCTTCATACTCTTCCCAAGTAGCCTTAGTCGTGTCTTAGTGAGAGAATATAGGTGTTTAATCATCGATTAATTTAATGTAACTATCGAAGTATGATCCAAAGAGTTACACCTTGGACAACAAAACGATATTTAATAATTAAATATTTGTTGATGATCACACGAGTTGTTCCATGATTTGAAATTAGAGAGAATTTGGGATGAAACTAACTTGTGATAGATTACAAATGATTGTCGGATGGGGTTTTATATACCCATCGATAAGACACGACAATTACATGAATGGTTGTGTCGGTTGACATATAACCGACTATGCTTATGATATACTAATAATACAAATAAACTTATGATATAAATCAAATATTATACTAACATTTTCCCACCTAATTTTGATTTATCTTCAATACTTTATAGTAGGGTCATGTTTATAATAACATTGGTCCTTCATCTTCCTCGTGTTGGACTAGATGAGCTTCCTCCTTTTCTTTTAGTTCTGGACATTTATTTTTATAGTGTTCAAGTCCATTGCACTTGTAGCATCTAATGTTGCTTCTCTCATCTTGTGCTTGTTTATCATAGATTTTCTCGGACCATCTACCCTTACCATTGTGATATCCAAAGTTCCTTTGATTTGTTTTCCATTTTCCACAGAGCTCAAATTTGTCTTTTTTTCGCTTTTTCTTTGGTGAATACAAGCTTATTATGTGAGTCACCTTCTTCAGTTGGTTTCTTAATAGGTTCTTCGTATGCCTTTAATCTCCCGATGGCTTCTTGAAATGACATAGTTTTAAGATCCGCAAACTGTTTAATTGCAACAACAATTTGAATGTACTTCTCTCGTATTGAACTAAGTAGTTTCTGAACCACTCTTTTGTTATCAATTGTAGATCCAAAGTTGTTGGCTTGTGATACAAGTTTGCTAATCTTGCTGGTAAAATCGTCTAGAGATACTGAATCTTCCGTCTTTAATGCTTCAAATTCTAAGTCTAGCGTTCGTAATCTCGCTTCCTTGACTCGCTCAGCGCCTACAAATCATGCCTTCAAATCTTCCCAAATCTATTTAGCATTCGTGTGATGAGCAATTTGAAAAGCAAATTCTTTGGGCATAGCTTGATAGAGATAAGCAATAGCATTGGCATTCTTCTTTGCTTCCACTTCTCTTATCGGTAAGACTACTTTCCAAATTTCGTGAACGTTAAAAATTGCTCTAAACTTCACTGCCCAAATTGTGTAATTTGTGGAATTCAAAATCAGGCATTGAAAGGTCATTGGCGTTCCTTCCTCTTTTACAACTTTATCTTCCTTAGTCATTTTGCGTGACTCCTTTGTCAATCCTTTAACAACTAATCCTTTTTAGAACGACCTACTTGTCTTTCGATCATCACTGGATTTGATCAATTTTTCTGCTAACTGCTATTGATCAATTTCTTTCTGGATCGAATTTCTGACTTTTTTACTAGGAACAGACCACCACTGAATTTAATCAACTCTCTGCTACACTGCTCTTGATTAATTTCTTCCTAAATCGAACCTGCTACTCCTTAACTTTTCATTTTCTTTTTCTTTTTCTTTTTGGGGCTTCTTTTCTTCTTAACAGCATAAGGTTTTAAAATTCCTCCTTTTTATAAACGTAACACTCTTATTTAAAACATTAAATTTTCTTTTGTTTCTTTTTTGGAAAAAAGGACTCCAAGTATTAAATAAAATTCTGATTTGACTCTTCCTTAAAAGCTAGGGGAGAGATAACGTATAAAGCCCTCTTAACGTAAGAAGCGTAAGAAGCAATCTCAGCCATTAGATTAAGGATGCAGATTAAAAACCCTAACCATACCTGGGTTAAAACAGACGCACTCATCAATTTTCAGACGCACTCATTAAAATTCAGACGCACTCATTAAAATTCAGACGCACTCATTAAATTTCAGACGCACTCATTAAAAATTCAGACGCACTCATTAAAAATTCAGACGCACTCATTAAAATTCAGACGCACTCATTAAAAATTCAGACGCACTCATCAAAAAATTCAGACGCACCCTTTAACACGTTTGGACGCACCCCTTAGATTGTTTGGGCGCACCTTAAAAATGATGGACGCACCTTATCCTGCTTGCTAGTAGTGACATTGGTGGCCTTCAGTGATGACTGCTTGAATCTGAACTTGTTTGGACAGGATCGAAGACTATTGGTAATTCGTTCCAATTAGTTGTTGTGAATTGCTTGATGTGGACTTATATGTGGTAATCAATTTGTCCCTAACCGCTGTCTAGAGGAAACCAGGTCTGAGACCATTGTTATGTACAGGTTTGAGAAAGAAGAAATATGTAGAGAAGGAGATGAATCGACACCAATCAACAGACACATAAGCCGCCCATTTCATACGATCCCCATTAAGTACATATTCTAACTGATAAACTCCCTTAACCAACACAGTCAAGTCGGTTAATCATTCACAGAACTAAACCCTAACTATTACGATGTTGACTTGAAATTGTTATTATTATTAGTATTATTATTATTTCACAAGTATATTTTCTCTTCGTTTGATTCACAGGTAGGTGGTAGGTGATGGTAGGTGGTGGTGGTGGTGGTGGTCGCGGTGTTGGTGGTGGTGGTCGTGGTGTTGGTTGTGGTTGTCAGATCTAGATAGGTATGTTTTAAAATGAGAATGGGTTAAGATTTGAACAGGGAAGATAGGATTTATTGTGTTTAACTGTGGTTAGGTGTGGTTAGGTTAGATTGACAGGTGTCAATCTCGGGTGGCTTCTTATGCTTCTTATTTTAAGGGGCTTTATACCATATACTTTCTCTAAAAGCTATTCTGATTTTGATAAAACTATTAGAAAATATGTTGACTTTCCAAAGTCAAATTGTCAATCCATAAAATTCCTTTTTGATTTTTGAAATAAACTTCAATTGGGTTTGTTTTTTTTCTTTAAAAATACAAAATTTCTTTGGAATTGTTTGGGAGAAACCGTACAAAACGAAAAACAGAGGCCTTAAAAATAATTTTTTTTGATTTCGTGAAAACAATGATATGTATTTAATTGTACAAGGATTAGTTACTGTTCGATTTTGTTTTTGAGTCGCCGGTTTTTTTCTTCTTTTTCGATTTGGTTCTTTGAAGCGGTTATGGGTTACTTCTTTGATCCTCAGAGTTTGGTTATGTATGTTTTGTTTTCTGAATAAAAAAATATGTTATTTATTATTAACGATTATTGAGTCAATTTGTTTATGCACTTTTGATTGCAAAACAGCGTATACCTTGAGATCTGATGCCATGTTGATGATCACAGGGGTTGTTCCCGGATTTGAAATTAGAGAGAATTTGAAATGAAACTAACTTGTGATAGATTACATATGATTGTCGGATGGGGGTTTATATACCCATCGATAAGACACGACGATTACATGGATGGTTGTGTTGGTTGACACATAACCGACTATACTTATGATATACTAATAATATAAATAAACTTATGATATAAATCAAATATTATACTAACAATATTATAGATCACAAAAAGCAAATAATTAGATTTGATTATTTGTAATAATCATGTTAATTGTTTAGAAAAATATCTAAGGGGTTGTGCATTAATTATTTAGAATAATTAATAATATTTGTATAAAATGTTAAACTAAAAAAAGGGGGATTTATTATCGAATAATAATAAGAACATATAATTGACTTTATCACAGTTAAACGATCCCGAATTTTGTTATAAGATAATAAAAATGCAAGTATATATAGTTAAATTGTTAATTTCAAAAGTCAACGGGATTAGTTTTAAGATAATTAGGGGTAGGGGTGTAAATAACACGTAGCGGCTTGGGATCGGCTCGGTAAAAAGCTCGAACGAGCCGAGCCTTAACGAGTCCGAGCCCGAGCCCGGGCCTGAAATATGGCTCGTTTAGTTGTCGAGCCCGAGCTCGAGCTCAAGATTGTAGGCTCGAACTGAGCCGAGCTCGAGCTCGAGCTTCACAAAACCTTAATGAGCCCGAGCCGAGCCCAGTCAGGCTCGGGCTCGGCTCGGCTCGGCTCGTTTACACCCCTAATTAGGGGGTTAACAACTTGTTCTTCAAGTTGTTTTAATGAAAACTAGAGTATAAATATATTTTCTGTATATACACTCTAAATCTTAAACTCTAGAGATCAATCAATAATCTAGTTGCCTTCATCTTTTGTGTTAAAAAGAGTTTTAACATAAAACCCTAGCCACCACAAACACCTACCTTGGCCACCTCCTCCTTTGCGTCGCCACCTCCCTTGTGCTGCCACCATTCCTACCACCGGCTATCGCCACCACCATCGTGCTGCGTTGCTTCGCTCGATCCATTTCAAAGAGTGGATTCGGGACCTTGTTGTTTTTCGTGAGCATGTCTACTAGCGACACATTCGTTGATCAAGGTGTTCAATCTGCGGTTTTTCATCACTAGCATGATTTTTAAACACCTTATGGTATGGTTTATGTTTATATAATTATCTGTTTGAATTTTAACTGAATCACTCGTTTGATATATTATCCATGTTGTGTTTTAGTCACGCTTTCGCACTTCGATTTATTAAATAATTGTTACTTAATTACAGATTTACAAAATATGATTTTATAAGTTTTAAAATAAGATTTTATAATTTATAAATAAGATTTTATAATTTTGAAACGGATACCCGAATTCCCAACAGAATTTCACTCGTTAATTAACAAAGCTCCACTATGCAAGGAAACAATACTTGATGTAACACCCCACTGGTGCTAGAGCTGACATGCCACTTAAATAGTAATCTGATCACAAATCATCATTCCTTTAGTATAAGAACATTACATTTTTTACAATAATTCGATATAAATGCCATCTGTCTCGCTTAAGAAAGATATTTAATCTTGAATAGCTTGAGTCCAATCCTAAGTCTTCTTGAATAATCATGAACCTAACGTATATAAAAACACAAATGTACGCCTGAGCAAAATTCACTTTTACGTAGTAGGACAACAACTATAAAATATATCATATTGGAACTTATCAGTATTATAACAAATAATACTTATACCCACATTCGCTCAGTCTTATAATCACATTCGCTTAGTCAAATAATCACATTTTCTGAGTCACATTTACTGAGTCAAATTATCACATTCGCCGAGTCAGGCAATAATTTTTGTTGACTCAATCGTAACAATATTCACTAACTCATATAATCACATTTGCTGAGTAACGTAATAGTATCCGCCGAGTCAAACGATCACATTTGATGAGTCACATAATATTCGACGAGTCAATTAATCACATTCACCGAGTCACGCAATAACATTCATTGACTCAAATAATCACATTCGTTGAGTCACGTAACAATATTCGTAACAATATTCACTGACTCAAATAATCGCATTCGCCGAGTCTTGTAATAATATTCACTGAGTCAAATAATCACATTCACTAAGTCTCGTAATAATATTCCTTTAGTCAAATAATCACATTCGATAAGTCACATGATAATATTCGTTCAGTCAAATAATCACATTCACTGAGTCACATAATAATATTTGCTGAGACAAATAATCACATTCGCTAAGTCATATTATAATATTTGTTAGTTTATATTTGGTGTGTCACGTCACATATATGGTAATTATATCAATATAATTAATATTTTCAACAAGAACCATTTAGATTCCCTACTACGAGGTAGCGAAAACCCAAATCGATACACATAAGTTGTTAAAAATCCGACCTTGGTTGACAAAAGTCAAAGCAAAGGAAATCGATCTAAAAGTCAACTTCAAAAATCCCAAAGACCTATGATTTTTAAACCAAGCTTTGGTGGTGGTGGTTGTTGGGTTGAAGAATCACTTAATGGTTTATGGTGTATTATGGAAGATCAGGATTCATCAGTTTAACATGGAAACTTCAATTACGGTTCCATGGTTATGCAATAATGATTTCAAAAGAAAAAGAAAAAAAATTAACATGATAAAGAGAGATCTTTTAAACATATACGCGGATTAGTATAAGCCAAAATGTTAGTGGGTATATTTGTTGTAATATATCGGTTATCGGTGGGTAATTATAACAAAACAATGGTTCAACTTGATTTTACAAAGACATACAAAGGATTTAAATACAGGAAACATAAACTAACCTAACAAAGTAGTATTAGGAGGTCGATCAAAAGTTAAACCATGTGTTAATGTGCCCTTTACATAACGAAGAATCCTTTTCACGAGTTGAAAGTGACTGGTGGTGGGGTTTTGAAGGAATTGGCTAGCTTGATTAACAGCATAGGAGAGATCAGGACGAGTGATGGTAAGGTATTGGAGAGCACCAACGAGCGAACGATAAAGGGTGGGATCATGAAATGGTTGGCCTTGTAATTGGAAGACGTCTTTGGAGGTGAGGGGAGTGGAAACGGGTTTAGAGTCAAGAAGACCGGCTCGAGTGAGAATGTCATGAGCATATTTAGATTGATTTAAGAAGAGACCGGTTTTCGTGTGGTGAACTTCAAGGCCGAGAAAGAAGTTTAACAAGCCAAGGTCTTTGATCTTGAATTCCTTGTTTAGACAGGATGTGAAGTTGGAGATGAATGAATCATTATTTCCGGTGATAATGATGTCATCTACATAAACAAGGAGATAGATTAGAGTGGCTCGGTGTTGGTAGATGAATAAAGAGGGGTCGGCTCGGCTATTTCGGAAGCCTCGGTTTTGAAGGAAGGCACTTAAGCGTTGGAACCAAGCACGTGGGGCTTGTTTCAAACCATAGAGAGCACGGTTAAGTTTGCACACATGATTTGGTCGTGTTGAGTCCTCAAAGCCCGGTGGTTATTCCATGAAAATGGTCTCGGTTAGATGTCCATTTAAGAAGGCATTGTTGACATCTAATTGACGTAGGTTCCATTTGTTTATAGTAGCGAGACTAAGAACAACTCGAATGGTAGAAGCTTTGACGACTGGACTAAAGGTGTGCGAGAAGTCAAGACCGGGTATTTGGGTGAAGCCTTGAGCTACGAGACGTGCTTTGTATCGATCAAGAGAGCCGTCGGATTTATATTTGATTCGATAAATCCATTTGGAACCTATGACATTGGTGCAAGAAGGGCGAGGAACAAGAGTCCAAGTTTGGTTGGCATGTAAAGCATTGAGTTCATCGTGCATGGCTTGAACCCATTTTGGATTTTTGAGAGCGGTTTTAATGCCTTTTGGTATATGAGAAGAGCAAAGGGATTGAAATTGTTTTGGCTTAAAAATACCGTGTTTCGATCGAGTTGTCATGGGGTGGGAGTTGTTTGTGTGAGATTCGGTTGCGGAAGGGGCAGCAGTGGGCTGCAACGGTTGCGTGGGGGGTGGATTGGGTAGGTTGGGCTGATGGGCTTGTGTTGGGATGGGCTGAGGTGAAGTGATTGGAGTGGGAGGAGGGCTGTTGGGCGGAGTGAAATTGTGAGGGGGGTGTCCAGTGGGTTTTGGGGAGTGGGGTTGGGTGGAGATGGGTTTAAGGTGTGTTCTAATGGGTTGTCACAGAAGGGTATACAAGATGGTTTGGGAGGTACGGTTGGAGGAGCATGATTGGTGGGTTTGGTTGAGGTGGTGGGGGAGGGTATATTTTCTTCAAAATTGGTGATTGGAAGTGTTGGGACGAAGAGGATTGAAGAAACCACCTTTTGATAACCTTAGTCTTTTCCATATCTGCCTAAGTATAGAACTGCTGAAGAACAAATAGAAGAAGTACTGAAGAACAAACACAAAGTTCTGAAGAGTAAATTCATCAGAAGTTCTGAAGTCTAACCAGACATTTCACTGAAGAACTACTGAAGACAAACTGCTCATCAGCAGTTTGTCACTCATCAGCACTTTCCATCAGAAGCTTCTAACCGACTGAAAGATCAGCAGTTTTACTATTATATTGTTTTGTTAAAGTCTTGATTTCAAGTTTCAATGTACAGACTGATGTAAGCTTATCTTTGCATAATATCTTTGTTAAAATATCTTAGATTACTTCAGACTTCAGTTTAGTACAATAGTCTATAAATAGATGAGTTTGTTCATCTATTTTAAATATGTGATTTTGTGTAATATCTTTGAAATTATATTGAAATCCTTCAAGCTTTAAACTCATAATTTCCACTTCACATCTGAGAAACATAAACTGCTATTACTGCTTTATACTTAGATCATTTATTGTTTCTCATTTACTATTCAGTCAAGGGGGAGTAATAACTCCTCATCAAAGTGATCTTTTAGACCTTTGAACACTTAACTTTCCGCTGCTTAATAACTCTTATATAAATCTGATCAAACACATAAGTGTTCATAGAAACAGCCACTGATCCAACAATTGGTATCAGAGCATCTGGTTAATCTGATCAAAATCAATCTAATAAATTGAGATTCAGACACAGGCTCAATATTGATATTCAATAAAAAGGATAAAAGGCTCACTTTTTAAATCCATCACTTTAAGAAAGTATTGACAAATCCAAACTTCTTAAAAATGGATCCCTACAATACTGGATCTGCCAACAAACCTCCTATGTTAGTCAGAAATGAATATAACATATGGTCTAAAAGGTTGGCACATACTATCTCTCAAACAAACACTGGATGTTGGAGGTCTGTAGTTTTTGGACCTCACAAACCAGTTGTTACTGATCCAGAGGGAAAGACTGAAAGACCAAAGGATCCAAAAGAATACACGGAGGAAGATTTCCTAAAGTTTGAGCTTGATGCAAAAGCTTTCTCCATGTTGGCTATGGCTCTCCCAAATGAAATTTATGCTGGCCTTTTACATTGTGAAAGTGCCAAAGAGCTGTGGGACTGCCTAAAAGAGCAGTTTGCAGGAACTGCTGAGGTGATAGCCAACATTAGAGAAATACTAGCTCAACAATATGAAACTTTTACTCATATAGAGGGTGAAACTTTAACTCAACAGTTTGAAAGATTTTCTTCACTCATATCTGAGTTAAAAATAAACAATCAGACCTATACAACTGAGTCTATGTTACATAGATTTTTAAGGTCTTTACCTTCAAAATGGGAAACTTACTCAATAGTCCTCAGAACCAGTTCTGATTTTAACACCTTGAACCTAACTAGGTTACATGGTAAATTATTAACTTTTGAAAGAGAAATCAATCAAAAGAAAAAGCTTCAAGAATCTGGTAAAACTGCTGATGACTATACTCCGGGTAGCACAACCTTATTAGGACATGACTCACCATCCTGTTCTAATAATTTTGGTTCTTTTGACCACATTGACATAACAGCTGGGATCTCATCAGATGGATCTTTCCCAGCTTATGACAATGAGGAACTAAGTCAAACTGCTGACAACATGTGTTTCATCATGGATGATTTAAAATATTTTAGCAGTGATGACTTAGAAGAAATGGAAATATTGCACCAACTGGCCTTGTTAAGCTTAAAAACTAACAAATTTTACAAGAGGTCAGGAAGGAAATTTCCAGGACTAAACAATTCAACAAAAGTTGGTTTTGACAAATCAAAATTGAGATGTCATAAGTGTCAAAAGTTGGGACACTTTGCTAGAGAATGTAGAAGCTCTAGCTATAACCAACAAATGTCCCCTGGAAATCAATATAACCCCTCATACAATAGGAATAATGGAACTAATGGGAGTGCTCATTTTGTACAGGCACAAGCTCCAAATGTTCAATATGTGCCACAAGTACAATATGTACAGATGCCTGCTCAACAACAACAGCAGCTCATGCCTCCATTTCCAACTGCTCAACTTCCTGCACAAACTCAACAACCCCCTCAGCAACAAAGCTTATTTACCTCAGGGTATGTTGATTGGAGCAGTCTTCCTTATGACACGTCAGAATGCAGTCAGGATTCAGACAATAAGGTCTATGATGTCAACTGGGGAGAACCTGATAATGGCAGAAAGAATTTTGCCTTAATGGCTTTTGAAGGATACTCTTCAAATTCTGCTCTCACACAGGTATCACAACAATCTCTTTTAAAGCTTTGCACTAAATCTTGCAAAGAATCATTTGCTTTAATTAGAGAAACCAATGTGCATTTACAAGGCAAATCCAATGACATGGAAAGAAAATACACACAAATGAAGTGTGATTTGGAAAGAAAAGTCATGCTGAAAAACAAAGAAATTTCCAAACTAAATGATAAATCCATTGAAACAGAAGCACAAATTAAAACCATGATAGACAGCCTAGGAAAAGTCAGACAAGAGCTTGCTGACACCAAGGTTGATTGTGAAAAATGGGTTGAGTCTTGTAAAGGGTATCAAATGTTACTTAACAAACAAACTGCAGCCAATGTTAAGTTTGGCATTGGATATACCCACACTGAATCACCAACAGATTTCACCCACAAAACTGATAATGATGGGAAGAAATTGATTCAAACTTCTGATATGGAGGAATGCACATCCTACCATCAGAACTTCCTTAAAAAGGGAAGTACTGCAGAAGTTAAAACTACTGACAATAAGCCATCAGCAGTTTCAACTACATCAGGAGTTGAGACCCTGAAAACTGCTGATGACCTATTTCAAAAATCAGATTTTGTCAGTAAATTGCCTTCTAGCTCTCTTGATCTATCTAAAAGGAAAGAGAAGGCAAAAGCATGTGAAATATGTGGTCTGTTTAACCACATAACTGAACTTTGCAAATTTAGAAAGGTAAATCAGTTAAATAAACAAAGACAACAACTGATTGTGGGAAAACAGATAAAACAAGATTTTCAAAATACCTTTTTTCCCAACAAACAACAATCAAACAAAACCCTTTCTAAGAAGAAGCCTTTATCTCAACAAAGGTCATCTTCTCAAAGTTCAATTTCAGAAGTTTCACCTAACCCATCAGCAGATTCACAAACTGCTGAAGTTAAAGATTTGATAAACCTGGTTAAACTTCTGATGACCAAAGTTGATGGTGGAAACCAAAAAGAACCCACCATTGTTCTTAATGACAAATCCATTGCCAAAAAGACATGGATTACTAAAAATGGTCCACAACAAGCTGCACCTGTTCTCAAGAGCAAACCCAAAGCCAAACTGGCTTGGGTTGCCAAAACTAACTAATTTGCTATCTTGTGCAGAGAGTCTCCAGAGGTTTGAATAGCATATGGTATGTGGACAGTGGAGGCTCAATGCACATGACTGGATGCAGATACCTGATAAACAATTTTATCAGTCAAAGAGAAGGATCTGTGTCCTTTGGGAACAATGCCAAGGGATATGTGCTAGGATATGGCAATGTATCCTCAGGCAAAATGCAGTTTGACAAGGTCAATCTGGTTGAAAACCTTGAGTACAACTTGCTGAGTGTCTCTCAAATGTGTGACAAAGGATATTCTTCCTTTTTCACAAAGACAGCATGCAAGATCATATCACCAGAAGGCCAGAAGTTGATAGAGAAGATCATTGAAGATCATACTTTGCTAATTGCCAAAAGATGTGGCAATGTCTATGCAGTGGACATTGAAAAAGACAAAGTATTGAACAAAACTGCCTGTTTCTTCTCAAAGGCATCAACTTCAGAAAATGATCTCTGGCATAGGAGACTTGGCCATGTGAACTTTAAAACCATCAATAAAGTCACAAAAATGGGCTTGGTCAGAGGTCTACCTTTGAAGGAATATCAGTGCAAAGAACACTGTGTTTCCTGTCTTAAAGGTAAACAGCATAAGTCCTCTTATAAGTCTATTGAAGAATCAAAAACAACTGCATGTCTTCAACTACTCCATATGGACTTATTTGGACCAGTCAAGATTATGAGCCTTGGTAAGAAGAAGTACTGCTTGGTCATCATTGATGACTACTCAAGATTCACATGGGTCTTCTTCTTATATTCCAAGGATGAGGCAGCTGAGATCATCAAGTTCTTTATTCTACAAGTAGAGAAGCAATACTCTCTATCTGTCAAAGTCATCAGGAGTGACAATGGGACAGAGTTCAGGAACAAAACTCTGGATGAATTCTGTCTGTCTAAAGGGATTGTTAGACAGTTCAGCATTCCCAGAACTCCTGAACAAAATGGTGTAGTGGAAAGAAAGAACAGAACATTAATTGAAGCAGCCAGAACAATGTTAGCTGATTCAGGCCTACCTTTGTATTTTTGGGCTGAAGCAGTCAACACTGCATGTTATGTTCAGAATAGAGTTCTTATCAACAAGAGACATACCAAGACTGCCTATGAAATTCTTCATGGCATTAAGCCCCTTATCTCCTTCTTCAGGGCTTTTGGATGTCAATGTTTTATCCTCAACATCAAAGACTCTATCTCTAAGTTTGCTGCAAAAGTTGATACAGGTTATTTTCTTGGTTATTCTCCATTGAGAAAAGCTTACAAAGTATTCAATTCAAGAACCAGGATAGTAGAAGAAACACTGAATGTCAAGTTCAATGAATTAAAACACACTCTTATTCCAGCAGATCCTGCTGAATTATTTGATCTTGACAGTTTTCATTTCGGACCTGAAAAGACTGTTGAATCATCCAAACCTCCTCAAAATGGTTTTCAAGGATTTGAAGATGATAGTCCTGCACCATGGACTCCAAACACAGTCAGAAGATCAACTATTAAACCTTCAGAAGTTTCAATAGCTTCTACTTCAGGAACTACTGATGAACATTTTGAAACTCCTGATTCAGCTGAACCTAAAACTCCTGAAGTTCAAATAACAGCTGAACCAGATATTATCAATCTCAGTGGTTTATTTGAAGAAACTGTAGAGCCATCATCCAGTACAGGCTTACAACAACTGATTGAACACAAGGATCATCCATTGGAACAAATCATGGGTGATATTGCCTCAGGGGTACTCACAAGAAACCAGCTCTCCAACTTTTGCTTATTCTCAGCATTCATCTCTCAGTTGGAACCAAAGAAGTATCAAGAAGCCCTCAAAGACAACAATTGGGTGCAAGCAATGCAAGAAGAATTGCTTCAATTCAAGAAACAACAAGTTTGGGAAATCTGTCCCTTACCTGACAACAAGCAACCAATTGGAACAAGATGGGTCTTCAGAAACAAATCAGATGAGGCTGGTATGATAATCAAGAACAAAGCAAGACTAGTGGTACAAGGTTATTCCCAAGAGGAAGGAATTGATTATGATGAAACCTTTGCACCAGTTGCAAGACTTGAAGCTATCAGGTTATTTTTAGCTTATGCAATTTCCAACAACATTAAAGTTTATCAAATGGATGTCAAAAGTGCATTTTTGTATGGAAAAATAAAAGAGGAAGTGTATGTCTGTCAACCTCCAGGGTTTGAGGATCCTTCTCATCCTGATTGGGTTTACAGACTTGACAAAGCTCTTTATGGGCTAAAACAGGCTCCAAGAGCCTGGTATGAAACACTCTCCAACTTTTTACTAAAGAATCACTTCTCAAGGGGATCCATTGATAAAACTCTTTTCATAAAACATGTTGGAAATCATGTCTTACTTGTTCAAATATATGTTGATGATATCATTTTTGGTTCAACAAACTCAAAACTGTGTGAAGAATTTAAGAAACTCATGCAATCAAAATTTGAAATGAGTACAATGGGAGAATTGCAGTACTTTTTGGGACTGCAAATCAAGCAACAGTCAAATGGAACATTTATACATCAATCAAAATATGTTAAAGAATTATTGAACAAATTTTCTTTACAAGACTGTAAAACATGTTCCACTCCCATGACACCAATCACACAAGTTGAACCAGATGATCAAGGGAAACACATTGATCAAACCATGTATAGATGTATGATAGGTTCTCTTTTATATCTAACTGCTTCTAGACCAGATATCATGTTTTCAACTTGTGTCTGTGCTAGATACCAATCTGCACCAAGAGAATCTCATCTAATTGCAGTCAAAAGAATCTTCAGATATCTGAAAGGAACTCCTACTCTAGGGATTTGGTATCCTGCTTCAAGCAATACCAAGTTAACTGCTTTTTCAGATAGTGACTATGCAGGCTGCAAAATGTCAAGAAAATCAACATCTGGTGGTTGTCAATTTTTAGGAAACTGTCTGGTGTCCTGGCAATCAAAGAAACAAACATCTGTGGCAACTTCAACAGCTGAAGCTGAATACATTGCTGCTGCAAGCTGTACTTCACAGATACAATGGCTCCAATATCAACTGCTTGATTATGGAATCAAAGAGACCAAGACCCCACTTTTTGTAGACAGCAAATCTGCCATTAGCATCATTCAAAATCCTGTTCAGTTTTCAAAGACTAAACACATTGAAATCAGGTATCATTTCATAAGAGATTGCTATGAAAAAGGCAAGATTGAGGTGAAGCATGTCACAACAGCCAATCAAATAGCTGACATTTTCACCAAACCCCTTGATTCAACAACTTTTCAGAGGTTAGTATCCATGCTTGGGATGTTAAACTTAGAAGAAAGTCTGTAAGTGTTTCACTTTTTAATTCTGCACATATTTTATTTTTTCACTTACATACTTATCTGTCACAAACCTCTGAAGACCAAAAATTTGAGAAAAGAGAAAGTTCTGATGAACAAAATTTGAAAACTACTGATAAACATCAAAATGGGATATTTTCAAATGGATATAACTACTGATGAAAATCAGAAGTTAGAAAAGTGTTTTAAGAGTCATCTGCATCAGCAGTTGAAACTGCTGATGAGAAAACTAAAACCACTGATGAAGAAACCTTTCTTCTTCAGCAGTTTGACTAAAAGGGTAAAACAGACTTTTCACTCGTCAGAGGTTTGACCTAGTCGGTTAAAAACTTCTGATAAATACCCTGTTCCAACACTTATCCATTCAAAAAGCAAAATTCCCTCTTTCTCTCTCAAATTCAAAGCAAAACCCCTTCTCTAACCTAAAAAGCACTGTTCGATCAAAAACATCCATGGCTCTCGTGTTAAAACAGGGACACAACCAAAGAGGCTACTTTGTTAAAGATGAAGCCTGGTCCCAATATGATGAGATACTTGATCTCATCATGAAATCCCAATATTATGATGCTTTCACCATTGATCCACCCATTCATGAAGAAACTCTTAATGAGTTCTGGGCAAATTCAGAAACGGTGAAGGTGAATAATGAAGTGATTTCCCTCAAATCTTCTATAAAAGGGAAACTGATGGCCATCTCACCAGAAACACTAAGCATCAGGCTTGGTTTGAAGGATTCTGAGGCACCTGAACAAATTCCAACCTCAGATATTCATCTGACCATGACAGAATGTGGCTATCAAGGTACTTTGGCACAAGCAACAGTTTACAAAAAATATTTTGACCCACAATATAAACTGTTATTTCATTATATTATTATGTGTCTTAGTCCTAAAACTGGGTCAATAGATCAGATGCCTTCAACCTTTCAACCTATTTTTCATTCCATCATAAATGAAACTTCTTTCAAGGCATCAAAACTGTTTTTCAATGAACTGGTTTTACATCATCAAAATGATAAAAAGAGATTTTTGTTGTATCCAAGGTTTGTTATGCAGTGCATAATAAAAGAACTTGGTAAGGGAGTACTTGAGGGAAAAACAACAACTTTAAATCCTTTAACTGCTCAAGTATTCTCTAGGCACAACAAACCAGCACTTTTGCTTGAAGATGACCAAGGGGAAGAACAACCCATCCCCAAGGAACCCACATCTTCCAAACCCAAAAAGATAACTAAAAAGCCTAAACAACAAAAACCAAAAACAACCAAGTCACTGAAAAAGAAAGTTCAGGAAATGGAGAAACCTGAAACTACTGATGTGCAATCTGCACTTGAAAAGGAAGTGGCTGAAACATCCTCTCAGCACACTCCTTCTCCACCACCCAAAAGAAAACCTGTCACAGTTATATTTAAAAGAAAAAGATTTAAGAAACAAATAACTGTTGACCCTGCCTTTGAAACTGCTGAAACCATTCCCACCCAAACTCCTGAACACCAACCCATCCAAACTACTGAACCTGAACCCTCACATACAACCATAGAAATTGCCCAACTTCTCTCAGGACTTAAAGGAACCCATTCACCACATGTCACTCCCCTTACAACACATCAAATTGGGGAGATGCCTTCAGAAGTTGACATGAATGTGGATCCCTTTAGCCCAACACAGAGAGATGAGGATGAACAAGGGTTTGTAAGCCCAAACTTACAAACTTTTGGTATTTTTGAGGCTGCTACTACTCACTTATCACCCAGTGGTGAACCTGAGGACAGTAGTAACATAGCTAAAACCTCAAATCTGGCAACTACTGATGAAGGCCTAAGGCCAGAGGTAGGAAAACCTCAGGACCAAGACAAAGAGGTTCATGAGACTACTGGTTTGGGTCCAGCTCATGATATAACTGATCCTGCCCTCTCTGAGGACACTATCAGGGATTCAGATGATTCCATTAAGTTGGTTGATGAATCAAAACTTCCACAAACTGAATTGACGGTTGATATTGAAGGTCCTGCATCTAAGGTCTCCAAGCTCAAGAAGCTGGTCACCAAAGATCAGGTTAAAGACCAGTTAGCCCAAAAATCCCCACAACTGGCATCTTCAGAGCAATCTGAAGATCACCCAAAACTCACCCCTTCATCAAAACAACCTACCCAATTCACTGGGCTCACAAGCATAGACTTGAACCAACTATGCAGCCCAGATGGTCCCCTGTATCAGGCACTCAAACAAATTATTACTGATCAACTCAAACCCTTCACAACTGCTTGGGAGTTAAAAGCTAACAATCAGTTTGGGTTGATCAACTCGAGACTTGCAGAGTTGAACAAGAAAATGGATGAAACTCAAGATCAACTTGCAAGGTTGTCTGCTGCAACATCTCATTCTATTCGGCTTCCAGAAGTGGATGAAGCCAAAAAGGGGGAGATGATTAAGGAACCAACAACAGATGCTACACAAAGACAAAATCCTGATCAAGAAGCTGATAGACCAACACAAAGACCAGGAAAAGAAGTAGCACCAGAGTTCAAGTTACCTAAGGCATCAGAGGTAACTGCTGATTACATTTCTCAAACTACTGAAGACAATCCTTCAGCAGTTATGACCAAACCTACCACATCAGCAGTTCTACCTCCAAAACCATCATCAGAAGTTCCTAAGGCAACTGAAAAAGACCCTGCTCCCACTCCTTTGCCTACAACAACTTCCACAGCTGTTTTAAACCCTACTCCCATCAGGATGTCAAAAGAATTATTAGAGAAGAGTTTAAAAGAAGCTGCCAAGAAGGCAAAAGAAGACAGAGTATGGAACAGCCTAGAAACTAGAGAAGACTTGAACTATGATGAAAAACTGATCAAGTATCAAGAAAAACTTGATGAGCTTGAGGCTGAAGAGAGAGCACTTGAAGCTGCTGCTGAAGATGACAAAAGAGCACAGCTAATAAAATTCATCACAAAGAACTCCAAATCCAAACAAGTGGCCCTCAAGAAACTCTCAACACAAGAACTGACAAGAAGAGCTCAGATGCTATCTGACAGAATAGCAACTGAAAATGAGAGGAAAGCCAAAAGAGCTGAAGTGATTGAAGAATTAGTGGCTAATGACTATGGTTCAAAAGCCTCAATCAGCAAATGGAAAGAACAAACTCTCTATGAGGCTTACAAGAAACTCAAAGCAAAGAAAGCTGCTGAACCAGAAAGATTTGAAAGCCAAGAAGTCCAAACAACTTCTATTGTCAAAAGACCATCTGGTACATTAAGAAAGCCAGCCACTAAAAGAAAAGCAGATGGAGATCCCATTGTCAAGACTGACTTCAAGATGATTCTGTTAGAAGGAGATCAGTTGGTACATGGTGATTTTGATGTTGAAGAGAAACCCATCTTAACCCAATTCAGAGACAAGGCTACCTATGCTTATCAGTTACAACAATCCATTCAAGAAGAAACACATACAAGGGTTGTTACAGAGCATCACCTGCCCAACATGCCAATCCAAGGTGCTGCTGAATTACAAGGAAGTCAAGAGTCTCACCTGAGAGTCACTGAAATTGAAGACATTCCTCAATCAGGTCAACCTAAGGAAACAGGCTTGGTTTCCTATGCCTCTGACTTTGACAGGTCAAAGGTAAACATTGTAAAATGGTCATTTACTGAATCCAACTCAGTACTTGTGACCAGGAGAGACCGTTCAAGTAAGGTCTATAGAAACTCAAAGGAGTTGAGTGTTTTATCGTCCAAAGACCTTCTCACCATTCAACATTTAACACCTGAACTTGGTCCTCTCACTGAGCAACAAAGATGTACTCTTACCACCCGGATGACAGCAGAGATCTGGAGGATGCTAGAAGAGAGAAAAGGACAACAATAAAGGATAGATAAGGTTTTGGCTTCATCAATCCAGGGGGAGATTGTTGGGACGAAGAGGATTGAAGAAACCACCTTTTGATAACCTTAGTCTTTTCCATATCTGCCTAAGTATAGAACTGCTGAAGAACAAATAGAAGAAGTACTGAAGAACAAACACAAAGTTCTGAAGAGTAAATTCATCAGAAGTTCTGAAGTCTAACCAGACATTTCACTGAAGAACTACTGAAGACAAACTGCTCATCAGCAGTTTGTCACTCATCAGCACTTTCCATCAGAAGCTTCTAACCGACTGAAAGATCAGCAGTTTTACTATTATATTGTTTTGTTAAAGTCTTGATTTCAAGTTTCAATGTACAGACTGATGTAAGCTTATCTTTGCATAATATCTTTGTTAAAATATCTTAGATTACTTCAGACTTCAGTTTAGTACAATAGTCTATAAATAGATGAGTTTGTTCATCTATTTTAAATATGTGATTTTGTGTAATATCTTTGAAATTATATTGAAATCCTTCAAGCTTTAAACTCATAATTTCCACTTCACATCTGAGAAACATAAACTGCTATTACTGCTTTATACTTAGATCATTTATTGTTTCTCATTTACTATTCAGTCAAGGGGGAGTAATAACTCCTCATCAAAGTGATCTTTTAGACCTTTGAACACTTAACTTTCCGCTGCTTAATAACTCTTATATAAATCTGATCAAACACATAAGTGTTCATAGAAACAGCCACTGATCCAACAGGAAGGGTGTTGATGTTGGTGGTGGTAGTGGTTGAGTAAAAAGGTAAAACGTCTTCATCAAATTTTGCGTGTCGAGTGGTGTAGATGCGACCGGTTTGTGGTTCAAGGCATCTAAACCCTTTGTACTTAGGACTATAGCCAATGAATATGCAAGGAGCACTTCTTGGTTGAAGTTTGTTTTTGGTATAGTCTCTAAGATATGGAAAAACACGACATCCAAAGACACGCATGTTTGAGTAACTTGGGGTTTGATTGAACAAAACTTCAAATGGTGATTTGTTATCAAGAAGTTTTGTAGGAAGACGATTTATAATGTAAGTGGCGGAGGTGAAGGCATCGAACCAAAAGGTGGGTGGAGCATGAGCATTGAACATCATGGCTAAACCGGTTTCGGTGATATGGCGATGTTTCCTTTCGGCCCTCCCGTTTTGTTCGGGTGTGTGAGGGCATGAAAGGCGATGGTGTATGCCTTGATGTTGAAAACATTTTTGCACTTGGTGATTTGTGAATTCGGTGCCACCATCACTTTGAAAAACTTTAACATTTGTTGAAAATTGATTTTGAACAAAAGTTAAAAAAGTTTGTAGGACGGTATAGAATTCGGATTTGGTTTTTAAAGGGTAATACCAAGTGAAACGAGAGAAGTCATCAATGAAGATGACATAGTATCGATAACCATCGGTAGAAGACACCGGTGCGGGTCCCCAAAGGTCACAATGTATTAAGTCCAAGACATGTTGCGCACGTTTGTTATTTTCAATAAATGGTAAATGTTTGGCTTTAGATAATTCACACGATTCACACAGGCCTGGTTTAGGCAACAAGGATGTAACAAAAACACGACCTAGTTTATTTAAAATCGAAATGGTATCAAATGAGACATGACCAAGACGACTATGCCATTTATTGAATGAAGCACGAAGGTGAGAAGCAGAAAGTGCAGCAACAAGGGACTTGTGACTTTGTGTGAGAACATAGAGACCATTTTCGCACGTGCCTTTAGCTAGAACTTCCTTGGTTTTTCGGTCCTGAATTTGGAAAAAATTATTAGAAAACAACACATCAACGGGAGAATCATTGGTTAGTCTACTAATTGAAAGAAGGTTTTTGGTAAGATTAGGAACGACTAAAACATTTTGTAACGATATTGAGTTATTTAAATTGGTGTGACCAATGTGGGAAACGGGTGAAGATTTTCCGTTGCCAAAGGTCACATGAATGTTATCGTTATTTGTTTTAGAAGAAATTAAACCATTAGTAGAGGGTAACATATGTGTTGTTGCACCTGAGTCGGCGGTCCAATCCGGCATATCCGAGGCAATGTGACATTGCTCATGAAAGGCCTCGGCTAGATTTGCATCTAGAGATGCCGATTTTTGAGCAAAGGTGTGAAGTTTCGGACAAGTAGTGGCATAGTGGCCCTCGGTACGACATAGTTGGCAATGAGGAGGGCGTTTTGTGTAGGAGGTGCCGCGGCTTCGAGGGGCGGAGTGACGACCTCGGCCACGAGATGAAGATGATGTGCGGTTGTTTTGTTTGGTTGGGTGAGCCACGAAGGCAGCTTGAGGTGAGGATGATCCATGAAGTTTTTGGATAAAGATTTCTTGATTCTCAGCATTGGCTAGGAGTTCACGAAAGGTAGGAGCGGGTCGGATAGTTCGTTGAGAAGTGGAGAAGTTCTCAAATGAAGCGCCTAGTCCACAAAGGAACCAATGGCGTTTATCTTCATCCGAGATGGGATGGCCAATGGCCGCTAGTTGGTCGGCCAATGCTTTGAATTGTCTTCCAAAATCCGAAACAGAGGAGGTGCCTTTTTGAAGGTTTCGGAGTGAGTCTTTGAGATTGTGAACTCTTTCAATAGAGCAGTGGCTATAGGCGTTTGCGAGGGCCTGCCAAACCGAATGAGCGGTCTCATGGCCAATGGTTTCGGCCATGGCTTCTTCGGTAAGAGTGGAGTTAATCAAGAGAAGAACCTTTTGGTCAGCGGTTTTCCAGGCAAGGTATTCAGGGTTATTGGTTTGGTTGCCATCGGTTGTGATTTTTTCAGGAGGAGGAGAGGTGGTACCGGTAACATGACCAAGGAGGTTGAGATAGGATAGCACAGGAGTAATCTGTTTTTCCCATGTGAGATAATTGCTTGAGTTTAACTTGATATTGATGAGATGACTAAGGGAATGGAGAGGAATAGAGGAGTTGTTGATGATGTCTGCCATAGGAAGGAGACAACAGGAAACGAGAAAGGGCAGAAAGAAAAAGAAAGAAAGGAATGAGAAGGATCTTGTTAGGTATTAGGCTGATACCATATAACAAAACAATGGTTCAACTTGATTTTACAAAGACATACAAAGGATTTAAATACAGGAAACATAAACTAGGACATGGAGTGATTTACTCCTCTAAATAAAGAAGCTATTGACTAGTTAAATACAAATAAAGAATACATAAATAAAAGAGGATTTCATGGCTGGAAATCCGATTGACCAAGAGGGTGTGATACTTTCCTAATAGTAATATTAGCCGTTAAAAAAAAACTACAAACCAAAACTTAAATTGGAAACAAAATATATATGTAAATTCAGTTAAACTAAATATCAAATTTCAATAGATTCTAACTAAAAACTTAAAACTAAACTGTATATATGTATTAGCATTTAAAAAAGCAGATTTTTCAAATAACTTTTACTAGGTTAGAGTCCCGTGGGGACCCACGGTTCACCCCTAAAGTAAAATAAAAAAAAAGTAGGAAAATAAGAATCGTATTATGCAATATGTTTTGGTTACTAAATGTTTGATAATGCAATATGTATGAATTTTGATGTTAAATGCAAAATGTCATCTAACAGTTTAATGTAACGAAATGATGGATATATTGAGTAAGTAAAGTTTAATTTTATGACTGCAAACTACATAGCATACTATCACAATATCACACATTACATTATTTGGGTAATATCTATATTCTAATCATAACTAAGCTTAAGCATAGAACACTTATCATTAAGTTGGGGCTTAACGAACTTCAACCAATATCACAGATTACATCATTTGGGTAATATCTATATTCTAATCATAACTAAGCTTAAGCATAGAACACTTATCATTTAGTTGGGGCTTAACGAACTTCAACCAATGGTCTATTTTCATTACTTCAATCAAAATCTTCCAAGTCTTGCTCATTGATAGCTGATTTTTCACCTTCGAAGTTGTTATCATTGTCATCACGATCCTCGGAGTGCAGCTCATTTTCAATAATTTATGAAAACCTCCACCATTATATTCCGTATTTGTGTTCTACATAAAATATAGTTGTTGTAAAGATATGGATACGGTGATAAGTAAATCAAGAAACAATCCTTAACCCACTTACTTGAATGGGTAGCTTAAATTTTACATGTTATCTCTCCAATGGTTCAAACCGATTACATAGCTAAAAAAACAACTAATAAAAAAATGGGTCTAATGTCACATGCTGTAATATAAATTTCCTATATTTTATTAAAAAATAGACACCAAAAGGATCAACGCCAGACCCATTTGAACATGTAGCCAAAAGGACTCATTGTACACACACTTTAGGAAACTTTTGACATGTTACAAAATGCAGCCAAAAAAACGTCATTATTTAAACTGTGTAAATATAGTACTTAACAATTAAAAATCTTAATAAATAACATCAAAATCATAATCAATCATTCAAATCAATGACATTAAAATAATCCGCGTCTGAAATTGCCTTACCCATTATATACAAATTATTATTGACATCTTAGAATTAGCACACTTATTGAAATCAAGATGATGATTATCGTTTAGTGACAATTGATTAACAGAAAATAGTAATATCAAAATGAAAGTCGGTCAACAATGTTAAAATGAAATTCGTAATATTAGTAACATCAATAAATAAGACTAAAAATCTTAATAAATAACATCAAAATCATAATCAATCATTCAAATAAATGACATTAAAATCATCCGCGTCTCAAATTGCATTACCATTATATTCAAATTATTATTGACATCTTTAATAATCATTATTAGTTGTGATTGAAGTAATATAATTCTTTAACAGAAAGAGATTAAAAAATCGTAATAAATAACATTCAATTAGGTCAATTATTATTAATGTCAATTAGTATTAGAAATATATTCGATCAACAATACTATTTTTACGAATAGTAAAACTAAAATCGTAATTATTAGTATTAGTAATATATTCGAAAAAATAGTAATAGAAAATGTTAATTCGGTCAATAAGATATAAATGGGATTAAAATTAAAAATCGTAATATTATTTTTAGTATTAGTAATATATTCGTAATTTAATTCGGTCAATACGAAATACATGAGAATAAAATTAAAATTAAAATTCATAATATTAGTATTAGTATTAATAATATATTCTTAAATTAATTCGGTCAATTCGGTCAATAATAAATAAATGAGCTTAAAAATCGTAATATATAACATTAAATTCGGTGAATTATTATTAATGTCATTAAACTCATAATAAATATCATTAAAAATGAATAAATCCTATTAATTACAGGCAAGACCAATAATATTTCGAACGAATAGTAATATAAATAATATTAAACATAATTTCATAAAGATAGATTAAACATAATTTCGTAGTAATATTAATAAAAATAAATGAGATTAAAAAATGTAATAAATAACATTTAATTCGGTCAATTATTATTAATGTCAATAAATAACATTATATGTAACATACTAAAAATACATTAAAAATGACTAAATCTTATTAAACATAAATTCGAAAAAAGTAATATAAATAAATGAGATTAAAAGTTTTAATAAATAACATTGAATTCGGTCGATTATTATTAATGTTAATAAATAATATTAATTGTAACATACTAAAAATACATTAAAAATGATTAAATCTTATTAAACATAAATTCGAAAAAAGTAATATAAATAAATGAGATTAAAAATTTTAATAAATAACATTGAATGTGGTCAATTATTATTAATGTCAATAAATAATACTAAACATCTTAATAAATAACATAAAAATAATAAATCTTATTAATTGCAATCAAGACTAATCATGATTCGTAAACATAGTAATATAAATAAATGAGATTATAAAACTTAATAAATAACCTCAAAATCGTAATCAATAATTCAAATAAATTAAGTTACATACATAAAAAATCTTAATTTAAATTTGAAAATCAATGACTTTTTGTGGTGGAACCTTAGTAACAAACAGCCTGTGCTGTATTGAAAACCATTTAAAGAAACAATACTCGCCAATGGAAATATATTCTGATCGAAGCAAACTAAAATCATAATATTAGTATTAGTTAGTATTAGTAATTAGTAATATATTCGTAAAAATAGTAATAGAAAATTTTAATTCGCTCAATAATATTCGTAATTTAATTCGGTCAATACGAAATACATGAGATTAAAATTAAAATTCATATTTTTAGTATTAATAATATATTCTTAAATTAATTCGGTCAATTCGGTCAATAATAAATAAATGAGCTTAAAAACCGTAATATATAACATTAAATTCAGTCAATTATTATTAATGTCATTAAACTCATAATAAATATCATTAAAAAATGAATAAATCCTATTAATTGCAGGCAAGACCAATAATATTTCGAATGAATTGTAATATAAATAATATTAAACATAATTTCATAAAGATAGATTAAACATAATTTCGTAGTAATATTAATATAAATAAATGAAATTAAAAAATGTAACAAATAACATTTAATTCGGTCAATTATTATTAATGTCAATAAATAACATTAATTGTAACATAATAAAAATACATTAAAAATGATTAAATCTTATTAAACATAAATTCGAAAAAAGTAATATAAATAATTGAGATTAAAAATTATAATAAATAACATTGAATTCGGTCAATTATTATTAATGTCAATAAATAATATTAATTGTAACATACTAAAAATACATTAAAAATGATTAAATCTTATTAAACATAAATTCGAAAAAAGTAATATAAATAAATGAGATTAAAAATTTTAATAAATAATATTGAATGTGGTCAATTATTATTAATGTCAATAAATAATATTAAACATCTTAATAAATAATATAAAAAATAATAAATCTTATTAACTGCAATCAAGACTAATCATAATTCATAAACATAGTAATATAAATAAATGAGATTATAAATCTTAATAAATAACCGCAAAATCGTAATCAATAATTCAAATAAATTAAATTACAAACATAAAAAATCGTAATTTAAATTTGAAAATCAATGACTTTTTATGGTGGAACCTTAGTAACAAACAGCCTGTGCTGTATTGAAAACCATTTAAAGAAACAATACTCGCCAATGGAAATATCTTCTGATCGAAGCAAACTAAAATCATAATATTATTATTAGTTAGTATTAGTAATTATTAGTAATTAGTAACATATTCGTAAAAATAGTAATAGAAAATTTTAATTCGCTCAATAAGATTCGTAATGTAATTCGGTCAATACGAAATAAATGAAATTAAATTAAAATTAAAATTCATAATATTATTATTAGTATTAATAATATATTCTTAAATTAATTCGGTCAATTCGGTCAATAATAAATAAATGAGCTTTAAAATCGTAATATATAACATTAAATTCGGTCAATTATTATTAATGTCATTAAACTCATAATAAGTATCATTAAAAAATGAATAAATCATATTAATTGCAGGCAAGACCAATAATATTTCGAACAAATAGTAATATAAATAATATTAAACATAATTTCATAAAGATAGATTAAACATAATTTCGTAGTAATATTAATATAAATAAATGAGATTAAGAAATGTAATAAATAACATTTAATTCGGTTAATATTATTAATGTCAATAAATAACATTAATTGTAACATACTAAAAATACATTAAAATGATTAAATCTTATTAAACATAAATTAAAAAAAATAATATAAATAAATGAGGATAAAATTTTTAATAAATGAGATTAAAAATTTTAATAAATAACATTGAATGTGGTCAATTATTATTAATGTCAATAAATAATATTAAACATCTTAATAAATAACATAAAAAATAATAAATCTTATAAATTGCAATCAAGACTAATCATAATTCGTAAACAGATTAATATAAATAAATGAGATTATAAATCTTAATAAATAACCTCAAACTCGTTATCAATAATTCAAATAAATTAAATTACAAACGCAAAAAATCGTAGTAATATTAATAAAGATAGATTAATCATAAGTTCGTAGTAATATTAATATAAATAATTGAGATTAAAAAAATAGTAATAAATAACATTTAATTCGGTCAATTATTATTAATCTCAATTAGTATTAATAATATATTCGGTCAATAATACTATTTTTACGAATAGTAAAACTAAAATCGTAATATTAGTATTAGTTAGTATTAGTTAGTATTAGTAATTATTAATAATTAATAATATATTCGTAAAAATATTAATAGAAAATATTAATTCGGTCAATAAGATATAAATGAGATTAAAATTAAAAATCGTAATATTAGTTTTAGTATTCGTAATTTGATACGGTCAATAAAAAATAAATGAGATTAAAATTAAAATCATAATATTAGTATTAGTATTAATAATATATTCATAAATTAATTCGGTTAATTATTATTAATGTCATTAAAACTCATAATAAATATCATTAAAAAATGAATAAATCCTATTAATTGCAGGCAATACCAATAATAGCTAACTTTCCCTCAATCCCATCAAATCCTCAATATTTCAACCCACCATAAATGCATTCAAACGTAATTACTAATTTTCCATAAAAATTAGGAGATAATTGAGGAAAGTCAATAAAAAAATTTCAAACTCAATCTTGAAAATAATTCCATCCGGTCCTATCCCCGGATCCAAACCATAACCCGGTTGAATAATTATGGATCAAACACCAACATCTTTTCATCCCTATAATGAAGATCCAAAATACGCTTGATCCTCAAGAACATGAGAAGAACCCTATGATGAATATTATTGAACACATCAAAGGAGCTCAAATTAGGACCCGATAAAACTTTCATTTAACAATAATCCTTATAAGCATCTATCATCCCTCAAGAACATTCATCTAATCTAACATCAACATAACCCCATTCAATAACGAACCGACAAACATAACCCGGCTCTTCATGAATAACCGATTCATACTTGATCAACACCAAACATCAAGAACACCTTCCAACATCTGAATCCAAAACAGTCATCCATTACGGACTAAACTCGGTAATATTCCATAAACCGAAAACAAACATCCAAAGACCAAAAGTAATCACGATTCCATAAAAATAAATCTACGAACCTTAGTAACTGTCGGCAATGTCTGGATTAACACATTAAAAACAACATTAACATAAGTAATAATCAGTTTTGTAAAGTAAACAAAGATCCATATCAAGATGAAAATAAGATTAATACCAAAACTCTTGCCGAAGGGTCATGCATGACCTTGAAGAATTGCTCACCCTTGTGATAAGCCATAATCGAATCTTTGTCTTCGGATGGTATTCTAGTATTCAAATGAAAAAACATCCAAACATTCAAATTTGAAATGGTTCCAGATTATAAATAACTTTTATAAACCACGATTTATAAACTGAATATTGAATTGAATTTATCATATGGATGTATTTTATTGATTAGCGATAACATAAAAGTTTCACTCAAATCGGAACATATGATATGGTTATTTTAAAAGTTTATGAATCGGAACATATTATAATGGATGCAGTTCCGTCGATCTCAGTGAAGAAGATACATACCTAGAAGCAAGAATGCATAAAAAGAAGAGTGATGAATGTTGGTTGGAAGATTTGTTAGTGAGGAATTGAGAGTGTGATGGCATATTGTGCACAATTAAAATATAGAAAAGAGTATTTATAGGGACTAAGTTGGAGCTCCATATTCAATATGGATACCTCAAACCCTCTCTAAGGCCTTGATTCAACCCAAGTGACCTCAATTATTATATAGATAGATTACTATACTAAATAAATAATAAAAAACATAAGGCTGAAAGCATGGGCCACATTCATAAATTATTGATTAAGAGAGATCGAGAGGTAGCCATATTCAAGCTGCACTGTACAAGGGAACAAGAAATGAAAGGATGGGACACAAAAGTTATACGAGCATCAATTAGTGATTAAGGTGGGGTCGAAAAGTAAAGATAGAGTTGAAGAATGTAGTGTGTTATCCATACTGTAAGATCTAATTATACACCTTCAAAATCTCAGCCATTAATTCATATATACAAGATTTGAGCACTGCTGTAGTTCCTGCGAGAGTTCGGGCTAAACTCAGTGAAGAGCAAGCGAGGTTTGAATATTTTTTGATATTTTGGCATTAATCTTGTGTACTTTTCGTGTGTTTAATCTTTGTTTCAAGAGTTAGATGTTGATTCATAAAGGATGGAGTTTCTTTCATGGTTCAATCACTCTGCCAGTATTTATGTGCACATAAAAGGATCATTTAAGAAAAAAAAAAAACAATTTCAAGTTACATTTTTTGTGTTTTATGAAGGTTTTGAATGTATGTAAATCCTCAAGTAATTAATTAGCTTCTTTTTGTTAAGTGTTTATACCAAACAACCAAAAGAGAGATCTGGTTATTATCTCTTTGTCTACCTTTTACCCTTGCAGGATTTACGATGGAAAGAGTAAAACACTTAAAAATCCCACTTGAAGAGATAAAGTTGGCAACCGGCAACTTTAGTGATGAGAATTTCATTGGAAAGGGTGGATTTGGGGGTGTCTATATTGGCAAAGTAACTAAATCTGGGCAGGAGAATATTGTGGCTGTGAAGAGGTTAGATCGCAAAATGGGACAAGGGGACCGTGAGTTCTTGATGGAAATTCAAATGCTTTCATGTTATAAGCACAAAAACCTCATCTCGCTGGTTGGTTTTTGTGACGAAAGTGGGGAAAGAATCCTTGTTTACGAGCATGCAAAGCGTGGAAGCCTTGACCTATATCTATGTGACGATAAGCTATCATGGATGCAACGTCTCAAAATAAGCATTGGCGTAGCTCGGGGTCTTAATTACCTTCATAATGATGCGGGACCCCAACATAGGGTATTGCACAGAGACATTAAGAGCTCAAACATCCTCCTAGATGAAAATTGGGAAGCAAAACTATCCGATTTTGGATTGTCAAAAATAGGTCCTTCAAATGTGGAGTTCACATATCTTGTGACTAATGCTTGTGGCACATTAGGGTATATTGATCCCCAATATGTAAAAACTGGTATTCTAACTAAGGAATCCGATGTGTATTCATTTGGGGTGGTGCTATTTGAATTATTGTGTGGAAGAACCGCATATATTGATAGATATCAAGATGAACGTCGGTTTCTCAGTTCACTTGCCAAACAATCATTTGAACAAAACACATTACATGGGATAATCCTTCCGAGTATCAAGAATGAATTGAAGGTAGAGTCGTTGAATGTTTTCTCTGTGATTGCATATCAATGCTTGAAAGAAAATCGCACTGAGCGGCCAACGATGGATGAGGTAGTTGAAGAGCTCGAAAAGGCATTGGCGCTTCAAGAAAGTTTCATGAAAAATGTTAACACTAAAAAAATGGCAAAATTTATTCGGGTAGGAACTTGGGGAAGACAAAGTGGAGATCCTCATAATAACTGGTCTTTTGAACTTGAGCACGGTCATAAGTTGCATAAGATAACCATTGATCATGGTGATGATGTTATATACTCTTTAATATTCACTGCAGAATGTGGAGGTATTTTGCACACTTCTAACAAAGCTGGTGGTTGGGCTGGTGGACAAACGATTTCGGAGGTGAACATATATATCTTAGCACACTCTACTATTAATCACACACTCTTTATGCATTTTTTGAAACTTAATTTTCATGTTAGTATATACGTCCAGGTCACGCTCGACATGGACGAGGAAATAATTGGAATTAAAGGAAGCATTGGTATTAAAGCTCCATATACAATTGTTTCTTCATTGTCTTTTGTAACGAACAAGACCACCCATGGACCTTTTGGTGGAGCGACCAATTCTGAGTTCTACTTACCTTGGGAGAATGGTTCGTTAATCGGATTTTATGGGCTTGCTGGCTATTATATTGATGGCATTGGGGTATATCTCAAAGCCCATGAGGAAATCATGAGAATCGGAACATGGGGAAAACCTCCACCTGCAGGTCAGGAAAATAAATGGTCGTTCCAACTTGAGAGAAATCATCATCTGAAGAAGATAACCATTGATCACGGCGATCTCATATACTCTCTGAAGTTCACCACAGAATATGAAGGGCTACCTTACACTTCTGGAAAGGCCGGTGGCTGGAATGGTGGAGATAAAGCTACCGAGGTAAAGAGATAAGTTAACACAAACCGTGTATTAAGGTTTCTTTGTTGGGATTATTTATGTATAATCTTTTCTAATTTCTCAGGTAACATTTGGATGGAATGAAAAAATTAATGCCATTAGTGGAACAGTTGCATATTCAAGGGGAGATTATCCTGGCCACATGATAATTTCATCGATAACATTTGAGACAAACAAAAAAACTCACGGGCCATTTGGTGATGTAAGAGGGACACGTTTTACAGTACGATGGGATGATGGTTCCTTTGCTGGATTTTACGGGCTTTGTGGGTAGTATCTTGACAGTATCGGTGTCTACTTGAAGGAGACGAAAAAAATAAACTTTGGTAGATATGGATTTTAGGATATCAAATTTGTTGGTCAATCTCTAAGATATTGTCTTATATCTTTTTTGTGATCTTTGGTTTTGTACTTTTGTTCATTGTTGTACTCTGAATCTTTACTTTGATGATGCTGAATTTGCTCTTATGTTTTTAACTATATATATTTATGCAATTAATATTTCTCTAAGTTCATTGTTCAAAAGCTACAAAGAATATGACTAAAAGACAAATCAGTCTTTGTTACCTGTTGGTGAAGTTGCATGTTTGAAAATCAGGTTTGGGAAAGGCTTCAATGATACTAAAGGTACATTGATGCGCAATAAGCCTATAATGGAACTTTATTGAATGTTACTAAAAGATCATTGATATTTATCAACCACCAATCAACAAGAAACATTCAACAACAAATGCTTCACCAATAGGCTCCCTATGCCCTTTCGCTAGTGCTTGTTTTACGGTACATATCACTAACAGATACAATATGAAATCTATTGGTTAGTGGTGTTTTTATATAAGGATAGATAATGTATAAAATTTCATAGACATCAAAATTTACAAACTCTTCAACAAGTTAGTCAAACTTAGGAGCTGTTTAGTTGATTAAGTGCTGAATCATTAAGATGTTTGAATGGTTAAGAGGCTCTGAATGATTAAGTGCTGAATAGTTCAGCTATGCACCAAGTCTGAATAGTTCAGCTCTTAACCATTCCATTCAGAGTCTTTTTTTAGGTTGAAACAAACAGTCTGAATGCTGAACCATTTAGAGCTGAATGGTTCAGAGCCTCATTAAGAGGCTACCAAACAGGTCCTTAATTACGTGATCAAGTTTGTTACAAAGTTATGGGTCAATTATGGGTCAAATTGTGAAGGAATTTTGGAATTAAAAAATCTCAACTAATAGCTATTAGTCGTTGCCAGTCCCATCTTCGAAAATCACTGCCGGCGGTCCCACCTTTTAACTTATTTTCCCTCAGCACACCATACTAACTAAAAGTTAACCTAGTTAGTTTTTGCTGACGTGGTCCACTTATGTGGCAAAAAGTTCAAACTTTTGATGATGTGGATTGTTATGTGGTAAAGTCTTGATGATGTGGATCAATTATGTGGCATTCCACGTCAGCAAAAACTAATTGAGTTAAATTTCAGTTAGTGTAGGACCGCTGAGGGAAAACAGGTTAAGAGTTGAGACCACCAACAGTAATTTTTGCAAGTAGGATCTGTGACATCCAATATTACAAATGTAAATAAACTAGTTTTTACCCGCCCCGCGTTGCAGGGCACAACTCGAATTTATGTAATCTAATAATAGTGTATTATATTCGACCGATTTATTTAATTAAAAAGTTTACGACGAAATGTAAGACAATTTGAGTTTCTACCAACACGTACGTATATAAAGACAAAAATAAAAAATAAAACTAATCCTAAGCCCACGTAAACCCAAAAAAAACCCTTAAAAGTTAAGGGGTAAGATGCACATAAAGACAACAAAAAAAAAGAAAGAAAAAGAGCTTCACATAAAAAAAACATATCATATTTGAGCTGACTCATTTTCAAAAAAGGTTACATCGAAGCGTAAACCAATTTAAATTTCTACAGACATATACGTAAAAATAATAATCACGTAAAACTCAGAGGCGAGAGTGAAAAAGACATTTACAAAACAAAAAAAAAAGTAAAAGAGATTAAAAAAAGACAAAAAAAGGTTCCTGACATCCTATTGTAAAAGGGGATGAAGACGAACAAAAAAGAAGCAGGTGACAAAGTAATTTTTCATTTCTTTGCTAATGGCATTTTTGTAATTAACATTAAAATTGAGGGCTATTTCTACACTGTAGCCAAGCTTCTATTCTAAATGTAAGATAGAGTAATGTTTGTTTTAGTCATTTATGTAATTATATATATATATATATATGCTAGGGATCCTTAGAGAACCAACCCCTATATATATATAAATAAATAGATAATTTTTTTTTTTGCTTTAATCGCAGGTTTTTATGCAAAGAAATTTTTTTTGTTTTTTTTTCAATTTTTTTTCATATATACATATGTGTATATAGCAATTATACATATGTGTATATTACTTTTTCAGCTATATATATGTGTATATTTTAGTTATACATAAGTGTATATTGAAAAAAAATACAAAATATAAAAAAATAATTTTCTGCATATAAAGCAGAGATTAAAGCAAAAATTTTTTTTTTTTGCCTTAGAGAAATTTGTGGTCCAGAATGGTTCTCTCAGTTCTCAATTTGGCCAAAGGTTCTCATTTGAACCAAATCATATATATATATATATATATATATATATATATATATATATATACATAGGGAATGGTTCTAGAGAAAACCCTCCTTATTTGGTAAACTCTGGAAACTCTGACTTCCCAATATTTTTTTTTTGAAAAAAAACAGGGCAAGTAATATACACGATTTTAAGCATTTTGGGCCAAAAAAATTAAAAAAGCGCCGAGTAGTTTTTTTTTTAAAAAAATAAAATAAAATTTTGACTTACAAATGTTAAGCGCTAATAACAGGTGTTAACTATATGTAAACAGTAGACGTTTTTTATTTTTTTAAAGAAAACCGTTCGGCGCTTTTTCGATTGTTTTGGCTCAAAATGCTTAAAAAAATGTATATTACATACCATATTTTTTTCAAAAACAAAAATGTTGGGAAGTCAGAGTTTTCAGAGTTTACCAAATAAGGAGGGTTTCCTCCATATACTTTACCTATATATATATATATATATATATATAGGGTGGGGTTCCTGTACAAAGTGCATTTTTTATACAAAGTGTGAGAAGTCTATATAGGCATTGTGTTTTAAATTTTAGGCGTGATGAAGATACAAGGTAAAGTCCTGATGAAGACACAAGGTCTGTTGGAGCCAACAACACTTAGGCTCCAACAGATGATTCAAGCCAACAGAGTTTACTCATCAGCTGTTTAGTCATTAGAGGTTTAGTCTTAGTCAATGTAACATTGTTTGTATTAGCAGATGTTTTATGTTGTTATTATAGTTAGCTGTCACTATCTTAGGTGATGTCAGCCTTAGGTCATCAGAGCTTTCGTTTGTCTATAAATAGAACAGTGCCTGTACTGTTCTATTGGTCACTCCAACATTCTCTTACACAAACAAAGTCTGCGAGTGATTGGGCTGAGGGGGAGAATTGTATTCTTACACTTAGAATCTGTGATGACTAATGAAAAGTATTTGATAAAAACAATTATCCTATTTGTTATGATTTAGAGTTTAATTTCCACTGCACTTTCTATTACTATTCATTCATTTACTGTTTCATTACTTAAACTTCACAACAAATCAAGCTCAGATCCTAATATAAATAGATCAGCTCAAATTTATTGATATCACTTTGTTTGTCATTTGAAAACAGAGTAAAAGTTTATTTACGTTCAAAGTTTTTTAAACACACTTTGTTTTACAAACAATCAGAGAATGGCTTCAATCAATCATGATCCACACAACACTGGCACGAGCAACAAGCCACCGATGCTTGTCAGATATGAATACAATATCTGGCAACGTTGGATGAGCCATGTTCTAGCTCAACAAAACACTGGGTGTTGGAAGTCGGTTATCTTCGGAACACATGTTCCGATGGTGCCGAGTGCCGAAGATCCCAAGGTTCAAGTACCTAAAAGCATTGAAAACTACTCCGAGCAAGATTTTCAGAAAATTGAGTTAGATGCCAAAGCCTTCAGTATTGTGGCCATGGCTCCACCAAATGATATCTATGCTGGGCTGTTACACTGTAACAGTGCAAAGGAGGTGTGGGATGCTTTGAAAGAACAATTCGGTGGAACTGAGGATGTTATTGAAAACAACCGGGAAATATTGAATCAACAATATGAAACATTCAGTCATGTGAAGGGAGAGTCATTAACTCAACAATTTGAGAGGTTTAACTGTTTAATTAGTGAACTAAAACCGGTGGGTCTAACTTACCCAAAATCAACATTGAACCATAGGTTTCTTAGATCACTACCATATAAATGGGACACTATTGCAATTGTTATGAGAAACTCAATTGGATTTAAGGACTTATCTCTAACCCAGCTTCATGGTAAGCTCTTGACCTGTGAGAGAGAGCTTAACTAGAAAAAGAAGCTTCAGGATTCTGGAAAAGTGTCTGATGATTATGTGTTTGGGAATACAACACTTTTGGGTCAGGATGAGGTGCCTTGTAGCACCAGTAAGGATCACGGTTATGATCATTATATTGACATAACTATTGGTTTTAACTCTGATTCTTATTCACCCAATTATGCTTTTGCAGCAAGTAGTGATATCCAGGCATCTGACAACATGTCCTTTGAGTATAATGACCTTCAGTATTTTGATCCCTTGGACTTAGAAGAAATGGACATTTTGCACCAGCTGGCATTGCTCAGTGTTAGAACTAATAATTTCTACAAGAAAACTGGCAGAAGATATCCAGGTTTACATAGTGGGTCAAAAGTGGGTTGGATAAATCTAAGATTAAGTGTTACAAATGTCATGGAATGGGTCATTTTGCTAGGGAATGTAGGAGTCAAAATGGAATACCTATGATTACTTACCCAAATAAACGGCCTCAGACTAACACTTATCAGTTTTCCCAAAATACCCTTGGACTAAATGTGCAAAACACTGCTCACTTTGCACAGTCCTCATCTATTGTTCCTGTCCGCTATGTCCAAACCACTGTTCCGCAGATTCATTATGTTCAACCCCCTGTTGCTCAGGCTCGAATGCCAATAGATGCTATTCCACCCTCTGCTCCTGCAGAGACTAGTCAACAATGTCAACAGAGCTTTTTCACACAAGGCTTTGTTGATTGGAGCAGCTTACCAGATGAGTTGACAGATGAAAACATTGCTCTTGTTGCCAAATCTGAAAATGAACCAGGAAATTTCTGTTTCATGGCATTAGAGACAATTGTTGAGGAAGTTGAATCTGAGAAAGTGGTTTCCGAGTCTGAAAATGTGACTAATGATGTTGTTGATACAGTTGTTTCAGTTGAAGAGTCTGAAGATGAGGTTGTGAATCTCTCAGATCCATGGAGTGAAAATGATTGTGAGTGCAAGTGTGATTGTGCATTGATGGCTGCTGCTAAGGTATCTCCTCAAATCGTAAATGATTTATGTTCAGACAAATGTGTAATAGCTTTTACTAACATTAAAGAGGTGAATGAAAACTTTAGAAAGAAAATTTTAGAGGATGAAATTCTGTTTGAAAAACTCACAAAAGAGTTAAAATCAAAATTAACTGAAAAGGAATATGAAATCAGCAGTTTAAAACATGAAGCAAGCATAACCAAGGACCGGCTCCAAACTATGATAACAAAATATCAGAGTTATAAACAGGAGCTTGAATCCACCCAAGTTGAATGTGAAAAATGGGTGGAATCATCAAAAGGTTTTGAGATGATTCTCAACCAACAGACCAAAAGTCATGTGAAATTTGGCTTTGGGTTCAATGAAACCACTGCTCAAATTTCTCAAAACACTGACAAAAAGGAACCACAGTTGGTTGAGGTCATCCCAACAAATTCAAAAGGTCAAGAAATAAAAGTCACTGAACCTAATGGTAAGAAAATTGTTCTTGAAAAACTTGAAGGTTCCACATCATTTGCTGAAATTGAAAAATATCAGTTTAAACCAACTTGGTCAGATGAGTGTGATGTTCTTGATAATTTCCAACCAATGAACTTTAAAACCCCTGCTGGTAAAAAGGCACCACAGGCCAAAATCATTCCATTAAAAGATCTTCCAACAGATGTTCAAACATCTATTAAAAAGAAGAAGGAAAAAGGGAAGTTGAAAGAAAACTTGTTTTGTGATTTTTGTGAAAAGAAGAATCATGTTACTAAAAACTGTTTTCTTCTAAAAGCATATGACATCAACAAAGGAACAAGTGTGTGTGATTCTAAACCAATTTGCTCATTATGTGGTAAAAAGAATCATAAAACCAAATAGTGTCTTTATCTCAAAATTTTGATGTCAAAATACAAGAGTATAAAGCTAAAACTCAAGTGAGTCAAGTGGTTAGTACTTCAAAGGAAAGCCCAAACAAACCTTTACACCAGTCCAAACATCTGTTGTCAAAAGTCTGAATGAAAACTCTGCTCCTAGAGATGTTCAAGTAACAGATGCTCCATCTTCAAACAAGTTTCCAAGAGGACATGGACAACCACCTTGTCATCGTCTGCCACATGTTTATGAAGAGCCAAAAAGGCCTTCAAAACCAAAAGTGAACAGACATCCTCATGGTTACTATCATCTGACAGGAAATGGTCAAACATCTGTTGCACCAAGTGTTGACATACAAACACTAGCAAATGGTCAACAACAGTTGTTGAATTGTAAGGTCTGAGAACCCATCCAAAGCCAACTTGGTTTTGGACACTCACCAAAACTAATTCTTTACTGATGTGCAGGGAGCTTCTGCTTGCTTAGATAGTTTATGGTATGTAGACAGTGGAGGCTCCAGGCACATGACAGGATGTAGAGCCCTACTTCTGGACTTTCTTGCTCATGGAGGGGGTGATATATCTTTTGGTAATGATTCTAAAGGTAAAGTGTTGGGTTCAGGGACTGTTCAGGCTGGGAGACTCAAGTTTGAAAATGTCAATCTTATTGATAATCTTAAATTTAATCTTCTTAGTGTTTCACAAATGAGTGACAAAGGTTATGGGTCATTCTTCACTAAGAAAACTTGTAAGATTATTGAACCAGAAGTGGTTGCAAAGATTGACATCATCATTGCTGAGAGCAAAGCACAACTTGTTGCTCATAGGAGTGGCAATGTGTATGTAGTTGATATGTTGAAGGATAATCCTATGGCAAATGTTAGTCTATCTTCTGTTGCCTCAACTAAAGAGACAGAATTGTGGCATAGGAGATTGGGTCATACCAACCTTCAAACTATCAACTCACTCTCTAAATAATGCCTTGTGAGGCCTTCCATCAAAGGAATTCAAGTGTGATGAGCATTGTGTTTCCTGTTTAAAAGTAAAACAACATAAAAGCTCTTACAAATCCATTGATGAGTCCAAAACCAGTCAATGTCTTCAATTGTTGCACATGGACTTGTTTGGCCCAGTTAAAATCATGAGTCTAAGGAAAAAGAGATTTTGTCTTGTCATAGCTGATGATTTTCTAGGTTTACATGGACTTACTTTTTACACTCTAAGGATGAGACTGCAGGTATTTTGAAGGACTTTGTCACCAAAGTTGAGAAGCAACATGACTTGCTTGTCAAAGTCTTTAGAAGTGACAATGGAAAAGAGTTTAAAAATAAGGAGTTGGATGACTTCTGTGTGTCAAAAGGAATTGTGAGTCAGTACTGCATTCCAAGAACACCAGAACAAAATGGGGTGGTTGAAAGGAAAAATAGAACCCTCATTGAGGCTGCAAGAACTATGCTAGAAGATTATGGTTTACCACTGTCCTTTTGGGCAGAAGCTGTAAACACTGTTTGCTTTGTTCAAAACAGAGTTTTGATTAACCCCAGACATCAAAAGACTGCTTATGAAATTTTGTTCAAAATCAAACCACTGATATCATTTTTCAAAATCTTTGGCTGCCCATGTTTCATTTTAAATCTCAAAGATTCCATTTCAAAATTTAGAGCCAAAGTAGATTGTGGATATTTTCTGGGATATTCTTCTACTGCCAAGGCCTATAAAGTGTTTAACACAAGGACTAGGACAATAGAAGAAACTTTGAATGTAAAGTTCAATGAACTTTCATCTTTAAAAATCCCAGCAAATCCTGCTTAATTGTTTGATTTAGATAATTCAAATTTGAAGATATCTCTGCTAAAACTAATAGTGCAGGTACACCACAGTCTCCACAACAAGATTACAGATTTGACATTGTGATTCCACAGACTCACAGCAAAGTCTATTCTGCATCAGGGCAAGCAGATGTTCAAAACTCTACTACAGCTGAGTCAACCACTGTTGATTAGTCTTACCCTCAAACCACTGCTTCATCTAGCTCAAACACTGTTCAATCATCTGTTGACAAGAGTTCACTTTCAGTTGACAAAAGTCAGTCCACTTCTACACCACTTGGACCTATTCCCCCACTTCCATTTCAAACATCTATTGGAACTACAGAAGTGCAAACAGATGTTACAACAACAGATGCCACAAACCTCTTTCCCTCACCTCAAAATGCCATAGTACCATACAAGGGAAATTTAATCTACCTTAGAGCTCATCCACCAGACCAAATAATTGGAAACATATGTGAAGGGGTGCTCACAAGAAGTCAATCCTCAAACATTTGTTTTTTGCAAGCTTTCTATCCCTCACACAACCTCTCAAGTACCAAGAGGCACTAAAAGACAACAGTTGGGTAAAAGCCATGCAAGAAGAGCTCCTTCAGTTTAAAATACAACAAGTATGGAAACTTGTGCCACTGCCAAAGGATGTATGTCCAATTGGCACAAAGTGGGTCTTCAAGAACAAAACAGATAAAAGGGGTATTGTTGTCAAGTATAAAGCTAGGCTTGTGGTTCAAGGCTTCAGACAAGAAGAAGGAATTAATTATGATGAAACCTTTTCTCCTGTAGCTAGGTTGGAAGCTATCAGACCTTTCCTAGCCTTTGCTATCAACCCCAACATCAAGGTGTATCAGATGGACATCAAATGTGCATTCCTTTAAACATGGTTAATGTTGCCTTGTTTAAACATGGGTGATCAGTCCATGCCTAAGGCTAGGCTACCCAGTACCCACCCCTAATAATAATCCTAATACCTAAAACTAATAATACTAAACTTGTGACACCTGGCAAACTCAGGTTATTAACTTTTATCAAACTTATAAGTCTACCTTAGCAAAACATTCATAAAACATACTTAACTGGTTAGTTGAGTCAATTTGATGATTCGGGGAATTATCGGGAGTCGTTACGATGATCTGGGGGATCATCGGGAGTCATTTTATATCCATATGCCGCAGGGACGTTGATTTGGAGGATCATCGGGTAAAATCGCACAGACACGAGTCTGCATTCCCGTAGGTTGGTGAATTAACGTAAACGTGTTAGTTATCGAGTAATAAAGTGTTACAACCATTATATAACGTGCCGATATGTGTATACGTGAAATTATGTGTTAGCATAGCAAACGACCCTATGGAGGCTACTAGCCTAGCTATTGGTGTGTTTAGGAGGCTACTAGCTTCGCTAGTGTGTTTTAGAAGGCTACTAGCTTAGCTAGTGGTGTGCATCAGGAGGCCACTAGCTAGCTAGTGGTGTGCATCAGGGCGACTAGCTGCTAGTCGCCCCCATGGTGCCAGGCGACTAGCAGGAGTTATAAATTCCATATTTGACTTGTTAAACATCATTTGTGCAACCCTAACTCTCCCTAAACTTCTCTCACACCATCCTTAACCTCTTAAACCCGTTTTTGCCCTAAATCTACCATTTCCAAGCTTAAAACATCATTTCCAAGCAAAATTTAAGGTGTGTATTCATCCTAAGCTCTTGTTAAGTCATTATTTTGAACTCCAAATTTCCAGAACTGACTTTAATAAGTTTTTATCCTTTAAACCCTTTGAAAAATAGATTTAAACAAGATCTAGGCATTTGTATGGGTTTTTAACACAAGATACAAGCTTGAAATGGTGTTTGATGAACTATACAAGGAGATTTCTATGTATTTGTTATTTAGCTGATATGTATTAGTTGGTAGGGTGTTTATCTCATGTTTTGATGGTTGTCTAATGTGTTTTATGAATAATATGAGTTTTGACCCATTTGAGGGTGTTAGAAGGATTTAGGATGTTATGTGATGATTTGATAATTGAAACTTGTTAGGGTTTGTGTGCTTGAATGATGTAACAACAACTGGATGATGATTCTAATATGTTTGTATGGTGAAATCTAATTATTTGCCATTTAGGGTAAAGTTTTCATACAATGATGTGATGTTTCCATAATATTATTCCATCTTGGGAAATACTTGTAATTAGGGTGTTAAACAGATGATAAATTGGGAATTATTGATAAGGTTAGGTTATTTGATGTTTGTGGATTGATTGGGGGGTGTTACAACTTGATTCGGATCTAAATTGGATGGTTTCGCATGCAAAAATCTGCCAACAGTCTTCAGTGGGCGACTAGCTAGGCTAGTCGTGTGCCCTAGGGTGACTAGCTTAGCTAGTCGCATGGTAAAGGCTACTCGTGCCCTTTATGGGGCGACTAGCTAGTCACCTATTTTGATGCCTAGTCATGTGTTTTGATGTTGGAAATGCGTTTTGGAACCTCGTAACATGTTTTGACACCTAGAAACATATTGTGAACCCTGTGGCATATCTAGGAACCTCGTGACATGTGTTATGGATTACACGTGCATTATGTGAATTAAATGTTGAGATTCATGAACTGTTATTCGTATAAGGTTTGTATCTACACATGCTTACTTGTTTACTTATATTTGGCTAACACGGGGATATCAGGTTACCAACAAGATGTTGGGTCTTGTTTTGTGAGGTCAAGTCAAACACACGATTTCAAACATACATAGTCATGGTCTGGACAATTAGGGACTAGTTAACCTACGGGTTATTAGTCAATACACTTATAAACATTTTATGATAAGTTGTTGGTATTAGGGAGTATCATCACACGTGGTTAATCTAATTTTGAAGAAACGCAATCTAAGGTGAGTGTCACGACCCCACTTTTACATATATTCTCATGAGGGAGAAACATTTAATTTCTTAAAGATCATGTTACTATTGTTACCATTTATTTATTCTGCGACTCATCTAAATCCCAAGGAAACCACTAATATAGGCATATAGTGGGGACATGTGGATAGATCTATTGGTCTTGACAAACCCCAGACGGGTCTACTGGAGGTCGGACAGGTGCATATTGTCTCAAACACACAGGGCCTCCGAGGATGATGGTAGTCCGAAGGGTACACACTTAAGGAACAACTTAGTCAGCAATGGTTTCAATCATAGTAATAACATACATAACGTCTATCTAACGTTCATATAACATAGTAGTAATAGGAATGATCTTTCACATTTATGGAAACGGTTTTCGTGAAATTCCGTGACCTCATCAGCATATTATGTTGACACTTTTAGCATGTTTTCCCAGGTTGCTAAGGTAGCTGAGTTGGATTAGGTGCAAGAAGTCTCATGTGCATGGCTTTGAACACTTTTTAAACAATTAACTTTTCTACTTTGGGATTGTAGACTATTTATGCTTCCGCTGTATTTGGTTAATACTTCTAAACTGCATGGTTTGTTACGTATCCTTTATATATAGTTGTCGTTTGTTGTGACCGTTGACTTGGATCCTGGTATGTCACGCGCCTCGCGGTAATAGAAATAATAATTAGCTAAAAATTAATTAAACGAGAACATACCCTAAAATTATCTACGGCACATTATTGTAGAGTCTCCCTACTCGTACTCCCAAAATGATTATTACAACAGCCAACGGAGTATCGTAGGTTCATGATTCTCTTATACTAGAGTGTTCCGTAAAAGAAAATTAATACTCTAAATGCATACTAAGTGGTTCTATATTTATAGTGGTGACTACTATATTTTCTTACTGCTTCGATGTGGGATGAAGTTTGACATATCTGCGTTCACGCTAGCTTCAATACTTTCTCATAAGTTCAAATGGTTATATTATATTATATTATATGTTTTAATTATATAATTAATTTATCTGCTTAACTCGTTTTTTTCTTATAATTTTTAACATATAACGTTTAATAAACTTAAGAATATACAGCTAAGACAAACATACTTTTCTCTACGTTTTCACCCAAGGTTTACTAAAAACGTAGAGAGGTCAAATATAATATAATATAACATTATTAAATTTCTTATACTAGACAGGACTCGTATAGATATCTCATATTTCAAATAACTATCATATTCGTTTAACAATATATGGTGTGTGTGTGTATATATATATATATAGTAAAAAAATGGGGTGTTACATTAGCTGTCAATTAGCAGGTTGTTAGTCGTTAATATAGTCAAGGATATGATGCAGAAATCTGATCCTTAGTTCCTTCTACCTCTGACTTTCCTTTCCAATAGATTTTGTATGGGGTAATTATAAGAAAATCTGAGGGGGCGGGGGGGGGGGGGGGGGGGGGGGGGCGAGCTCATATTTTATGAGCTGAATTTGTCTTTTGTAAAATTAACATATGAAACTAATAAAGTGACAAATATCTTAACACATGCTCTTAAAATGTTTCATACCGACAAATCAAAAATAGTATTTTCCGTAGCCCTGGCTGGGATCGCGCTGGTCTCTTTATTGAAACGTTCATGCAGACCGATTACCAATGAACTCGTTCCTTGTAAAAATGGATAATATATACCTATTTCATGAACTTCTAAACAGAAATTTTAGCCAAAATTTGGTTTTGGTTATTAAAAATAATTAATTTAATCGAACTCATAATTGATAATATTACAAAATAAACTAAATCAATTAACTGATTAGTTTACAAAACTGATTAACTAATGACTTTAGTTTCAGTTGAGACTAATAACCGAATCATGCACACTCTTAGAAGTGTCTTTATTCTCCGCCGCATCACGCTGGGACACTACTAGTAGATATATAATGTCTTTTCCTGTGACATGGCATGGTAAAACTTACTAATTACATGTATTTTGTCAGTCGGTAAGAGGATAGTAAGTCGGTTATTTACACATATCATTGACTCAATTGAAGGAAAAGGTGGCCAGTACACCAATAATTTATTTTGGGTAAAATGGGACTCAAATTCGTTTCTTAGGATTAATGCACTTTCTTCTCTTTTTAATGTAAGTGGGCCACATGTTCTCTAGTGAGGTCCCAAAGAGAATTCAAGATTTGATAAACATAATCACATAATCTTCCCATGTTTTCTACTATAGATGGATAGTTTCATACGATCAAAACACTATACAATTTGGTTGTCAATGATAAGTTAATTTACAGCCTGTAGGATTTGAATTTACAATCTTTTAATTGTGAAGTACATCAATTAACCACCAGGATATGCCCCTGGACAAAAACATCTTATTTTTTTGAACTTGTGTGCTACTTCTACCATTCAAGCAATTAATTCACAAGTCGTTCACACTTTACCTAATCTTCATCCTACCTAAACTATAAGATTACTAGTGTAACTGAAAATGAGGTGACCGATATATTCAAGGCAATATAATATCATTATTATTAAAGACATGATTACATAATATTCTCCTATAATCATGGAATCTATTTTTAGTCATAATTTGTAACGTTATGTAATAATTCTCCTTCCTTAGTTTTAGCCTTCTCCTTTGCCTTTGCATTCTCCTTTCCATTATTATATTATTGTAAAGCTTTGTACAGGCTATTTAAAAAGCCATTGTAATTACATACTGATATAAGCTTCTTCAATATTATCAATTCATTATATGGTATCTAGAGCCTAAGCAAACTCAAACGAGTCTGGTCCATCTTTCTCCTTTTTTTTCCGATCAAATAACTATGGCGTCTCAATCTATTGTCCAAATCAATGCAGCCACCCACTTCAACACCACCCTAACGCCTGACAACTTCTCAGTTTGGCGAAAACAAGTTCAATCTACGTTAATCGGATTCGACTTGGTTCACTTTGTCACCGGCTCAAAATCGGTACCGGCCGAATTCCTAGACGCCGAGAACACCAAACCGAACCCAGCCTTCTACACTTGGTATCGACAGGACCAAGTCATACTTGCTGCTCTCATTGGCAGTTGCGCACCGACCATTCAACCTCTGATCGCATCAGCCGAGACCTCACAACAGTCTTGGGAACGCCTTTTCTCGAGCTATGCGAACTCATCCCGATCCAGAATCATCTCCTTAAAATCAAAACTTGCATCAAACCGGAAAGGGAACCGTTCCGTTGCGGAGTACCTACGAGATATGAAGAGTATTGCTGACGAACTTGCCTTAGTTCAAAGTCCCGTCACGGATGAGGATCTTATGGTCCACATTTTGCGTCAACTAGGGGAAGATTACAAAACCATTGCAACTTCCCTACGCCTTTTTGACTCCAAGATTACATTTCCTGTCTTGTTTGAGAAGCTAGTTGACTTTGAGCGTGAACTTAGCATTACAACAGTCTCCTCACCTCCAAATCCAATTATGGCTACAGCTAATTACACCCAACGACAACCAAGATCCGGACGACGTGGCAACTATGGAAACTTCAACAACAAATCTGCCCGCAATCAGTGGTCTACCGGTTCTAATTCTTATGGTGGTAATCGTGACAACCGTAACAATCTTTATTGCCAATATTGTCATTTTGCAGGTCATGGAGCGAAAGAATGTAGAAAACTTGCACGGTTTCTAAAAGAAAATCAAGTTACTATGGGAGGTTCAATGACCCAAAACAAAGTCTCACCCACTGCTAATGTCACTACTTCCTCTCACATGTTCGATACCGGCGCCTCTCATCATGTTGATCCCGATCGTGCGTCTCTTCACTCCATATCCGAATATGGAGGTCCGGATGAGATTGTCCTTGGAAATGGTAACACTCTTTCGATCACTCATATTGGTCAAAAATATCTCCAAACGTCAAATGGTTCACTTTCTTTAAAAGATGTCTTATGTGTTCCTCATTTCAAAAATAAATTAATTTCGGTTGCCAAACTATGTAAAACTAACCAAGTTTCTGTGGAATTTTTTCCAACTCATTTCTTTGTCAAGGATCTTCGCACGGGAGCACGTCTAATGCGAGGAGAGAACTATCATTCATTATAATTATATCATTATTATTCCTAACAACGATGTTCATAGAAATATATAACGTTTTAGGAGGGACACCTTACATTTATTTAAAAATTATATTACACATCATTTTATTGCATATAGGCATTTTTCTATGCTTCATATGACTTTACCATATACATAAGAGTATTGCATGGTACATTCATGGGTTGAGGAATCCGAACCTCGGAGAAACATACAGGTTCAGTGGACCATCGAGTTGGATATTAACCGTGGTTCTATATTTTGGGTCTTCGTCTGCATTACTCAACTTAAATGTGAAACAACCTAACATGATTGCAGAAAAGATCCTCATTTGCCTATATGCAAATTCCCGACCCAAACAAGTCCGTGGTCCAGCCTGTGTGTGATCAAGAAAAAGAGGAAACGTTAGAGCATCAAAGTGAACGTTTGGTGCTCATTAACCTTGTTATTGGTTCAAATTGTAAAAAGCATGTATTACTATGATTTAGGATGTATGTATATATTACTTAATATTTACTAAAATGACACAAATTTCATGTTATGGTCAATATATACTACACGTTTCTTCACATTTTATGCAATATAGTCACATTTTAACACAACTAAATGTGTTAATTACACGTACTTGTGGTTTACCAAAAGTAACACCCATAGCGCTAAGGTTTTTAAGAAACAAGTTCATATTTTATGGTTTTAGTTTTTTAATGTCTTTAGGGTTCAAGGATAAATTCTGTTAGTTTTTCTATTTAGTTTAAGTAAAATGACTCTCACCAGTTCAGTTCATATCCTTCAACTATGTTTTTGGTTCCTAGATGAAAATCAACATTACTAATTGTTTACTTTATCATAACTGGTTAAGTCTATAGATTTAAATCTAATGATTAATTGATACAACAATTACCTATTTGATTTAAGAACCACCCTTGTGAATTGCAGTTGCGTCCAGAGTTACAAAGCCGATTAGCCTCTACGTACATGTATATATCATTAACTAAGTCATATCATGGGAGCCTCCCGGGATAGATAAATCTCATATGTTGTGACAAAATGTATGTTACGATGTGGCGTAGAAATTAATGTAATCTTATATGAAAAACAACAATTTTAATAATGCGAATAAGAATGAAAATGTAAATAGAGGATGTACGTTTGGATGAGGAGCGGACGCCGAAACAATCATTGCAGGACGTGATAAATTAAGGCGGTGGTTTTGAAGGTGTAGTTTTTTTAGAAACAACCGGTTTTAACGTATTCTGCTCTAGTTGAAAACAGATGACACATTTATAGTTTCATTTAGTGTAAAGAATTTATTAGAAACTTGTGTATCACACGGGTTAAAACATTTTTTCTTTGTTTTTTTTATTTATTAGTAGGTTAGAAAATTTAAAATTACATGAGGTTGGATCAATAAAATATTAAATACTTTTCAATAAGCGAAAATATAAAAAGAATTAGTAAAAAAAATAAATATTAAATAATTAAGGGATAAAATTAAAATTATGATTTAATAATATTACTTCATATGAGATAGAATTGAGATAACCATAAGATTTTTATTTATTGTATAAAGATAAAAATTATAAAATAAGAAACACTAGGTTAACTAGGTTATTTGTAACATAAATTTTTTGGCGAATATTCATGGGGTCGGGATGACCTTATTAAGTATCATATGTCCACACCCCATTCGTTTTATTATACATAACATAGGGTAGGGATCCTGTTAGAAAATAAGTTTTTGTGAGAAGAAATAAAAGTTGATATGTATGCATCATTTTTTTACTTATTTCATAATATTTTAAAATGTTTTGTCTGGAAAACATCAAACATAATTTTTAGAAGCAAATATGTCTCATACTATTATTGGTTTTTGACTTTTTGGGCTACTACCTATTCAATGTCTATCTTCATAGAACTTCTTTAACATAGTTATTATTGTGCTACGTCGTAGCTTTTAAAAACACGTAGTTGTTTATATGTTTTTAAATAAAAAAAATGATATATGTATTTATATGAATTAAATAGTTATTTTACTCCCTCGTAGCTATTGAAAACACATTTTCTTTATATGTGTATACTAGGTTATTCTTGGGATAGAGAAATGTAATGAGAAGTGATAAAATATATGTTACGATTTAGCATAGAAATTAATGTAAACAACAATTTTAATCATGTGAACAAAATGAAAATGTATATTAAAGAGAGAATGTACGTTTGGATGAGCAGCAGAGGTAGAAGCAAACATTGCCGGACGTGAGGTGGTTTTGAAGGTGTAACTTTTTTAGAAACGATTGGTTTTGATATATTCTGCTCTGGATGAAAAGATAACTCTCTACAGTTTCATTTAGTGTAAAAAATTAATTAAAAACTTCTGTATCGCACATGTTTTAACATTTTATTTATTTATTTATTATTAGGTTAGAAAATTTAGTATTTCATAAGGTTGGATCAATAAAATATTAAATGATTTTTAATAATAAGCGAAAATATAAAAAAATTAGTTAAGAAAATAATTATTAAATAAATAAGAGATAAACATGAAATTATGATTAATAATGTTATTTCATATGACAGAGAATTGAGAGAATACATAGGTAGAATATCCTGTAAGAAAATTGTTTTTTTTAGAGAAATGCGAGAAAGATTAATAATTGATATGTAGTCATCATGTTTTGATTTAGAAATGGTGTTTTGGTTTTTTTGGCTTGAAAAACATTAAACGCAACCATTTACAACAATTTAAAATACAACGCAATGTATTATAGTCGTTAAAATTAAAACACAAATAAAACACACTAGTAAACACTTAAAACACACTGCTTAATGTTTTTGGCATGGTGTTTTACGTTTTAAGCCTAAAATATATTGTTTTCGATTTTTAATTATTATGTTTGGTGTTTTTCTAGGCGAAATAATCCAAAACATCATGAATAAATCCAAAAAATAATGCATACATATCAATTTTTAATTATTCTCACACTTCTCATAAAAACCTATTTTCCTACACGATCTCTACCCCCAAAAGATGCTTATTTATTATATAATAAAGATAAATATTATAATTAATAAAATTCGGTTATATAACCTAAATGTTTTTGAAGGATTTCAAGGGTGGGGATGCTTGACCGAGTGACATGTACCCACCTTAATCGTTTTATTGTATGTATAGATATAGGTTATATATTTTTAAAAATTGATATAACTGTATTTATACAAGACAATTACAATCCTAAAAGAATCCGTTCATTCTCTTTAATAATCATATATGATGCAACATTGGATGACTCTTATTGTTCGCTTTATCATAGAAGTTCATGGCATTACTTTTAGTAACCCAGGTTAAGACTTCTCATAAGGTCGCCAACCTTCAAATTACTACCACACTAACATAGTCTCGTGTTTTGTATTAAAGAAAAGAAAGAAGTTGTACCATTATATTTATGTAAATTGCTAACCTGAAAAGCAGTAAATTTAAAAGGACTCTGTGTGAGGAAGCAACCGTTATCGCCGAGCCATCGTTCTGGTTTAAATTCTTGTGCATTGATACGGTTCACACTTCACAACTCCATGCACCTCTATAATGGCTACGTGAGTAGTTGCAGTAGAGTTAATATTATTTCACTATAATTCATATGTTTGTATTTTGTCTAATTAGGTAGTTATATTTTTATTTTTAGTAGGGATCCACTAACTCCATGATTTCCATATTTTTAGTGGTAGTTGATTATTATTTTCCTATTTAAGTTCTTGTATTTGAATTTTGTGGAAATGAATGAAAAATTATAGAAAGCTTTTGGCTTGATCCCTCTTTTATCTTGTGATTCTTGGAAGTTTTGTAGGTTTTTCTTTGTAAAACCTATCAATTGGTGCTTTCATTGAGCCTTAGCTTCTATGGCTTTGGAAGAACTCAATGACTCCACTATTCTATCTCGATTCACCGATTCGAATCCGGCCCGTTGGCTTTTTGAGGTTGAACAGTTCTATTCCTTGTATGACATTTGTGAGGAAGACCGGTTTGCTTACGTTGTTGAATACTTTGATGATGAACCTTTTTCTTGGTTCAATTCATGGTATCGGGGACCCGAAAACCTCACATGGAAGTCTTTCACCATGGCAATGCTTTATCGTTTCCAGACCACCACCGCGCCGCCACCCGCTTATAATTCGGCTTCTTCAATCCATTGTTCTACCCTTTCCACCAAACCAACAACCCATCGTGAAACAACCATTCCACACATGGAAACTCAAATGGCAATGACCACAAATCTCATCAACGCAGTCACCAAACTTCTCACCATAAGCTCCATTTCCTACACCAAATCCATTCTTGTTCACTCACGTAAGTCTTCTACATATGACTACACTCAAGGCTTTCGTCCACTAAGTTCTCAAAATTATAATTACATGACTTTTCCAAGGGTCGACTCAAATTGGAATCATCAACAACAGCCATCAAGTGGTTTTTTTGCCTCCAACAGTGAATCACTTAAGCCTTTAGAGGATGTAGCGGGACGACGTGAGTGGCGCCCGCCTTGGCGCTACATTAAGACCGAACTGAATGCCACCGGAAGACTACCATGGCTGCATGTTGAGACCACCCAAAATGTGGTTGTTCGACTTGAATGGCGCCTACCTTGGCGTTTTACACTGATCGGTCCAAAGGCTACCGGACGATTCGAATGGAGACCACCTTGGAGATATTCGTGGCGTTACGTGGAGACTGCCCCTAATGCTTTTGTTCGGCTCGAGTGGCGACCGCCATGGGAGAAGTATTTCGTCCTTGAGGACAAGGACATTTTCCAGGGCGCGAGAATTGATACGGTTCACACTTCACAACTCCATGCACCTCTATAATGGCTACGTGGGTAGTTGCAGTAGAGTTAATATTATTTCACTATAATTCATATGTTTGTATTTTGTCTAATTAGGTAGTTATATTTTTATTTTTAGTAGGGATCCACTAACTCCATGATTTCCATATTTTTAGTGGTAGTTGATTATTATTTTCCTATTTAAGTTTTTGTATTTGAATTTTGTGGAAATGAATGAAAAATTATAGAAAGCTTTTGGCTTGATCCCTCTTTTATCTTGTGATTCTTGGAAGTTTTGTAGGTTTTTCTTTGTAAAACCTATCATGCATCATCACCCCATATGAACTTCATCCTCCCCATTGCATATGGCATGTAGTATACCATATCTCCCTTTTTCACAATACAACCATCTGGTAGAATGTCATCTGAAAAGCATATCTTTGGATCCTACAAAATTTTCACAATCGTAGACATGGGTAAAATAACAACTCTTGATTTAATTACCACGTAAATGCATATGCTGTTCTTGTTTGATTTATACATCCTTACATATGTGCGTGTAATTAGTGAATTACTCAACACATGTATCATGTATGCCCAATAGTACATGAAAACACTAAAGATGCTAATCACCAAATATCTCAAGTATAAGAGCATATATTATGTAAAGTATATTTCGTATGTATTTATTTAGTGTGTATAACTGTACTGGGGAGTTGGGGGGGGGGGGGGGGGGGGGGGGTTATTGTGTCAAAGGTAGACCTTGTAACTACCCATGCACACATGTCTTATAATTATACGGTGGTTACAAGAACTTAAGTTCTATAAACAGGGATCAACATGGTTGTAGTGGCGTATCTAGAAGAAAATTTCAAGGGTAGCGGGGAGAAGAAATAATTTTGCTTAGGGGCATCCAGTACATAAAATAGAAAATGTATATGTTTTGAACTAATTTTCCACTTTGATGGCAAATATGAGGGGTAGCACGTGCTACCCCTCCCTCCCACATACATCCGCAACTACATGGTTGTTAACTTGTGAGTTCAAATATTTTTAGAAATTAATTGCAGATATACCAGTGGTAACGCGGGATAGAGTCTTATCGTTTCTGCCAAAGTAGCTTGAAGATATTGCATCTTCTCTAGTGCATCGTCACTCATACGGGCCTCAAAATCCGCAACATTTGTGATCTCTTCTTTCATGTTCATTGCTTTTTTGATATCTTTTGCTACCTTATCTTGAACTTGAGGATGTTTGCAAAGCATGTAAATAAACCAGGTCATAGTAGCCGCTATAGGATCTTTACCAGCAAGTACGTAGTTCATTATTATATCTCGAAAGTACTTCGGATCTCTATTTTCCATCTGCATAAACCTTGATAAAATGTCTTCTCTCGTGTCCTGCAATATCCAAAATGTACTGTTCTAGTTACCAACTATACTTGTATTTCTTGTTTGGGTAACAGAGGTTAATATAAGTATAAGCTTACCGAAAAATCATCCTTTGGCTTCTTCATTTGTTCACTCTTGATCCGTATCACATTATAAACAAACTCATCAACCACTTTAAGATTTTCCTTCAGCTTTGCTTCAGATCCAATATTCAAATACCTCTTCACCGTCCATGTTAAGTCAACAAATCTTTTGCACGTCAACTCATTTGCATCGTCGAATGCACGACTGAATCTAACACCTTCTTCATTTGATCCACTCAAGTTGTCAAGATCAACTCCAAAAGCTACTTTAAATATTGAATCCGCTGTTGCTTTCATGAACAAATCCTATAAGTGCACATATCATAAATGTAATGTTTAGCTAGCTATTGTCCCAATAATCAATGGTGTAACACATCAAATGTTCGTGATAAAGAGCATAAAACTTTACGTTTATATCAACAACTTTGTTGCTCTTTGCTGCTTCTAAAAATATGTCGCCAACTTTTAATGCATTTTTCCTGAAGGTTACACTGCTAAAGTCTCTCAAAACTTTGGTAGAGAACTCATGGCTCGATAACTTCCGCTGTTCTCGCCATTTTTCCCCATCAACTGTGAATATGCCGTCACCCAGAAAATCCTCTAGCAAGTTGTGGACATGCGTTCCCTACAATAATTTGCACGATTGAAATGTCTTGTGTGTGCATGAGCATCCCAAAAATTTTAAACCTTTTATGTAAATAAAGAGAAAAATGCCTACATGCTACACTTAGGCGCGGATACAACATGAAATGAGGGTGGGCCTTTGCCTCCCATTACCCAAGTAAAAAAATCCAAACAAAAGATACAATTAGTAGCCTACATTACTTTTTATTAATGAAAACAAGGTTTTGGGCAGAAATAAAGAACCAATTGGACACAAATGAAGAGTATTAAACAACTTCAACCTCTGTCCAGAGGCTTTTATTAATTATATAAGTTTCTTTAGTCTTACTTCATATTATTTAGTTTTTAAATTAGTTGCTGAAAGCATTTAAGAGTAACTTTTATGTTAATGTTATGTACTTGTTTAATATTTTGAATATAAAGGACATAACCATAGCCATAACGGCAATTAACCATGTTTTCACATATTATTAAAAAGGTATACATTTGGTCTTCTTTGAACAGACCTATATGTATACGACTTGTTTTTGTTCCCGTAACAAAATATCCTGAATCCACCACTGGTTACACTACACTAATAATAATTTATGAAGTTCTAATTATGCAGTCCAAATACCAATTTTTAAACGATGACCGCATTTAAAATCAGGTCAAGTTCTAAACCGATAGACTTTTTTGAGAAATGAGCTTGGTTCGTAATAACATTACTAAAAAACATTATGATAGGTCAGTAAGAAAATTGAAACTAACAGTAGGAGAGTCAAAATGACTTTTCTTGGACCGATTCGATCTTCTTCAAGCAAGTATCGCATTTGTAATGTGATGGTCATCGGTTTGATTTCGATAGTCGGCTTTTCTCTATTTATTTTATTTGATATTTTACATGATCGATAATACATCTTTGAAATAAAAGAATATTGAAAAAATGTGTCTTCCAAAATAAAGCATTGCGATAAGACCCCATACCTAGAGCTAACATTGTATAACCCAATTGAGACATTATGGAATAAAAACATGTAGCAATTACTAAAAATTCTTTTTTAATAGGTAAACTTTCTCTCTGATACGAAATTAGCTATTTAGAGTATGTTGCCTATAAAGGAAAAATAAAGGGAGTTTTTTGGGAACAACCTTGCCATAATTTTCGAAATTGGTCTTGAGGATATACTCCACAATCGCAGGATCGGTTGTATAAATCTCGCCACGAAAAGGGCTAATCATTCTGAAGGTTTTGTACTTTGTCGCGAGATTAGCCATGTAATGGTGCAATCTCTTGAAGTTGATGAGCATATTAAAAACTGTCCCTCCGATCGGATGATACTTCTTCGTTTGGGGTTGACTGTAGATGTAAAGGAAGATCAGCAGAAGAGCTAGAGGTGTGATAACTGGTATGAAGATTGAATTTAAGAGAAAGTTTATGGAAAATGCCATTTTAGAAATGAGAGGGAATGTGTTTGTTTGTTTGATTGATTTAACTTGTGTTTGCGGCTTTCAATTTATAGTGATTAGCGTGGCTAGTAAGTTGATGAATACAACTATTTAAAGCCATGTACGTATACAATATGGGCAAATGGTCATTTACAACAATTAAAAATCCTATAGATGATTTACAACCATCTATATAATACTTTACAACTATCATGCATAGTGTGTGATTTTTTTTAAATATGTGTCTTAATATTTAATAATATTTTGTTTAACATCACGTTACAGGTTTATAGAAAATGGATATTGTGTTAGCTGTTGTATCAAATTGAACCGAGATATAGCAGTATCAACATTTATTTTTATTATTTTGTTTTCTATAGCCTGATACCATATCAATAACGTTCCGAACAACATCCTGATACCTGTATTAATATTTGTGGTTTCTGGTTTCGATAATTTTTCATTTTCACAACTCTGTAAGCGATGACGATAAGCGAATATCGATACGAAAACCGTGACGATTTGAACCGGACAATGAGGTGTTAGAATAAATATAACGTATGTTTATTATATTTATGTTGTGGCCATCATTATCATTTGTATTATATTTATCAATTTCTATAATATCCCGAAATTTATAATAGGTGATTCTTTGATGGACATAATTACCCTTACTAATATTATTAGGGTGTCCGCTGGGTGTTTATAAATACAAAGCTAATCGCCCCCCCCCCCCCCTCCTCACTCTCAATCGTGTGCATAACTCAAGAACACCTAAACCATCAGAACAATATACCCTAAATAGAAGCCGACCATACTGACAAAGTGTCGTCTTCCATCTCTCTTGCAATTACTAGATTCACTGGCTAATCAGGTATTTATTTATTATTATCATTGTTTTCATTACTTACAATCAGAAATGATCAATATGTGGTACCAGAGTATGTTGCTCAAATCAGTTCTGATTATTTCCATTAGATCTGGAATTAAATCGGAAAATTGTTTTGATAAAACCTGATAATGGAGTTCACGAGTTCCAAGTTTGATTTATGGTTGATAATGAAGTTTTGTTTTAGAAAACCGTGTTCTTGATCTCATAAATTCGAGATTTTGATGTTATATCTTTTCCAAATCTTTTTATAAACTTTCATGTTAAAAGATTTCGATTCCAGATTAGTGACTTATGTTTATTAGTTTAAATTTTTTTGGAGATGTTCATTAAGAACACCATAAAATTCCAAAACTTATCTTATGTTTTGGTTTGAAATCGGTTCAATCATGTTTCCAAAATTTCGGGCATTATAATTAATATCTCAAAGTTTTTTAATATCTAAAATCTTTTTGAAATCATAACCGATAAAAGGATGGATTTTGAAATCCCCATAGCCACTTAGTTCGTTTTAAGAAAATATGGTTTTAACGTTTAACCAAAAAGCTAAAATATGTTGCGGAAGCTTAAATCAAACATAACCATTTAAGTTCATGCGCAAAACAACGCGCCCATAATAAAACCAATGAATGTAAAGCAAAGTATAAGTTTAAGAATGTTCATAGCCCATTACACAATGATGCATGTCCTAATGTGCTCCGAACCTAGAAACCTACAAAAACATGCTATCGTGTGTCAACATAAAGTTGGTGAGTTCATGAAGTAAGGTAAGTAAAAGTGTAGGTTTTCCAAACCAAGAACAGTAACCAGTAACCACTAGTTCAGCATATGCCAAGGGTAACTAACCCATTCATGATAACTACACAGTAAAAGTACCGAACAGCTATTTAAACGATGCACTCACCCCGCGAGCTGGTTTTTGTCTCCCATATAGCCTATCTGTAAGTGCATTATTCATGTATGTCCCACTCTTAGCTAACACGTGAGTCGTCGGGTCACCAATGGGATGTCGGGTCTTGTACAGTTGGTTAGTCTAACAGTCAACGTGTTTTCAAACGAACCTGGTTATGGTCTGGACATTTAGGGACTAACTAACCTACGGGTTATTAGTCTAAGCACTTGTAACTGTCATATGTTAGGTCGCCGCTTTACGGGGCTAGCATAGCTTGCCGATCTTAATCATATTCGAAGTAACGCAACCTAAGGTGAGTTCACGGCCCCACTTTAACTGGTTTTACTTTTGGGGGAGAAAATATACGCCTAGCTAGCGTACTTTGGTTTACATATTTGCATAGTATGGACAGGGTGAACTTGGTACTTTTATTACAAACCTGTGAACTCACCGGCATTTTGTGCTGACATAACTTTTGGCATGTTTTTCTCAGGTCGCTAAGGTAGCATTCCAGGACTAGGGCGCACGTGTCTGCACGACGTCTAGTTTAGGATTCATGTTTTCGTATGATTGAACGATTTGAATTACTTTTGGATTTTGGTTTGTAAACAAAGCTTCCGCTACTGTTTAATGGTTTTAAACTTATGTTTTTAAATATGCATGTGTTCATATAGTGTTGTTTATTGTGACCGTTGACTTGGATCTTGGTTTGTCACGCGCCTCGCGGTAAAACCCCGCAGGTGGAATTTGAGGGTGTGACAGATTGGTATCAGAGCCAATGGTTATAGTGAACTAGGACTGCATGTAGAGTCTAGACTATAGCCGAGTCGCACACACACTAGACGGTCACATGGTAGTAGACGTCATAGTGGGTAACATATGGGCTTGTCGGGGTGTCTTTAAATCATCAAACTCTTTGTGTTACATCATCCACTCTTCTGCGTATTAGGCTGCTATTTCCTTAGGCAGTGTGGTGTATTGGAGTGACTTGTGTACTTTTGAGATCTGTCCAAGGCTCGGACATCTCCCCTTCGTACTCCAATAAACACACTCGCCCCTGAACTGCCGTGACATTTATGTCATTACGGTGTACGGCTAAGCATCCGTGTCCGGTGACTTGAACTTTAAACTAGGATAACACTAGGAGGACCATGTAGAGCGGTTTATCATTTCGGGTGCACACGAAATCATAAACCGAAATGCATGAAAGCCCTAGTGAGCTCTGGGTTTGAATGGATGGTCCTGGATTGGATCTAGCTTTGATTATGTGAACACCAGTGGTTGTCACTAGCTGAGGATCTGAACTTTTCCTCGCTCTTGTTGCCAGAATCATGTCTGGAGTTCGCGGTGGACGTAGAGGCGGTGGTCGTACCGGTGGATGCGATGGTGGCGGTGGTCGTGGAGGTGTGAACCTAACCCAGGAGGATCTGTACAACTTGCTACAGGCTGCATTTCAGGTAGGACACAATGCCCATGGCGGTAAGTTGATCCTATCAGCTTTGCCTCGCTGTGAGCATGGTATCTTTCTTTTGTGGTTTTCTTACGTGTTTCGTTTCAGGTGGTGTTGTTAATCCACCCCCAGTTATGTGCACGTACAAGATGTTTCGGGACTGTAAGCCCCATGATTTCTCTGGCACCGAGGGGGCTGTGGGCTTGCTCAAGTGGCTGGAGAAGGTGGAGTCGGTGTTCTTGATGTGTAACTGTCTTCCTGAGGATCGAGTCAAGTATGCTGCCACGCTCTTCCAGGATGTTGCTTTGACCTGGTGGAACTCTACTACTCGGAACATGGGTTTGGGGGAAGCTTACGCCATGCCATGGGAGAATTTCGTTCAGCTTTTGAAGAGGGAGTACTGTCCCAGGGAAGAGATCCAGAAGTTGGAACATGAGGTTTGGAACCTCAAGATGGTTGGGTCAGAAATTGAAGAGTACACTGTGAGGCGTAATGAGTTGGCGGTGCTGTGTCCTGATTTGCACGTACCAGAATACAGGAGGATCGAGCACTACATTTCGGGGTTAGTACCAGAGATAGCAGGGTTGGTGGCCGCGGGAAATCTTCCTACTTATGCAGATGTGGTTCGGTCGGCTCATAGGATGACTAATCTGAAGGTGAATGAGGCTATTCTGCCTGCCCGTGGTGCGACTGTCAAAGCTCCGGAGAGTAACAAGCGCAAGTGGGATAATGTTGGTAAGGGTTCAGCATCAGCTCCGTCACAGCAGGGTAAGAAGTATGATGTTGGGGGTTCTTCTTCTTCGGGCTCTAAACAGGGTGGTTATGCTGGGAAACTTCCAAAGTGCAACAAGTGTGAACGACATCATCAGGGGAACTGCGACCGTGCTCATTGTCATCGCTGCCAGCAGATTGGGCATTTTGCTAAGGATTGTAGGGTGAATCTTTCGTCTTCTCAGGGTCGTACTGTTGTCCCTACTCCTGCTGCTCAGGGGACTTCGGGGAAACAAGGTTGTTTTAATTGTGGTGAGGCTGGTCATTTCAAGAGGGACTGCCCGAAACTGAAGTAGGGCGGGGATGTGAAGAACGGGAACGGTAACGGGAACAGTGGGGGCGGTGGCAGGAACACACGCACCTTTGTCATTAGAGCCGTGGAGGCTAAACAGGATCCCGACACAGTTACCGGTACGTTCCTTCTCAATAATCGCTCTGTTACTGTTTTGTTTGATTCTGGTGCCGATAAAAGTTTCATATCTTTGGAAGTTAGCCGATTGTTAGATATAGTGCCCGTTCCCTTAGAGGCTAAGTATTTGATCGAGTTGGCTGACGGTAAGAAGATTGAGGCAACTTGTGTCCTTCGGGAGTGTCACCTAGAGTTGTCGGGTTTGTCTTTCCCCATCGACCTTATGCCTGTACCCTTGGGTAGTTTTGATGTCGTTGTAGGCATGGATTGGTTATCGTTGTATCGTGCGGAGATCGTTTGTTTCGAAAATGTTATTCGAATTCCTCTCCCGGATGGAGAATTTCTTTCGGTACATGGTGAAAATAGCGGTGCTCCGCTAAGTCTCATCTCCAGCATGAAAGCCCTTAAGTATCTTCGTAAGGGTTATTCGGCCGTTTTGGCGCTTCTTTCTGTTCCCTCTACCGATGAGAAGAAGATCGAGGGTATCCCTGTGGTTCGCGAATTCCCTGATGTTTTTCCCGATGATCTACCTGGTCTTCCTCTCCATCGTCAGGTTGAGTTCGGTATTGATCTTGTACCGGGCGCTGCTCCTATTGCTCGAGCCCCCTACCGTCTTGCACCTCCCGAGATGCAGGAATTATCTAGCCAGTTGCAGGAACTCTTGGATAAGGGTTTCATCAGACCGAGTTCTTCCCCTTGGGGAGCCCCGATTTTGTTCGTGGAGAAGAAGGATGGGAGCCTTCGGATGTGTGTGGATTACAGAGAGCTGAACAAGGTGACCATCAAGAACCGTTATCCTCTTCCTCGCATTGATGATCTCTTTGACCAGCTCCAGGGTTCTAGCTACTACTCCAAGATCGACTTAAGGTCCAGCTACCACCAGTTGCGCGTACAGGAAGCTGATATTGCGAAGACTGCCTTTCGTACACGTTATGGCCATTTCGAGTTCTTGGTCATGCCTTTCGGTCTCACTAACGCACCGGCGGTTTTCATGGATTTGATGAACCGCGTGTGCAAACCTTATCTTGATAAGTTCGTCATCGTGTTTATTGATGACATCCTGGTTTACTCCAAGAAAAAAGCTGAACATGCGGAACACTTGCGTTTAGTTTTGGAACTTTTGCGACGGGAACAGCTTTATGCTAAGTTCTCGAAGTGTGACTTTTGGTTACGCGAAGTTCAATTCCTAGGACATGTGGTTAATGAACTAGGGATTCATGTCGATCCGACTAAGATCGAAGCAATTAAAGACTGGGCAGCACCAAAGACGCCATCTGAGGTGCGGCAATTCCTAGGTCTTGCGGGTTACTACCGTCATTTCATTCAAGGGTTTTCGAAGATCGCTCAACCCCTCACCTCTCTTACTCAAAAGGACAGAAAATTCGACTGGGGTGAACCGCAAGAATCAGCGTTCCAAAAGCTGAAGTCCAAACTCTGTTCTGCTCCTATTCTATCCTTGCCTGAGGGCACTGAGGACTTCGTTCTTTACTGTGATGCTTCGATTCGGGGTCTCGGTTGCGTGTTAATGCAACGCGAGAAAGTGATTGCCTACGCTTCTCGTCAACTCAAGGTTCACGAAAGGAACTATACCACCCATGACTTGGAGTTAGGTGCAGTGGTGTTCGCGTTGAAAATTTGGAGGCATTACTTGTACGGTACCAAATGCACCATCTACACCGATCACAAGAGTCTCCAGCATATTTTCGACCAACAACACCTGAATATGCGACAGCGTCGCTGGGTTGAACTTCTGAACGACTATGACTGCGCCATTAAGTACCATCCTGGCAAGGAGAATGTGGTGGCAGACGCCTTGAGCAGGAAGGAATCAGCAAACCCTCGTCGCGTTCGGGCGTTGCAACTCACTATCCACTCTTCTCTCCCTGACCAAATCCGTTCTGCGCAGCTAGAAGCTTTGAAGGAGGAAAACCTTAAAGCTAAGACCATGCACGGTGCTGATAAGCACCTCGAGCAAAGGCCTGACGGCTTGCATTATTCGGGGGATTGCGGGAGCTTGTCTTGGATGAAGCTCACAAATCCCGGTATTCTATCCACCCTGGCTCGGACAAGATGTACCAAGATCTAAAGGTACTCTACTGGTGGCCAAACATGAAGGCTGACATAGCCTCCTAAGTGAGCAAATGCTTGACCTGTGCCAAGGTCAAGGTGGAGTATCAGAAGCCTTCTGGGGAACTATTGAGGGTCAAAAAGGAATGTGAAGAGTACTTCTGGGATTTTTGTTGTGTCTAACGCTGGTTGTAGTTTGTGCAGTTTTTATAAATTTTTTCTGCAGGATCAAATACAACAGGTGCACTACTCAAGATTCATTGACAGAGTGTATAGATTGAACAAGACCCAAAGCTGAACATCTAGATCACCAGAACAACAGAAACTAGTCAGAGATTGTAAAAGAAATGACTGAAGATCGAAGAATTCGAGATTGATTTATGTCTTCATTTCTGGACCAACAAATGACAAAGCCAAGATATCTTGAGTCTGTCTGAGATTTCAAAGCTTACTAAAGAGAGAGGCGAGAATCTCGACAAAAACGTGCATGAAGATGGAATGTTTTCAAGTCATTCAAGATGATGAGATCAAAACTTGAAGAATTGATAACTTTCTGATTTGGTACATCACTAGCTAGGTCCAAGGGGGAGATTGTAAGTGCATTATTCATGTATGTCCCCAGCTAGTAATTCAGTTCTAAATGTCGAAGGTTCAAATAATCAGAAAACGACCAAGATTATGAATAGGTTGAGTATTAGAAGACACATTCGAACCCACGGGGGGTCGAATGTAGTTCAACACAGGTCGAAGGAAGATTGATAGATAGAGAAGGTTTCATTCGTACCCACGAGGGGTCGAATGAACACATTCGACCTCATGAAAGGGGCGAATGTGGAAGGCTATAAATAGGGAAAAGTTAGTTTGTTTTGAAGAGTTAGTTATCATTTGAGCTTTTCTCTAGTTTGTTTGTGTGTGATATTCTCTGTATTAGGTCTAGGATTTCATCTGTAATATTCTTGATTTGATCTAATACAAAGAGTAAAGTTGTGGAAATTGCTCGGTGATTCGTTATCTTTTTTCATCACGATCGTTACGGTTTATTTCTGAATCATTTTGCATGACCGGGGGGGATTCCGCACCCTACGGTTGGTATTCGTGAGATCACGGTTCGTGATTACGATCTTAAACGAATTCTCACTATCAACAATGATCAAGTCTAAGGTCATAGTTCACTCCCGGATCCTAGCACAGTGTGAGGTTTGCCAAACCTAATAGCGCTATCAACTAATTCCCCGCTTGCCATTACCCGTCAACTCATTCGGTATAGTGAAGGACTTCCGTGATAGTGTGAAGTTTAGTTCATCAAGGACAAAAGGTGTGAAACTAGTAAAATGCGATTCCTCCCAGGAATAAGTGTATCTCAACTCGAGATAGAATAAGCAAAACCCGATTCCTCCCAGGAATCAACCCATCCCAAAACCCGGGATAAAACAGTAGCCCCAAGCCTGGACTAGAAAAGTTAAGTAAGATGTCTCCCCGAGACGCATGCTTTTGAGAAAATGAGTAGTGAAATTGACCTTAAGTTGCAAAACCTAAATCAAATTCCACAAGTAATAGGAACTCGCTATCGATTCCCTATTATATGTGTCACTACGTGAGTTCATGTGCATACACAACGCATAATAAGACTCGTTTGTCCAAGATATCCAATGATGTGAAAAGTTGTTTAAGTGACACTATCGTAACTACGTGTACAAGTAACCCTACGAACCCGTTGGTGAATATCATGTTTGCATGTTATCATATACTTCATATACGATACACACAAGCATACACATAAGTTCAAGTCATAACCAAGTCAACCTTTAAATAAGCTCGTATGCATATAAGTCATAATCTGCGTTTATGGGGTAGATTACGCGCTGTCAAAATGATTTTATGAAAAATACTTACGCAACATATTAGACTCTAAAACTTTTACTAAACATCGCTATATGTTCAATTATTGTTTCACTGTTTTTGTTTCATGACAAAACCACATTGAAAAATTATGAAAAATCATTTACTACAGCTAGGTTCTGTAAACATTCATATCAGGTCAGTTTACGAGAAAATTTCTTCAAAATCGTGTATTCATACAAACGGGATGAATCCTATTAGAAAAGTCGAGTTATTCATGTGTCTATATACTGGCCAAAATTAGTAACCTAAACCTTTGTAAAACTCTAGTTACCGCCGTTTAAAGTTGACCCAAAATATTAATCCGAAAATCAATTTAGACCCATATTTGTATAAAATTCCAAAAACATATCAAACCATAACCAAAACGCACAATCTTACACATTCTGGAAAGCTAAGATCACGTATAACATGTTCAAATGAAGAAACAATCAAAACAAACAGTTAAGGTCACATTACATTCCCTACAAGTCACATCATACAATCTGTCCGTTTTTAATCATTTTAGAATCTCATCATTAACAAACCCTATGATTATATTATCGCAAAAATACTAACATGAACACATAACATAACATGTTTATAACATTTACCAGTCCCAACATGCAAGTTCCATCATGAATATTATCTTCTAATAACCCTAGATCAACTAAAACTCATGAACATGCAAGATCCATACATTACACAACATAATAAAACATAACACCTTATTAATCATGACTTAATCTTTAGAGAACTCATGTTTTTGTTACAAAAGACTCACATCAGATCTGAAAAAACTTGTATTGTTGTTTAAAAACATAAAGGAAGTGATTAAAACATGTTTTGGAATCAAAGTTATGCCTAGTGCACTTCAAACAATCAAACCGAACAAGCTTAAGCCTCCCGAATGGTGTTCTTGAGCCAAAGCAGGTGTATGAATGTTATTATTTTCGTTTGAGGTGTTTGGAGGCAGATTAGAGTTGTTATAATGTTGAAAAGTAGGTTAAAACTTGTTTAAATAAGATATTAACCGACTTGGGCTCGTCAGACATGTCCTCGCGGTCTGCGGAGGACTTTCTGTCCTCTCCGCGATCCGTGGGGGAACATTGTTTCACAACTTTTATTTTCTTTTCCTTTTATTACTAAAGACTTATCAATATTAATAACCTTAATATTAATAATCCACAATACACACAAGATGTTCATATTACAACTTCGGGTCCCAGCCCGTCCCATCTCGTCCCCGTTACCGACACGTTAAGGTTTAATCATGTAAATTCACATAGTCACGTATTAACACATAGATTCATATACGTATAATCACAATAGTTATATTTCATCAATTCACCAACGTTCAAGGTTCAAGACTCATGTATACGATCTACAAATTCTCCGAATTACCATTTATGCAGTTATTAACTATAACCGTCTACGTAGTCCGGTAATTCCCCGAATTACCGTTCTGTGCAGTTATTAACCTATAAATGTGTAGCTTGCGACTGAATTTACTAATCCTAGTCAAGTGCAATGCCATAAACTATTGTGTAATTTAACTAGAGTTAGGTTAAAATATTAACGTGAAAATGTGGGGTGTCACAATCTCGACCCAAACCAGCCCAACGCCAAACAAAGCGTCTCTATCGACTTGGCCCCATGCCGATCCCAACGTCTTGGCTAAACTTAACCGATGCCGACATGTCACACCCCGCCAAGGCGGAAACACGAGATGTAACGACCGAAATGTTTTCAAGCACAAGGTTCAAGCAATTACAATAATTTATTTCAAAATAGTACCACCGTGTAGATGAACATTGTCATTGATTATTTAAAAACGTCACCATGGCATTAACAAAAGAGAATACGTGTCTATTACTCTCACGACTAAATAAAAATAGGACAATAAGATGAAACCATCGTAGTGGTACCACACAGTGCTTGCTCGATCCTCTCCCTCAAATCCCTGTGGCCCTCCATCTAGTTACCTAAAACACATGCATAACGAGTTTTGTCAACAATAATGTTGGTGAGTTCATGGGTTTTGTTTGTGATGAGAAAAACCAACGTGCAATTTGTGTAATGACCAATCATATGCTAGCTAGGCAAATGATCACTGTGCGAACCATGAGTCCTGTAACCAAACCTCTTGACTGTTGTGCCTGGCGCATTGTATACTAAAATACAACGTATGTATCATAGAATACTAACACTCTTTTACATGTGGCAGGTTAGAGCGACTAACCAAGAGTGGGGGTGTAAACCCAATAGATCTATTAAAGTGTTCCATGGCTAGATGTTTAGCTAATGGTTACAGTGAACGATGTACGAGGACTAATGAGCTCCTGAAGCAAAATGTCTCATGTTCCACATGGCAGTCATGATAGAATGTACACACACTTGAAAATGATACAAGTGTTGATGCATGTATTTCCCTCAAAATGAATAATAGTAAAAAGGGGCCATGAAAACTCACCTGATAGTAGTGTAGGTGGTCTAGGAAAAACTGTAGGTGATCACCGTCCTGACAAATGTTGCCCTATGATCATTATGGACATGGAAAGTGGTCTAGGCTTGTTTATCGTACAATTTTTTCACCCAACATTTGTGATTTTGGTTATTGTGTGATTGATTTGTGATAGATAAGTATCTTAACATATGTTTAGACCTTTATATTATACAATTTGGGGTTAACACATGCTTCGGCCTAGCTTAACACGTGTTAGCTCATGGTAGCCAATGTGTTCTTATGGTGTAAAGGATAATGCCGATTGTCTAGTGAACCATCATGGTTGTTTTAAGCTTGTACGATTCTTGGAGGGTTAGATCATGACATATTGTAAGCTTTGTAACTAGTTTAAGCTTCGATTATTACGTTTCTTAACCTTAGCTTTAAACATAAGCCAAGTAGGCATTAGACTAATGAAACACGAAGTGATCTAAGTTGTATATGGTTCTAAAACATAATTCGACTATTCTTGATCATAGTAAAGCCGATTATAGAGTTGTTAAAGCAAGATCACATGAACAAATGCTAGTACTAAGACAATGTTCCTAAGATTTATACATCTAAAAGCATTGTTTTGAAAGCTATTCTTTTACGAGATGTTATGTGCCTAATCATGGTGTCCTAGAGCCGAATGTTGGATCTAACAAGATTGTGTATAGAAAGAAAGAAGCTTAGAGAGTAATGTGTCTTACCTAGAATGACTCGAAGCTAGAGAGTCTTGTGTTTGGCTCCCTTGGTTCTTGATGGCTTCGGCTTGGTATCCAAGTGTTTGGCCGATGAGTGTGAGTAAGAGAGAGTGGGTGTTTGTGTTGAGAGTTGGTGCAAGGAATGAGGGTGAGGGTGGAGGTCCTTATTTCAGGGTTCTAGTGTGTATATGACAAAAAATTTGTGGCATCCTCATGCTTCTGGGCCGAAACAAGGAGTTAGAGAAGTTTCATGGATTCTTGCAAAGTTAATGGATGGAAAGACTAATCATGAAAGGGAAAGGTTGACATTGCTAGCTTGTTAGTTAGTTTTTGGCTTATACCTATTTACATGCAAGTTCTATGTCTACTTGTTGACTCTAGTTGATCTATACTCATAGGGTGGAGGTTTCATTGAACTATCACTATCTTGTTTCCTTTCTTGGGGGCCGAATTCTAGTCATGGTAGTGTGGACTTGATAGTGACTTTTCTTAGTACATTCTTGTAGTAGTTGATTGTTCCAAGGGTCCTAGGTTGTCTTAGTGATAGTGATGTGTGCTTGTTCATGTTAGCCGATCCTAGGGAGGTGTTTTCGGGTAAGGAGGAAGTAAGGGGAAGGACGGTAGCCTAAGCATAGACCCTATTTTGGTATAAGAAGTTGTTTTGTCTCTATTACTGGGCATGTGATGGATTAGAGTTTGTTTTTACATACTACCAATCATGTTTAAGCATGTGTGGCTATTCCTTTGGCTTGGTTTCTCTTACGCCGATTTCTTTGTAGTGTCTAGTGATTGATATGTACCTTGTGTAGTGTTCTAGGGTGTTTGTTATTACATGGATGGGTATGAACCTTCGGCCGATCAAATAGAACAAGAGAGGTATCCCATGAGGTCTTTGGATGTTTATATGAGCTTTATGTGCAAGCCTAGTGTATGTGAACATGATCCATGGATCCCTATGATTAAGATAGCTCTATTATGATCCTAGACTCAACATTTTTCATGAATTAATAGTCCTACACATGTTAATAGTGTTGTGGATGTACGTTCTGTCCCTCATGTAACCTCTAGTGCCCGGTGATATAGGAATATCATTTAGTCTAGAATTGGTAATAATTGGTTAAGTTCTAGGCCTTTGGATGATGATATTAACATGTATTTTGTTTCATAGTTATCACGTATTTGCTAAGTGATATCCCATGGTGTTTCTTGTGTTCACTTTCGTGTGTTAATAGCAAATTATCATGTGTTAGAGCATAATAACCTCATGTAAGGTTTGTGGTGATTATTGTTCGGGTGTTGTATGATTAAACAAGTGCCAAATTGTTGAGTTTTCTGATTAACTCTTGGCTTTACTAGACTGGGGGGGGGTATACTGTATGAAAAACTATCTAGATATGCACATGTAGTAAGCAATAACTGAACTATGTACGAATGTTGACCTGGTTTGTTGACTATTGTCACATTCTCCCCTTGTTTTGCGAATTTCATCCTTGAAATCGAGTTTCCCTACTAGTTTCGGTAGTATTACGGAAGAGAGCTAGGTACTTGTGTCTCATCTGGTCTTCGCGTTCCCATGTAAACTCGGGACCACGCTTTGTATTCCATCTGACTTTCACAAGTTTAGTGCGGCTCCTTCTCAACTTCTGGACTTTCCAATCAGTCACCTCGATTGGTTCATCGACAAAACGGAGTTGGTCATCGATGTGAATTTCGTAGGGAGGAATGATCAAAGACTCGTCGGACAGACATTTCTTAAGGTTGGATACATGGAAGGTGTCGTGGACACCGCTTAGTTTTTCGGGAAACTTAAGCTTATATGCCACTGGACCAACCCTAGAAAGTATCTCGAATGGACAAATGTATCAGGGATTAAGTTTTCCGCGCTTGCCAAATCGTGGTACACCCTTCCAGGGTGAGACTTTTAAGAGTACCTTATCGCCGACCTAAAACTCGAGGAATTTGCGGTGGTGATCGGCGTAGCTCTTTTGACGATCTCGAGCATCATTCAAGCGATCACGGATCTGAAAGATCTTGTCGGTGGTCTCTTGAATAAGCTTGGGGCCAGTCAAGTATTTGTCTCCAACTTCTGCCCAACACAGAGGAGATCTACACTTACGACCATACAAGGCTTCGAATGGCACAACCTTGATACTGGTATGGTTACTGTTATTGTAAGAAAACTCGACCAATGGCAGGTGGGAATCCCAATTTCCTCCGAAATCGATTGCACAAGCTCGAAGCATGTCCTCCAATGTCTGGATTATGCGCTCACTCTGTCCATCCGTTTGAGGATGATAGGCGGTGCTCATGTCTGAACAAGAGCCTAAAGCGTCCATCAGTGTTTTCCAGAATCGGGAAGTGAATCGACTATCTCGGTCGGAAATGATTGCAACAGGCACTCCATGCCTAGTTACAATCTCCTTGATATGGCAAGAAATGCGCGGATTTGGTCAGTCTGTCGACAATTACCCAGATCATATCGTGACCACTCGACGTCTTGGGTAGCCTAGTGATAAAGTCCACAGAAATCTGTTCCCATTTCCAAACAGGAATGTCTGGTTGCTGAAGCAGACCAGATGGTTTCTGATACTCTGCCTTGACCTTTGAACAGGTAAGACACCGGCTGACGTACATAGTGATTTCACCTTTCAGGTTGGGCCCCAGTAAAGTTCCTTCACATCTTTGTACATCTTGTCAGTGCCAGGATGAACCGAGTATCTAGACCTATGGGCTTCGTCTAAGATTAGGTTGCGTAATCCACCAAATCGTGGCACCCAGATCCGGTTGGCAAAGTAAACTATGCCGTCAGACCTTGGTTCCAACAGATTCACCATCTTGAATAACGATTCACTCTTTAGGTTCTCACCTTTCAGAGCTTCCTGCTGAGTCTCGCGAATACGGGTAGTGAGATTCGTATGGATAGTCAGACCTAATGCGCACACGCAGGGTCTTAACTCGTTCCTTACGACTTAACGCATCAGCCACAACGTTTCCCTTGCCCGGATGGTATTTAAGCTCACAGTCGTAATCGTTCAGCAATTCAACCCATCTGCGTTGCTACATGTTCAGCTCTTTCTGATTAAAGATGTGTTGTATGCTCTTGTGATCGGTGAAGATGGTGCACTTGGTGCCGTACAGGTAATGTCTCCAAATCTTGAGAGCAAAGATTATTGCACTTAGTTCTAGGTCATGTGTCGTATAGTTCTTCTCATGAACTTTGAGCTGTCGGGATGCATACGCAATGACCTTACACCTTTGCATGAGTACACATCCAAGACCTTGATGCGAAGCATCACAATAGACTACGAAATCATCAGTGCCTTCCGGAAGGGAAAGGATTGTAGCACCGCACAAACTGTCCTTCAACACTTGGAACGCATTCTCCTGCTTGACTCCCCAATCGAACTTCTTGTCTTTTTGTGTCAAGACAGTTAGTGGTTGGGCAATCTTAGAGAAGTTCTCGATGAATCGTCGATAGTAACCAGCTAATCCCAAAAATTGTTGCACCTCGGTGGGTGTCTTAGGCATAGCCCAATCCTTGATTGCTTCAATTTTAGCAGGATCGACTTGTATACCCTTCTCGTTCACAACGTGACCGATGAAATGGACTTCTCGAATCAAGAACTCACATTTCGAGAATTTGGCGAATAGTCTTACGTTCTTGAGCAACTCTAGAATCAACCTCAAATGTTGTTCGTGCTCTCCTTGAGTACGCGAGTAGATCCGGATGTCATCTATGAAGACAATAACGAACTTGTCTAAATAGGGTTTGCAGACGCGGTTCATAAGGTCCATGAAAATGGCAGGTGCATTTGTCAACCCAATTGGCATGACTAAGAATTCGTAATGTTCGTAACGAGTTCGAAATGCCGTCTTCGGGATATCGTCTTCCTGAATCCGCAACTAGTGGTATCCTGATCGCAGACCGATCTTCGAGTAGTAGCTGGATCCTTGCAACTGGTCGAACAAATCGTCGATCCTTGGGAGCGGATACTTGTTCTTGATCGTCAACTTGTTCAGCTCCCGGTAGCCAATACACATGCGGAAACTTCCGTCTTTCTTCTTCACGAACAGAATTGGCGCTCCCCACAGGGAAAAGCTCGGACGAATGAAGCCTTTGTCCAACAACTCCTGGAGTTAGTTAGATAGTTCCCGCATCTTGGATGGTGCTAGCCGGTACGGAGTGCGGGCTACTGGGGCAGCTCCCGGGACAAGATCAATGCGAAACTCGATCTGTCGCGATGGTGGCAACCCTGGTAAGTCATCGGGTAAAACTTCAGGATAGTCTCGCACCACTCGGATGTCCACAAGCTTCCGTTCTCTGTCCTTTGGTTCAACGACGTGTGCCAGGAATGCAACACAACCTTTTCGTAAACACTTTTGCGCCTTGATGTAGGATATAACTCGAAGAGAGGGTACACTCTGCCTTCCTCGTATCGATAGGGTTTTACCATTTGACAAGGGGATTCGAACCAACTTCTCGTGACAGACTATCTCTGCACGATGTTTGGATAACCAATCCATGCCGATGACTACATCGAAACATCCCAATTGGATAGGCAGTAAATCGATATGGAAATCATGGCCGTCAAGCATTAAAACACAACCCTTAACGATGTCCTCAGACGAAATTAACTTACCATTAGCTAACTCTATGGTATATCGGGTATCAAACTTACTAGATTCTAATCCTAGAGATTTCTTAAAGTCGGTGGATACAAAACTAAAATCTGCGCCTGAGTTAAAGAGTACCGAAGCGAATTGGTTGCTAAGGAGAAATGTACCCGTAACTACATTAGGATCATCGTGTGCTTCGTTGGCTCCCAACACGAAAGCTCTGCCGCGGGCCTGATCCTTGACTTTGGGACAATCCTTTTGGAAATGCCCAGTTGCACCACATTCAAAGCACTCGTTCTTGGAAGGAGGAGTGTTTGTGGTTTTGACCTTACAGTTAGCGGTTGAGTGACCACGACGATTACAATTCTTGCACAAGATACTGTCACAGGTGCCTATGTGATGGTAATTGCACTTACTACAGTGAGGATGGGGCCCGTTGTACTGGGGCTTGGGTTCCTCAACTACTGTAGCAGCAATAACTTTCACGGCATCTTGTGGCTTGTGAGAAGAGTTTCTGCCTTTCCGGTGGTTGGAACGTTTGCGCTTGTTCCCGAAATTCTTAGTGGGAACTGAAACCTTCTGGTTCAATGAACCCATGCGAACAGCGTCGTCGGTCAAACTCTGAGCTAGGGTAACCGCAGCCTGGATAGTGGATGGCGCCGATGCGGTAACCATACTGCGAATCTTGGGTGATAGACCCCAGATATACCTCTCTACTCTGTACTCGGGCGTGACCATGTGTGGGACTAGTCAAGAGAGTTCACGAAAACGAGTGGTATATGCAGTTACGTTAGCATCCACCATGGTAAGATTCCATAACTCGGCTTCCAGCTTCTGGAGTTCACTCCTAGGACAGTACTTCTCCATGAGCATTGCTTTGAGATCGGCCCAAGTGAGATTGTATGCCGCTTCTCTGCCCAAGGTTTGTACCTGTAGATTCCACCAAGTGAGGGCTTCATCCTGAAAAGTACAACTGGAGTACTTCACCTTTTGTTCCTCAGAGCAACCGCTAATATCGAGGATTGATTCGGTCTTCTCTATCCATCGGACAATTCCTACAGCACCCTCATTACCACGAAAGGTCCATGGTTTGCATGCCATGAAGGTTTTGTATGAACAGCCATGGATAAAGTTCTTGGATTCGTGATCTATTTCACTTCCTCTACGATGACCGAAACCTCCCGAACCTCCACTAGAGTCAGCCCGAGCTGCATCGTGTTGAGCAATTGCTGCAGCAATCACTCTGGCTAACTCAGCGGGTGTGGTCGGTAGGGGTTCGCCTGTGGTGGTCCGTGCTGACTGTCGGGTAGGCATAGCTAAGAAGAGAACATAATAAACATAAGAGATGCATAGTCACATATAATCATATATCAACCAACACAAGCATACATAAGTCAAGCTAGATTAATATAACAACACATCATAATCACATACATAACTCCCAAAAAGCAGTTAAGTTTTAGTACAAAATGGGCAGTCGAACCGCAAATAGTTTCTGAGTATCATGTAACAACACAAAACATCACAAGTCAACATAAGTCATCATAGCATAATCATAACAACATAAACTACTAAGAAGGGGGTGGGAAAGCAACAGCTAAAGAAACAATCGCCTCCCTCATACGTCGATCTAACTCTGCTGCCCTACGCTCCAACACCTCTAGTCGTTTCCCAATCTCAGCTCACTCCATCGCTGCAGTCAGTCTCCCTTACTCGGCCTCGGCCCACTGGCACTCAAGCTCACGGATGCGGTCTCCTAATGCTACTAGCTGAGCGTCATGGTATATGAGAGTACTACTCTCAGTGCGAAGGGGTCTCCCTGATGAGTCTCCCAAACTCAGAACCTCAGGATCGTCCTCCTCATCTCGGTGTGCTAGGAAACTCGAGAGGCTAGTAAGGTAAGATCGTTTGCGGGCCTGAGAGCGCCGCTGCAGTCTCCTAGGTGGCTCGCTCTCCTCTAGGGGCTCTGGTAATGGGTCAATGGGCTGGGTAGGCTCAGAAAGAGAAAAGATAGGAGCTCTAGCAGGTATAGCAATGATGAGAGATGGTCGCACCCTCTTTCGAGGTGTACACTTCTTGTGTGTACCTCCCGAAGTGTCCAAACGATAATAAGGGTTGAGACTAGCCGGAGGGTGACAGAAGGATGGGGGCCAGCAATAGCTAGGGGTGGGGTATCATTGTCTGCCTCGTCGTCGGAAGTACGTCTAGGGACTAGAGGCGGGTCAATGTCCATATCAGACTCGGAAATCCACCCATTATGATGGGACTCGGGGGCTGGCTGGGTGAGAGGTAAGTCATCCTCCTGAGAATCATCTGCCAAATAATCTAGCTCCGACTCAGGTGAAGAAACGAGATCAATAGTGATGACCATGTTTCCCTGTCATGACATGCACATATATGTAAATAATCATGTATGTAAATAAACAAACCATCATACCCGTATGTCTTCGTGGAGTGGCTTGGGATTTGAGAGATGCAAGGTGTGATGTCGTGGTAATTTGTGAAAACGTTTCGAAAATACGTTTTTAAGTTATAGTTGACTCAAAAGAATCTTAGTTCGCTATAACCTTCTGCTCTGATACCAATCTGTCACACCCCGCCAAGGCGGAAACATGTGATGTAACGGCCGAAATGTTTTCAAGCACAAGGTTTAAGCAATCACAACAATTTATTTCAATATAGTACCACGGTGTAGATGGACATTGTCATTGATTATTTAAAAACGTCACCATGGCGTTAACAAAAGAGAATACGTGTCTATTACTCTCACGACTAAATAAAAATAGGACAATAAGATGAAACCATCGTAGTGGAACCACGCAGTGCTTGCTCAAACCTCTCCCTCAAATCCCTGTGGCCCTCCATCTAGTTACCTGAAACACATGCATTACGAGTTTTGTCAACAATAATGTTGGTGAGTTCATGGGTTTTGTTTGTGATGAGAAAAACCAACGTGTAATTCGTGTAATGACCAATCATATGCTAGCTAGGCAAATGATCACTGTGCGAACCATGAGTCCTATAACACCACCTCTTGACTGTTGTGCCTCACGCATTGTATACTAAAATATAACATATGTATCGTAGAATACTAACACTCTGTTGCATGTGGCAGGTTAGAGCGACTAACCAAGAGTGGGGGTGTCAACCCAATAGATCTATTAAAGTTTTCCATGGCTAGATGTTTAGCTAATGGTTACAGTGAATGATGTACGAGGACTAATGAGCTCATGAACCCAAGTGTCTCATGTTCCACATGGTAGTCATAATAGAATGTACACACAGATGAAAATGATACAAGTATTGATGCATGTATTTCCCCCAAAATGGAAAATAGTAAAAAAGGGGCCATGAAAACTCACCTGATAGTAGTGTGGGTGGTCTAGGAAAAACTGTAGATAATCGCCGTCATGACAAATGATGCCCTGTGATCATTATGGACATGGTAAGTGGTCTACCCTTGTTTATAGTAAAATTTGTTCACCCAACATTTGTGATTTTGGTTATAGTGCGATTGATTTGTGATAGATAAGTATCTTAACATATGTTTAGACCTTTATATTACACCATTTGGGGTTAACACATGCTTCGGCCTAGCTTAACACGTGTTAGCTCATGGTAGCCGATGTGTTCTTATGGTGTAAAGGATAATGCCGATTGTCTAGTGAACCATCTTGGTTGTTTTAAGCTTGTTCGAGTCTTGGAGGGTTATATCATGACATATTATGAGCCTTGTAACTAGTTTAAGCTTCGATTATTACGTTTCTTAACCTTAGCTTTAAACTTAAGCCAAGTAGGCATTAGACTAATGAAACCCGAAGTGATCTAAGTTGTATATGGTTCTAAAACACAATTCGACTATTCTTGATCATAGTAAAGCCGATTATAGAAGTTAAAGCAAGATCACATGAACAAATGCTAGTACTAAGACAATGTGCCGAAGATTTATACATCTAAAAGCATTGTTTTGAAAGCTATTCTTTTACGAGATGTTATGTGCCTAATCATGGTGTCCTAGAGCCGAATGTTGGATCTAACAAGATTGTGTATTGAAAGAAAGAAGCTTAGAGAGTAATGTTTCTTACCTAGAATGACTCGAAGCTAGAGAGTCTTATGTTTGGCTCCCTTGGTTCTTGATGGCTTGGGCTTGGTATCCAAGTGTTTGGCCGATGAGTGTGAGTAAGAGAGAGTGGGTGTTTGTGTTGAGAGTTAGTGCAAGGAATGAGGGTGAGGGTGGAGGTCCTTATATCAGGGTTCTAGTGTGTAGATGACAAAAAATTTGTGGCATCCTCATGCTTCTGGGCCGAAACAAGGAGTTAGAGAAGTTTCATGGATTCTTGCAAAGTTAATGGATGGAAAGACTAATCATGAAAGGGAAAGGTTGACATTGCTAGCTTGTTAGTTAGTTTTTGGCTTATACCTATTTACATGCAAGTTCTATGTTTCCTTTTTGACTCTAGTTGATCTATACTCATAGGGTGGAGGTTTCATTGAACTATCACTATCTTGTTTCCTTTCTTGGGGGCCGAATTCTAGTCATGGTAGTGTGGACTTGATAGTGACTTGTCTTAGAACATTCTTGTAGTAGTTGATAGTTCCAAGGGTGCTAGGTTGTCTTAGATAGTGATGTGTGCTTGTTCATGTTAGCCGATCCGAGGTAGGTGTTTTCGGGTAAGGAGGAAGCAAGGGGAAGGATGGTAGCCTAAGCATAGACCCTATTTTGGTATAAGAAGTTGTTTTGTCTCTATTAGTGGGCATGTGATGGATTAGAGTTTGTTTTTAGCTACTACCAATCATGTTTAAGCAAGTGTGGCTATTCCTTTGGCTTGGTTTCTCTTAGGCCGATTTCTTTTTAGTGTCTAGTGATAGATATGTTCCTTGTGTAGTGTTCTAGGGTGTTTGTTATTATATGGATGGGTATGAACCTTCGGCCGATCGAATAGAACAAGAGAGGTATCCCATGAGTTCTTTGAATGTTTATATGAGCTTTATGTGCAAGCCTAGTGTATGTGAACATGATCCATGGATCCCTATGATTTAGACAGCTCTATTATGATCCTAGACTCAACACTTTTCATGAATTAATAGTCCTACACATGTTAATAGTGTTGTGGATGTCTATTGTGTCCCTCATGTAACCTCTAGTGCCCGGTGATATAGGAATATCATTTGGTCTAGAATTGGTAATAATTGGTTAAGTTCTAGGCCTTTAGATGATGATATTAACATGTATTTTGTTTTATAGGTTTCACGTATTTGCTAAGTGATATCCCATGGTGTTTCTTGTGTTCACTTTCGTGTGTTAAAAGCGAATTATCATGTGTTAGAACTTAATAACCTCATGTATGGTTTGTGGTGATTATTGTTCGGGTGTTGTATGATTAAACAAGTGCCAAATTGTTGAGTTTTCTGATTAACTCTTGGCTTTACTAGACTGGGCGGGGGGTATATTGTATGAAAAACTATCTAGATATGCACATGTAGTAAGCAATAAGTGAACTATGTACGAATGTTGACCTGGTTTGTTGACTATTGTCACACGACCGCACCATCTCGAACCATCCCGATGCCGAATAGCAATGTCTCAACACATTCTGGCCAGCGGCTTACTCGCAATGTTTAAACCCAAATAGGACCAAATGCTGACTCTAACATGTATTTTTTAGTTTATTTTCTTTAATTTAATTTTTAAAAAAAATGTTTATGCATGTGAAACGTCGAAGCGTGCAGGATTTTCAGTCAGTTGACGAGTTATGTCAAGTAAAAAGAAAGTATTGGAAAAGGATGACATAGATAAGAGAGAGGTTATAATACCAATAGTCTGAAACGTTATAACATAGTGTTAATTTGAATCGATGGGGATCGTTGCCGACAATCAACGTGAATAAAAGCTAACTGCATGAATTATTGATGATGATTAAAGTTTCTTCTAGATATAGAAACCTTTAGTTGAAAACATTGCGGTAAATTAATATATTTAAAGTTTCATTCTTGTATGGAAACCTTTAGTTGAAAAGATTCCCATAAATTAATATAATAGTTAAAATGACTCCACGATATCGTTATTTTATTCTGCTGATGGTCTTCTTTATAAAGAAAAATCGTAAGGTTACATTCGGTGGCATGGGGCAACTAATAGCAAGGTTCCGAATGTTGCTCTGTAGGTTAGGGTGTAGGTGGGTTAGAGTGGGCCCAATTTCGAATTTAATCAATATAATTACTTTGTTTTATAAAAATAAGTTGCTCCTTGTGAAGCATGAGAGACATGGTTTCCTCTTATTTGTGAAGTATGAGGCAATCACGCAAATATTGGATATAATAAAAAATAATTACTATCTGTCGCTCAACCTCAACAGTCTAATACTAACAGAAGCAGATCCACCGCCCCTCCTCCACCCTTCTCCTCCCTCCTCCACCCTTCTCCTCCACCGCCCCTTCCCTCCTCCACCCCTCACTGATTAATTCAGGTAACACCCTTCTCCTCCTCCCTCCTCCACCCTTCTCCTCCCTCCTCCACCCTTCCCCTCCACCACCCCTTCCCTCCACCCTTCTCCTCCACCGCCCCTTCCCTCCTCCACCCCTCACTCCCGTCAACCTCCACCGCCTCCTCCCTCCTCCTCCTCCTCCGTAAACCTCCTCCGCCTCCACCCTCCCCCTCCCGTAATCCCCTCCGCCTTCACCCATCTCTGTTTTCCTCCGCCTCCACCACTCCTCCACTCCCACCCACCCCAACGGTCACTTTTCAAAACCTTACCTACTGCCTTCATTCGACCCTCTTTCACCCCTCTTGCAGCCTTCGTTCGACCCCCTACTGCCTTCATTCGACCATTTTTCAAACCCCTCCGGCCTTCGTTCGACCCCCTACTGCCTTCATTCGACCATTTTCAACCCCTCCGTCCTACGTTCGACCCTAAGCTGCCTTCGTTCGACCCTAACCTGCACCCATTCGCCCTTTCACTGTTTTTAACCTTCTGATTTGTCATTCCTAAAAAAAAAAAAAAAAAAAAAAAAAGAAAGAAAGGAAGAAGGAAGGTCAAGGGATTTGGATAAAAAGGGGTAACATTTAATTTTGTTGGATGTATTGGGATAAAGTTTCCTTATTATTATTGGCAAGCTAAAAATAATAATAATAATAATAATAATAATAATAATAATAATAATAATATTTAATTTTGTTGGGTATTGATAAAGTTTTCATGTTGGTTTACTTTATTTGGGTATTGGTAAAGTTGGGGACCTCAGGGCCATGGTTTAGGTGCATCGCGTTTATCCGGGGAGTAGGCAACGGCAACTTTTAGTTGCCCTGGTGTGAGCTTGGGAGATAGCATATGCCCACTCACCTCGAGTCGGGTTTTGGTAGTTAGGTCGCCATCTGTTAGAAGGCAGCGGTGTTCTGTTGAAATGGGTGTACCCTGCGTTTCTGATGCAGGACAAGCCTGCCCCTTTAAATTTTTTCATTCTTGTAAATTTGGTATATCAAGTAGCTCCCGGCTGCTTGCTCACCTTAAACGGGACCATTTTGGGTGGGATGATGGTAAAAAAACCTTGCGGAATGCCATTTCCGAGGATTTGGGCCTATTTGGGGAAGTTGTGGACGCCTTGCAGAACCTTAATCAGTGGTTATGTGGCCAATGCATGGTCCTGCATGCTCTCAATAGGGGGTGTCATCATGAAGATGGTGTCGCCAAATTCTTGCGAAATGCTGATGGTAAGGGTGAATTTATCATAGGGATCCCTAAGCCCAGACAGCCAATAGTCGAACCCGCTACCGAACCGGATATTGGTAGGACGGTGGTTGTAGATATCAGTCTTCTGGAAAGACTTTTTGCTATGCGGATTACTACAGTTAAGAGCATCCCCTCGTCTTGTCGATTAGCATTTGCGCAGGCCTTATCAAATACATTGGGTAAGGTGGTGGCTTCCCCTGGGTCGGTTGAGGCCTGGATCAGGTTGCTGTTACTGCCTCGTTGCACGTTACGCACTATCCGAGCGTCTTCCAGGCAGGAACGGAGGTCTGGGAATCGTAAATCCTTGCAATGCAGTAGCATCATGCGCTCCTTAGCAATTTGGAAAGATGGCGAGGGCATGGAGGAGCTTGTTCTCCCCCTTCTTTCCCAATCAAATGAAGAGCCGTCTAGAGGGCCAGTCAGCCAAGATGAATCGGAGAATGGGGCTAATATCAAACAATGTTTGAGGAAGGTTGCTGATGGTCACTTCACGGCTGCGGTTAAGGTTTTGTGCTCTTCTGGAGTTGCACCGGTTGGGGAGTCCACCTTAAAAGCCTTGGTTGATAAGCATCCGGTTAGGGATCCCCCCTACTTGCCTCATGTCTTGCCCAATAAAGATGCTCTTCAGGTTAACGCTGAATGTGTGTTGGAGAATATCCGCTCCTTCCCCAAAGGAACTTCTTGCGGAAGGGATGGCTTGAGAGCACAACATATTTTGGACGCATTGTGCGGACAGGGGTCCTCTCCGCCATCTGCTCTTCTTGTGGCCATCACTGAGGTGGTTAACATTTGGCTGCGAGGGCTGTGCCCGAAAATTCTGGCGGAATTCATTGCCTCTGCCCCCCTAACCCCCTTATTAAAGCCCGATAACGGAATCCGGCCCATTGCTGTCGGGGGTATCTGGCGGAGGTTGGTTTCTAAAGTTGCAATGCGTAAAATTGGGAAGGAGATGTCAGCTTACTTAGGGGACTTTCAATATGGGGTCGGGGTCCCCAATGGCGCAGAGGCTATTCTCCACAGCGCGAATAGATTCTTGAATGCGTTCCGTGACGACGGATCACTGGCCATGCTCACTGTGGATTTTTCGAACGCTTTCAACATGGTTGACCGGACAATCCTTCTGCGCGAAGTCAGTATCCGCTGCCCGTCTATCTACCAATGGGTTCAGTTCTTATACGCCCAACCTGCCAGGCTATATGTAGGAGACACTTGTATCGGGGCCTACACAGGGGTCCAGCAGGGGGATCCTTTGGGACCACTTCTTTTTGCCCTTGTCTTACATCCGCTGGTGCTACAGGTAGAAGAACACTGTTCCTTACCCTTTCATGCGTGGTATTTGGATGATGGCACGATTATAGGCAAGGCCGAAGAAGTAGCTAAAGCCCTAGACATCATTCGAGCAGAAGGTCCCCAGTTTGGGCTTATGCTTAATATTAAGAAGTCGGAGATCTTTTGGCCAACATGCAATGGTATGAAAGTGAAGCCTGGTATTTTTCCTGAGGAGATCGGAAGACCACAGACAGGGGTAAAGCTTCTAGGGGGGGCTGTTAGTCGTGATGGGGATTACATTAGCTCAATGGCAGTCAAGAGGGCTCAGCGCGCGGTTGGCCTGATGGGCGTTTTGCAGAAGTTACGGGACCCCCAAAGTGAGCTCTTATTGCTTCGCTCATGTATGGGTGTGGCTAAACTGTTGTTTGGGCTTCGAACGTGCCAACCGACCTTTGTTGGGGAGGCAGTATCCATTTTTGACAAAGGTCTCCGAGGTGCTGTTGAGGATATCGTTGTTTGTGGGGGGGCTTTTTTTGGGGATCTTCAATGGCGATTGGCGTCCTTACCGATCAGCTCGGGGGGCTTGGGCCTGTGCTCGGCGGAAGATGTGTCCGCATATGCATATGTGGCTTCTAGGGCGCAATCCTGGAAGCTACAGGAACACATACTAAGGAACAGCGGGGTGGTTGGGATGGATGATGATTATAAGCTTGCACTGGACAATATTCGCAGCTCTCTCCCCAATGTAGATGTGGGCGGCTTTACGGATAAAGACACCGCCCCAAAAAAGCCTCAAAAAATCTTGGCGAGTGCGTTTAACTGTAAAGCCATGCAGACTATGGAGGAGGAGTTTAACATGTCATCGCGCCAGAAAGCGGTGTTTGAATGTCTCAAAGAGGCTCATGCTCAAGATTTCCTCACTACACTCCCAATTGACGGACTAGGGCAACATATGTCGGCTATCGAATATCGGGCGGTCCTCAAATACCGACTGATGATTCCTATGTTCCCCATTGACGAACCGTGTCCGATCTGTAAAAAAACACGCTTGGACAAGTTTGGAGAACACGCCCTACATTGTAAGGAGTTGCCAGGCTTTAAATACAGACATGACCTGGTTAGAGATGTTCTATGGGATGTGTTACGAAGGGCAGGGATTTCAGCCAAAAAAGAGGCTCCCGTGAATTTCTTGACGGACCCACTTGACGGGCGGTCCACATTGAGGCCAGCGGACGTTCTTGTGTTCGGGTGGGCGCAAGGCAAGCATGCGTGCGTTGACCTTACTGGGGTATCCCCATTGGTGGGACTCCGGGATTCGGGTTTTGTGGCTGGGCAGGCAGTTTTGAAAGCTGAGAGCAAAAAAGTGGATAAACATGAAGCGGCTTGTCTAGAGAACCAGCATGTGTTTGTGCCCTTCGCTTTTGATACCTTTGGAGCGCTGGCCCCGCAAGCAATCAAGCTCCTCGATCGCGTGAAGAAAGTTGTGCAAAGTAATTCCCCAGCTACTAAGGGCCAATGTTTTATTTTCAATAGAGTAGGTTTTGCAATACAAAAAGGGGTAGCGGCGCAACTTGTGGCCCGTTTACCTACGTGTCACTTGTAATTGGTTGTTTTGGTTTAATATATTGAAGTCTTTTAACAGTCAAAAAAAAAAAAAAAAAAAAAAAAAATTACAATAATAACTAAGAATAAATCCTAAATTCAATTATATATTAGAATAAACACAAACACTCGAAAGCATTAAAAAAAATTCTAAATCGTAATATACTATATGTGATAAAACATAAGTCATAAAGTAAACTTATCAAGAGCTGATGATGTATGGCTAGTATTCACAAAAGCTGCAAAGATGAACAGGTTAATTTGTCGGATATAAAATATTAGTTTTCTTGTTTTCCTTAAGTTGGGCCTAAAGTGCTAATAGGCTAATCACAAAAGCCTACACATATAGGGCAAAGAGCCCATATTAAATACATATATACCATTCTCTCTCCTTATAACTTAATCCAAAAAGCAACTCCTATTGAGCTCAAGATGCCGCAGCTGGCGGACTATTGCGCGATGGCTGGATACATCGAACATTCTACTATTTTTCCTTTTAACTTTACATTCACAAACTAAAGGGATTCAACTATAAAAATATTTTTCATGAGTAACCCGTCTAATAGGAGAATTTAGCCAGTATAGGCATGCCCTCCCTATAAGGTAAATCTGCCACTCAAAGCAGATGTGACATTGACATGGAGTTATGACATGATGTGATACAAAGATACACAATAATAATACATAAAATTTTAATAATACTATTAGAGAAAAATAAAATATTTGGTTAAATAATTTATTACACCATATGTGATTTGAAGTGACTAGAATAGTGGTTTTCACTATTGTATGAGTTGTTTAGAAATTAATTGGCTACATTTTGAAAGATAATGTGTTGTGATGTGATGTGATGGTTGTGTTATTGTTTGTTTTTTGTTGTTACCCGAGTACGAGCCTTTGAGGGATTTTTTTTAATGGAAGGATGGCAATTTAACTCTCTTTAGTGGGGTCATTTGTGTCATTTTATGGGGGTGGGGGTGGTTCTCTCTCTCTCTCTCTCTCTCTCAAGTCTTGAGTGATGCTCTCACACTCTCTGTCTACGCTCTCTCTCTCTCTCTCTCTCCCTATTTTGATGGTAGTGTCGTCCCCAATAGCAAGCTTACCTGCTTTTTTAGTCTCTGCTCTTGACAACGTCAGTAACCTATGTGACTGTTCTTATGTTTTCACTGGTTTTCTCATTTGTTGGTGCCATCAACCACTGTGCCTATCCACATCCTTCGCCATTGTTTGTTGTAGTTTTAGATGGTGGTGACGATGTCTAATATGTCTGTCGTTGATGCCAGCGCCGCCTGTTTAGCACTGATAAGGCTATATGTAAGGGTCTTTGTTTTGTTATGAGATTACATTAAGGCATGGATTGGTTAGTACTTTAAAAAATGTTGTTTATATCTTTGTATGAACATATGTAGTGTTTATCCTTGTTGCATGTGTTTTTTCTTTGTCTATTGGGAGCTGGTGGCATTTGATCGTAGGTTAGGGTTTTTTTGGTTGTTTGTGGTTTGTGATGAGGTGCTTAGGGTCCTGTCTGATGTTGGTGTTGACTGTTAAGTTAGTGTTAGGCTTTCAGGATTTTGGTGATTGAATGAGTGTTTGTAGGTTTCTGGTTTCTAGTTTTGAGTAATAGATACTGGAAGCTTCTGTTGGTGGGTTGGTAGTTTAGGGTTATTGCTTTCGGTTATTGGTGGTTATTGATTAGGGCGATCGTAGGTTACGATGATGGTGATACTACTTCCACTTTCTACAAATCAACGTTTCCAACTACTAATCCTCCAATGATCACCTTGTCTCTGTGGAAATCATTTTTGCGTAGAAGTGTTGGGATTTTTCTTTGTTTTGTTGACGATTTTGGCTCGCCTATCGGTGGTTAGTGTTGGTTGTGGGTGGTGGTGTTGCTTCTTCACTGGTGGTATGTGTTGGCCCATGGTGGTTGTAATACCCCACCCGTAACCTGTGTGATCATGCACAATTGATACAACTGCTTTACTTGTTTTTCCCATGTAACTTTTAAAATCTAAGATTTTATAAACTTACATACTGTTAAGAAAATGTTATTTTTCTCTAAATTTTGACTTAAGTTTCGTTAAAATTGGAGTAGGGCCAAAATAGAATATATTTTATTATTATTGTTATTAAACGATCTTCTATAACACTATATACTCTTCTGGATTTCACACATTTGAAGTAATTATCTTACTCTATACTTACTCATTCGACATACTATATATGAAATATCAATTCATATACTTTTATTTTTGTCTACAAAACGAGGTGTTACAACTCTACCCCACTTAAATTGGGTTTCGTCCTGGAAACCTGTTAACCGTTGTTAAGTAAGTGTAGGATTTCTTCATCTCATCTTTACTTTTCTATGTAACATCTGATCAGTTCCTATATTTTCATTATACAAACACTTGTTTTATCGTCTTTGGACATAATTACTGTATCCTGTTAGTCATTTCCGGGATGACCTCAAATCCAGATAACTAACGTTTACCGACTTTAGTTTGTAGAGAGTTTTATGTTCTCTCTGATGATGCTTTGTAGGCCGCTACCTTAATGTTGATCTTCTAACTATTATCGAATGAGGAATCGATCAAAAATAGATAGATGCAAAAATGCTACCAAAGTCAATTATGTATGCACAAAGCATATCTTATAATGATTGGATAGTTCATTCGCTTCGTCCATCAATCTAAGGTTAGTATGCATTGCTTAAATTATTTGAGTTCCTAACTCTTCCAAAAAGCTTCGATAGAATCTTAAATTGAAACGACTATATTTAATGGATATAGCCGAGTTAGGCATATTGTATCACAAAAATAATCTCGTTAATATATACTTTGGCTAACCTTGTAAGTTTTTTTTATTGTCGCGGATAGGTAGAAAGTATGATAATTTGGTAAATCTATCTACCATCACCTAACTAGCATTATATCCATGACCGATCTTGGGAGTTTAGTAACATAGTGGATTGTTATTTTCCCCATTTCCAATATGCGATTTCAGGTTATAGATAGCTAAATGGCTTATGATGTTCCGCATTCCGCATTAACTGTTATATAGGTAAAGACATTTCTCTACATGTCATGCCATAGATCATTTCATTTTTGACCATTAATAATTAGTTTTTAAAATCTTATACATATAATATCTATTAGGGTGTACTCTGTATTAGACTCATGGGTTTCTTTGTATTTTCATATCCTAAAATCCGCCACTATTAAGAACTCATATTTGATTATTGAAACTTATGATACTATCACTTCCATGTCTTAATAGTTTTTTTTATGCAAACCATCATTTCCTTCTCAATATAGTTAGTGATTGCTTCTTATTGTGCATTCCTAAGTTACTCTAAAAGGTTTATCTTAACATCCGTTACAGATTTACGAGTTCTTATTGGTTGGATTATGTAATTTCTACTTAGTGCATCCACGATCGTGTTTGCCTTACAAACTCAATTCATGAGGTCCATAAAATACTACAAGTGTGTTGTTCTTCTATGAATGACATCATTAAAAACTGGTAGTGATTGTTTTCAAGTTTATGCAATATTCAAAGCACATACACATCAAAATGTCTTTCTTCTTAATAAAGAATATGAACTTGCGGGCTTGGGTTACAATGATGTTCTTCATGTTTTCCATTCGGTTTCTAAATACGAATAGTTTCATGTGTTATGTAATCTATGTCGTGCTATCTTTCTGTTGTAGGCGATTTCTAATTGATATGGAACTAATAAATCCATTTCTATAGCTTCACTAAATTTATCAAGTTTCATAGGCATCATGTTTATAGGACCCAAGTTATTTTTCAAACTTACCATACAATTCTTAACGATTTCAACTATCTCCTTTTGATTGTCATTAGTCGTCTCGACTAAAGTGACATGGCTTAAATCATGGGATTCTAGATTCAGATAAGGTCTAAATATGACTATACTAAGCTTCTAAACACACTAGCTTCCACGGTTTTAGATACGTCCTTAGAGGCTATGGCTTTATCACATGCTCAGATTTATAATGGTAAATTACACATGAGTTGATTCGTCCATTTTTTTTGCATCTAGGTAGGAAACTATGTGTCCTTGAACTTCGTGACATATTACTGAATGTTTGGCTCCATAATTTCTAGAGGATGTCTTGGTTAAGCTCTGCATAACTCATTTTCTTTGCGATGTGTTTCCTTTGGTATGTAGTATAATTTTCTACCAATGCAGTGATTCAAACTCAAACAAATGCACCACTATTCGGACCTTATCGCTTTTAACATAGTCATAAATGTCAAAGAAATCTACTTAACCCGTCGTACTTTTAGCCATTAAATGGTAGAGGGTTATAAGATATGAGTTATAGCTTAATACACTCATTTTGCTTACTTTTCCATTTTTATAGTTTCTTTGTCTATAATCCTAGTCGTTGATGGCAAGGAACTTTTTATGGTTTATTCTCTGTTTTCTCCAGAATAGTTTCCGGTTAAGTGGCAGTCGTAATCCTGCCTACCTTTGGAGAAATCTTTTGTATTTCTTCCTCACCTAACCATACTTTCACATTATGGGATGTTTTCGTTAACAAGGAACCATAATTACTATTGTTAATAGAGTGGGGTCCTCTAGTTACAGACATAGTATTTATCTAGTACCTTACTAAGTGAGTACATACATTACTTTCATTTTATGATGCATCAGAATGTATACTTGTCTTCTTCTTAAACCCTATGACCACATCTTACTCAATGGCACATGTCTTCCATCCGTATCTTATTTATGGAACGCAGACTTGATTTGGAACATGCCCAAATTACCTAAACGTTTCCACATGTACTTTACTGGTGTGGGTTTACATCCCCTTCACCTTACAGTTTAAACAGTTAGCCATAGTGGGCTAGCATACTGCCATTATATAATATGCTGGCTTACTATTGATTATGATTGTATTTCACTATTTGTCAACCTATACTGGAAGGCTCACTGTTGTTTCTCCAACCTCAATACCTCATTACGTATTCATGGACTCAGAATAATCTCATTCCCATGTATGTAGGATCCATCATGCTCATTTATTTATTTGTTGTGGATGTGTTGCCTACCTTATAGAGTTTTAACACCTTATTCACCTTAAGTATATTTATCATAAAAAAATATATCATGCAGAGCTATATTTTTGGAAAACTATTCAAGATACTCATGTTCATAGGGGCCTGGTATCAAAGACTTAACAATCATTCTCATTAGTCTAGTACAACCTATCTATCATGACCTATGACAATATTCTTAGTTACCCATTTATTAAATCTCATTATTATTTAGTAGTCAGAATCCAAGTAGTCAAACATAAGGGTTCTATTATTCATACTTAAGTATTACTAGGACAACAAATGTAATCAAGTCTTAATGTCCAACCATTAGTTATCCTGGTCCCTAAGATGTTCCGGTTAAAGCCTATGTATTACCAGTGCAATACCTAATTCCCTAAATCATTGGGATTTGATACCAACTGTAACACCCCACTCGTGACGCGGGTGATCATGCACAATAGATACAACTGAAAATGGAAGCAAACTAAACTTTCATATAACTTATCACATCTGTGTACAAAACATTATTTACTTACAAACTCTTATAAACTAAAACTCATCGGCCTTCTAGGCTTCACTAGTTCCAAGTAGTTCCTATAGCTATCCTCATGGTTCACCTTAGATATGTATACACAAAACAACATCAGCTATATACTTGTGAACTCATACTACATAACAGACCATTGTTTACAATATATGCATACACAATATGGGCTTCTAACCACATTGTAGTCAGGTTGGGCCTCACTGCACCTTATAGGCCACATTTAACTTATCATAAACCACCGTACAAGAGACACACCAGTTCTCCGGTTGTGCCCCCTACAGCCGTCACATAGGTATGAGCCTGTGTCGCAGGACCTTATAAGCACGAAGTGCCTAAGGGTACCTGAGTGACACACCTCGTTTTCTCGTATATTTTGACTTAAGTTTTGTTAAAAACGAAGTAGGGACAAAATATAATGTATTTTATTATTATTATTATTATTAAATGGTCTCATATAACACTATATACTCGTCTAGATTTCACACATTTGAAATAATAATCTGACTCGATACTTACTCATTTGACTATATATGAAATACAAATTCATATACTTTTATTTTTGTCTACAAAACGGGGTGTTATAGTTGTCGTTCATGTGGGATGTGGTGCGCATGCACCGTCGGTCGCTGATTTACACGACCTTTGGTGGCGTGCTACACCTTCAGAATAATGTTATTTTTGCGGTGATAAATATTTTATTGTGTTGGTTTGGTGTTTATTGGTGGTGGTTTCTGTGTATATGGCAAATTAATTATTTTTGTATGCGAATATAGATTTCTAAGTAAAATGTTTGATTTTCATAGGTTCATCCTATTAATTTTATTATGATATGTTTATTTGTAGGTATGTCAGATGGCCTTAGGAGCATGATATGTCGAGTGGTGACTTTCTATTTTCATATTTTATTAAGGTATTATTTTCCTGCATTTTGGCTACTATCTCTTCCATATGACTGAAAAATGAATTAGCAAATGGGTTATTAAAATAATTTGCTCCATTGGGTAGCATTTGCATATTTGTTTTTTACCTAGTTTTAATAAAAGTTGGTTTTTTAGGCTACATCTCATCTTTATTTTGTTTCATCATGTTATTACAATGAATGAAAACAAATTGTGTTAGTAGTTTAATGCTCTTTTTGTTATTTTTTGTTGTATCATTTCTAAAATATGTTTGTGAGTTAGCTAACATCGAAAAGCCTTGCTTGGGATTACATGTCGTTGAATCATTGTTCTTACTTTGTAGCATAGTAGTGGGAATGCTCGCGCGTTGCTGCGGGTACGTATATTTTTTGGCACACGTTGCGTGTGGGGTTTCATGTAAATTATTTTTAATACCAAATTGCTAAGACAATTAATATATCAATTCACAAAGAGCAAGAGAGTATAAATCAAAGAGTTGACATTAAAAACAACATAAAAGATGGTAGACAATATAACTATATGGATCTGCATTGTAGGTTGCTACCTCTATGAAAGTCTATAGCTCATGTACAACAAATGTTTTGAACCCAATTTGATGAGGATTGCCTATGTTAATATCTAACTCGCATACTCACAAATCATAAAATTGATGACACATGCAGTCATATACATACTAAAGTGGATTCAAAAAAGTAAGATCATTGTAGCTCGTTTGCAACAAAGAAGACACATGACTATAGATACACGAATGGCACTCTGCAGAATCATTGTTTACAAGTCATGTATTTATAACATAACGTTATTCTCACACGTATTATTTGTTTATAATAATTATTCTGATTGCTCATGATAATATTCTGATTCTTCATGATAATAAACTGATTATTTTTTATTCATCTGTTTTTCATTTTCAATTCTAAGGGTAAATTACAAACTCGTCTTTTATGTTTACACAAAATTTGAAGACTCGTCCTTTGCCTACCAAATAAACATAATGCACCCGAACCTTTAATGTGGGCTACTGAATTATTCTGATTGCTCATGATAATATTCTAACTCTTCTCCCTATGCAAACCACCATCACCAAACCCTCTACAAACCACCAACACCACTCCTCCTCCTCCAACCACCACCACCATACCTTAATCCATTCCATAAAAATTAAAACTTCATTCCACATTCAGCACTATACCAATTCATTTCTATAAAAACAAACATAAAAGATAACTAGATGAGAATATTACATTATCCCAAGGAACATCAGTAACAAGTACCAAGCTCATAATCAGCAAGTCCAATATTATACTCACGTCTCGTACTCAAATCCGCTAGGGTTTCACAAGCAACCTGAAGAATAAACCTACGACTAACCAACGCATCGTCACTATACCCATACTGAGGCTAGGGTTTCAAAACCCTAGCCTCGTAACACCGCCTAATCCCGTCACCTAAAAAATGCGGTTCTACTCCCAACACTCGGTAGAAGTCAATAGGGATGGGAACGTAACGGCTGGAAAAAGGTGCGTTTGGTGTGGAGAGTGGTGGACCATATGGTGGAGTGGTGGTGGTGGTTAGGTCTATGGTACGGAGGAATTGGAAGTCGGAGAAGAGACGGTTGGCCCATTTGCTGGCGGAGAAGGTGGTGGAGATGGGGGTGTTAATGACGGCGTTGTGTTTTGTGGGTTTTTTAACGGTGGTGGTTGATGGTGGGAATGTGATGGCGGTTCGAAGGTGGGTTAGAGAATCCATCTGAGAGTACAGTTTTTTCTCAGTGTTAATGGTACACAGAGGTATGATGGTGGTTGTTTTGTTGTAAGTGATGACGTAGGTGGTTGGTTTGGTGGTGGTAGCCGATGATGGTGGTTGTCCGGGGCTTTGGTTATGGTTGATGGATGTGCAGGTGGCTGAGAGAGATATAGAGAGAGAGAGTGTTTATAATATTTTGTTTCTTTAAAAAGGGGTAATTTAGTAATTTCACATGGAGTTAACTGAAAAACTTAACCTCCATTCAAGTCAGGGACCACGGATGCAATAAAATCCAAACCATAAATACCATACGTGTAATTTTGAAAAGCTGAGGAGCAGAGTTTAAATTTGGGCAAACCATAGGGACCATCCGTGCAGTTTACTCTAAAATTTAAATAGAAAAAATATATACATAGTTGTATAATTTAAAAAATATATATATATAATTGTGAGGAATAAAAGTGCAAGTGTTGTAAAACAACGTCCTACTAGCAACCAACATACAAAATATAAGAACTATGAACAAAGATTAGAGAGAAATAGAATAGAGAAGTCTTATTCATTAAGTGTATCATAACAATTACCTGAAGCCTCTAGTTATAAAGATTTAACATTAATACAAAGGTAATGAGTAGATGGAGGTTATGTATGTGGAGAGTCACCACATTGTGATGCATTCATAACACCCCCCTTGACTATCCACATCATGAAATAATATAAAAGAAATTATACTTTTAATACGCTTAGTGATTCTGCCTCGTTAAAAACCTTGCTACGAAAACCTAGTGGGAAAAACCATAGCTAAGGGAAAAAGAGTGTAGCGCGTATTAACTCATATAGATACTTCTGGATCAGTTGAGTTGCCTTGTTAAAAACCTTAATAAGAAAACACGGTGGGACAAAACATAGTGAACGCAAAAGTAGTGCACCGCTTATAATACTCCCCCTCATTTTAATATGTATATTTTGAATGAGTCTGTCGATCTTCTATGATAGTTGCTCAAAAAATTTTGTGGCCAATGAATTGCCTCTTGATCTATTGATGTACGATTCTTTAAACAAAGCAATGATGTATGGTCTTCATGTCATACTTCTAGTGAGTCTTCTCGTATATGCGTGCCATGAAATCAACGAGTGTGTTGTGTTACATTCCCTGCATTAATCAGACTAACCAAACCTTTTTTAAAGGTTAGTAGTGTTACATTCCCTGCATCAACAAGACTAACCAAATCCTTTTTTATGGGTTAGTGAAATACAAACTCATATTTTTCATACCTTGAGAGTATCAAAATATTTAATTTTAAATCATTTCAATGTCTTCTCACTGGAAACAAATTATATTATAACTTATTAATAAATCAAATAATAAATGATAAATCTAGTTGTGTATACATGCATGAAATATTGCATCAACTGCACTTAACTATGACACTAATTATAGATTAATCATTTCTATTTTGAATACTTTAAGGATAATATGTTTAATATCAAATGATTTAACAATCTCAAGCTTTCTTAGAGATAGACTTTGACATATTAAAATGTCCAATATCTTTTGAATACGGTTTGATTTATATAAGAATATTGTTAAACAAATGCTAAACTTGTGTACCATCTCTTCACGAGATAATGATATCATCAACATATCTTATAATTTTCTAAACATGATATTGTTGAATTAATAAAACACATTATCGAGTACATCATATTCATATCTCTTTTCTTCAAGATAACTACCCAGTTGATTATACCATGTTTAACTCCGACTATTTTAGTCCGTACTTAGAAATTATTAACTTCATATAACATATTTTTCGAGCTTTTAGTCTCAATGCCTCTTGCATTTGCGATCGGTCATGGACTTCCTTCCATGTTGAGCAATTATGTACGTGAGAACACTCCTTCAGAGTTTTGCCACATAAACTTCACTATTCAACATATCGTTTTCCATATCATATTCAAAGAACTCGTTACCAATTGTTTCACTTCCATTTCATATTGTACCATCTTGTACATACTTTATAATCACCATATGCTTATTATTTCATAGGAATTACGTCCTTAAGATGATTGCTTTTAAGCGCTTAATTGCCTCATAGGACTTATCATGAGTTCCTAATATATTTAAATTTATCAATGTGTACAACATATATAATGTATATGGATCCAAATTTGTATACAACAGTTATATCATTCTTGTGAACTTGATTTACATGATTCTAAAAATTTAAATCCTTCAAGGATTTCATGTAAAATTTATTATCATCATATACATTGGATATCATAATATCCATTAGACGCGTATTAATCTCTCTTTTATTACCAGACTAAAAAAGTTGTTGCATCCACCACTAGAGATTGTGTCTCCGCATAATTAATTATGAGTCTGTACGAAATCACTTGTCCCACCAATTGTGTCTTATATTGCATACTGACACATTTCTCATTACACTTATGCACAAAAGACTCCTTTGTACCTAACACATTTTACATCTTTTAGTTGTATGAAGCACTAGTCAAAACTTCTAGACTTATGAGAGATTTCAGTTCTGCCCCATTTGTGTCTTTCCATTTTGGCCAATCATTTCACGTGTCATTTACCGGCAAATCTAATTTCTTTGTCCTCATTGTTTTCATTATTTCAAGTGCTATATATAGATAAATTTATCATCAAAGTCGATTTTGATTCGATTCCATATATTTTGAGACATGATATAATTTACTGAAATCTCTTTACTTTCAGGTACCTTAGATTCTTCTGGATCCATCATGTCTAATGTCTCTTCAAGAGACTCTTTACTATAACCTCAACTTGACCATCTTTATTACTTGCTCTAATTTCTCGAGGATTTTTATTCTTGGAATCGACTAGTCTGCCATGCTTTTGGCATGCAATAGACTAATAAACAATATATGATTGTCCTTCTAGGACACTAAACCAGATTGGGGCATTAGCACTTGGTATATGTGACTTGATTAGATAGTCACCATATTTAGGTCAGTTAACGTGTCTGGTAATTAGCTTGTTTGCCCTTGTAAATGAGTTATCCTTTGAACTTTTGGTTATGACTTTGTTTTGAGGACCAACTATAACTCATACTAACTCATTTCTTTACCAACTCCTTTTTCTCTCTCCCTGATATTGGGAATGCTAATCCATTAAGATGGATATCAATTAACTGGGTCGTAAATAAATACCTCATTAAAGGTTATATTAATTATTGTATATTCCCAACCACCTTTCGAGGTCCCATTTTTGTGCGTCAGGGTGGATCAATATCAATATATGTCGCACAAAAAAAATCTTAGATGGGAAATACTTGGTTCCTAACAAAAAAAAAATTATAATGGGGGATAAACTATAAAGTATTGGCTTGATGTGAATTAATGTTACTGTGTGTAAAATCATATGTGCTTGACTACGAACAATAACTTTTTCTCTCATGATCATTGGCTTCCCAATCAATTGTAGATGTTTAGTGATCGTCTTAATGAAAGCAATACGTGTACATACAAAAGTTATATGAAGTTCAACACTTATTCCAATGATCATTAATATCTTGGGAATTGATTAAATATGCCAATATAGAATAATATGTTTGCTATCTTATTAGTTAATTCCTAAATCAAGCAAACTTCAGGTTGCAAACTTGATAACCATTTAGACGATGCGTTGATTTTAAATACTAAATGGTATCATGTTAGGATGTATCCTTTAATCATTTCCAGAACATTTAGGATACTTATCCTACTTTGTATGTTAAATATATAATTCGCTTGAGAGCAAACAATACATGCTATTTATCTGCTTGAAGGATTATCTAGTTCTTTGTTCACATCATCATTGGCTCGGTGTGGTCAAACCGTTCATGCCAATAATTAAATAATTCTGAAAAATTACGCTTATACGATTGTTGAAAGTCTTGTAACTGCAACCGCGTCACACACATGATAGCTTTTGAAAGACAAGTGGTTATATGCTTGGTTTTAAAAGGTGTACAATGCGATAGGAACACATTTCGGATCTCGAGGATTACTTATGCACATGCAAATCGAAATTGGTTATATATATATATATGTATAGGTAAGAGTTTTTTTTTCAAAAGGGCTTGTTGTGGGTGTGTAGCAAAGTGCTACTCCCTAAGTGTTGATGGTTCTAATCCAATGGTGGACAATGGGCTAGATTCGGAAGTGTAGAGGTGTGTGAGTTAGCCGTTAAATAAAATAAAAAGGTAAGATAATTCCTGAGATCAATATAATACACTCAATACTCATATGATATACCCTAGAGGCCTAGAATAAAATCATGTTGATTTGCACATGGGTTGATTCCAGGAGTATATATTTTTGTTTGCTACCAACATTCATCTTTTCACTATTGAAATTAAAACAAAAGACAACCAATTTAGTAGAAAAGATGATGTGTCATTTTCTCTAAGTCAGGTGAAAGATGCCTACTCTGAATGTCATATCAACACTCCAAACTCATCAATGTGCATGCATCCACAAACCAAAATCAATCAAACAATTCAACAAATAAAACTGAATCAATTCAACAAATGAAACCAAAGCAATCAAACAATTCAACAAATAAAACTGAATCAATCAAACAATTTAACAAACAAAATTGGTCAATGATTTTTATTTACACAGTTTCTCAAATCAACCCTATTCAATCAATCATAACCCTAATCAATTCACTATGATTTAACCTTCAAGAACACCAAATAAACTATTCAAATTTCATTCAAATCACAATTCACAAATAAAATTGATTCAATTAGACAATTCAACAACTGAAACTTCATAAATAAATCAATTTATGAAACGGAACTGATGGAGTATTATTGAGTACCATGGAACTTCTAAGAGAAGAAGAACTTTGTTGACGCCATTGATGAGATCAAGATTTCGGTTGCCGTGAGGAGTTCGCTTCTTTTAATTCACATATATTGCTTCAATTGCAACATTCAATCCACGTTGGGTAAACTGAAGGATGACCCTTCATTTGAAGCCTTCAATCCATCTGGGTAGTTGGAGAGAATTGAATGAGGTAAACGATTGATTTGGATTACAGGTGTGTGGGTGGGGAGGGGGATGGAACAAAGAGGGTAGTATTGTAAAAGTGTGTTAGTGCATTATTCATGTATGTCCCTAGCTAGTGATCCGGTACTGAATGTCGGAGGTTCAGATAATCAGAAGACGACCAAGACTTTAGCTAGAAGATACATTCGACCAGACAAAAGGGGCGAATGTGGCTTGTCTTGGGTCGAATGTGGATTAGTGAGAGGAAAGGCTACATTCGTATGATCAAAAGGGGCGAATGTGGAAAAGGTTCCACATTCGACCATATGAAAGGGGCGAAGGTGGAAGCCTATATATAGGGAAAGTTAGTTATTTTGAAGGTAGAGTTTTGAGAGTTAGTTATCATTTGAGCTTTTCCCTAGTGTGTGACTGTGTGTTTTTCTCTGTATTAGGTCTAAGGTTTTCAATTGTAAACATCTTGATTTGATCTAATACAAAGATTAAAGTTATGGAAATTGCTCGGTGATTCGTTATCTGTTTTCATCACGTTCGATTACGTTTATTTCTGAATCATTTTGCACGATCGTTGGGGATTCCGCACCCTACGGTTGGTATTCATGAGATCACGTTTCTTGATTACGATCCGAAACGAATTCTCAATTGGTATCAGAGCATAGGTTCGATTTCACGATTGCAAATTGATTTGAATTGGTGAAAACAGATCTGATTTCAGTTGTAAAGATCAAAACCCTAGAAATTTTGAAGCTTTTCATAAAAACATGGTTTTTGATTAAATTGGAGTTGAATTTGGTGTTGATTTAAAAAATTCTTTCACAAAAACTTGTCTAAAATCAATTCCGCACAAAACCTATTCAAAATCATTACATTTGGTGAAAATTTTGTCAAAAATCGTTCAGATTCGTGTTCTTGAGGATGAAAATGATGAAGAGCTCTGCAAGGGGCGAATGTGCAGAGAATCAGTGAGTGAATTTGGGCGAAAGTGGACTTTTTAGGGCGAACCTGGAAATTTTCTGGGCGAACGTAGGAATTTTCAGGGCGAACCTAGGTTGTTGTGTTAAGATTTTCCACATTCGGGTCTAAGATTCCACCTTCGGTTCACCGGGCGGGCGAAGGTGAAATTATAGTGGACGAAAGTGACATATTTCGGGCGAACGTGGAAAAGGGTTTTGGATATTCTACATTCTGGTTACTATTCTACATTCGGGTGATCCAAAGTGGGCGAAAGCCTGATTTTAGAAAATTTTTGAAATATTTTTGTTGGAAAAATGATGAATTACTTGACCATATCAAGAACGGATGAGCAGATAAGAGCTCTGATAGAAGCTGAACGACAGCAATTACAAAGACAAAATTCTCAAGTTGACAACAGTTGGGGATTTCCAATGACACCGAAACCAACTGATGAAATGGTACATGTTAACAAATGTGTTAACAATGAAGGTGTTCAAAGAAATGTTGTGTGTTTAGTCAAACAATTGAGACATGATGATTCCAGTGAATTGTCAAAGAGTGATTTGAGTTCTGATACGGATTCAGAACAGAGTGAATCAAAAGAGAGTGACATCTCAAATGTTGATACTATATCTGATAATGGTAATAAATCAGATGATGAGGTAAGTGCTAGTTGTTTTAAATGTGTCAAGTTGAAATGTGAATTGATGACACTTATTAAAGACAAACAGAACCTAGCAAATGAACTAGAAAATTGTAAAAACCAAAATAAATTTTTTGAAAAGAATGAAAAAGATTTGTTAAATAAAATTGAATCTTTAAAGAAAGAAATGTTAGAAATGAATAAAAGTTTTTCAAAGAATAATCTCACATCAGAGTTGGAAATCACAACACCTTGTGTTGCTAATCCTGATTGTGAAGTGAAACCAATGTTTGAACAGAAAACTGAAAATGTGGTAACAACTTCAGAATATGAATCTGAAGAAAAACCCATATTCAGGTTTCCTGAAGGAGTTGAAGGATCCTACATGTTGGAAGGACATGACAAATTGATTTTCAACAAAGATTTTCTAATTGATAATATTGAACAATCTCTACTTAAATGTATTTTTGTTGATAATATCGATTTGTTAAATCAATTTAGAAATCAATTTGATCATCTTCATTTTGAACTCAGTCCTAACCAACATGAGAATAAAGAGGATCAAAAGAAAAATATTGAAAAGCAAAATGCTGAAAATAAGAAAGGTCCTAAAGTAAAGGGACCAAAACCAAACAAATCGAAAGGAAATGATCAGATGAAAAATTCTCATCAAAAGAATTCAAGAAATTTTTCATCTAGATCATATGTCTATTATGATTATTCATATAACTCTCGATTTGATGGTTATTGGGGAAACAACTCACCACAGTATTCTCATGGTTATGTTGAACGGAGAAGCTGCTTTGAATGTGGTGAAGTTGGTCATATTGCTGCTTATTGTCCCTATTGGTATTGGGATGAAGGGTATGCATGTGATTTTGAAGAGTATAGGTCTTGTTATAACTGCGGAGAGTGTGGGCATTTAGTTGCTGTATGTCCGTATGTTAAACAGAAAAAGACCGAAGTGAAATTTGCTAAAAATTCAGGCAATGTCAGAAAGCTTGTATCCCCAAAACCAATCAAGAAGCAAAAGGGGAAACAATTTGTTGTGTATGACAATCGCAACAAAATTGCCTTGAATAAAAATGGAGATTGTGGACGGGTTGCTAAGGTAAGGGGGAGTTCTAAAGGTAAGCCTAAGAATAACTCTAAACCTGGGTCTTCATCAGTTAAGTCTGAGAAGATTCCAAACAAAGTTCAGAAGCAGGTTTCAAATAAGAAATCTGAAAAGTCAAAAATTAAAACAATTTCAACAAAATCTAAAATAAACTCTGAACGTGTTTGGAAACCCAAATCACTTTCTAAATCAATAGCAATTTCTACTTCAAATCAATCCATTGAAAAACCACTTGATTTTTCAAAAGGAGAATGGATTGATGTTCCGAGGATTGATGACCTTGGACGACCCATCATTGTGAAGGGATGGGTACCTCTCTCGTGCTAATTGTTTAATAAGTGTGCAGATTGTTCCAGACAGACCTATTAGCTGTTCTTTGATAGTTGATAGTGGAGCATCTGTATACAAGCTATTTATTGGAGAGGTGAAGGTCAATGAAGGGATATTGAAGAATGAAAACATGATTTCAACAGAGAGGAGAGTGTTTGTAGTCTGTTTCCAACTTGTGAAGCCGGAAAACATTGCAATCTCATGCAATTGCTCTCAGGTTTTGGATTTTTACAACAGATACGACAAAATGGTTTATTCTAAACTCTCTTATCTTTGTTAATGGTTTGCTATTTGAATGATTTTAATGAGTCTAGTAATCTGAGTGAAAAATGGTTTTTGCAACTCAATGAGTAAACCGCATCGGATATCATTTTATTTTGTTTTTCCTCAAAAAGTTTAAAAATTAAAAAAAAAAATATGCTTATTTTTAGATTTTTAGGGGGAGAAAATTTCAGAAAAATCAAAATAAAAAGTAGAAAATCAAAAATGAGTTTTCCTGGAGAAAAAGAGGAGATGATAGTACATCAGTGGACTGTCAGACTACTCTAAAAACAAAAATGATTTGATAAACATTGAGTAGCCACTACAATTATATATTGGTAGGCTTGAAATCAAAGTTTAAAGTTCAGCATGGTGATATAAACTTAAAATCAATAACTGATAATCATGTGGATCAACGTATCGTTGGCATATGGTCTTAGTACCGAAATTTCGTTTGATAGATTGCCAAAATCAGAGGTTTCGGGTTGTTATATTGAAAGTTATCTGGGGATGGCCTAACTGATCTTTTGCTGTATTGATTTACAGACCTAGATTCAGTCAGGGTATCTTATTAAAAGAGCTAATAAAGCCAAAACCATAAGTTACCGAATGAGGAACTTAACATGTGTGATGATAATCAAAGATTATCTAATGCATCGTATCAATACTATGATGAAAATCATGTATGATATTAGTCCTCACCCTGGTAGAGTGCACAAGTCGCTTTGAAGCATTAATTTGCTGACCTGTCACCACTGTGCCTCATACCTTGTAACTAACAGATAACTTCAGTATAATCACGCGTTACGATGAAGCTTTGTGCAATTCTTGATACGGGAATGTGTCGCGAATGCGGGGACCATAGATTACTCAGTATCTAATATTACCATAATGTATCTAAAGTGCTGAGCAATGAATGATGATTTTGAGTTTAAGTGGACAAACATACTAGTAATGGTTGTAGGATGCTCAATGACAAAAACAGAAAATTGATCAAAAAGGGTTATGACTGACTGTTTCAATACTGATATGATCCTCTTAACCGGAAAATTCACAAAAATATGTTGAATTTACTTTTATTCAATTACATTTGAAAATTCAAAAAGATTTTTGGTGTGTTTTAGCATAAACTTTGAAAAATCAAAAAGTTTTGTTTCAATTTTATTTTCGGTAACCAATGTTGCGATACTGAATGTGAAGGCTCAGATACTTAAAAGTTGAAAAAGATTGCAAATGTTCAAAGTTTCTGGTACATATTGAAAATGTTTTATAGTTCAGGGGGGAACTATTGAGGGTCAAAAGGAATGTGAAGAGTACTTCCAAGATTTTTGTCGTGTCTAACGCCGGTTGTAGTTTGTGCAGTTTATAGTAAATTTTTCTGCAGAATCAAATACAACAGGTGCACTACTCATGACTCATCGACAAAGAGTGTAACCGAACAAGACCCAAACCTGAACATCAAGATTACCAGAACAACAGAGGCCAGTAAAAGGTTAAAGAAATGACTGAAGATTGAAGAATTCAAGATTATTGTCTATCTTCATCTCTGGATCAACAAATAATAAAGCCAAGATTTCTTGAGTTTGTCTGAGATTTCAAAGCTTACTGGAGAGATAGACAGGAACTTCGACACAAACGTGCATGAAGATGGAAAGTTTTCAAGTCGTTCAAGATGATGAGATCAAGACTTGAAGAATTGATAACTTTCTGATTTGGTACATCACTAGCTAGGTCCAAGGGGGAGATTGTTAGTGCATTATTCATGTATGTCCCTAGCTAGTGATCCGGTACTGAATGTCGGAGGTTCAGATAATCAGAAGACGACCAAGACTTTAGCTAGAAGATACATTCGACCAGACAAAAGGGGCGAATGTGGCTTGTCTTGGGTCGAATGTGGATTAGTGAGAGGAAAGGCTACATTCGTATGATCAAAAGGGGCGAATGTGGAAAAGGTTCCACATTCGACCATATGAAAGGGGCGAAGGTGGAAGCCTATATATAGGGAAAGTTAGTTATTTTGAAGGTAGAGTTTTGAGAGTTAGTTATCATTTGAGCTTTTCCCTAGTGTGTGAGTGTGTGTTTTTCTCTGTATTAGGTCTAAGGTTTTCAATTGTAAACATCTTGATTTGATCTAATACAAAGATTAAAGTTATGGAAATTGCTCGGTGATTCGTTATCTGTTTTCATCACGTTCGATTACGTTTATTTCTGAATCATTTTGCACGATCGTTGGGGATTCCGCACCCTACGGTTGGTATTCGTGAGATCACGTTTCTTGATTACGATCCGAAACGAATTCTCAAAGTGTTTTGATATTGTAAAGGATGAGGTGGGTAAAATGTCTACATTACCCTGCTAAGTGTCTTAACTGTCATAACTATCCCCAAAATACCCTTAAATTTTTTGCTTAAATATGTTGTACATGTTTCTTGTTAAGTTGTACGGAAATGAAAATTAACATGTTGTACATCACTCCTCCTTAATAAGATAATATAGAAATATAGATCTGCGCTTTCGCTAGTGCTTGTTTTGCGGTACATAACACTAACAAAGGTACAATAAGAACTCTATTCGTTAATGGTGATTTTATATAATGATAGATAATGTAAAAAATTACTTAGACATCAAAATTCAAACTCTTCAATAAGTTAGTTAGACTTAATTATCTGACCAAGTTTGTTACAAAGTTACAAGTCAAAATGTGAAAGGAATTTTGGATTTAAATAATCACAACTATTAGCTATTGGTCGTCACAAGTTCCATCTTAAAAATTATTGCCGGTGGTCCCACCTTTTAACTTATTTTCGCCAGTGCTCCCATACTTAAATAAAAGGTAACCTAGATAGTTTTTGTTGACGTGGTCTCCTTATGTAGCAGAAAGTTCAAACTTTTGATGATGTCGATTGCTTATGTGGTAAAGCTGTGATGACGTGGATTGATTATGTGGTAGTCCACATCAGCAAAAACTAATTGAGTTAACTTTTATTTAGTGTGTGACCGCTAAGGAAAGTAGATTAAAAGCTGAGACCTTTATGTAATTATGTGTATGTGTATCTATACTCCAAATGTAAATAGGTAAATGTTTGTTTTAGTCCTTTATGTAATTATGTGTATCTATATATATATATATATATATATATATATAGAGGGAGAGATTGAGAGAGAGAGAGATGTATCGATTATGTAAATTGTTGTAGTATTTGTTGGATCATTCTGATAGAGATTAGAATGATTATAATTGAATCCCTTGATCCCTGATTATGTACAATATATAGAATACATATGTCACATATTCTAGGAAGAATATTAACACAAAAATTACATATAATGGAGATCCTTAATTATGGCTAAATTCTAGTCTATTATACCCCACAGTTGAAGCTGGAGGTGAACGAATGCTTAGACTTGATCTATGTAAGTCCAGAATCCTCTCCGGGGTATCAAACACACACAATGGAGTGCGGAACCAATACTGAATGTAAGAACAAAAGAAGAAACAAAACAATATATTATTAATAACTTTGTGCCGAATGTTTCGATTGCACACGGTTTCAAAGAACCGTCTGGTACGATCCCTAGGAACCTTGCACACGAGAGAACTCATCTAGTGTAAGGTTCGCACAGGGGACTACATGGTTACAAAATGAAAAAGAGGTGCACCTACAAATGAACTAAACATGACAATATATAGGAGCCTCTACCCAATTGGCCCACATGGCCTGACCCATGCCCACATATAAAATTATGCCCAATAAATATAAACGTGTTTGATAAAGACAAGCATAAACCTACACAATTTTTAGGCCTTACAATATCCCCCTAGGTTTATGCCGTCTTTATCATGGCTTAGTAAAAAGAAAATCTTCAGCCGATGATCTTCAGTCTTGCGTCTTCTCTTTTAAAGGCCCAGTACTGAACGAGCCCACTCTTTATAAACCTTCAAACTCCAATCCGCATCCATGTTATACATCCCCCGAAAGAGTGCCGATGAGTTCTCGAGTCACTGTTTTGTTCCCGGATGAATACTGTTCTCGAGTGACCAGATGGGTTCTCGAGTGCCCGTGCGTTCTCGATTGACTGTTGTTCTCGAATGTGCAGGATGTTCTCGAGTGACGTTTCCGTTCTTGAGTGAAAGACGAGTTCTCAAATGATGTTTCTGTGATCCAAACCCAATCCATTGCCGCCCCTGTTCCATTTTTATGAACCCAATCCACGGTTCAATCACATGTAGACTTGATCCCCTAGCATCGTAATCCCTCAAAGATACAAGTGGCCCACCCCTAGACCAAGTGTATCGCTAAAATAAGGAGCCCACATGTATAGGCCCACAACTAAGTTGAATCCTATAGAGACAGGCCCGGCACTTTATGGATCCTGAAAATAAAGCGGCCCAACAAAAAAATACAGCCCAATCAGAATCGACCCACAATCCATGGCGAATGACTTGGTATATTTTAAACGTTGCGCATTAATAAAACCTTCGGCACCAAGTTTTGCATCCACCAAATCTCATCTCATTTAATGCCATTCAAACCCATTAACAACTGTCCACCAATAGGAGCCTATTCCAAATTCGAATTTTATAAATCCCCATCTATAGGCTCAAAATTAGGAAAGACAATCTCCCTTTTTTAAAACAAAATAGTGAATCATTCGGATCCATAAACAGATGCCGAAAATCCACATGGATCTCCAAGAAATCGAACCCATTAACATATTCCATCAAATATGAAGAACCAAAATATTTTAATCCTCAAGAACACTCAAGAAGATCACAAGAACAATCAATATTATCCACATAAGCCAATAAACTAAGAGCTGATTCTTAAATCCCGGCTCAATTAATGATCAGTCTTGGCCTTAGTAATATCCCATTCATGATCATAATTCTATCAATCGGCCATAACCACTAATCCCAACAAACAAACAACCCACGACCGGATGACTTGAACATGACCGAAAATATGAAGACCGCTCGGATAAACATTCTTAAACACAGCTAACAAACATCATACTCCATTGCCCACATTATAATCAATCAGATATCAACATAAACATCCGCAAAACAAACTTTAATCATAACCAATACCAAAATCACACTTTTTCTTTGACAACCAAGAACATATTCGAATACATTAACTATGCTTGGAGTTCAATCTAATGCCAATAAATGGCTACGGATTTCCAGCCAAAGAAATATGGAAGCATGAATATATGTAGTAGCCATAACAAAATCTAAACAATCTCATAACATACCAATCGGCTAAACCAATATCAAACACAATGAACGTGCATGGACCTTCAACACTATATGAACGAAAAGAAATTGAAACTAACCACAACATGGAACCGGAGTACCTTTCTTTCGACGAACAACATCCCCCAAAAGTATGCAAAACTTCTTTTGATCTTCGTGTGGATACCGAACCGAACCTTCCAAAGACTATATAGGTTCTGATACCAATTGTAAGTCCAGAATCCTCTCCGGGGTATCAAACACACCCAATCGAGTGCAGAACCAAGATTGAATGTAAGAACAAAAGAAGAAACAAAACAATATATTATTAATAACTTCGTGCTGAATGCTTCGATCGCACACGGTTTCAAAGAACCGTATGGTACGATCTCTAGGAACCTTGCACACGAGAGAACTCGTCTGGTGCAAGGTTCGCACAGGGAACTACATGGTTACAAAATGAAAAAGAGGTGCACCTGACAATGAACTAAACATGACAATATATAGGAGCCTCTACCCAATTGGCCCACATGGCCTGACCCAAGCCCAAACATAAAACTAAGCCCAATAAATATAAACGTGTTTGATAAAGACAAGCATAAACCTACACAATTTTTTGGCCTTACAATCTACAATCCACAAACAAGTGACGTGAGAGACGTTGGTGAATATATCTACAATTTGAAACCGCAATGCCACATGATGAAATCGTAGAAGGAGATTTCACAACCAGCAAATTTCAGCAACATTAGCAACACCTTTGTACTCGTCTTCTGCACTAGAACTTGAAACCATGGGTTGGCGTTTTGAGGACCAAGAAATTAGATTGTCACCATGATAAATTTAATGGCTTGAAGTAGACCTGCGTGTATCAGGGCATCCGGCTCAATTAGCGTTAGTGTAGGCTGTCAGAGAGGATGATGAAGATGGGCCTAGAGTAAGCCCAAAAGCAGTTGTGCCCTTAAGATAATGAAGATGGGCCTATATACAAAACCACCTACGAGTCTTTCACAACTCACACAAATGCAATAAAACAAAGTACACCCACACAGAAGTCACAAAAAACACATGGTACTCACAACCATAGATACAACACCTACCTACACCCTATATGCACATTCCCGCCTTTTTATCCAAAATGCATCAACGATAATCCTATGCACTAATGTCTTTTAGTTTTTTAGTCAAACACGCATCTATCCATCAACGCACCACGTTTCGGAAAGACTCTATAACACTTTGAATCATGTATAGGCTACTAACAACAAACTTAAAAACAAGGTTGTATTTACTCATGTAAGATTACCTACCAGTGACCACATAACCGACCTACACAATAATGGAGTCCACCATACAGGAAAACGTTATTCGAATGATCCACATGTAACAAATTTACAAAATATCCTAACAAATTACAACAGTTGTATTTTGGATTTCTCATTATCCAAATAACATAATTCAAACACCCAACAAAATCACAAACAGAAAGAATTCCAAAACCTTACACAATGTTTCTTGTTAATAAAGAATAACTAAATTAACAGATGAAGTTTTTTTTTTTTTTTTTTTTGGAAATAAACTTTCATATCAACAACGGCAAGTCCTCAAACAAAGGACCGCCAAGAAAACCTTACAAACAATATAACGGGTAATTTACCCAATCGTTCCAAACCACATCTTTAAATCTAGTTCTATGCTTAAACCAAAAGAACGAGCAAGCCTTCACCGACGCCATGATCTCGACAACCCGAGGATTCGAACTATTAAAAACTTTATTGTTTCGTTCCTTCCAAATCGTCCAAAACGTAATCATAAAAATACCTCTAAGCGTCTTTTGTTCCCATTTGGACTGCAGCGAGAAATCCTTCAGCATCAATAAATCTTCTATGGACCTGTTTTGAATAGCATAAACCCTGCACCACCTATGAATCCTGCTCCACACTTCTGCAGCGAAAATACACTCAACCAGCATATGATGAGCCGTTTCAATTTCAGTCTCACACAAAGGGCAAAGGCAACTCGGAATGCTTATGTTTCTTCGAACCAGAGCGCTACACGTAGGGATTCTATCTAACCTCAATCGCCAAACAAAAAAGTTAACTTTTAAAGGAATCCACTTCTCCCATTCCATCGCTGCAGAACCAAGCGTCACTCTCCTACTCCGCAACCACTGTTTCACTGCAGCTACTGAGAACTCCCCCTTTTTATCCGGCTCCCACACCCAAGTATCCTTACTTCCAGACAATTGAACATGTTGCAACAATAAATCAGCATCATGAGCTTCCGAAATCGCCTCCACAGAAGTCAAGTCTGTAGCCCAATCTATCTTAAGGACCGCTTTATCACCTTCCAGAGTAAACCGATAACGAACCGTATCATTTTTCTTCAAATCAGATCTGAACAGAGTAGGCCACCGAACCTGAAGAGGAACCGAACCCACCCAAATGTCTTTCCAGAACATAATATTACCACCATTTCCCAACTTACCCCTTAAGCAAGATTTAAAACTAACCCCTTCATTCACCACCCCTTCAAGATGTCTCACAATATTCGTCCAAACACCCGTCAGCCCCTGCTTCCTAGGCAGGAAAGACCAGCGATTCTTGCCCCCATGAAGACAAGTGATAACATTTCTCCACAGCCCTTCAGGATCAGCTTTAAAACGAAACGCCCATTTAGCTATTAAAGCTGTATTAACATCAAGCAATCTAGAAATACCCAAGCCCCCCTCCTTTTTTGGTTTCGTTACAACTTCCCAGGCAACCCAGTGTAAGCCCCTCCCCTCCTTACAACCACACCACAGGAACTTTCTCATGAGCTTTTCCATATCTTCTACAACCTTCACCGGAGCCTTAAAGATAGAAAAATAATATACCGGCAGACTAGCTAACACCGATCTCAGCAACGTAAGCCGGCCCCCAAAAGAAAGTAATTTCGCCTTCCACGAACACAACCGGTTCCTGATAGTATCCAGAACTGGGTCCCAATTCGTGACCCGATTCATATTGGCCCCTACCTTAATGCCTAAATAAACAAAAGGAAGACTACCAACCTTACAACCCAACAACGAAGCCATGCTGATAATCTCAGGATTCTCCACCCCCAAACCAAAGAGCACCGACTTGTGAATATTAATTTTAAGTCCCGAACAAACATAGAAAATCCTTAACAACCGATTTGTAACATTAACAGATGAAGTGATGAACCATAATATATAAAAAACCATTCATTCCATATAATTTAAAATTAAATCAAAATAGCAATACGAAAGGGTCACTCGCCCAATATAACAAAAAACAAACTACTACTTCATCCTTTCTTGTTCGTTGATAACCTTCACATTTTGATCTTTAATTACGCTTACGTCGCACAATATAATCTTCGCCTCATGTTTTTTCCTTAGACTAACACTAGTACAAATGTTATCAAAGGACGCGGTCATTCGAAGGAAAAGACGCGGAGAAGAGCCAACCGCGACTTTAAGGACATTTTATGTCACACCCCCAGAATGCCACAGCGGAAGACTTAGCATGGTGGTGAACGGAGGGTTGGTAATCAATGGTGTAATAGCAAAATATTATTTTTGGGTGTGTCAGATATTTAAAACAGTTAAAGGCCTGTACCGCGTTAACTAAGTAGTATACCCGCTAATCTACACCTAATACCCAATATATGATGAATTAATATTAGAATGACAAGTAATCTACCCTATATTAAGTGTGTGTCGTGTGTTGGGAGCAGCCACAAAGGCCTAGGGTGGTGACTCATGATGCATGATCATCATTATAAAGCTTCTTCCACACTCAAGACCTTTCATATTCACCATTCACCACCATAACACACTACAAACTCTTCCACTACTCCCTCTCTCATCCGCCATTTTCCCTCTCTCTCTCTATAATACATTTTTCAACTAAAAACCATCAATAATCCAGCCACATTTTGATTAAAAACATCCATGAAAGCTTGAAGAAATGGAAATCTAAACAAGATTCTTAAGGGTTTCAAAGCTATCTTTCATATTCTTCTTAAAAAGGTAAAAACCCTAACTTGTTTCATATCATTTCAATCTTTTTCAACTCTAAACTTGGATGATTCACACAACTAAATATATAAACATATGGTTTTCATTAAAAATAAAGAGAGATTGGATGTGTTAGTGTGTGTGTGCGAGAGTTTGTATATATATATGTGTGTGTGTATAGTGAGCCGTGTATATATGTGTGTAGGTGTGTGTTTGTATTTCAAATTTGCACTCAAAAATCTCATTGCATGTATGATCTAACACATGATAAACAAGATTCAAGCTATTAAACATAATTTCTAGATGTTAAAATGTTAATGTATGAGTCTAACAATGGAAAAACGAAAACTAAATATATATATATATATATATATATATATATATATATATATGTGTGTGTGTGTGTGTGTGTGCCGAATATATGTATGTATGAAGTTTTGATTTTCTTGATTAATATTGATAAAATGGACACTAGGTATCACTTAAATGGATAATAATGGGTTTTCAATACATGAAACTTAATCTTTAAATTTTGGTTTTAAAACAGAAAATCTGGGTATAATATGATGATTAGAAGACCCATTAATGACCTTTGATGATAAAAATAAAGTTACAAGTTAAATTGTTGGAAATTGGCTATGAAATAAACGGAAATTTGGAGGTTTTAATAAAGTTTTTGAGGTCTGATTTAAGTCAGAAAATTTGAGTTATAAACTTGTATAAAAAGACCATCATTTGAAGGAAATTGATTTGATTTTACTCCATAAGAAAAATTACAAGTTTTGGACTTAAAAACACTTGAAGTATGGACTTTATTTTATGATTTTTGAAAGAAATTCAAGTCTGATTTAAATCAGTAAGTTAAGGGTATTATTTAACCAAAAATAACCCAAGTTTTAAAGAAAAATAATAAGGTTATAAATTATTGGGTTATGGGTTAATTTGAGGCCAAAAAATGGTTAAATTGAGCTTTAAAATGATGATTTGGGAAGGAATAGTAAGACCTGATTATTTGAGTTAAAAATCACTTAAAAGTTTATAAAATAATAGGCCTTGACTAAAAAGTTTGAATATTGGTTCAAAAACTAGGTTTTGGCAAAGTCCGGTACAAAACTAGGTGGAATAAAGGCGAAAAACGGCTTAATTTATATAAATTTCAAATCTGATTTTAAACAGGTCTTAAAAGTGTATTTTTAAGATAAAAAATGTAAATAAAGGTATATTTAAAATACATGTTTTTACAAGTCACACGAATTGGAATTTCCAGAAATTGCCAAAGTATCGCCTAAAACCGACTAATTTTATAACTAGGTGTCTTGCATGTTATAATGGTTGGATTAACTTGTGCATGATACTATAGATATATGCTAAGTAAATATATGTGTGAGATCATAAAATAAAGGTGCTATGTGTTTTAATATAAAAATAACGGACCAAAAACGAGTCATGATCACCAACGAGTCGTAAATAAGAAGAACAAGTGTTTTCAAAATAATATTTTCAAAGGATTACATTTTCTTTAGAAACTAGGAATATGATTATGTGTTTACGTTATAAGGAATTAGATGTTTAATTAAGTACATACCTGGATTAATGTAAGTAGCAAGACCAAAATCAGCCAACTTTATGTGCGAACAGGAAGCTTTCGATGCTAACAAAATATTTTCAGGCTTTAAGTCTCTATGAACAACACCTTTATCATGACAAAACCTCACTACTTGCATCAAATCCCTGAATAAAACTCTTGCTTCGGACTCAGAAAACCGCCCTTGTTGTTACAAATGATGAAAAAGTTCGCCGCCCGCACACAACTCCATAACCAAATGAACATAACCTTCTTCCTCATAAACAGCTTTGAGATCAACAACATTCGGATGCCCGGACAACCTTGTCATTATCTCGATCTCAAGCTTTATGCTTCTTACATCTTCATCAGCCACAAGTCGGTTTTTAGATATTGACTTAAGCTACCACCTCACCGGTTAACTTACCCGAGCATTCTCTGATCACACCAAACTACCCCCATCCCAATTGAGCTCCAAGAACATACCGGTCTTTCAATTTCGATGTTTTGTTAGTTTCTAGCATCGTTTGAGTCAAGTTCTCAACTTTATAGAACTTGCAGAGTTTAAAAGATGATTCTTTGTCATTCCTGGCAGCAGCCATAAGAAACTTGAACACAAAACAAGAATATGTAAACCCTAATTGAATTACAAATATTCAAACTATTTAGCAGCCCAAATTGTTGACTTTTCAAGTTAAGAACGTTGACTTTACAAACTCTAGGTCAAACTTTTGAAATCACAATGTGATTCATGAAAGATTTGACATTAATCCAACTTCTGATAAACCCCACATGAAGATCTGAAAAGAAAATCATAACAACATTACAAAAATAGATTTTTATATAAAATCTTGAATTTGCCTAATCAAAGCTTGTTAAAAGCTTAATAACACAACAAGATTCATACTTTTGGGACAAAAATCAAACAATAAACAAAACCCATAAGGCAAAGTTCCTGAAACATCTCATACTTTACCATAAACAAACTTTCTTGAACAGAATAAACCTTAACATTAAATCAAAAACCCTAACAAACCCATGAACAGAATTACCTTAAACAACATTATGAACAATAAATATTCAACTTAAAGCATAACCCAGATCTAGAAACTGATATGATTCAGGAAAAAAGGTTTTAAAGTTGATTAAATTGAGGAGAGAGAGATGGGGGGTATAAACCTGGAGAGAGAGAGAGATTATAGAAGGTTGAAGTGGATTAAGAAAGCTCCCCACGAGAGGGGAGGCAAATGGTGTGGGCACTTAAATGTCTCCTTCTTCTTAGCTTTGCCAAACGGTGCTAACAACATCTCAGTGAAAGGGGTTTTGTGAAGAATGAAAAAGAAGGGGTGGTGGTGGTGAGATAGTCAGACAGTGAATGAGAGAGAGAGAGAGAGAGAGAGAGTGCCCTAAGACTTTGGGAGTTGTTATGAGAGGGAGAGTTTATGAAGAGGCACAAAAGAGTGGAGGGAATTTAAATTTTGGTGACACAAAACCATGACACACTTATTTTAAAAACGTCGTGTTTTTTTTATTTATGACAGAAAATAATTGACATGCATGAAAAAACGTCAACAAATTTTTATTTTTTATCAAAGATGACATTTTTTTATGACATGCACTTTTGCATGTCATTAAATAAGGTATGTCATAAAAAAAAGTGTCAAAGAAGGCCCCTTTTCTAGTAGTGTCCAGTTTAGAATTTTTGGATCTGATGGTTTTCTGGGTTGAAGTTTTATTGTTGATGAGTTTGGTGATGGAGGCCTTCCAATCATTTCCCTTAGCTGAGTACTGACTGGGTCTAAGTGATATAGAACTTGATTGATCAGACCCTCTTTTCTGTATATTTCAAAGCTTTCTCTTGTGCTTTCATCAGTGTCAACAGCAGCCATTTCCCTTTGTCTCTTCACATGTTTGAAAGCAGCAGTGTTGATATCAGAAGTAGACACCAGACTTTCCTTGGTTATAGTCTGCTTGGGAGGCTGATCATCTTCAGGGTACACAGGTTTTCTAGGAAGTGTTGGATCTTTGAGCCTAGCCTTTTCAAGCTTTTTGTAGGTCTCAACCAATCTAAGTTCACCCCATCTTGCCACTGATCTCATTTCACCATACTTAGCTTCCACAATCTCTGCCCTCATCCTCTTGAACTTCAGAGCCATTTTTGGGTTTGTTTTGTTCTTTGACCAATTAGGAGTAGTTGGCTTGTTGACTGGATCTTTTAACATTGCTTGGATTCTGTCAATCTCAGCCTTGAGAGCTTGTGTGGTCTAGGCAGAAAATTGTTGTCTGGTGGCCTTGTATGGCTTGTGAGTCATGATGTGATCAAGACAGGCTTCCCTAATTTCTTTTTCAGCATCACCTGTGATTGGCTTATCAGACATCCTGTTGCTCAGCTCTTTTGCATAATCTTCTATCTTTCTAACTTGGCTGAGCACAACAGACATGATGCTTGAAGCCACCCTGTTATCCTTCCCTATGCACCTCTCCTTTATGATCATATCAGCTTGTAGAGCCTTAAGCTCTAGGTACTTGTCAAGGTTCTTAGGTTTCTCAAAATTTTTAGGAAGAGAAGGGACGGTGAGTGAAGATGTGTCATCTAAGGTTAAGAATGACTCAATCTCTCCTTTGAGAGCATTAATCTCAAGGGAATATTGAGTTCCCAAGAAAATGTTGATAGGAATGTTTGGTGGTGACCCTTTTGTGGTGAGTGGTATTGGTGGAAGTGAAGAAATGGGAACAGCTTCAATGGGTGGTTTGGATGTAGATGGAGTAGGTTTAGCTGTTGTTGTGGGTTCATCATCTGACTCATCTTCCTGAACAACAAATGTAGTTTTTCTTCTTTGGTATTTAAGTGTAGGAGACGGTGGTTGTGGTGATAGTCTTTTTGGTGATGATGTAGAAGTGGTGATGGTTATGGTGGGTGTTTGTTGTGGTTGTGATGTGGTGGTGGATGGTTCTGAGGTTGAAGGCTCTTTGGTTTTGAGAACAGAGGGTGGTACCTTGACATGTTTGGCAGGCCTTTTCTTCCTTTTAGAGGATCCCACATCCCCTGTCTCCTTTTGTTCAAGCTGTCTTTGGTCGACTAGCTTTTCAGCCTTGGCTTCCCTTGCCTCAAGTCTTATGGTTTTGGCTTGGGCAGCCTGTTCAGCCATGACATTGGCAGATTCATCTATCCTTTTAGCCTTGTCATTTTTGTCTGATGGGGCAGTGGTTTGGGATTTGGCAGTGGTTTGGGATGCTGGAGCAATGGTTTGGGATTTGGCAGTGGTTTGGGATGCTGGAGTAGACTTTTGGTTGTCTTGACCTTTTTGTGAAGGTGGAGCTCCAAAGGGATCAAGCTTCTTGAGATGATCCCTGCCACTCTCCCCCTTTTTGGCATCATCCCTTGTGAACTCATGATCATCATCATCACTGAGTATGGTGGTGGGAGCTGAGCCTGTGGTCTTGAGAAGGTGTTCTTTAATGGCTTTGATATCCGCTTTTGTATCATTGAACCTTGCATCCACCATGTTTCTAATCTCCTTCATGTATGTTTCATGAGTTTGGTCAGCCAGTTTTCTGTGAGCTATTATAATAGGACTCACTGACTTCCAGAGCTAAGAGGAAATTTCTTCCTTGGAGGGCTGCTTGCTGGTGAGCTCAACAAGGGTCTGCATGATAGTCTTGACATCAGTCTTTATGTCACTGATTGATGTCTCAATGTTATTGACCCTGTCCGTCAATTCCTTGTATCTTAACTCATCACCTAAATGAATAGGATCATGTGAATCCATGGTATGATATTTGGGAGATGAATCCATGAAGACACCTGTAGATTTGAAGAAACTTTCAGATCTGAAGAAACCACCAGATGCCCCTTGTTCTTGGTACTGGGGACCTCCAACTGGTTGAGATGTCACTATAGTGGCATCGACAGTTGTTGCCATCAAGGAAGTCTTAGGAATGTAACCACTGTCCTGCTGTGAGACAATGGTCTCTACAGCAGTAGTGGCTGCTTTACTTGCTAAACCACCTTGAGTTACATGTAACTCAAGGGGCCCAGTCACATGTTGAGGTATACTCTCAGTGATAGGTGATAGGTTTTGTCAATTGCCTCAAATAATGGTATGATAGTTGGTGGAATTGATGGTGAGGGTTGTGGAGTGATGAGAATATTAGCCCTGGGAGAAGGACATGTAAACAGATGTTCAAGTGAATCATCTGCTCCATGATGTGTGTCCCTTGGCTTACAACATGATCCTTTTGAGAGGATTCATGAGGAGTTTGGCTGGTGTGAGATTTTACCACCTATTGAGAGGAAGTATCAACAGTGGTTGTTTGTTGCTTTTGTGTTGCAACAGGAATATTCTCTGGTATCTCATCCTCCAGAGTCACCTTTTTAGATTGTTTCTTAGGGGGTTTAGTGGATGGGATGGTCTTTTTAGTGGTGGTTGGTGTGGGTTTCACAGCACTTGATATAGTGCCATGATCACCAGGAGCTGTGGGCTCAACAACAGAGGTTTGCACAACAGTTGTTGTCTTAACCTTCTTTGCTTGTGTTTTTGAAACTTTTGTTTGAACAGGTTTTTCTTGATTAGGACCTAACATCCTTGTAAAAGTTTCTTTAGACAGGCTATTCATTTGAAGGCCTTGCCCCTGTTTGTATTCCTTTTCAGGTAAAAGCTTTTGTAAGATCACACTTAAAAGTCTTGGATATATCAAGAAGGCATTGTTTGACCCAGCCTGAACCCCCTTCACATTATTCACCAAATCTAAAAACAGTGCTTGGGATAAGTTGTAATCAGTGTTTGTTAAAATTGCATATCCCAAGTACTGGACTTTTAAAGGTATTTCATTAAAAGATGCAGTTTTGGGAGAGAGGCATACAAGTGTGGAAAAAGAATTTCATTTCTTGGGGGGGGGGGGAATTTTTTGAACATTGTAGCCCCAGTCAATTGGCCCTCATAGCCTCTCTCTAAGAACTCTTTGTGGATTTCGGTTTTGGCAAAAGTGTCACTACCTTCCAGATCATCCAGTGAGAAGGTAGTGATGGTTTGTGGAGTAATGGTGACTTTGGTGTCACCAATTTGTGAAATAATGGAGGTTGGCTTTTTGTCGGTGTAGTTAACTTCAGCTTTCAGCCATAAGGCTTGAAGTGTATCCTCATAAATGAGTGAACTGGAGGTTAGGGCAGTTTTGTATTTGGAGGCACTTAGGGTATCGATGATGGTATGGAAACGACTATTGTCATCTGTTTTTGCAAGATAAGGAAGATAATTGTGTGGGGCTTTCAGTTGGAGATCCATTGTTATGGAATTAGGGTTAGGAAGACGATGAAGGAGTTTGAATGCTTGAGAGTTAGTGGTTTTTTAAAGGTTGAAGACGAAGAGATTGTGAAAGCTCTGTTAGTGTGAAAACAGGGGTTTATATAGGGTCTGAAAAAGTAACAGCTGATGTGGCCAAAACTCTGCTTTTGAGAGCATACGTGGCAAACATCTGATGGAAGGTCTGTTAATGGAGGATGACAGTTGTTTGTAACATCTGTTTGACTTTAGTCAACAGATTTTTGGAAAACAGTTGTTTTATCTGATCAGATGTTTGAAGCAGATTTTTCAACATTTTTATAACATCTGTGTTTGACTATAGTCAACAGATGTTTGTGAAAACAGTTGTTTTATCTTATCAGATGTGTGGAACAGATTTTTCAACAAGTTTTGTAACATCTGTTTGACTTTAGTCAACAGATGTTTGGAAAACAGTTGTTTTAATCCATATTTAACATACCAAATTTGCTACCATTATGGTTATTTTAACCAGGGCTATTTGAGGGACATTTTGAAAAATTTGCTACCATTATGGTTATTTTAATCCATATTTAACATACCAAATTCTTGTGATCAAACCTTCAAATGTAGATGTATCCAACGCTTTTGTGAGCACATCTGCAAGCTGATCTTCTGTTGGAACATGGTGCACAGAAATCAATCCCTTTTCATAGCTGTCTCGCACAAAGTGATGTCTGATGTCAATGTGCTTTTTGGTGGAATGAGAAACTGGATTTTTAATGATGTTTTCAGTTGCCTGACTGTCCAACATGAATGGAGTCTTTAAGGCAGTCACACCAAAATCCAGTAACTGATTTTGAAGCCACATAAGTTGGGCTGTACAGCTTGTAGCAGCAATGTATTTAGCTTCTGCTGGAGATGTTGAGACAGCTGCCTGCTTTTTGCTTTGCCAGGAAATGAGAGCATTCCCTAGAAATTGGCTGCCTCCTGATGTGGACTTCCTTGTTGTGTTACAGCCAGCAAAGTCACTATCTGAATAACCTGAAAGCTCAATATTCCCATTAGCAGGATACCAGATACCAAGTGTGGGAGCACCTTTGAGGTATCTGAATATCCTTTTCACAGCTATAAGGTTAGACTTTCTAGGTGATGCCTGAGATCTTGCACAAACACAGGTGGCAAACATGATGTCTGGCCTTAATGCAGTGAGATACATCGAAGATCCAATCATGCATCTATACTGTGTTTGATCTACTAGATCATCTCTTTCATCAATGAGTGCTTTGTTTGTACTCATGGGTGTACTACATGGTTTGCTGTCATTCATATGAAATCTTTTTAACAAGTTTTGAACATACTTGTTTTGATGTATGAATGTACCATTTTGTAGTTGCTTAACTTGTAGTCCCAGAAAGCACTGAAGTTCACCGATGGCACTCATTTCAAACTCAGCTGTCATGAGTTTTCTAAACTCCTCACACATATTGTTACATGTGGATCCAAAAATAATGTCATCCACATATATTTGTACAATCATTAAGTGTTTACCCTTCCATTTTAAAAATAGAGTTTTGTCAATTTTACCTCTTGTAAAACCTATTGATAGAAGGAAAGTTGAGAGAGTTTCATATCAGGCTCTAGGTGCTAGTTTCAAGCCATACAAAGCTTTATTAAGCTTGTAGACATGATCTGGATGGAATGTGTCTTCAAATCCAGGTGGTTGGCATACATATACCTCTTCCTGAATCTTTCCATATAGGAATGCACATTTGATATCCATCTGGTACACCTTGATGTTGTGGTTGACAGCAAAGGCCAAGAAAAGTCTTATGGCTTCTAACCTTGCTACAGGAGCAAAAGTTTCATCATAGTCAATTCCTTCTTCTTGTCTAAACCCTTGAACCACTAGCCTAGCTTTGTTTTTGACAACAATACCCCTTTCATCAGTTTTGTTTTTAAAGACCCATTTTGTGCCTATAGGATAAACATCCTTTGGCAATGGTACAAGTTCCCATACTTGTTGTCTTTTAAACTGAAGTAGCTCTTCTTGCATGGCTTCAACCCAGCTGTTGTCTTTTAGTGCCTCTTGGTACTTGACAGGTTGAATGAGGGATAGAAATCCCGCAAAAAGACAAATATGTGAGGACTGTTGTCTTGTGAGCACTCCTGCTTTGATGTTGCCAATGATTTGGTCTGGTGGATGGGATCTCAAAAAAGATAATGTCTCTTGTATAGGGAACTATGGCATTTTGAGGTGAGGGACACAGATGTGTATCATTTGTTGCAACGTTTGTTTGCATTTGTGTAGTGCTAACAGATGTTTGGAATGGAGGGATTGGTGTGTCTGAAGTGTAATCTGTCTGACTTTTGTCCACTGATGATGGATTTGTGTCAGCAGAGGTTTGGGGGTGAGACTTATCAACAGTGGTTGACGCAACAGTGGTAGAGTTTTGACATTTGTTTTGATCAACTGTTTCCTCTTGAAGTACATATGAGAGTTTGTTCTGTGATGGAATCACAGGGTCTAACCCATAATCCTGTGGTGAAGACTGTGGTGTACCTGCAATGTTAGTTTTAGCAGAATCTTCAAATCTGAATTTCTCTAGATCAAACAGTTATGCAGGATTAGTAGGGATTTTCAAGGATGAAAGTTCATTGAACTTAACATTCAGAATTTCTTCTATGATCTTAGTCTTTGTGTTAAACACTCTATAAGCTTTAGATGTAGAAGAATATCCCATAAAGTAACCACAATCCACTTTGGCTGCAAATTTTGATATTAAATCTTTAAGATTTAAAATAAAGCATGGGCAGCCAAATATTTTGAAAAATGAAATTAGTGGTTTAAGATTAAATAGAATTTCATAAGCAGTCTTTTGATGTCTAGGGTTGATCAAAACTCTGTTTTGAAGATAGCAAGCAGTGTTTACAGCTTCTGCCCAGAAGGACAGTGGTAAGCCAGAATCTGCCAGCATGGTTCTTGCAGCCTCTATAAGAGTTCTGTTTTTCCTTTCAACCACCCCATTTTGTTCCGGTGTTTTTGGAATGCTATACTGTCTCACAATTCCTTTTGACACACAGAAGACATCTAACTTTTTGTTCTTAAACTCTGTTCCATTGTCACTCCTGATGACTTTCACTGATAGGTCATATTGATTTTCAACTTTGATTACAAAGTCCTTCAAGATACCTGCAGTCTCATCCTTAGAGTGTAAAAAGTAAGTCCAGGTAAACCTAGAAAAATCAACTATAACAAGACAATATCTTCTCTTAAATAAGCTCATGATTCTTACTGGGCCAAACAAGTCAATGTGCAACAATTGAAGACATTGACTAGTTTTGGACTAATTAATGGATTTCTGTGACACTTTATGTTGCTTTCCTTTTAAACAGGAAATGTAGTGTTCATCACATTTGAAGATTTTTGGTGGAAGACCTCTTACAAGGTTATGTTTGGAGAGTGAGTTGATAGTTTGAAAGTTAGTATGACCTAACCTCCTATGCCAAAGTTCTGTTTCTTTTGCTGAGGCAGTAGAAAACAAACAGACATTTGGCATAGGATTATCTTTCAAAATATCAACCACAAACACATCGCCACTTCTATGAGCAACAAGTGATGCTGTACTCTCAGCTATGATGGACTCAATCATTCTAACCACTTCAGGCCCAATAATCTTACAAGTTTTCTTAGTGAAGAATGACCCATAGCCTTTGTCACTCGTCTGTGAAACACTAAGAAGATTAAATTTAAGATTATCAATAAGATTGACATTTTCAAACTTGAGTCTCCCTGCCTGGACAGACCCAGAACCCAACACCTTACCCTTTGGATTATTACCAAAAGATATATCACCTCCCCCGTGAGCTATGAAATCTCTGAGCAAGGCTCTACATCCTGTCATGTGCCTGGAGCCTCCACTGTCTACATACCAAAGGCTGTCTATGCCAATAGAAGTTCCCTGCACAGTAATAAATGGGTTAGTTTTGGTGGGTATCCAAAGCCTTGCTGGCTTTGGATGGCTTTTCAAACCTTCCAGTCTCAAGCTGAGAGGAATGGTCAGTTGTTACAACAAGTTTTTGAACAAATTTTAACAATTGTTGTTGGTTTGTTGCCAGTGTCTGTATGTTAGCACTTTGACCAACAGATGTTTGACCATTTCCTATCAGGTGTTGGTAACCATAGGGATGTCTATTCACTTCTGGTCTAGAGGACCTTTTGGGATCTTCATAGATATGTGGTAACCTATGGAATGATGGTTGACTAGAACCTCTTGGGTGCTGGTTTGATGGATTGACATTTGTTACCTGAATATCTCTGGGAGCAGAGTTTTGGTTCAAGTTTCTGGTAACAGATGTTTGGACAGATGTATGCATCTGTTGAGACTTTCCATTTGAGGTACTTGTCCCTAGACTCTTTTTTATTTTAGATTTATACTCATATAGTTTAATATCAAAACTCTTAAGATAAATACACTCCCGAGTCTTGTGATTCATCTTGTCAAATATAGTGCAAGGTGGTTTAGGATTACATATGCTTGTTCCTTTGTTAATGTCATATGCTTTTAGAAGACAACAGTCTTTGGTGACATGATTCTTCTTTTCATAAAAGTCACAAAACAAGCCTAGGTCCTTTTCTCTTTTCTTCCCTATGACTTTCTTCTATTAAACAGATGTGGTAACATCTGTTGGAAGATTTGTAAAGGGAATGATTATGGCTTGTGGTGCTTGAACACCATCAGGGGTGGAAAATTTTACTGGTTTAAAGTTTTCAAGAACATCACACTCATCAGACCATGTAGGCTTAAACTGATATTTTTCAAAGGCAGTTTTAGATGAGGAACCTTCAGGTTTTTTAAGAGAAATCTTTTTACCATTAGGTTCAGTGATTTTTATTTCTTGACCAACCAGATTTGTGGGGACTATCTCAACCAAATCAGATTCCTTTTCAATGGATTCATCAATAGATTTAGCAAATCCAATGTCAAATTTAATATTGCTTTTGGTCTGTTGGTTGAGTAGCAATTCATAACCTTTGCATGTTTCTACCCATTTTGCACAAGTGACTTGGGTAGAGTCTGGCTCCCTTTTACAACTCTGATATTTTGATATCATAGTTTGGAGCTGGTCCTTGGTTATGCTAGCCTCATGTTTTAGGTTGCTAATCTCAGATTCTTTTTCAGTAACTTTTGATTTTAACTCTTTAGAAAGTTTTTCAAACTGAATTTCATCATCTAAGATCTTTTGTCTAAGGTTTTCATTTACTTCTTTTATGTTAGCAAAAGCTATGACACATGTGTCAGAACATAAGTTCTTTAGAACTTGAGAAGATACCTTAGAAGCAGCCATCAATGCACAATCACATTTGCACTCACATTCATTGGGGTTCCATGGGTCAGAGGTATTCACATCTCCTTCCTAAGTCTTAATACCTGAAATCTTTTCATCAATAATATCATTCATCATATCTTTAGCTTCATGAACCACTTCCTCAGACTCAGTTTCCTCAGCTATTGTCTCTAGTGCCATAAAGCAGAAATTTTCTGGTTCATTTTTAGATGTGGCAACTAGAGCAAGGTTCTCATCTGTTAACTCATCTGGTAAGCTGCTCCAGTCAACAGAGCCTTGTGTAAAGAGACTTTGTTGAGTGGTTTCTGCAGGAGCAGAAGATGGTGCAGCCTGAGGCATTTGTGCCTGAGCAACAGGAGCTTGAACATACTGAATCTGAAGGACAGTGGTTTGGACATAGTGGATAGAGACAGTGTTTGAGGATTGTGCAAAATGAGTAGTGTTTTGCACATTTGGGGTAGGGGTATTTTGGGAATACTGATAAGAGTGTTGAGGTCTTTGATTTGGATAGGAGATCATAGGAACACTATTTTGTCTCCTACATTCCCTAGCAAAATGACCAAGTTTTTGACACTTATAACACTTTATCTTGGATTTATCCAACCCTACCCTTGATCCTCAATGCAACCCTTGAAATCTTCTACCAGATTTCGGATAGAACTTATTAATCCTAATGCTAAGAAGGGCCAGTTGGTGCATAATGTCCATTTCCTCTAGGTCCAAGGGGTCAAAGTACTGTAAGTCATTGTACACAAAGGATGTGTTGTCATTAGAAGAGATCTTATTGTTAGTTGTAAATGCATAACTTGGAGAGTGGAGATCAGTGTTGAAACCAGAGGTTATGTCAATGTAATGATCATATCCTTGGTCCTTACCACTACTAGAGGCCTCATCTTGACCAAAAAGTGATGTGCTACCAAAGGTGTAGTCATCAGTCACCTTTCCAGAATCCTGGAGCTTCTTTTTCAGGTTAAGCTCTCTTTCATATGTCAAGAGCTTACCATGAAGCTGGGTCAGACTTAAATCCTTGAACCCAACTGAGTTTCTGGTCACAATTGCTATAGTGTCCCATTTATCAAGCAGAGATCTTAAGAACCTATGATTTAAGGTTGAATTTGGAAATGTTAGATCTACCAGTTTTAGTTCACTTATGAGGAAATTGAACCTCTCAAATTGTTGGGCTAATGACTCCCCCTTAACATCACTGAATGTTTCATATTGTTGATTTAAAATTTCACGATTATTTTCAATCACTTCCTCACAGGGACGAAGGTTAAGAAGGGCCAGGGGTGGCCCTGGCCCCCCTGTTTTTTGGCGCAGTGGTAGAAATTTACGATTTTCATAGGTAAATTGAGTCCGGGTTGAGTCCGGCCCCCACCGATTTGCCACTACCGATCGAAAAAAATTGAGTCCGGCCTCCACCGTTTTGCAAACCAAGCTTTGCCACTGCTTCCTCAGTTCCTCCAAATTGTTCTTTTAAAGCATCCCATAATTCTTTTGCACTATTACAATGTAATAGTCCAGCATAGATATCATTTGGTAGAGCCATTGCTACAATACTGAAAGATTTAGCATCTAACTCAAATTTTTGAAAATCTTGCTCTGAATAGTTTTTAGGATTCTTTTTCACTAGAACTTTTGGGTCCTCAGCACTTGGACTGTAGGAACATGAGGGCCAAAGACAACAGATTTTCAGCACCCAGTGTTTTGTTGAACAAGAACATGGCCCATCCTACGTTGCCAGATATTGTATTCAGATCTGACAAGCATAGGAGGCTTGTTGCTCGTGCTAGTGTTGTGCATGTCATTAACTTGAGACATTTTAGGTTGATTTTAAGACAAGGTTTTTGAAAAATTATTTTTGAAATAAAGAAACTTTTACCAGGCTTTCAACCAACAAATGAGTATCAATAATAGTGAGCTGATCTTTTACGTTAAATTGATTGTTAGATCGAATTTAACTGACCAAGCTCTGATACCAATTGTTAGGATCAGAGGTTAGCTTGTTGTGATAGTTAATCATTGTAACAGTGAAATGGATGAAGTGTGAATGAAAGTGCAGTGGAAAAAACTTTGATATCACAACAAGTGGAATATTGTTTTAGACAAAATAATTTTCAAGTAATATTATAAGATTAAACAGTACAAGTACACAGATCCCCCTCAGCTTGATCACCCAATAATATCCTTTAATGAATATGATCTGAGTGATGTATAAAACAGTTGTAGAACTGTTCTATTTATAGACTATTACAAGTACAGCTAGCCAATCGCACTAAAACAACTAGACAATGACTGATAAAGTTCTGACACATAAGCACTACTGTTCTATTCTATTAAAGTTCGTTGATGAAACCGCTGTTGGTGAAACTGCTGAAGCCTAACAGTTGATTGAAACCTCTTATGGTCTTCAGTTGATTGAAACCTCTGATGAAGCCTAACAGTTGTTTGGCTCCAACAGATCTTCTCAGTAGTTGTTTCCTCATCAGACCTTTGCTCATCAGCTGTTTGCCCTTCAGCTATTTGCTCATCAGTAGTTTGCTTAACAGCTGTTTGCTCATCAGCTGTTTGGTCATCAGCACTTTGGTCATCAGCTGTTTGCCTATCAGCTGTTTGCTCATCAGCTGTTTGGTCTTCAGTACTTTGTAACTGCTGATGGTTGTCTTGTAATAAGAAGGAATTGTGTATGTACTTATTATTATTATGGATCAATTAGGATAGTCTGTTTTGGCTTTCCAATCATCTGTTCTTCTATGGGTTCAACAGCTTTCAACAACCTCCACCTTCATGGTTTCCTGAAGTGGATGAAGCCAAAAAGGGGGAGATGTCAAAGGAACCAGAAGTTGTGTCTCTTGAAGCTGCAAAAAGAGCTGCTAAAGAAGCACAACAACTCAAGGATTCTCAAAAATTAACTAGAATGACCAGACAAGAAATAGCTCTGAAAGAAAGAGCTGATTGGATTGAAAAACAAGAGAGAAACCTTAGAGAGAAAGCTAAAAAGTCTACCCAAGGTCTTATCGAAGCTGCTGCTGAAGTCAAAACCAAAAGTACTGAAGACAATCCTTCAGTAGTTGATACTGCTCAGATCAACACTTCAGTAGTTGACATTTCCTGCACTGAACCAGATCAATCATCTAATGGAACAGAAACAGGCCCTGCTGAATTTCCAAAGTCTGTTCCCTTAAACTACTCTTCCATAATAATTGAAGATCAAGAAGAAGTAAAGGAACCAACAGAAGAAGAGAAAAGAGGGGCAAAAGAAAATGAATCATGGAAAAGCATAGATGAAAGGGAAGACTTAAGCTATGATGAAAAACTGATAGAATTTGAAAAGAAGTTAAGAGAGTTAGAAGAACAAGAAAGAATGGCTGAGCAACTTCTCCTTGCATCAGAAGAAGACAAAAGGCAACAGCTGATGAGCTTTATCAGCAAACATTCTAAGACAAGGAAATACACTCGCAAGGGACTCTCAACTGAAGAACTCACAAGATAGGCAACACTTGTAACTGAAAGGCTTGCCACAGAAAAAGAAAGAAAGCAGAAGAGAGCCTAGATTATTCAAGAATTGGTAGATAACAAGTTTGGTTCAAAACAACATATATGTAAGTGGAAAGAAGATGTTATTTATGACATTTACAAAAAGCTCAAGGCTGACAGAATTGCACATCCAGAAAAAAACAAGTCCACATAGCCTACTACCAATCAAAAATCAGGGGAAAGCACAAAGACAGATTTCAAAATGCTCTTACTTGAAAAGAATGTCATCGTTGAAAATAACTTTTCTGTTGATGAGAAGCCTCTAATAACTCAATACAGGGATCCTGCAACCTTTGCTTATCAACTGAAACAGACCATCAAAGACAAAGAACAGACCAAGGTAGTCACAGAACATCACAAGATCATAGCAAAAGGTGATACTCCTGGTACTGTACTAGTTGAAAAGGCAAGGAAATCCAATCTGATCAATGCTGAAAAAGAAACACCTCCAACATCAGATCAACATTCAAACCTGCAGATAGTACCATACAGAGACAGATTCTTCAGCTCCATATCTCCAATCAAAAGATGGTACTTCACCCAAAAGTCCACTTCCCTGGTTCTTGAAAGACAAGACTGTTCATGGAAAGTCCTTCACAGCTTAACTGATTTGGAAAAGTTATTTGACAACGATCTACTAACCATTCAGGGAACTATACCAGACCAAGGACTACTTCAAGAATCAGAAATTAGAGAACTCAAACATCAAGCACTTGAAGAAATTGAAAGAGTTCTTGACTCAAGAAAGAGAGGATCTTAAATAAAGATAGATAAAGGTTTTGGCTTCATCAATCTAGGGGGAGAATGTAAAGTCAAAGAGGATTGACAAGCCAGCATAAACCTTTGTCATATATCCTCTTATCATTTTGTGAAACTGCTGAAGAAAGAAGAAAACATGTAAAGTTCTGAAGAGTAAAATGCATCAGAAGTTCTGAAGATAAACCAGACAGCACTTTAATCTCAGAAGTTTAGTATTATATTAATTAGCTTAAAGTCCTTGTTCAAGTTTCGATACTACAGCCTGTTGTAGTATTATCTAAACATTATTATAAGCTTTTTGTTACATAATATGTATGTATTCTTTCGGCTATAAATAGGGGGGTTACACCCACTATTTTAGTACACTTGATTTTAATTGAATTCCTTCAAAGCTTTTATAACTTATAATCCATTTCCACATCCGAGAATCATTCAATACTTGTATTCACTGCTTTATACTTTGAACTATTTAGATTCTCATTAACTGCAATAGTAAAGGGGGAGTAATAACTCCAGTTAAAAGTGATACTTTAACTTAGAACACTTATTATTCCGCTGTGCAAATTACTTTGATAAATCTGTAAACACATAAATGTTCTTGAATATTAACTATTAAAAGAGACCACTGATCCAATAGTAGTGGTGGAAGAAGATGAAGCAGGGCGGGGTAAAAGATGATCGTATACGTGGAAAGCCTTATAATGAATCTTGAAAAGAGTAGACCAAGAGACATACTGGCTGGATTCTATTTCGAGAAGGATAGGGATTTAATTCTTGATATTAGAAACGATAGTAGCAAGGTGAAGTTTGGATTCAACAGTGATCTGAGGGGCAGGGGGTGGGGTTTGTGCGTCGCCCATGGCAGAAGATTGCTGCTGTGGCGGCGGTTAGAACGGGCAGAAGAAAGGAGATCGGAAGAGGTAGGGTTAGAGGTGGGATCGATGGTCTCGTGATACCATGTAAGATTGGATCCTTGATCTTTCTCATTAATCTCATCACTATAAATAATACAAACATATCCTAAATTTTAGGATAGAGATATGCATAATCAATTACAATAACTCAAATATAATTGGTTCCTAATATAGTACTAATATTGATTATTGAGAGAGTTAATAGCTAAAATGGTCCCTGAGGTTTGGTCACTTTTGCCATTTCAGTCCAAAACCCAAACCTTTTACATCTGGGTCCTTCTGTTTTACATTGTTTTGCCACTTCGTCCCTGACACTAAACCCAGTTAATAATAGACGTTAAGTCTGGGACGTTATTTTTGTCTTTTCGGGTATTAACTCTTAAAAATAAATTAAAAAATCAGAAAAATACTGGGGATACCCGGGTTCGAACCCGGTTCGCCTTTTCTTTACAACATCACACTAACCACTAAACCAACACATTAGTTTGTTGATTTGTTTGAAACTTAAATAAATTTAAACTTATTTATCAAGTTCATCTTCTTCCCCATACTCTCCTTCAAACCCTAACCCCCAAAGACAAACAAGCACGATTCAACTCATAAACGATCAGGAACCATGGGGCTTTTAAAGAGTACCATATAAGGATCAAAATGGCATAAAAAAATGAACTTACAACAACGATTTGAAGTTTTTGTGTTTTCTTATCTAACAGGACAACAAACTGCAGGTACCTGCCTCCATAAATTGCAGGCTTTTAAAACATCAAAGACAAGGAGTCAACTTCTCGTTCAACTTATACAACAAAAACTGCGGTGGTTTGGAGATGACATGTAAATAAATCAACTTTATTTCTTTCTTTTTTTCTTTTTTTAAGTAAAGTGTAAATAATAATACAGTTCATTTCTTTATGTCCCCTATTGATCAAGGGATTAGGGAAGACTATTCAAGGTGTTGTATTTCTTTCTGTTGTCTATGGAAAAGATGATGATAATGCAGCAGACGCAACCTCAACGAAAAGTCCCACCCTGATTATTTGCCCATCCTCTGTTATTCAAAACTGGGAGTCGGAGTTCTCCAAATGGTCTTCTACATTCAACGTTGCTTGTTTGTTTTTGGGGGTTAGGGTTAGGGTTTGAAGGAGAGTTTGGGGAAGAAGATGAACTTGATAACTAAGTTCAAATTTATATAACTTTCAAACAAATCAACAAACTAATGCTTTACTTTAGTGGTTAGTGTGATGTTGTAAAGAGAAGGGGAACTGGGTTCGAACTTAAGTGTCTCCAGTATTTTTCTGATTTTTTTAATTTATTTTTAAGAGTTAATACCCAAAAAGACAAAAATACCCCCAAACTTAACGTCTATTATTAACTGGGTTTAGTGTCAGGGACGAATGTGGTAAAAAAAATGTAAAACAGAAGGACCCAGATGTAAAAGGTTTGAGTTTTGGACTGAAGTGACAAAAGTTACCAAACCTCAGGGACGACTTTGGCTATTAACTCTTATTGAGATAATAACCGAAGTTTTAATGACGATGACCTTGGATCCATAAAGAACCCAGAATTATGAAACTCTAATCAAATTTGAATTATGGAACAGATCATGTCCATTGTTTGACTACAATCTTTAAACATTATAAACTAGCTTATAGAATCCCTATGAACTCGTAAAGATAACTAATTTATAAATGCTACATTCACCAATGTTGGTGCTACTCACAGAGTAGCACTATTGCAACCATGGCACGCTTTTCAAAAATATTTGCAATAGGTACAAACGTGGTATGCATCAACTTTTCATATGTACAAGTAGTCAATGCTTCTCCCAAACAACAAAACCTCAGCCATCTCCTCTATCCCTTATCTCTACCCCTTTCTCTCTCTCTCTCTCTCTCTCTCTCTCTCTCTGAAACTCTCACTCTCTTCTCTCCGACCTTTTCCCGGTAAGTGCTTGGTTTTTGGTTGTCGTCTTGGGTTTGTGATTGTGGCTACTTGGCACGGCAACTACGGTTGCAGCCGTAGCGACATCTGAGCCTTTATTTTGCGGCGATGATGATTGTTGATCTGAGTCTTTAAGTTTCTTTCTTTCTTTTGTTTCATGTGGTGGTAGGGTTTTAGGGAGAGAGTGACTGGATATGATGATGATTTGTAGGTTTAAAAGAGAGAGAGAGAGAGGGGGAAAGAATGGTGATGGCTGGGGTTTTAGAGAGAAGGAAGGGGTGGTGGTGGCAGCTGATTTTTTTGAGAAAAAAGAGAGGGATGAGTGGAGGTGGTGGTGGCTGGGTTTTTTTATTGTAAATGAAGAATTTTAGCAATAGACAGGAAATCTGATCATACAAGTCACAATTCCAGGTGCGGAAACCCTAGAACTGAACAAAATGATAATACACGAATCACAACACACGAATTACCTTTTCAAACATCATTTTATAGATAACTTGACTCAAAATATTCAATACAAACTGATTACAAGTTAATCTACTCACTTTCAAACACACTTAATCTAGAGAGCAATAACCTGACCTTCACACACACAATAACCAACTATTCTAACTTATCAAACAAGCAAAACATATTTATAGGTACTGCACATTCGCCCATATTGAAGGTACGAATGTGGACTTTGTCCACATTCGCCCACTACTATGATACGAATGTACACTATCTTCAGTCAGCTTCCACCTTCGCCCTCTAGCCTTTTACCTTCGCCCACTTTAAGCTACCTTCGATCATCCTGAATCCACCTTCGACCTCCATATTATCACTAACACATGTTAAAACTACAATCCGAAGCATTAGTCGCATAAAGTGCATCTACAAACTCCCCCTCGACTATTGCTCGGATTGCCTTCTAGCTTCATCCATCTCTTTGTTCATTAACTTGATCCTCAGCAACTTCTTTTGTTCTTTAGTCATCTCAGGCTCAAGTTTTCTTTTCGTCGATCGCTTCGGTACATCAACCACCTTCACCTGTTTGCCCAACTTCAGTTCCAGGTTGCTACCGGAGTTGATATCATACGCAAAGCACACTCCGACAACCTATTGATACTTCTTCGCTTGCGATGCATCATTGGGATCACTGTATATCAGGTTGTAGTAAAGCATGATGATGTCTTCGAACGTACAGTTAATGAGCCACATCGGGTCAAAAACATGTATCTACTTATACTTATCCTTCCCATCTCTCAACACTATCACAGCTTCTGCGTTCCTCCAATCATAATACCAAAAGATAAAGTCTTCGCTGAAGTGTTGTTGAATCGGCATCAAAGGAATCTTTCTCATCACTTCAGGAGCTTTGTATATCAAAGTCACTCGCTTTCTACCCATCTTAGGATCAACATCCCTATGAACTTTCCTCCTCGGGTATTGCGGCTTAAACATATTCCACTTCATTCGACTCTCCCAGACTAATCTGTCAGCAAACCATCCCACAGCCGTATTATTCACCGATGCACCAGTCATTGGAAATCTGCAAATGTCTTTAACCGCCCAGTACGGTAGAGTTAGTAGGTCATAGAATCTGTAAAAGTACAGAATTCCTGTTTCCTACTTGACTGCAATGCATTTAAGTCTTCCAAGATACTTCCAACCAAGAGCTCTGCCTTTTAACTTTTGGTTGTGATATCTATAGAATCCGCCTTGCGCTTCCGACTTTGCCTTTTATCATCAGTTTCTTTCAACTTTCTTAACAAAGTCTTCAGATCATCATTCTGTTCAGACGGTTTCTGCTTATCTTCACCAAACACCTTCTAAACAAACTCTTCACTTCGTTTCTCAGCTTTCTTCTTAGCCTCCCTCTTATGTGTTTCAGTGAAGTCTGGGAATACTTCATTCTCATCAGTCTCTCTGAAGTATTGAGGATATCCTTCATGTGTAATGTCCTCTATCTCAATCTCCTCCATCTCTGGGGTTTGTTTATCATCAGAATGATTTCCAATATCCTTTTCAGGAATATTTGGAATCATTTGATCTGCCATGATTTCCTCCAGTGTCTTTCCCACTCGCTGTGCTATCCCTTCTAAAATCTCTTTGCTCACAGTAGCAGACACTTCACCATCTTCCAGATCAGGATCATTGTACTCTAACTCGTATCTCATATCCTCTGTCTGAAAGATCTCAGCAAACTTCCTAGTGAATTCAATTGTCCATTCTCTTTTCTCTAACATCTCACGATATACATCTTTTGCATCATCTGATAGAGATCTAACTTTTTCATTCCAGAAGATACTCTCATCAAAATCCACATTCTCTCCTGATTTCTTTTTCGAGCTCGACTGACCTGCATCACCCTTCTTGGTCTGTCGTTGTTCAAACGTAAACTTGCTCGAGTCATCTCCATCACCATCATCACTACTATCACTTTCATCATCATCATTCTTACTACCCGATCCCTCAGCATCATCATCTTTATCATCATCGTTATCATCATCAGAACCTTCCTCTGATTCATCCTCTTCTTCCTCTTCTTTATCAGATTCTTCGTAATCTACTTGCTCCTCATCTTTCTCTTTATCTTCCTCTCCATCTTTCAACTTGGGAGCTTCGCCATAAAGTTTATCAAGTAGATCACTCATCCGTTCATTCTCTTTCTTCAATTCTTTGTTCTCAACCTTTACAAGCTTGATCATCCTCCTATTCCTGTTACACTTTTCATCAAGTTCTTTCTTCTCTTCTTCAAGTTGCTTCAGCTTCTTATCAATCTCATCCTGATTTGTCTTTGAAGCAACCACAATCTGTAACATCTTTTCCTCATTCTTTTTGAACTTATTAATCTCAGCTTGTTGAGCAACAATCATCTTCATCATTTCTTCCATTTTCTTGTTAACCTGTTTCATCACATCATCTGAAACAGTAACCTTTGATGATTTGGAAGATTCAATCACTGAAGCCTTCTCTTTCTCAGGCTTGAACATATTCAAAACTTTCTCTAAAGTAGATTCTAAATCAGGAACTACTTCAGGTTCTTTCGCCTTCTTCAGTTTCTTAGCAGCAGGTGAAGATACCTTAGATGATGTACCAGCTTCAGGCACTTTCTTACCTTTCAGCAATATGTGACAATCGTCAACCTCGTCTTTTATCAAATTTACAATAATAGTCCTTCAAATATTTCATTATAGTCCCTGTAAGTTTTGTCGCTTTCAAATGTAATAAAAGAGCGAACTCAAAATTTATCATTTACATTTATTACGGATCGTATCTACGTTTTAATAAAATGGCGTATATTGAAAACGTTATTCGGAGATTTTATAAAAAAAATCAAAAACATTTAAGTTAACTTAACCTAACTTAGTTAACTTTTTATAAAGGAAAATTAACAAATCCATAATATAAACTAACCTAGTTAAAAACTGAGGGACTAAAAGTGGCAATACTAAAAACTCGATATTTCAAACTCAATCCTCCCTCCTTTTCGTTTTTCCGGTCACCGGAACTAAAATCCGGCCACTTGTTCCGGCAAACTTAAAACGTCGTATTTATTGAACCTTTAATCATTTTGATGATTGAAAAACGTTTCTCCTTTAATGTTTTAACCGATCCAAGCTTTAATGTATGCAATAACTTAGGTTAGGTGAGTTTTAACTCGGTTTTAATGGTGAAACCGTCAACCTCCATAATCAAACTTAAACGTTCGAGTTTTCTTAATAATCATATAAACTGATCACTCCTAATCGATACCCTACCGTTGCACGACTAAAACCCAAAACAAAAGTAGGTTTAATTCTTTCTCTCTCAGTTGCTTGGTACTTGTTTTCTTGGCCATGGTTTTGTGTTTGGGCTTAGGCAAGTTAACTACTACGGTTTCACCTTCATTCAACTCGTCCAAATTTACAGTTAACCCTTCATCTTCAGTACCAACAGACTGCTTGCTCTTCTTAGCTTCTTCAATTGATCTGTTCAGTGATTCAGACTCACCAACCAAAGTGGCCTTTTGTTTGGTAGTCCGGACATTTTCAGCATCCGAATCCCACTGTTCTTCAGTCTCAGTCTCCTCTGAATCTACAGACTCTTCATCTACCAAACTAGTACCCTTCTTTGCAGTAGATTTCTTCCTCACAGCTTGTTGTTTTGAACTCCCCTGCTCAGTCTTTCCTTTGCCCTTCCCTTTGGCTCCAGGATTGACTACTTGCCTTTTTCTCTTTGTACTTGCATCAGCATATACCAACGGATCATCATTGTCACTATCACTATCAGGATGCCTTGCTGTATTCTTTCCAGGATCCATGTAATCCTCTCTAGCCAAGGCTCCAAACAATCTCCTGTAAGGTGGTCTCTCATTATCAGGCACACCTTTGTATCCTTTCATTCTAGCCAAGGTTCTAATGTTCATATGATCCATAGCAAGTATCTGTGTTGGATCCTTCTTCAAGTTTGGATATTTGTGATCGAAGATCATCATCAGAAATCTAGGATAAAGCATGAAGTATTTCTTCTTCAAACCTTTCAGCATCTCCAACATGTGATCTAAAATCATCCCAGCAACGTTAAATGGTTTGTTGAGAATCAACGCAACCATTAACGAGCTCAAACTCTTCCTCATCACGTCATAACCTCCACTAACACATCCAAATACAAGTATGATGACGTGAGCAAAATACTTGAACTGTACACTCAGTTTCCCTTTGTACATAGAACCATCAGTGATCGGTCCTTTGTATTTCATCCTCAGGAAACAGGCTTTCTGCTCAGTCCATGATAATTCCCTTGGATCCTCACTGGTTTCAAACTGGATCTGGAGAGCTTCTCTGATATCAGCTTCAGTGATAAACATCTCCATTCCCTGAATCTTGCTTTTGATAATAGTCTGATTATCAAAGTAATCATACTTGGCGTTGTTGTAAAAATCCTCAACTATATCCTTGTAGATAATAGTTGGTGTGGCCAAAGCATAAACCACTCTGCATCTCTTCAGAAATTTTATGATCTCTGTAAACTCCACGTTTTTCTCTACATCTCCCAGATACGCGCAACAGTTGTGAGTCTTTTCAAACGGCCATTTATTACCGCTTGATGATTCACCTTCTTGTACAGTTTCTGGAACAGGATTAGTAACTGCAGTCTCAACAGGAATCTCTATATTCTCTTGTTCTTCAGCCATCTGAAACATAAAATCAAAAACAAACGTTAAAACACGAAATCGTCAAAATTTAAAATTTTAGACTTTTGAAATTCCACATTCGCCCAAAATACACTGGTCGAATGTAGATTAAAGTGGTCGAATGTACAGCAATTAGGCCGAATGTGAAATAATTCTAAGTAGAAAACTACATTCGTCCGTTTTTGAGTTCCTTCGCCCATTTTGTTCCACCTTCGTCCAATCGACAGACCGAAGGTAAAACCTGTTTGACCCAAAATTTAAAATTTTTCAAAAACATGTTATTAACCGTTCATTTTGATTCAGATCTTGTCTAACATGGCCGATTAGCCTTCGTGTAACATAAATTTCCACTAATTTACATTCTATATCAGTTTTCAATAGAAATTAGGGTTTATTATTTTCATTCGATCAATCACTACTTTAAACAAAGTTAAAACCTAATTCCTTTAATCCTCTCCCCCTAAAACTGATATGGAATGATTTTCGATCAACATTGGACATTAACAGGCACTGGAAATATAAGAACCCTAAAACCTAAGTCCGGTTATTAAGACTAACGATTCCGGCTTCAATCCTTGTCCATTACCTGTAATATTTATATGAAAATGATCAGAATTAACCAAGGAACAAAATGCACAAGCAAGGGTTTCAAAAACAACAAGGTCTGGTTATGGGTGAAAATTTGAAAAAGTTGAAGTGAATGGTCGAATCTGTTTAGGGCTTATATATAGCCTCCACCTTCGCCCAATTCTTCTGGACGAATGTACAAAAAATTCACCTTCGCCCCAACCAAATGGCACGAAGGTAAATTTGATTTACCAGAATGTGGAATTAAAATAAACATCTTCATTCGCCCAGTTTAAAAACGCCCGAAGGTGAAAAAGTTTCCACATTCGTCCCATTTAAGAGCGAATGTAAAATGGAAAACTTGAAAAATTTTGCCAAATTACAAATTCGAATCCCGTTCAACATTTTTCAATCCGTTGAGCTTCCAAAACACAAATTTTCACTTTTAAAATGATACAAAGCCCAGATGGTGTTGTCAAATCTCAGAAATTGACTATCAAGCATCCCCGGTTATCAAAAATAAAGCAGAAATGCAAAAGTTTTGGATTTTTCTGAAATTTTATCAAAACACACCCAAAATCTTTTTGGATTTTGTATCTTTTTGACATTAAAAGTAAATTGCAACAAAATAAAATGCATCAAAGTAAATGAAAGCAGTAAACATTTTGTGAAATCCGGTCAGAGGATCATATCAGTTTTCTGAGAAATCTGATCACAGCGTTGATCTTTTTGTTTAATATTATCATTAGAAACAGTATGTGACACGGCAATTGCTGATATTGTGGTCCACGTAAGCTCACATGCAGACAATTACGCAATGCTTTAAAATGATACGAGTTAAGTGTATTAGACTAACACGATGTGGTGCCCACACACACGACATACTCCCGTGTCAAGTAATTGCACAAAGCTTCGTCGTAACGCGTGATTATGCCAGAGTTATCCGTAAAAGTTACAAAGTATATAGCACAGAGGTGTACAGGTCAGCAATTGAATGCAGCAGAGTAACATGTGCGTATACACTAGGTTGAGGCTGATATTAATCACTGATTTGCATCAGATGATCAATACGATGTAATAATGATCTATGATCAATTAAAACATAAAGTTCCTCAATTCGGTAACTTCCGGTTTTGGCAATTAAGCTCTTTTAGCAAATATTCTGATAAAACTAGGTCCGTAAATTAATACGACAAAAGTTTATCAGAATATCCCGGATAACCATAACATAACGACCTGAAACCTCAGATTTTGGCAATCCTATCAAACGAAATTACGGTACTAAGACCATATGCCCATGAGGTGTTCAGCCACGAACGCGTAGTTCGTTATGTTTGTATCACTAATGCACGCAATATTTAGTCTACGAAGCCTATCAGCATATCACACATAGTCAACACACGCCTCATAAACTTTACAATTCTTTAGTCTGTGTCAGATCCCCACTGATGTACTATCATTTCCTCTGTTTTACCAGGAAATCATTTTTGATTTTCTAATTTTTTAGGTCTTTTTGAATTTTATAATGTTTTTGGTTTTTCTGATAAAATGGCTCCCCCTAAAATAAAGAACATATTTTTGAGATTTTTGATTTTTCTGAAAAACAAAAACAAAAATTTGAAAGAAACAATCCACTCGAAAGCATCAACTTCTTTGAGGATTAAACAATCCCCTTGAAAGCATCAACTTCTTTGAGGATTACGATAGTAAAGAGAAATTCCCAATTAGCAAAGAGACATTCCCAATTAGCAAAATATAAAAACTAAAAACTAAAAAGCGATAAACCGAGGTGCCGATTAGTCCTGTTTTTCCTTAATATTGTTTACTTTTAAAAGATATTCAAAGCGTGAACGGTCAAAAGCTTTAGTAAACAGATCTGCACGTTGGTAGTCAGTATGTATTTTGATCATATCGATCAATTCTTTAGCGTAACAATCACGGATAAAATGATATTTGATCCGGATGTGTTTCGCTTTAGAATGATTATCCGAATTTTTAGTTAATGCAATTGCGGCTTCGTTGTCACAGTAAATAGGGGTTTTAAGAAACTGCAAACCGTAATCCACCATTTGTTGTTGAATCCAGAGTACTTGCGAACAGCAACTCGAGGCTGCAATGTACTCGGCTTCACAGGTAGATTGTGCTACGGAGGTCTGTTTCTTGCATTGCCAGGTGATTAACCTGCTCCCGAAAAACTGGCAACCAGCTGTAGTAGATTTGCTATCTTTGTCACAGCCGCCCCAATCTGCATCACTAAAAGATATGAAATCAAAATTATCATCATTAAGGTACCAAAGTCCTTTTGAGGGACAACCCTTCAGATATCTAAGGATACGCTTGACCGCCGTCAGATGACTTTGTTTCGGCTTCGATTGATAACGGGCACAGAGACACGTTGCATACATAATATCTGGTCGAGACGCCGTCAAATACATCAGAGATCCGATGATTGCTCTGTATGTAAAAGGATCCGTCAGCTCCCCCTTAGCGTCCACTCCAATCCCGTGATTGGGTTGAATCGGGGTATCCATCGGCTTTGAGTCCTCCATCTGGAACCGGCTCAAGATGTCGGAGACATATTTCGTCTGGTGAATGAAGATCCCGTCAGGTCTTTGGTCCACCTGCAAGCCTAGGAAAAACTGCATCTCCCCCATTGCGCTCATTTCAAACTTTTCCTGCATGACAGTTTCGAACTCCCTGCATAAAAGCTCGTTAGTTGAACCAAATATTATATCATCAACGTATATCTGCACTAGAAGCAAGTCATCTCCCGTCTTCTTCGTAAAGAGGGTGCAATCGACGAGGCCGCGCTTAAATCCTTTGGTGATGAGGTATGTACTTAGCTCCTCGTACCACTGCCTCGGAGCCTGGTGCAAGCCATAAAGAGCTTTGTTCAACACGTAGACCTTATCCCGGTGGATTGGGTCCTCAAAGCCTGGTGGCTGCCCGACATACACCTCTTCCTTGACTTTCCCGTACAGAAATGCGCTTTTCACGTCCATCTGATAAACTTTGAATTTCTTATAAGAAGCAAACGCGAGGAACATCCGAATAGCTTCGATTCGTGCTACCGGTGCATAGATTTCGTTATAATCAATCCCTTCGATTTGATGGAAACCCTGCACGACCAATCTGGCTTTGTTACGAACAATTACCCCACGATCATCCTTCTTACACTTAAACACCCATTTGGTGCCAATCTTCTTCCTATCCGGCGGCAAATCCGTGAGCGTCCAAACTCCCAATTTCTGGAATTGTAATAACTCCTCCTGCATAGCTTCCACCCAGGCATCATCCTTCAAAGCGTCCTTGTATGTCCTTGGCTCTACCTGCGACACATAACACGCAAACGACCAATCATTTTGACTACCAGATTTTTGAATTTTGGCATATAAAGCTAAAGCACCAAAACTCTCTGGCGAATTAACGCTTTTAAGCTGCCCTCTGGTCATAACACTACTTCCAGGATCACCGATTACTTGCTCCAGCGGGTGAATACGATGAATCCGAGATTCCGGATAAACAGGTACTTGCACTCCCGTCTGAACAGTCAAGTTCTCTACAGCATCCAGATCATGACCCGTATTCGATGATGAAGCCACATCTGAAGTTGGAGTTGGGTTCACTGGCGGTGCCTCTGGTTCTTCAGCTTGATCAAGAATAGCTTCTTCAAATTGTTCATCTTCAGATTCTGAAGTGTCTAATGAAGTTGAAGCCTCTTGAAATACTTCTTCTTCTTGTATAGGAGCATTAGTATCATTAGAAGCTGGTAGGGGGTTCACGGTGATTGGACGCACCAACGGTGAAGTTGTTGCATTTTCACACTCGTAAAGTAATCGAATAACAGCTTCTTCAACCAAGCTATCTAGATTGAATGATTCAAAGAAATCTTTGTAATCAAACATCCAATCAGGACCCGTGCCTTGAATATTTTGAGTATATCGTTGAACGTCCACGTTAGCCCAGTCTTCCACACGACGAGTTCGCTTGTTGTATACCCGTTTGAGCGGGGTTGTATATCCAACAAAGTAACCCTCCTCGGCTTTAGGACTAAACTTTTCGCTTGGATTCAACATAGTACATGGCGCCCCAAAAGGTTCTAGATACTCTAAGTTCGGCTTCCTTCGGTGTAACAGCTCATAAGATGTTTTACCAAACTTCTTCACTGTTAGAACCCGATTTAATGTGTAATTTGCTGCATAAATCGCCTCATTCCAAAACATTACTGGAAGATTTGAATCAGCAAGCATTGTTCTAGCCGCTTCAATTAGAGTCCTATTCTTTCGTTCAGCAACACCGTTCTGTTGAGGGGTGTACGGAGCCGAATATTCATGATGTATCCCTTTGTTTTCACAAAGTTCATCCATCTTGGCGTTTTTGAACTCCGTCCCATTGTCACTCCGAATTCTCTTTATCTTCACATTGTAGAGATTCTCCAATCGAGTGAACAGAACTTTTAGATTGATAAAAGTGTCGCTTTTATTCTGCAAACACATCACCCATGAAAATCTTGAGTAATCGTCAGTGACGACTAAACAATAAAGCTCTCCAAGATGACTTTTGCGCTTGACCGGTCCGAAAAGATCCATGTGCAATCGCTCTAGTGGCATCTCAACAGAGTTAACCTTTTTCACTTTGTGGGACTGTTTGTGTTGCTTCCCCTTTTTACAACTCACACACTTGTCATTTAGATGGAAATGTTTCACGTTTACTCCATCGACAAGTCCATTTCTCACAAGTTGATTCATTTTCTTCAGATGAATGTGCCCCATTCTTCGGTGCCACATTATCGATTCTTTCTCTGTCGCCTTGGACAAAAAGCATGTTATCTGCCCCTGTGATGTCATCGCCTTGGACATATCAAGAATGTATAAATTGTTGACGCGAGGTGCCTTCAACATTATCCACTCTTTAGGAATTGTAAAGCCCGGTTTCAGAATATAGCAAGATTTGTCATCAAAATGCACAGTAAATTTCTTGTCACATATTTGACTGACACTCAACAGATTATAGTCTATCTGCTTCACGTACGAAATCCTCTCGAAACTCACTATCCCATTGCTCACACTTCCTTCCATTGTGATATAACCGCCTTTGTTTCCTGCGAAAGCTACATACCCTCCATTGATGTTCTTCACGTCGAACAGCAACGCAAGATCCCCTGTCATGTGGCCTGAAGCTCCACTATCAACAATCCAAAGACTGCTAATAGGGCCAGCTGAAGCTCCCTGCACACAAAAAGTAAATCAGTTAGTTCTTTCGGGGGACCCAAGCCTGAGTCTTGGGTCTTTGAACATCAGGTTTCAAAGTAACATTGTCACAAACATTTTCAACAACTTTTTGATCAATCTTTTTCTGATTGTTCAAAACAGTTTCCTTTCTCTCATTAACCCTTGAAGTTGAGGCTCTTGGAGTACCATTGGGTGTCCAAGATTGTTCAGACCTTTTCAAAATACGAATCTGAGACTTTGGGTTATCAGTCGGTTTCTGAACATTGTTAGCAAATGTAACTTTCTTGGTAACCTTATCTGATTTAACAGACTTAGGTCCAACATTTGATTTGTCAATCGGTTTTGGTGGAACCTTTTGCCTATCAACTGTTGCGTTCACCACAGGCTTTCTCCATGAGTGTTCCATAGCAATCCGATTCCTTCTATCATAGTGCATTGGACGAGTGTTCCTCATTTGTTGAAAATTGTTATGATTACAAAACGGTTGTGGTTGTTGAGGAACAACTCTCCTATGTGGTGGCACATAATGATCAATCGGTTTCCTCATGGAATTCCTCACTTCCACCTCGTGCCTCTTGTGCCTTACATATGGGCACTGAGCAAGTAAATGCCCTCGTTCCCCACATTTAAAGCACGCACGGTACTCTTCAAAAACATTCGGAGCATTTGGTTGAGCAAATGATCTAACAGGATATTGATCATTGTACTGTTGCTTCCTTAAACTCTCAGGGAGTGGCCCTTTTGAGTAAGTAGGCTCATTAAAACCATTAGCTCTGTTTTTGGGTTTAACAAACTCTGTGACATGGACCTTTGGTTCTTGAGGAACATCCAAATACAACTTCTTTAATAAAGCTGGTGGAATCTCATTTGTTCTCTCATGTTTTGGGAACCAAATAGTACTTTCTTGCCAAATCTTTTCTATTTTAGCATAATTGGCATTTTTTATTGGAAAGTCCTCGTCAGAGATGATCTTATCGGATCCTTCCATCCGATAGAACACTTTGACAGGTTTGTCACATTGTTCGTTTTTATCATTCTTTTCAAGATCTTTCTTCACCACATTAAGATCTTTCTTCACAACATTCTTTTCAGACTTCTTTTCACAATGAATCTTTTTCATTGGAATCACAATTTGAGATGATGAAACTAGTTCATTTGTAATGATGTGATTCTCTTTTGGAATTTCACATGCATTAACAGTTTGGTTACAACCAGTATCATCACTCTCTGAGTCTGAATCTACACTCTCAGCTGTAACACCCTCATCATTAATTCCCAAAATCGGTCTAACATCGGAATTTGGATCACCAATACTTGAAGTATTAGATTCATTTTCCGATGCTGAATCAGATTTTACCGAACTCTCCGGTGTCACTTGGTGACAATTATGGTTTTCAAAAAGAACCGGAGATGGTACAGACCGATAATTTGTTGTTTTATCATCAATGATATGGTCTACCACATAAGCAATATGCTTATAGCTTTCCAGCTTTTTGTTTACTTTCTCAGCAAAGCATTTGATGGCGGCCATTTCCAACTTGGTGTTTTCAATTTCATTGATATAGTTGTTAATTGCCAATTGTTTTAAAGACAAAGTGTTTTTCAAGTCAGAAATGTCCTTTTTGTAGCCATCTAATACTTTGTTAAAAGCATTCAACTCTTTGCGAGTAGATTGACTGTTCATGATAGCGCTATCACGTTGAACACGGAGTTGTTTAATCTCCTCAGTCAATCTATCACATGTACCACAATATTTTTCACTTGTATTATCAGTACTACATGCAGAACTTACAGGTTTTGGCGGATCAGTCATGGCCATCAATGCGAAATGAGCTTCCTTTCCTGCAAAGAATCTGGAATAATCAATCTTTGTGAAAGCATCATCTGCAATGCACAACTTCCTTGTCATCAGAAAATCTGCTTCTGCAAGCAACTGATCGATATCTTCATCTAGAGAATTAACACTTGCTTCCGTATCCAATTCACTGTCTGAATCAGAATAAACCGATTCACACTCCTCAGGAATATTAGAAACAGTATCAATCACAACTCCAGAATTTGTCTCTTCAGTTTGAACTTCAACATCAACCTCAGCATTAACCTTAACAGGTTCAAATTCCCCATCCATCTCAGCCTCAGACTCATCACTTTCAACCTCAGTTCCTTCCTTCTCCTCCATCGTCACTGAATCTTCAATATCAACCTGATATGCAACACAAGCCACATTGCCCCCAGTAGTGATTTCCTCAACACCTATCTGAATACTCGACCAGTCAAACCTTTCATCTTGTTGAGTAACCAATGCTTGGTTGGTATTCTGTTGTTCATTTGGTGTAGTGATTGGTATGACTGTTCGGTTAGTATTGTTTGGTGTTTGGGTTTGTGTCTGGTTTGGTGTGTTTGGTTGTCTATTTTGGTTGTTATTAAAGTTGTTTTGACGGTTTTGGTAGTTGTTGTCGTTGTTTTGGTAAGAAACTTGGTTTTGGTTTTGTTGTTGACGGTTCTGATAGGTGGCATTGAATGGATTCCTATTGCCTTGTTTTGGTGGCTGGGTGCATTCTCGTTTAAAGTGACCTTTCCCTCCACAGTTAAAACAAGTCACTTTCTCCTTATTGAACCCGTAGGTAGTGTTAGGAGAAGTTCCCAAGTCTGTTCTACCTGTCTTCTCGATAAACTCCGTTGCTCTTCGCATTATGCTTGCAAAGGCCCATTGAATATCAATGAGTTCCATCTCTTCCTTGTCAATTTGTGCGTAGTCTTCATTGGTCAAGTTGTTATTACCAATTTGACTAGCAACTAATCCATTGTAGGATGAGACCATTGCAGAAACTAATGCAATGTGTTGCTGAGCAACTTCAACTGTCACATTACCAAGGTTAGATGTCTCCAAAACCACTGTCGGTTGGTTTATTGGTTGTTGTTGAGATTGGCTAGCAGTATAGAAAGCTGCTTGTTGCTTTGGGGAGAATGGTGGAATGTATGAATATTGGTATGGTACTTGTGGTTGTGGTTGTGATAAAGATGAAGTTTGTTGATGGTAGTTAATGGTAGGTGATTCCACAACATTGGATATACATGCAACATGTGGTGTAACTAGCCCTCCTGAGCTTGTACTCGCTGGAACTGAAGATCCTCCAAAGTATAAGTTTGGATTCTGAGGAATCTGTGCTCTCCTAGCCTTCCTCTTCTCTTCCAATTCTTTGTTTTCCAGCTTCTCAATGAACTCCTGAAGAGACCAGTATTGATAAGCATCCTTCTCCTTCAGAACATCCACATGCTGATCCCAGTTTGGTGGTAATGCATCTGCAAACTTGTCCACCTGCTTTGCCATAGGAATCTGTATACCATAGCTAGACAATTCAGATATCAAATGATTATATCTAGGAGTTAGTTCTTTCAAAGTTTCATTTCCAACATAAGAAAAATTCTCAAACTCCTTTATAAGTTCTTCCGTCCTCAAACTTCTAGTCTTCTCATTTCCATCATGCTTCCTTTTAAGCATATCCCACAGTGCCTTAGATGTTGTGCAAGTCCCAAACTGATGCAAAAGATCATTTGTGATTGCCTGGGTCAATTGGGAAAACGCCTTCTTTTCCACAGCAAACTTCTTTTTCTCATCCTCAGCCATGCTCTCCAATGGCACTGGTTCACCTGTGTTCTCCAAAACTGGTGGTGTGTAACCTTTAGCAATCATGTTCCATGCTTCAGCACCTTCCACTCCCATGCCTTCCAAATGTATCTTGAACTTTTTCTGCCACTGATTATATTCTTGAATCTCCATAAGCTTCGGTGGCCGAGTCCCACTACCTGAAGACAAATCATTAATCAGTGTGGAAATAGCATTTGTAGTTTGAGTGTTTACCACCGCTGCTGCTACTCCCCAGTAGTCAGACTGTGGTGCTGGAGGTGCACTTTGAGTCATGTAGTTAACCGGCTGCGAAGACTGTGTGCTCGTCTTCTGTGCTGCCACTGTCCATGGGTCCATCACCTGCTGTTGTGGTTGTGTAGTTGCTGGTGTAGGAGTAGTCTGAAAACGCCACATGATCACGAACTTCGAGAAATTCAACACTTAGAAAAATTTTCCAAAAACTAGTCTAGATTCGCCCAAATATGCTTCAGGTTCGTCCCTTTTGCTTTCAGGTTCGCCCAAAAATTCTCTCCCGAAGGTAAAATCTCACCAGAAAGTAAAAACACACTAACACTTTTCACGTTCGCCCAAAAAGTTCCAGGTTCGCCTGTTTGGTTTCCAGGTTCGCCCGCACGATCTCCCGAATGTGAAAAGTTAGACCCGAATGTGAAATATTTAACTAAAAAATTCTAGGTTCGCCCACTAATCTCTAGGTTCGCCCAAAATTTCACTCACCTTCGACCAAAAACTCACACGTTCGACCAGAACACTCCAGGTTCGCCCATATTGACTTTTGAAAAACGGTTACACTTTGAAAAACGGTTATTTTGATCTCTGATTTTCAATAGTTTGTGAATTTGAATGATCTTGATTAGGTTATGCTTCGGAGATGATTTGGAACAACTTTAATACTTGGAATTTTGAATTTTATTCACAAAATCAACTCTAATTCTTTCAAAAACACTCAAAAACCATGTTTATGTGAAAACAGATGTGAATTGATGAAAATAATATCCAAATCAGCTCTGAGTTTATCAATTTGTTGTTGTATGATCCTCTACGCTCTGATACCACTTTGTAGAGGATGTGATTTGACACGAAAACAGGATTATATGATCATACAAGTTACTAAACCAGGTGCGGAAACCCTAGCTTAGAACAAACTGATATAAACTCAATTCAAAACACAATCAAAGTCATTTTAAAGCTTTTCATAGATTAACTCTTTCAAATACTTGGTTACAACTCAGTTACAGTTAATCTAGCACACACAATAACACTCTCAGACCTCTCTGGAACACACCTCAAAAACACACACACTAAATGACTTGCTTAAACTTACAAAATCACAAAATCTATATATAGGACCTGCACGTTCGCCCCTTTCATCTGGTCGAACGTGGGTCATTTCCACATTCGCCCACTTTCAGTGGTCGAATGTGTCTTCTTGTTAGTCTAGTTCCAGATTCGTCCATCTATCTTCTACCTTCGCCCACTTCTTAATCACCTTCGCCCATTCCTGTTTCCTTCGCCCCTTCAGCCATTTCTAACACATGTTAACCATCTAATCACTAGTCGCAAAACGCATCTACACCGGATTCACTAAAGCTCCAAACAAACGTCTATTCGGTGGCTTCTCATTATCAGGCACACCCTTATAACCTTTCATCCTCACTAGTTTTCTGATATTCATGTGATCTTGACCTAACACCATCCTTGGATCCTTCCTCAAATGTGGATACTTGTTGTCAAAGATCATCATCAGGAATCTTGGATATAACAAAAACTTCTTCGACTTTAGACCCTTCAACATCTCTAGCATGTGATCCAATATCATTCCAACAATGTTAAATGGTTTGTTGAGAGTCAACGCAACCATTAACGAACTTAAGCTCTTCCTCATTACGTCGTAGCCACCACTAACACACCCAAAGACATGAATTATCACACGTGCGAAATACTTAAACTGCACACTGAGCTTCCCTTTGTGAAGTGCACCATCTGTGATTGGGCCTTTGTACTTTATTCTTAAGAAACAAACTCTCTGCTCAGTCTAAGACAACTCTCTCGGATCAGTACACTCTTCATACTTAATCTTTAGAGCCTCTCTGATATCTTCTTCAGTAATAAGCATCTCCATTCCTTGAATTATACTTCTGATTGCAGTTTTACTCTCCCAGAAGGCATATCGTGCATTCTTCCAAAAATCTTCAACGATGTCTTTGTATATAATTGCTGGTGTGGCTATGGCATGAATGATTCTACTCCTTCTCAGAAAATCAACGATCCCTGAAAACTCTGTGTTCTTCAAGACTTCGCCAACATATGCACAACAGTTGTGCGGAGATTCAAACGACCAAGCTTTCGGTACATTTTCCTCTTCAGCTTCTGGCACCGGATCTTGAACTATCACATCTTCCACAGGATTCTCTACGTTCTCAGGTTGTTCAGCCATCTGTAAAACAAAAATAAGAAAAATACGTCAAAACAAACAAAAACGACAAACTTAGAAAATTTTAGGTTTTAATAAATTCCACTTTCGCCCATTTTATAGGTACGAAAGTAAGATTTTTGTGGTTCGAAAGTGAAATTTAGACCCGAATGTGAAAACTCTTTAGATAAAATGTACATTCGTCCGTTTTGACCCACTTTCGTCCCTTTGAGTCTACATTCGCCCGTTCTTACAGGACGAATGTGAACCTGTTTTATCCCAAATTTTGAAAATTTGTATCACTTGTGTTTTAACCTCTCATTTTGATTCAAACAACTCCTAAAATAGCCGACTAAGCCTAAGTAATCATCAATTGATGTTTTCATTCAGTGTTTATTGATTTTAAACGTAAATTAGGGCTTGGTTAATACAATCAAACAATTAACACATCTTAACAATGATTTAACCCTAATTTTTGATATATTCTCCCCCTAAAATCTATAAACAATGAATCCTAATCAAGAACTCAGTCTCTAACAGACCAAAGATGTCCAGATTAATCAAGTTAGGGTTCGAAGACTAAAACCCCAATTCCGGCTTTGATATTGAGCCATTACCTGTAAAATTATAATCAAAATGATCAGAATTGAATAGGGAATAATATTCTTGAATCAACAGAAACAGGGCAACAAGATCTTGGTATTTTGAAAATTTTGAAAAATTTCAGAATGAGGTTCGAATGTGAGGAACTGGTTATATAAGCAGCCACTTTCGCCCTATACTTGTGGACGAATGTGTGAAATTTCCACATTCGTCCCAATTGAATGGCACGAACGTGAAAACATGACCCGAAGGTGAAAATGTTTAATTAAAAAGCCACCTTCGTCCACATGAAAAGGTTCGAAAGTGAAAAAATTTCCACATTCAACCCAATTAAGGGGCGAATGTGAGTTGGAAAATTTTGAAATTTTTACCAAATCACGAAATCGAATCCCGTTCAACATTTTTCAACACGTTAAGTCTCAAACATGCATTATTTCAGTTTAGAATGATACAAAGCTCAGATGGTTTCATCAAATCTTAGAAAATGACCATCAAACACCGTCGGTTATCTAAAAATAACGCAGAAATGTAAAACTTTTGGTTTTTCTAAAATTTATATCAAAACACACCTAAAATCTTTTTGAGTCTTATATCTTTTTGACAAACAAACTAGAATGCACAAAAGTAAATAAAGCAGTAAACATTTTGTGATGTCCGGTAAGAGGATCATATCAGTTGTTTGAGAAACCTGACCACAACGTTGATCTAAACTTTTATATTATCATTAGAAACAGTATGTGACTCGGCAACTGCTGATATTACTGTCCACATAAGCTCACATGCAGACTATTATGCAGTGCTTTAAAATGATACGATTTAGGTGTATTATACTAATACGTTGTGGTTCCCACACACACGACATACTCCCGTATCAAGAAATTGCACAAAGCTTCCTAGTAACGCGTGATTATGCCAAAGTTATCCGTTTAGTTACAAGATATATAGCACAGAGGTGTACAGGTCAACAAACGAATGCAGCAAAGTAACATGTGCATATATACCAGGTTGAGGCTGATATCAACTACTGATTTGCATCAGTAAATTGATACGATGTAATTATGATCTTTGATCAGTAATAACATGAAGTTCCTCAATTCGGTAACTTTCGGTTTTGGCATTTAAGCTCTTTTAGCAAATATTCTGATTAAACTAGGTCCGTAAATCAATACGACAAAAGTTTAATCAGAATATCCCAGATAACAATAACATAACGACCCGAAACCTCAGATTTTGGCAACTCTATCAAACGAAATTACGGTACTAAGACCATATGCCCATGAGGTGTTCAGCCACGAACGAGTAGTTCGTTATGTTTGTATCACTAATGCATGCAGTTTTTAGTCTACGAATCCTATCAGCACATCACACGTAATCAACACACGCCTTATATTACATTACATATCTTTAGCCTGTGTCAAATCCCTACTGATGTACTATCATTTCCTCTTTTTATCCTGGAAATCATTTTGAGTTTTTCTATTGTTAAGGCTTTTTGAATTTTTCAATGTTTTTGGTTTTTCTGATAAAAGACTCCCCCTAAAATGTAAAACATATTTTTGGGTTTTTGAATTTTTCTGAAAAAACTGTAAAAACATTAAAGAAAAATTTTAAAAACTAAAAAGCGATAAACCGAGGTGATGATCAGTCCTGTTTTTCTTTTATATTATTTACTTTTAAAAGATATTCGAATCGGGATCTGTCAAAAGCTTTTGTGAACAAGTCTGCTCGTTGATAGTCAGTATGGATTTTGACCATATCTATCAATTCTTTAGCGTAACAATCACGGATAAAGTGATACTTAATCCGGATATGTTTAGCTTTAGAATGATTGCCCGTATCTTTAGTTAATGCGATCGCGGCTTCATTATCATAGTGTATAGGGGTTTTTAGAAATTGCAAACCGTAATCCACCATCTGCTGCTGAATCCAGAGAACTTGAGAACAGCAACTGGAGGCTGCTATGTACTCTGCTTCGCAGGTAGACAATGCGACCGAAGTCTGCTTCTTACACTGCCAGGTGACTAACCTGCTCCCTAAAAACTGGCATCCAGCTGTCGTGGATTTGCTATCCTTGTCACAGCCGCCCCAATCTGCATCACTAAATGCGATAAAGTCAAAATTATCGTCATTAGGGTACCAAAGTCCTCTCGAGGGACAACCCTTCAGATATCTAAGGATACGCTTGACCGCTGTCAGATGACTTTGTTTCGGCTTCGACTGGAAACGTGCGCAGAGACATGTGGCGAACATTATGTCTGGCCGAGATGCGGTTAGATACATCAGAGATCCGATGATTGCTCTGTATGTAAACGGGTCCGTCAGCTCCCCCTTAGCGTCAACTCCAATCCCGTGATTAGGTTGAATCGGGGTTTCCATCGGATCGGAATCCTCCATCTGGAACCGGCTCAAGACTTCGGATACGTATTTGGTCTGGTGAATAAAGATCCCCGTTGGTCTTTGATCCACCTGCAAGCCGAGGAAAAACTGCATCTCCCCCATCGCACTCATTTCGAACTTTTCCTGCATAACACGTTCAAATTCCCTGCACAAAGTTAGTTGAGCCAAAAATAATATCGTCAACATATATCTGGACTAGAAGCAAATCATCTCCTATTCTCTTCGTGAACAGAGTACATTCGACCAATCCGCGTTTGAATCCTTTCGACATGAGGTACGTGCTCAGCTCCTCGTACCATTGACGTGGAGCCTTGTGCAATCCGTACAGTGCTTTGTTCAAGACGTACACCTTATCCCGGTGGATAGGATCTTCAAAGCCCGGTGGTTGACCGACGTAGACCTCCTCTTTGACTACTCCGTACAGAAAAGCACTTTTGACGTCCATCTGATACACCTTAAATTTCTTATAGGAGGCAAACGCTAGAAACATTCGGATTGCTTCTATGCGCGCCACAGGTGCATATATTTCATTATAGTCAATCCCCTCGATCTGATGAAAACCATGAACTACCAATCTGGCTTTGTTCCGTACGATCACTCCTCTATCCTCTTTCTTACACTTAAAGACCCACTTGGTTCCAATCTTCTTCCGTCCTGGAGGTAAATCAGTGAGTGTCCAGACTCCCAACTTCTGAAATTGCAATAACTCCTCTTGCATTGCTTCAACCCACGCGTCATCCAAAAGAGCTTCTTTATATGTCCGCGGCTCGACCTGCGAAACAAAACATGCAAACGACCAATCATTCTGACAACCAGATTTTTTTATTTTTGCATATAAAGCTAAAGCACCAAAACTTTCTGGTGAATTGACACTTCTTAGCTGTTCTCTCTTCATTACACTTCTACCAGGGTCACCGATAACTTGCTCTAGCGGGTGAATACGATGAATCTGAGATTCCGGATGTTCAGGTACAGTAACTCCCGTCTGAGTAGTCAAGTTTTCTACTGCATCTAGATCATGACCCGTATTAGACGATGAAGCAACATCTGGATTTGGGTTCACTGGCGGTGCCTCTGTTGCATGTTCAAGAATCACTTCTTCGAAATCTCCATCATCTTCCGATTCTGAAGTATCTAAAGTTGTTGAAGCCTCTTGAAACACTTCTTCCTCCGGTACAAGAACATTGGTATCATTAGAAGCTGTTGGAGGAGTTACGGTGATCGGACGCACCAATGGTGAAGTCACTGCCTTTTCACACTCGTAAAGTAATCGAATAACAGCCTCTTCAACCAAGCTATCTAGATTGAATGATTCAAAGAAATCTTCGTAATCAAACATCCAATCAGGACCATTTCCTTGCACATTCTGAGTATACCGTTGAACTTCTACGTTAGACCAATCCTCCACCTGTCGAGTTCTTTTGTTGAATACCCGTTTGAGCGGGGTTGCATATCCAACAACGTATCCCTCTTCAGCTTTCGGACTAAACTTTTCGCTTGGATTTAACATCGTGCACGGAGCCCCAAAAGGTTCTAGATACTCCAAGTTCGGCTTTCTTGGGTGTAACAGCTCATAAGAAGTTTTGCCAAACTTCTTCACCGTTAAAACCCGATTTAGTGTATAGTTTGCTGCATAAATCGCCTCGTTCCAGAACATTACTGGAAGATTCGAGTCTGCTAGCATTGTTCTCGCCGCTTCTATGAGAGTCCTGTTTTTTCGTTCAGCAACACCGTTCTGTTGAGGGGTATACGGAGCCGAATATTCATGATGAATTCCTTTGCTTTCACAAAGTTCGTCCATCTTGGCAGTTTTGAACTCCGTCCCGTTATCACTCCGAATTCGCTTGATCTTTAGACCATAGATATTTTCCAATCGAGTGAACAGAACTTTCAGATTATTAAAGGTGTCACTTTTCTGATGCAAACACATAATCCATGAAAATCTTGAATAATCGTCAGTAACGACTAAACAATAAAGCTCTCCAAGATGACTTTTGCGTTTGACAGGTCCGAATAAGTCCATGTGCAATCGCTCAAGTGGCATCTCAACAGAGTTTACTTTCTTCACTTTGTGGGACTGTCTGTGTTGCTTTCCTTTCTTACAGCTCACGCACTTGTCATTCAAATGGAAATGTTTAACATTCACGCCGTCGACAAGTCCATTTTTCACTAAGTGGTTCATCTTTCTCAAATGAATATGCCCCATCCTTCTGTGCCACATTATTGATTCTTTCTCTGTAGCTTTCGATAGGAAACATGTAACTTGCCCCTGGGTCGTCATCGCCTTAGACATATCAAGAATATAGAGATTGTTGACACGAGGTGCCTTCAACATAACCCACTCTTTTGGAATTTCGAAGCCCGGTTTGAGAATATAGCAAGATTTGTCATCAAAATAAACAGTAAATTGTTTGTCACATATTTGACTGACACTCAACAGATTATAATAGATCTGTTTCACATACGATATCCTCTCGAAACTCACAATTCCATTACTCACGCTTCCTTCCATCGTGATATAACCTCCTTTGTTTCCAGCAAATGCAACGTAACCTCCAATGATATTCTTCACATCAAACAGCAATGCTAAATCCCCTGTCATGTGGCATGAAGCTCCACTATCAACAATCCAAAGACTGCTAATAGGGCCAGCTGAAGCTCCCTGCACACATCAAGTAAACATGTCAGTTCTTTCGGGGGACCCAAGCATGTGTGGTCTTGGGTCTTTGAATATCACTCTTCAAAGATTCATTTACTTCAACATTTGGTTTTGGATCGATCTTTTTAGGATCATTCAAAACTTTTTCAACTTTTTCATTCGATTTTGAAGTAGAGGCTCCCGGAGTACCATTTGGTGTCCAAGATTGTTCCGAACGTTTCAAAATACGAATCTGAGATTTTGGAGTCTCAGTCGTTTTCTTAACATCGTTCACAAATGAAACCTTCTTGGTTACCTTCTCTGATTTAACAGATTTAGGTCCAACATTTGACTTGACAGCAGGTTTTTGTGGAACCCTTTGTCTATCAACTGTCGTGTTCACCATTGGTTTTCTCCACGGTTTCTCCATGGCTATCCGGTTACGACGATCATAATGAAATGGAAGATCATTCCTCTTTTGATAAAAATTGTTTTGGTTATAAAATGGTGCTGGTTGAGGAACAAATCGTCTTTGTGGATAGTAATGATTGTCAACCGGTTTCCTCATGGATTGCCTTACTTCAACTTCGTGCCTTTTGTGCCTCACATACGGGCAGTGAGCAAGTAAATGCCCTCTCTCCCCGCACTTAAAGCATGCACGGTATTCTTCAAACACATTTTGAGCATTCGGCTTAGCGTATGTTTTGATGGGATATTGATCATCAATACATCTACGCCTTAAACTCTCAGGAACTGGGCCCTTAGAGTAAGCTGGCTCATGAAAACCGTTTGATTTTTGTTTCGGTTTAATGAATTGGGTGACATGAACCTTTGGTTCTTTTGGAACATCCAAATACAGTTTCTTTAAAATTTCAGGTGGAATATCATTAGATCTTTCATGTTTTGGAAACCATATTGTGCTTTCTTGCCAAATTTTCTCGATTTTAGAATAGTTAGCAAACTTGATTAGATATTCCTCGTCAGAGATAATCTTATCGGATCCTTCCATCCGATAAAATACCTTGACTGGTTTGTCACCTGGATCCTTTTTAACCTCTTTCTTTTCAGACTTCTTATCACGATGTGCGTTAGCCATCGGATGAACAGGCTGAGACGGTGACACTGGTTCATTCGTAATAATGTGATTTTCTTTTGGAATATCACTCACATTATCAGATTTGTCACTCTCAGAGTCTGAATCATCATTTTCAGCTGTAACTCCCTCATCATTCAAACCTAAAATCGGTCTCACATCGGAATTAGGATCACCAACACTAGAAGTATTGGATTCATTTTCTGATGCAGAGTCTAATCTTACTGAGCTCTCCGGTGTCACTTGATGACAATTGTGATTTTCAAAAAGCACCGGAGATGGCACAGACTTATAACTTGTGGTTTGAGATGGTTCATCAATGATGTGGTCAACGACATAAGCAATATGCTTGTAACTTTCTAACTTCTTGTTGACCTTTTCAGCAAAACACTTGATGGTGGCCATTTCCAACTTAGTATTCTCCAGTTCATTAATGTAATTGTTAATTGCTAATTGTTTTAATGAAAGAGTTTTCTTTAGGTCGAAAATGTCCTTTTTGTACCCATCAAGTACTTTGTTAAATTCAATCACTTCTTTGCGAGCAGATTGACAGTTAATCACAGCACTATCACGTTGAACGCGAAGTTGCTTGTTTTCCTCTGTCAATCTATCACAAGTTCCACAATACTTATCACTAGTAACATCAGTGCTAGATTCAGAACTTACCTGTTTTGGATGATCTGTCATGGCCATTAGAGCGAAATGAGCTTCCTTCCCAGCAAAGAACTTCGAATAATCGATTCTGGTGAAGGCGTCATCCACTATGCAAGACTTCCTCGTCTTCAGAAAATCAGCTTCAGCCAGCAACTGATCAATGTCATCATCCAAAGAAGTAACACTGGCCTCTGAATCTGATTCACTGTCTGAATTCGAATATACCGACTCACTCTCCTCAGGAACGTCTGTGACTGAGTCAATCACAACTCCCGAACGTCTATCATCAGCCTGAACTTCAACAGTCTCAGTCTCCACATTCATCTCTTCGACCGATTCCTCAACCTCAATCTCAGTTTCTTCATCTTGATTAACTATCACCGACTCCTCAATATCAACCTGTTGTGCAACACATGCCACATTCCCACCAGTGGTTATCTCCTCAACACCAATTTGCATGTCAGTCCAGTCAAACCACTCATCATTCTGCATCACCAAAGCTTAATTCTGATTGTTCTTATTGTTATTTTGTGGTTGTTCATTTGGTGTAGTGATGGGTATAACTGTTCTGTTTGTGTTATTTGGTGGTTGAGTTTGGTTCTGGTTGGTTGTGTTTGGTTGTCTATTTTGGTTGTTGTTAGAGGTGTTTTGTCGGTTTTCGTAATTGTTTTGGTTTTGATAGTTATTGTTGTTCTGGAAAGAAACTTGGTTTTTGTTTTGAGATTGGCGGTTTTGGTAGTTTGAGTTGAATGGGTTTCTGTTACCTTGTTTAGGAGGCTGAGTGCATTCTCTCTTGAAGTGTCCTTTTCCACCACAATTAAAGCATGTAACCTTCTCTTTGTTAAATCCATATGTGGTGTTAGGAGAAGTACCCAGATCAGTCCTCCCGGTCTTTTCTATGAATTCGGTTGCCCGTCTCAGAATGCTTGCGAAAGCCCACTGAATGTCTATGAGCTCCATCTCCTCTTTATCGATTTGAGCATAGTCTTCATTGGTCAAGTTGTTATTCCCAATTTGACTTGCCACTAAACCGTTATACGAAGCAACCATTGCTGAGACTAGCGCAATATGTTGCTGAGCAACCTCTACAGTCACATTATTCATATTGGATGTCTCAAATACTACTGGTTTCTGATTGGTTTGATTCATTTGTGTCATGTACGGTTGTTGTTGTGGTTGGTTAGCAGAATAACATGCAGCTTGCTGCATTGGAGAAAATGGTGAAATAAAAGAATTTGTGTATTGTTGTGGTGGTGGTGTATATGATGGTTGTGAATAAGATGAGGTTTGTGCTAGGTAATTGATCGGTTGTTTGGGTGGTTCCATGCCACTTGAAATGCATGCTATATGAGGTGCCACTGTTCCACCAACACTAGAATTCCCCACAGTTGCTGAAGTACCAGCATGATACAACTCTGGGTTTTGAGGAATCTGAGATCTCTTTGCTTTCCTCTTCTCCTCGAGTTCTTTGTTTTCTAGCTTCTGAATAAACTCGTTGATGGTCCAGTACTTGTAAGCATCCTTCTCTTTGAGTACCTCTATGTGTTGATCCCAGTACGGTGGTAATGCATCAACAAATTTGTCCACCAGATCTGACATAGGAATCTGAATGTCATAACTTGACAATTCAGTTAGTAAGTGACAATATCTGGGAGTCAACTCTTTCAATGTCTCGTTCCCGACATAGCTGAAGTTCTCAAATTCTTTTCTCAGCTCTCCCATTCTCAACCTTTTCGTCTTCTCGTTACCATCATGACGATTCTTAAGCACATCCCATAACTGTTTTGAAGTAGTGCACGACCCAAACTGATGTAGCAAATCGTTTGTAATCGCCTGAGTTAACTGAGAATATGCCTTCTTCTCCACCGCGAATTTCTTCTTTTCATCATTTGTCAAACTTTCCAAAGGAACCTGCTCACCGGTGTTCTCTAAAACTGGTGCCACATAACCTTTAGCTATCATCTGCCAAGCCTCCGTTCCTTCCAACCCCATGCCTTCAAGATGACTCTTGAATTTCTTCTGCCACTGGTTGTACTCCTGCATTTCCATTATCTTGGGTGGCCTATTCCCGCTACCTGAAGATAAATCATTGATTAGTGTAGAAATAGCATTAGTAGTTTGAGTATTTACCACCGCGGCTGCTACTCCCCAATAATCTGCTGCAGGTTATTGTGAGTAAAATGCAACGCTCTGAGGCATCGAACTAGTCATCGCTAAGTAGTTAATTGGTTGTGACGACTGAGTGTTCGATTTCTGAGCTGCCACTGTCCATGGGTCCATGGTCACTTGCTGTTGTTGTTGTGTCGTTCCCGGTCTCGGTGTAGTTGGAAATCCCCACATGATGTTCACAAAGTTAGAAATTCACCAAACTTGAAAATTTTCGCTAACACCTTCTACTTTCGCCCCTAACAGATCTCACTTTCTTCCAAAATAATCACCCGAATGTAAAAGATCTGACCCGAATGTAGAAATAATCAAAGAAAGTCCACTTTCATCCGGAAAAGTTCACTTTCGTCCCTTTCAAACCCACTTTCGTACCACCGATGCCCCAAGGTGGAAACTAACACCCGAAAGTGAAACACTTGACACAACACTCCTAGGTTCGTCTTGAAATGAGCTACCTTCGCCCAGAAAACTTCCAGGTTCGCCCTAAAATGACCAGGTTCGCTCCATGCTCTCCAGATTCGACCCATACATGTTTAAAAAACGGTTACACTTTGAAAAATGATTATTTTGATCTGAAATTTTCAAAAGTTAATGGATTTTGATAATCTTTATCAAGTTATGATTCGGAATTGATTTGGAACAACTTTAATTCTTGGAAATGTTGATTTTATCCACGAAAAGTGATCCAAAACCTTCAAATTGTATCAAAAACCATTTTCATTGAAAAACAGAGAAAATTTGATCAAAATAGGGTCCAAATCAGTTCTGATATTATCAATTTGTTGTTGTATGATCTCTATGGCTCTAATACCACTTTGTAAATGAAGAATTTTAGCAATAGACAGGAAATCTGATCATACAAGTCACAATTCCAGGTGCGGAAACCCTAGAACTGAACAAAATGATAATACACGAATCACAACACACGAATTACCTTTTCAAACATCATTTTATAGATAACTTGACTCAAAATATTCAATACAAACTGATTACAAGTTAATCTACTCACTTACAAACACACTTAATCTAGAGAGCAATAACCTGACCTTCACACACACAATAACCAACTATTCTAACTTATCAAACAAGCAAAACCTATTTATAGGTACTGCACATTCGCCCATATTGAAGGTACGAATGTGGACTTTGTCCACATTCGCCCACTACTATGATACGAATGTACACTATCTTCAGTCAGCTTCCACCTTCGCCCTCTAGCCTTTTACCTTCGCCCACTTTAAGCTACCTTTGACCATCCTGAATCCACCTTCGACCTCCATATTATCACTAACACATGTTAAAACTACAATCCGAAGCATTAGTCGCATAAAGTGCATCTACATAGAGGGGTTGCAGAATTGGTATTAGTGATAGCTGGGTTTTGAGAGAGAGAGATGAGGAGTAGAGAGATAGATAGATGGAGGGAGAAGTAGTGGTGGTTCTAGGTGGTGGTGTTGTGATGGCGTCGGCTAGGTGGGGTTTCATAGCGGTGATGTTGGATGTTGTGGTGATGGGGATGTATGGCAGTGTTGGTGGTGGTATTTTTAAGCAACAAGAAGATTATTATTTTTTTTAATTTGTAAATAAATTGGTGAATGAATTGAGATCGAGATGATTTAGGATGAAAATGAGGGTGGGTTAGAAGGTTTTAACGGATAAAAAGGATATGAAGGACAGAGATCGAAGATGTTGTATGGAAATTGTTGGAATGAGTTGTTTTAGCATCACAAAAATAGTTTTATATTCTCTTAGTTCATGGTAAAAGCGGAAAAGATGATAAACAAACAAAGTGGTTTTCTTTTCAATGGGCAGACATTTAAAAGTTTGATGGTTTTCATTTTAAAAATTAAAGTTCACGTGTAAAAAAGCTGAACGGATGATCAATCCAAGACACGTAATAAAGTAACAAGGGTAAAATTATTACAAGGTAAAAAGCAATATAAAAGAAATATAAAAATTATTTAGGAGGTATATGTCCGATATATAAAATCTAAGTTTAAATATATATTGATTAAATAAATATGCATACAGATACTGCTATATGGCAGTTCCATTTTGTTTTTGTGTAATTAGACGTCAGAAATATCTTTACAGTATTTATGATAAATTTAATTTGAAAACTATGAAAATTGTTTATCTAACCTTTTTCTCTAAATTAATAAACTTAGTTTATAGTAAAATATCAACAAATAAAATTTGCCATGAAAAATAAATATTTGTTTATAATTCCATATTTTTCCGATTAAAAGATATACTAAAAGATTTATTATGCTTTCCATTTAGAAGACTAACTTTGAAAAATGTTCGTGTCCAATGGTAGAAGCAAAGCTTCTAAGAGCACCTAAGTAAGAAAGGTCATGAGTTCAAATCCCACAAGTATTAGAAATTTGTCGTTGAAAAAAAAATTAAACTTCATATGATTGTATTCATTTATTTTGGACATGATTTGGGAATAAATGGTCACTAAGTGTTTTTATTTTCGATAATTCTTCATGTAAAAGCCGTAATATACTGTTACGTAACAGAGTTGGAAGCTATTGTAATTGATTATGGTTTATCACTATTTCAATGTTATTGTGGTTGATTGTAAATTATGTTTGAAACTATTATGCAATTGATCGAATATTTACTAACTTCTAAATTACAAAAGTTGCGTTGGTTTTAATCATTCCGCCCTGTTTGATTAGAACTTTGTTCCCGTAGCGAAGCGCGGGGTAATACTACTAGTTACAAATATTTACTAAACTAGCTTTTAACCCAGAAGCGTCCCGGGGTTGAAATATCTAATATGACAACATAATTAATGACTTGCCAATACATGATTAATGAATATTATTATTATTATTATTATTATTTTAAACAAATCTTTGCCATAAGTTATCATATTCCAATAAAAAAACGAATCTCTGCATATGAAGTTATGTTTATCGTTTTTTATTCAAATATAAAAAACCCTAAGTAGTGATTTATTAGTAGAGTAAAATATATTTGAAAACAAAACCGCACAAAAAAATTGTCTTTTTTTTCTTCGTTTTTTATATAGCACTATGGTACTCGTTGGAAAGATAATAAAACGCTCGTTAATTTGGTGTAATTTTTTTCTTTAAATAATCTCGTATATAAAAGATATTAACGTTTAAAAGTTATGAGAGGAAACATGAGAGAAAATTTAATTTTGTTTTTAAATTCTTTTTTTTTCTAAAATAACTCAATTAATTGAGAGATTTTAGAAAAAAAAAAATTTAAAAACAGAATTAGATTTTTTTTTCCTGCCATAATTTTTAAACGTTAATATCTTTTATATACGAGATTTTTTAAAGAAAAAAAATTACACCAAATTAACGAGCGTTTTATTATATTTCCAACGAGTACCATAGTGTTATATAAAAAACGGAGAAAAAAAAGACCAAATTAACGAGCGTTTTATTATTTTTTCAACGAGTACCATAGTGCTATACAAAAACGGACAAAAAAACCGACTATTTTTTGTGAGGTTTTGTTCATACATGATAAAAATACAAAGTGTTTAGGTTATTCATTAATTATGTATAGGCAAGTCATTAATTGTGTTCAAACTAGTAAATAAGAATTCTATTTACAACAGTTGTTACAATTTGAGTTGTACATTGTTTTAGGTTAGGTTTTAAGATTAGAGTTATACATTGTTTAAGGTTAGACGTTAAAATTGGAGATACATTGTTAATTGTTTTAGGTTAGGTGCTACCCGAAGTTTTTCTGTATGAAACTGTAAAGCGTATCAGTCTATTTCGTATGTAAAATTAGTATGTCATATTAGATTTTTTAAACTCAGGACGCTCCCGAAATATAAATCTAGTTGATAATAAAAAAGAGGAAGATCACGAGATATATACAAATTAGTTTTTGCACAATGTACGATCGAATGCGAGACCTTATCCCTTCATGGAAGTATGCATGTGGGGTTGAGTAAAGTAGAAAACCCAACGTTACAAATTGACAAAAAGAGAAAAAAAAAACAAATAATGTTATAAATGAACATTTAAAGGCATTGAACATGTGATCTAAAAGAGCCCATTTTTTTATTTATTTATTTATTTTTATTTTTATTTTATTTTTAACAAACTAGGACCACACGATATGTACGAGTTTTTGCATATAAATTCACAGGGCCTTATGCCCTCTTCCACATTCAACCCAGCTTATTAGATAAAAAGAAGTCGTGAAAAGCTATCAGGTATGAATCATGTATTTAAAAACTTAGCTAGATTCAAGTTTAATTTTTGCTGAAGTTCTGAACCTAAATCCTCAAGACATTTAGCATCCATTTTTTCTAGTTTTTCCATCTAAGCCATTTTTCTTTATTGTAGAACTATTTTTTGCATTTGTTTTTTATTTACATCTTGGCCGAGAACTATGAAAATTGAATAAGTTGTGACCGAGTGTAAATTTTAATTATAAAAGATATATAGAAAGAGAGATGAGTGGTTATAAATAAAATGAAGGGATGATGACTGACAATATATTTATGTGTTTTTGGGTTTTATTATTGGGTGAGTTTTTTTTCAAAAAACAAGGTTTTTCGCATATGTCAAGTGACTTGGCGGGTTTTTGACATTTTTTAGATCTCGATCTGTGGATGGACTTAGAAACACTGTAGATTGATTTATCTTCCCCACACTCGACACTTCTCTTTTTTTTTATCATTTTTTATTGAACTAGTAACTCAATAAACCATGACTAAATCTACATCAAAGTCCAGCACAACTAGAAGTTGGGATGTTCACGATTCAGCTTTAAATTGCGAAACTGCTAAAACCGATCACCGGTTTAGTTTCACGGTCATTTTAAGTTTTTTAGTGTTTGGTCATAACTCAGAAGGTTTCAGAATTTTCAAACCGTAGCGGACGGTTTAGTTTGCGGTTTACAGCTTACCATATAAAACCTCACAGGGCAAGAATGGAGCGGATAGTTGTGTTATAAACATATATTCATTGTCTTAAATTTTTTATATTATTAGGTATATTAATAATAGTGGGTTTTATTTAAAGTAAGCTAAATGCCTTCTAACTTAACTCCCATATCTTATATAGGTTTATCCTTCAAACTGGACTAGTGACACTACTTTGCATGTAAATTTTGTGTTTTTAATTCACGATTGTTTAGGTTATGTAAATAGTTGCCGTGTTTCCTCTGAGATTATAAAATATGTATGCATCAGATCGATGCCCTTAGAGATTAGACATTAAAAGTATTTGGGAACATTGACTCTAGTAATAAAATCCAAACCACAAACCAAACCAAACTTAAACTGCTAGTACAGATTGGTTTAGTGCAGATTTAGTTTTCTGAAGTTTTGTTTTTGTTTACATGAAAAAAAAAAATCGTTACAAACGGTTTGGTTAACGTATTGTCATAGAAACCTGCAAAACCGGAGCGAACACCCTTAACAACACTTTGTAGTTTTGAGTGAAGTTCTTAATCTATATTTCTTTGATACAGCATATGGCAGGAGTATTACAAAACATGAGCATTCCACGAGCAGGACTTATTCGGGTAGAGCCTCGGGGACAATTTCTCGGACCTCCTCAGAGTGATTGGTCTTTTGTAATTCCCGAAGGTCATAAATTGCAAAGTGTAAAGATTGAACATGGTGATGGTATAATTCACGCTCTCGGGTTCACCACAGAACATGGAGGTGCATTGAGCATTTCTAACATCTTTGGTATTAATGTGGATGTTGGACAAACAGTTTCCCTGGTAAAAAGATATATATCTTAACTAAATCTACTATATGCTTACACACACAAACAATATTCGGCCAATCGAGTGTGTCATACAGAGTCCAAAATTTTGAGCTCCCTAAAATTATCTTTTTTATCTTTTTTATATTTATCTTTTTTATCTTTTTTATATTTATAAATGTTTTTAGTATTTCTTTGATTATCATATCTATAATCTATAATCTATCTATAACTATTAATAAAAGAATTAACTTATGATGATGTGGCATTTAATGGAGGCCACAACCCCTCCTTAAATGTGCCACATGGCATCATGTGAGATTTTTTAATTTTTGAGTTTTTTTTATTAATAGTTATAGATAATTATAATTATTTTAGGAAAAAATAAAAATTTAAAAACAAAATTAAATTTCTCTATCATGTTTCCTCCTATAACTTTTAAACGTCAATATCTTTTATATACGAGAACTTTTAAAGAAAAAATTACACCAGATTAACAAGCGTTTTATTATCTTTCCAACGAGTACCATAGTGCTATATAAAAACGGAGAAAAAAAAACAACTGTTTTTTGTAACCCGACAGGTATTGTGTCAGGTTTGAGATTAGTTTAAAAAAAATTGTGGGTTTGGGTCGGGCCTGGGATTAGGTGATACCCGACCCAATTACCCGAAACCACATACCCAAATACCCGAACTATATACCCATGAATTTTTTAACGCATCACATAACCTTTAGACTTATGCGTTCGATATTTCAATAAATAACTTTTTTTCCTTATTTCATGTTAGTACTTTTTAGAATGATCGATTACAAACTTCCGAAATCATTTAACATTATATAATATTTTGTAATGACAATAGATTTATACCCCGGCGCAGAGATTTTTTTTGTATTAGAATATGATAACTTATGGCAGAGATTTGTTTAAAATAAATAATAATAATAATATTCATTAATCATATATTGACAAATCATTAATTATGGTGTCATATTAGATATTTTATTATGTTATATTAAATATTTCAACCCGGGACGCTCCCGGGATAAAAACTAGTTCAATATATAAATAAAAAAGTGGTAGATGAAGAGTTGGTAATACCCTCTCTATGCTTTTGAGTTCAAAACTTAGCTCGGTCAACTTTTATTGTTCACTTCTCTTTTAAAGCCCCATATTAAAAATATATAAAAAAAACACTTTATGTATATCTAATAGGTTTTTATTTTTAAGGGCACATTATTATTAGTAAAATTGTATTTTATGAATAAATTTGCATTATTTTGACCTAGTTCTTATTAGTCGCATAAGACATCTAAAATCTTGAAATCGGCTTGCAAACATACACTGAAACGCCTGTGTACAACTTTAAGAAATATCATCATATTCATGTTAGCACATGTGCATGTGTATTCAGGTCACACTTGACTCGGATGAAGAAATAATTGGAATTAAAGTAAGCGTTGGTATAAAAGGTCGTGATACATTCATTTCGTCATTGTCTTTTCAAACGAACAAGACCACACATGGACCTTTTGGTGGAACAACTGATCCTATGTTCTCCTTACCATGGGAAAAAGGCTCATTAGTCGGATTTTACGGCATTTCTAGCGAGTGGGTCCGTGGCATTGGAGGCCTTGGTGTCTATTTAAAAGCCCATGGAGAAATTTTGAACATTGGACCATGGGGAAGGCCGTATAATCCGCAACCTGTTTGGTCCTTCCAACTTGAGGGAAATCAACGTTTGAGTACGATAACCATTTTTCGCAGCGACAATGCCATAACTAGTCTGGTGTTCAACTCTTCTGAAAAGGTGGATGCTCGGAGTGGAGTTAGCGTAGCTGATCTCATAGTACTTGATGCAGATGAAGAAATTATTGGCATCAATGGCATGTTTGATACACTCCTCACCCGTAACACAGTAATTTCATCAATAACATTCACAACGAACAAAAAAGTCCATGGGCCATTTGGAAATGCAAAAGGGACGCCTTTTTCGGTATCATGGAATGTTGGTTCTTTTGCTGGATTTTATGGCTTTCAGAGTCTTAGTTTCGATGGTATCGGTGTCTATTTGAAGGCTATAAAGTAAGATAATGGGAAAAGAAGAAATAAAGTCTTTGAGACATGTAACTTTTTGTTATATCTTTAACAAAGAGTCATTGTTGTTCTATCTTAAAATAAAGTCTTCCGGATATTTTCATGAATCTTGTTGTCTCTTGTTCTCTGTCGTTGTTGTAATTTCAATAATAAAGGCTATGTTATTTAAGTCACAATCATATGTTGTAGATTTTATTTCATGCATGTCAATTTAAATTCCAAGATATATATGACGATATATGAAGCAATTGCAAGACTATGTTTGATCATGAAATTCAAAATCCGCTCCACTCTTGTCATTTGGGATTCAAAAACAGAGTGCAATTGCAAGACTATGTTTGATCATAAGTGATGATGCTCAATAGCATTCAATTTTATATGATTTGGTCAGAATTACCACGTTTAATTACATTTTTTCTACTTTTTTTTTTGTGTGATACACATCATAGCTTTCAAATTTTGTCAAATAAAAACCCACGTTGGCATCAAGCAACTTCACCAACCCTAACAATTCTCATGACTCTGAAGTACAATAGATTACTACTTTCACAAATTTCTTGTTTGTCTGTTAACTGAAATGATTCTTGTCGTCGTTGGTTACTCAATCTACAATGCACCAATTCGTCACACTCTTCGATAAGATCCCTTCAATCATGGTTCTTTTTCTTGTGGGCGATTTTATTTTATTTTATTTTTTTGAGTGGGTCTTCTACCAATCGTGGTTGACTTAGATGACCCCACATTATCTGATATGGCGTACAGATGGTCATTATCATTGGTCGATTTCTAAAGGGCGGTCAAAAATTAACGTAAAAATTACACTACTAGAAAAAACACTTTTCTTAACGCGCATTGTGCATCATGAAAGGGTATTTATGACACGCAAAAGAAAAAGTCATTATAGGCATGGTCATAAAATTTCTATGACATGCATTGTGCATCTTTTAATGACACGCTTTTTTTATACGCGTTTATGACACGCTTTTTTTTGCCTTTATATGAAATGTGTGGCCCAGAATGGTTCTCTCAGTTCTCAAATAGGGGTTGGTTCTCTTAGGATCCCTACCCTATATTATATATATCAAAAACCCATTACAATATAGCATTTGTTGAATTATACCACAAGTATTAAACGGTTAAAAAAATATGTTGTCAATACATTATGTTGTCTAGACTTAAATAAACAGATCACATGAAAATGAAGGTTGCCGCATAACTTGACCATTATTCATGAATGTCATCGATATCAGCATCCGTGTAAGCTTCTATTTCTCCCCCAACCTGAAACAACAATTAAATTAATAAGATGAAAATGTTCAGGTTCGTGATGGTTTAGTTTCAAGAAAACAAAAATGGCTAGAATTTGCCTCAATCAACTTACATTGTCTAATACTTCAAGTCCGCCCTGAATGATCTCTTTCATGAATTTCATCACATGATAATCACATTCAGTAATTCCCGGTTAGCATGGACACTGCCTATTAAAAAATTACAATTGATTATTAACAGTCCTAAGGCTGCAACTAAGTTCTTGTAACCTATAAGTTGGCTACAATTAAACTATTCAGCCAACTTAATCAATTGTAACCTATAAGTTGGTTGTTACAAGACCTATTCAGCCAAGACTTAAGCAATGGTTGTAACTAAGTTCTTGAACTATCTAGACTCATGGTTTAACACAATACACTATAATAATAAGTATCCAAGTTTCTAATTTCACAGTACCCAAATTCTGATTTCACAGCCAACATATTCAGCTATGTATAAAAAATAACAAGGGGGATTCTCCCGCGCTTCGTGGCGGGAGTTTGATCGGAAATAATTCGTTTTGTTACGATATAAAAACTAAAAAGTAAAAAAAATGTTGTAAATAAATGCATTGCAACAAATTCGAACCCATGACTTCATGCATGAGGAATGCACATAAAATCACTCCAACACCGAAGCAACTTTGGTTTTAAATTGAAACCAATTCTATATATTATCAAATAAAACTGTAAAAAAATGTTGTAAAAAAATGCATTGCAATAGAATTGAACTTGAGACCTCCAACTAAGAAAATGTACATGATACCACTACACCACCAACCCCATTTGTGATTTAAAATCAAACTAATTATACCTAATCTTATATAAAGCTGTTGAAATGAAAAAGGGAAATTTAATGCCACAAGAGGGACTCGAACTTGTATAGTCAAGTTAAGAAACTCCACCTTAAACCAGTACACCACAATCTAATGTTGAGTTTTTTTTATGAAACAAACTATATTCAAGATGAAATAATATTGTTAGGAAAAAAAATATAATATTGCCACCTCCCCTCTCAACCAATGAGGGGAGGCTAGCACTATTCATGAGTAGGTTTAGTTTATATATATATATATATATATATATATATATATATATAATAAGAACCTAAATTTCTTATTTCTTATTCAGCCAACTTAACACAAAACCATGGTTTAACAATTAAACTAGAAAACAAATACAAACAGTAAAATACCCAAATTTCACAAGCTTCACAGTAAAATCCCCAAGCAGTCAAAATTAACATTAAACAGAAAAATTAAGTGCTAATCTTGGTGTTGACCCATTTGAGTTTAACCCTCTTGCCGGTAGCATTATGTACAGCATACACGGCCATTGCCCTATTTAAAAATAAGATATATATTAAAGCATATTCTAACATTCCAACACACTTTTTTTTTCAAAACCAGCATACACGGCATTTACTTAGGTATCAAGAATTTATCTCAACGGCTCAAGGACACTTTATTTTTGGGGTGAAACCTAATTGCCTCAATCATTTTAATCTAGTTATTGGTTTTTAAACAAGAAAATGTATAAACACACAAGTTTTAACCGAGTCGGACTAAGGTCGGTCATCTCTCAGGCCAAATGAAACGAGCAAAATATGATATAGATAATATAAGTGTGGTGCTCGACAAAGGCTCAAAAATCTCACACGGGAAATCAGGTAGGATAAGGTATCAGTTTTAAGCATAATTTTCGGAGTATTTTTCTACGTGCCATGCAACCTATTTTTCTACTTTATTTTATTTTAAATGGATCTATCGGGTTTTATTAACATCACCTAGTTCGATTGTTCTTTGATGTGAATTGTTCGGCATAAATGCCTAATAGGGATCACTCAGACAAGCCTAATAGACTATACAAATCTGTGAAAAATGACCGTGAATGACGCTACAGGTATCAAGCTGCTAAGAGGGTACCAGACAACCAGAATCAAATGAAAAAAATGACCCACGAGATAAAATAAAATAAGCAGCAATAATGGTCCACCCCACACTTAAAAATTTTGGTTTAAATTTTAAGTGTAGAACTGGAGAAAAAGGCAAAAGAAACTAATACTCCCCTAATAACGACGAATCCTCTCGCGTGTGAGCGCAAACTGCATACTCCACATAGAGACGTCGAAATGGCGGCTCCACAATATCAAGCTTTCCCCGACCTGTCCTAAGATAACTAGAAAAGAAAAATAAAAGTAACAACGATAAATAAAAGCTATGTCCTAGGATAGATACTGGTGCCGAAGCATCAGCGGGTGGAACGTGTCCAGCATGCACTGAGCATGCAAATCAAACCATCATCCAGCATGTCCATACAGTCATCCATAAACAACCACAAAAGAAAAATAAAAAGAAAATAAAATAGATTTTTGAGTCAACAAACCGTCAACCATCATGAATAAACCTGCATAGATAGGGAAAGTCAAACCGAGCGGGTGCGGCGAGGGCAGTGACTCGAGCGGGATCTGGAGGTAGAACTGGTGCAGGAGGCCATGTGTCTGGAGAAATCCTCTCGAAAGGACCGGAACTCAACAGTGAGTGTGTCAAGTCTGTCCATAATGGCGCGGGACATACTCCCGCGCTGCTGTCGGTCGGTCCGGGCTACTGGTGGTGATCCTGCCTGGGGTCTGGAGCTCTGGCGTCTGGAGCTATGTCGCCTAGCTGCAGCTGCTGATGACTCTGGTTGTTTGGCTGCAGCCGCTGCTGAAGACTCTGCCCATCCGGTCTCATCCGGCTCCCACTCACCATATGCATCCTCGAAAGCTGCCTTCTCGTTCCACAACTCTTTCTTGTTGTCTATCAGCTTAATCGTCTCCTTGTCAATAATCCCGGTGTGCTTCATCGTATCAATACCCAGGAGGCGGACCCGCTCAAAGGCCACCACTCCAGACACTGCCTCAGGGGTGAGAACCCCTAATGTGGCGAGGCGAGTGATATATGGGCCCCCAAAGATGAGACTAGCTGAAGTGGTACCATAACTGCGAGTGAAGAACTCAGCTAACACATGGGCAAGATTGCAATTCGGCCCCTCAATGATGCAGTATAGATGAAATGCCTCCCTCTCATTGACACCCCCGGTACTATCTTTCCTGGCCCCCAATGTACTAGCAATGATCATATGAATCCATCTGTGGAGTGGGTCAGAAAAACTGGACCTTTTGTGTTTTCTAGGTCCCAGACGACCTCAGAAATGGTGCCCCAGAAGTCTTGTGGTTCCACACCATCAGGCCACTAGAAAAGACTATCTGTGAAGATCGACTCGGTAGTCTCCTTCTGTCTATACAATTCCATACGTTCCCCAAACCCGGCCAAAGTCAATATGTACCAGTTTCTCGCCATCCTGAACCCAATGCATCGAGTAGAAACCCTGTCATTCCCAGTGGCAGGGGGGTGTATACGAATGAAGCCAGGAACTCGGAAGTGATCTCCCTGTAGACCGTCTCCCTGATTTGGAAGAATCTATGCCACTCGCGGGACAGCATATTATAAAACCTGGGCTCAAGCTCCACCTTCTTTAAGGCATCATAATCCACTGGCAAATAGGGCCCTAACAGTCTCCCCTCAAATAAACGTAGCTGCCTGTAGGCGTACCGTTCCATCCCATGTCTGTTAAAGTACATCCATGGGTGGACTCCAGCAGGAACAGGTCCCTCCGGCTCAAAAGTTTACGTCTCTGGTGTGCCCAGGGGAGCAGAATCTCCTGACTGGTGAGGGTGGTGAGAGTCAAACGAAATTGACGGCGATCGCTGTTCTCGCTTTTTCATTCTGGGCATGAACCTTCAAAACACAACATAATCGGTTCAACTTCACAAACTTAAATATTTTTGCAGAAAATAAACAGCATCGGTCCTGTGGCTGCAAGCACATGCTTAGCTGATGAGCGTGGCCCTGCGGCTCAGTCTGTAGTCCGTGTTTCTACTGGTTCGACCGTTTAAACTGGTTTTTCCCTAAAATACCCTAAAACTGATTTTAAACTGCCAAAATAACTTAAATTTTGAAACTTAAAAAGTTCTAGTGTCGTTTGCTGCTGAGCATGCCCCTGCACTAAGGGAGCACAACCGTGCTCAATCTTTCAGGTCAGACTGATTAAGCGGGAAATTTTTAATGGTTTTTCTAGCCGAGCACGCCCTGCACACTGCTGTGCACGGTCATGCTCGTGACTGATGCAACGGTTTTTTGAAACCTGTCAGTTTTCTTGAAAACATTTTCGCAAAGTTTCTTAAAATTTTCAACCACATTACGTTCCTAGCCTACCCTAATCGTTTTCCTAAATTTTCAGGCAAACATTCGGGCTAAAAACACTAGAAATCTAAGGTTTTCTTCAAGAAACTAAACTACTCAAAAACTCAAGAATCTGAACAGATCTGGACATAAAACACTTAAAAGATGTTAGGGGTTGATTATTCATACCTTGTATTGAAGATTGAGGCCTGAAATGCAAGAAAATGATGGAAAATGGTGGTTTTCGGTGGGTGGAGATGGGTTTCGGTTGTGGGGAAGAAGGAGAATGGATTGAAAAGTCAAAGAGACTTTTTAAATACCAAAAATCTGATTCTGGACGATCGGCACGGCGTGCCATAGGAGTTGGCACGAGTGTGCTCATCTGCACAACTCCCCGTTTTTCGCATTTTTCAATTTTAAAACTGTTTTTAAGGGTCCTGTTTTAAAATTTTTAGTCGGATTTCCCCAAAATAATTTTTAAAACCCCATTTTAAGTTCGAAAACAATTTAACTTTTAATTTTTTGAAAAACTGCACCCGGTCTCATTTTCCACATTTTCCGCATTTACGTGGCGAACTTCAAGGAATGACAAACCAATCTCTAACGAAAATAAAGAAGAAACAAAAACCCTCCAAAATAAACGTTGTTGAAATTGGTGGTCTCGGCTTCCTTCACGGGAATTCCCCAAGGTGGCCAATCCGGAAGTAAACCTGTAAGGAAAAACTAAAAACAACCGCAATCATCGAAAATAAAGAAGAAATAAAATGAAAGAGAAAAAAAAAAGAAGACTGAAAACAAAAAGAAAAATAAAGTGAAAATAAAAATGAAAAAGAAAAATAAATCAATCAATCAAGTGACTAGGGTTTTTCTTTGGAAACCATTGTGTTCCCCGGTAACGACGCCAAAAGTTAATGTGCGTGGTTTTAGTAATTTAAAAAGATGTCATTTTCCCGGTGCCAAAAACTTGATGTTTTAATTTCAAAAAATTGGTTTGGGATAAACGATTGATTTTTCCTAAACCGGTTTTACCAAGTTTTAAATTTATAAAGTACACAATATTTTTACTTTAGAAACTAAAACCAACACATAGGCAGATAACCTGACGTGCATAGTATAGTCTCTAGGGTAAGTATTGAGCATCGTATTCCAGAGTTCACACGTTCCCCTACTTAACCTTTCATTAATTCACTGATCGGGCTTTAAAAAGAAAATAAAACGGAGGGGTTCTTTAATAAAAATAGTTTTTGAAAAAGGTTTTGGTTTTGTAAAATAAAAGATAAAATAGTAGAGTAGTGTAATATGCATATCTCGGGGTCCTTCAAATAAGCAGTTAAGTTTATTATTAAAATTAATAATTTAAATTAATTAATTGTGAGGAAGACGAGAGAGATCTTGAAGTGTTGACTCATTGATAGAGAAGCGGAGACTACTACTAAGTAGAATGCGAAACCTCTCCAGTGTGCGTCCACCTGGGGTACTCCGCCAGGGCCTCACATATAGCGGGCTCCTCAAATCGCGGTCAAGTCTATGGTCTTCGAACTTATCTTCTTCTTAAAATGGGGGCTTCACTTCCGACCGGGAACACCGTACACCTCACCTTAGCTCTCGCGTTTCGTACCGAAGGATCTCGCTTTAGGGTCATTCCCGAGTGGACCAACAGTGTATCCCCAAAGAAGGTTAACGATCATGAAGACCGAGGGATCTCTCTTACAGTTGACTCAGGCGACTCGTATCCCCATTGGTTAACGGCGTTGTACTAACGAGAACTAGATAAAGAATCTGTTATTTGTTTATCTTTTTAAGTGGCACTTTAATATTTATTGATCAGTTAAATATAAAGTTGTTTAAATGGGCGACAATTTAATAACCCAACCCTTAACCTCGCGAGCTGAATGAAGTCCTTAACAAAGGTGGAACATAATCCTAAAGGCGTATGATACAAGAGATCAATCGTACGCCCGTAGGGAATCCTCCATTTGCCAAGAAAGTCACTCAACTACTGAATAAAATCCTTGATAAAGGTGGAACATAATCCTAAAGGCGTATGATACAAAAGATCACTGGTGCGCCCGTAAGGAATCCTGCCTTTGCCAAGAAGATTACTCAGTCATCTGGTATGTACCAGAAATGTGTCACTCAGATCTGGTCCACTTTAGAAACCACTGCTTAGAATCCGATTCGGATATCAGAAGCCCGAAGGATCTGTCTCACTACCGGTTTCCTCGCCTTGGATCTAGCTCAGGGCTACTAGAAGCTGATTATACCTCTAGTTATTTTAATTAAGTTAAAGTATGTTAAGTTATTATATTAATCATCATTCAAACCTGCCTCAAAGATAAACAAATAAGGGAGAAGAAGATAACAACACAAATAACTAAAAATAAAGTACTACTACTACTAATAATAATAATAATAAAAGTCTACAAATCCAAATAAGTTCGTAACTCTCATGATCCTCACGACCCTCGATATTTAATGCATCACTACTCTATGATCCTCTTATTGGCCAAGCCGATCAAGGTAGGTTGAGGCCTAACCATTGAGGGATGTTAGGAGGGCCAGAAGCCCTCCCACAAGACCCCAAGATCTCTCAAAGAAGCTTGGAGTTCGGCCCCAAGAGAGCACAAGAAGGGATGAACAAATGGCGAGGGGGAGCTTGCTATTTATAGGCAAAAAAGCTTAAGCACGGGGGTGCCAAGGGTTGGCACGGGCGTGCACATCAGTATGTTGTCAGATTTTGTCGGTTCAAGCCTTGGGAACATGTTTCAGTTAAGCACGGGCGTGCCAAGTGATGTGGCATGGGCGTGCAAGTGTCTTCAATAAGTTTTCTTGTTCTCCAAGTTTGTTTTGTTGTCTTCTAGCGTGTAGGGCCTCTGTGCAAGTGTGCGTGGGCATGCTGGGTCACTCCCGGGCTGGTTTTATCACTATTTAAGTCCCAGGATTGTCTTCAAACATACAAGGAACATGTTGCAAGTCTTGTATCTTCAGGAATCTCTAGTTTTTGCTAGTTTTTTCCTGGAAATCCTCTGTTTCCGTCTTGGAGCTCCAGTTTCCTGAGAAATACAAATAGGAATGAATTAAGCACCCAATATGAATAATATAAGCCTAATTCTACCCTATTATGAGACTGTTTATGCATGTTTTATATGTTAATAATGTGAGTTATCATAAGGCAATGGATGCTTTAACACAAGAACTTCCCAAAGACATCCTACATCAACTCGCACATTGAACAACATCTCAGATGCTTTGGCTTGCGTTGGCAGACAAGAATGAGGGAAACGAGAAGATCTAGAAGATCAAGATGGATCAACTCAGGAAAGAGTTCGAGAATTTTGCTGCAATTGGGAATGAACCACTGCGGGATTTGACTGTGCGATATTATCATTTGATGTCAGAGATGTATCAGTACGGAGTTTTTTATACATCAGCTGAACTTGTTGAACATTTTGCAGATGCGTTTCCTCCTCACTGACATCAGTGGCTCGACATCCAAAAGTCTAACAATCACTATAAGGCCATCTCCATTAATGACTTTGTGACCGAGATCGAGAACAAATAAATTGATGAAATCAGAAGGGCAAACAAGGCGTTTATCCCTCAGAATCCCAGCATCTACAAAGGGACGGCGCCTCAGGATGTAATGTTGCAGGATCCAAACCACAGACAGTTTTTGTCCTTAACCAAGATCCTGTATTTGATCTTGCTAACTATGGTCCCCATCCAGATGTTGCTCCTCACGTGTATCCTTTTGGGCAATCTAATCAATATCCTCAACCGTATGCATCTAACCAGTTTGTTGTTAACCCGTTTTCTCATCTTGTAGCTCCAGCACAGGCAGCGTCAAACTTTGGTCGACCGTCTCCATCAGGGTATGGTAGTGCTTCATCTTCAGGATATGGTGGTGCTTCATCTTTGGGTTATGGTGGTTCCTCTGCTTCAGGTTAAGATGGCGGTTAGCGGAATTATCCAATCACTGAGCAACTAAACAAAACAGGCTTTGAGAAGGTGACAGTGGAACTGGCTCAAGAACATATAGCTCTATTGTCTACCTTGGTCAACTCATACAGTGGCTTAGTTGCGGGGCAGATAGCTAATCCTTACCTCACTCAAGAAGACTACGCCCATATTGATAAGGATTACATGGACCTGATAGATATTCAATGGCACTTCGCAAGCATGGTTAGAAGGGCAAAGGAAAGTGCTTTTCTGTATGGTATCGTGAAGGAACAGGTGTATGTTGCACAGACACCGGGTTTTGAGGATCCGTTTCATTGTGAAAAAGCCAACAAATTGAGGATCCGTTTCATTGTGAAAAATTCTACAAATCGAATAATGTTCGCAACGTGTCTCTTAACCCGTTACCAGACAAGGCCGAAACAATCCCACCTGATTGCTGTGAATAGGATCTTACGTTATCTAAAGGGTTGTCCGACCAAAGGTCTATGGTACCCTAATGACGATAGTTTGACATCATCGCTTTTAGTGATGCTGACTATGGCGGATGCAAGACAGATCGCAAATCCACATCGGTTGGATGCCAGTTTTTGGATGCAAGACTAGTCTCATAAAAATGCAAGAAGCAAGCCTCGGCGTCCTTATTAACTTGAGAGTCGGAATACGTAGCTGCGTCCAGCTACTGCCCCCATGTTTTATGCATACAACAGCAAATGAGAGACTATGGTTTGAAATTTCTTAATACTCCCATCTACTGTGACAATGAGTCGGCTATAGCAATTGCTAAAGACTCAGTTAATCATTCCAAGGCAAAACACATACTCGTTCGGTATCATTTCATACGCAATTGCTATGAAAAGAAACTGATCGATGTTGTTAAAATCCACACTGATTACCAACGTGCCGATTTATTCACCAAAGCTTTTGACAAGCCTCGATTCGATTATCTGTTAATTTTAAATGGCGTTAAAGAAAAGAAGGATTAAGTTCCTCATCGGTAATCATTTTTGTAAATATTTTTCTTCAAAAACATGAAAAATCCAAAAATATTTTCTTTTTGTAAATTTTTAGATTTTTAGGGTAGAAAAATTAGAAAAACACAAAAACATCAGAAAATTTTAAAAAAAAATCAAAAACAAAATGAGAAAAAAAAATCCAAAAATAAAAAAAAATGAGAAAAAGCAAAATTGAGTTTTCATTTCTTGAAAAAGGGAAAATAATATGTACTCATCAGTGGGCTATCTGAATCCTTTTAAAATTACAAAAGAATTGGAAACCAAAGTAGCCTCTACAATGACGTCTTACTAGGCTCAAAATCATTTCCAAATTGGGCACAATGATATGAACTAAATCAACTGAAACTTGTGTGGATTAACGTCGCGTTGGCATATGATCTTAGTACTGAAATCTCGTTTGATAGAATGCTAAAATCTGAGGTTTCTGGTCTTTAAAAGGTTGGTACATCCAGGGTGAACTGGACGTCTGTCAGAATAAAGGAGTGGCACACGTGCCGTACGTTGGGTTCGCAGCTAGACTGAGGCACCTCTATGTCAATTCTAAGCAAAAGAAAAAGAAAACAAAAAATAAAATAAATTCTGATCAAGAGACGTTCGGGAATCCTTTAAGAGCAAAAATATTCGAAATGCCAAAACCCTAATTCTAATTAAGAATTTGCTCTAAGGTATCAAATCATATACCTAAAGCATCGTACCGATAAATATTGTAACGGTTTCTAACTTGAACGCTGGTCTGGATCTCACTGGTCTCTTTGTTGCATCGTTCATGCAGACCTGATCACCACTGAGTCCATTCCTTGTAAATACGGATGACAAGTGCTTATTCACTGGTTATGAGGAATCTTTGTGCATGCATTGATACGGGAATGTGTCGTGTGTATGGGGAACACCATTTAATACAAAATTATTCATTACCTTAACGTATCTAAAGTGTCTAGTGATAAAACTTGATTTTGAGTTTAGGTGGACAACAATATTGGTAGTTGTTGTAGGATGCTTATTGGTAAAAGGGATATAAACTAAGCAAAATAAGGGTTCCAGTTTAGTCCATGCACTGATATGATTCCCTAACTGATGAAACTCACAAAAATATGCTTGTGAATAGTTATTTCATTTACTGCAGTTTGATTTCTGTTTATTATCTTGAAAAACACAAAAAGATTTTATCGTTATTTTTTTTATTACCAATGTTGGAATTATAATCCATTGTAATTTTAATCCTTTCAGAAATCGAAGCTGGAAAGTCAACAAATTGAAACCTGAAAATTGTCGGGTCAAAACCGTACTTTCTCAAGTGTCAGGGAAAAATGTTGAAAAATATGAATTTTCGAGTTGGAAAACAAATCAACTTCATGAAACTAAGTAAAAATACATGTTTTAACTTTTCAGGGGTTAAAAATGTAGTTTTGAAAAGTTCAGGGGCATTTTTGGTAATTTAGGGTTGATACACGATTAGCTACGCCAGTCGTCCCTCACAAGAGGCGACTAGCTTGCTAATCGTGTGAAAAATAGTTAATCATGTGTAGGTAGGCACGACTAGCTCTTGAATGAGGATAAGGCTAATTGTTTGAGAGTAGAGGTGATTAGTATAGCTAATCGTGTGGTATCCTAGGCCACTAGCTCCCTAGTCGTGTGCCAGGAGGCACGACTAGCTTGCTAGTGATGTCTATAGTGGCACGAGTAGAGGACACTATATAAGGAACAATTAGACTTTTGGAATTCATTATTCAAAAACCAAACATTGTTGCCCCCTGTTCTCTCTAAAACGATTACTAAGCCATCTTGTTGCCTGTGATTTTTAAATATTGAAACTTGTTTGAGACCATCTAGGTATTATATCTCTTGAATATCAGATCGTAACAACAAGTTTTAAGGGGTTTAAATAGCTTGTTTATGTGTTAAACCCTAACCAACCCTAAAACGTTTAATAAACCCTCTAAACTTGTTAGTTAACTACAAATTGACAATGGGGTTTGTTAATCGTTATATTTAGAATACAATGTTATAACAATCATCACCAAAAACGACCTGAATCAAAATTGACCCATTTGAATTTCGTTTGTTATTGTTCAGGCGACTAGGGAAGCTAGTCGTGTGAACAGTGACACGAGTAAGCTTCCGGTCGTTCCTTTTTCAGGTGACTAGGAAGCTAGTCGTGTGAAAAAGAGGCGACTAGGCTAGTCGCCTCTTGCAGACTGTTAGTGTATGTTCCGTCGTTTTGTCCAATTTTGCAACGTTTTTTTTTTGTCCAATGTTTCCTTTAAATTTCAGAAAGATGAATTGGGAAAATTCAACGAAGAACAACGTGTGTGCATTTCTCGGACCTAGAAAGAAGGACAAGAACCAAGTATTTTCTGGAATAGTAGAGTTCGTGAGACGCTCAAGGATCGCCTATGCAGTGATCAAGTAGCATGCCACATACAGAGACATCTTAGGGGAATTCTATCACAATGCAGCTATAGACTCTATAGTGGTGCCGATCGTCATTCGAAGCAAGAATCAACGCAAAGAGGTAGTCGTGTTCGAACAACTACTTCCTGAAGAACTTCGTTTCAATGACTCATTTGATGATCCTATCACTTTCGACTTAGTCTTGATTCTAGGATGCTTCTTCAGGATGAAATACAATAGTTCAGTGACAAAAAGGAAGATGTTGCAGAAAGGGCACATGTCTCCTCCGTTTAAATATCTGATACACGTCATCCTCCAATGCTTAGGTCCAAGAAAGATGGCGCTTGATGCAATCAGAAATACACTTGCTTCAGCCGTGGTTGCATTGACCTTGAACAAGAGGTTCAATTTCTCTGGAATGATAATGCACCACTTGAAGGAGGTAAGCAATAAGAAGACAAGTGATTCCCCATTTATGGTATATCCTTGCTTTCTGCAGATGGTGATTGATCGTCAACTCCCTGAAGTTTTGAAGACATACTAGCTAGGTCCAAGGGGGAGTCTGTTAGTACATGTAATGTATATGTCCCTAGCCTAGTATAGATGTTAGTTTATCGTTATTGTACGTGTTTGGATGTGTTTTATATGATTTTGGGCTGTTTTTGTAGTACACGTGACTAGGTCCATTGGGCAACACTAGCTTTGCTAGTCGTGTGGGAATTAAGACGACTAGCAAGCTAGTCGCCCCACCTAGTCGCATGTTAGAAACCTAGTCGCATGTCAGAAACCTAGTCGCTCCAAGGGCCCTAGACGACTAGGTGCATGTTTAAATACTTTCAATGATTGCCCTAATCATTGAAGCTGTCATTTCACACACTCCAACACCTCAGGTCATAGGTTTTCGGGTCTGTAAGCTGTGTTGTACACTCGTGCTCTGTTTCTAATACGATTACAACCTTTAAACCATTTTGTGTGTGTTTTTTATATCTCTTTGTTGTGTTTGTTGGCGTTTTTGTTATCCGAACATCATCTAGTGAATTCCACACACTAGGTGAACCGACTCGTGATAGTCGGGTTGTCCGAAAACGATCCTACACAATTGATATTGCTAATCTAGTGGAAAGTCATTGAAGGTGACTAAGTGTATTGTTAATCTAGTAGTATATGTGGAAACAAATTTAAAGGGACCTATTCACATAAAACCAATTCAATTGTACGCGACAAAAACCAATAAAAAATTATAGACAAAAAGTTCATTGAATTAATGTTCAACAAAATCAAATCTTATAAATGAAAAACCACAACTGAATCTAATCAAAACTTAAAGGGTTACAGATTCAATCCTAAAAAGCTAGTTTTAACAAATATAAAGTATTTGTTACAAACCCTACAACAGGAGGAGATCATGTGTGAGATTAGCCCCTCATACTCATCATTAAATCTTCATCTAATGTTTTAGATATTGATTACATGAAAGAAATTGAAGGATTTGTGTTTGAGATGTGTAACACCCTCTCCAATAATTATTGTTTACAAAACTTAAGAGGTAGTGAAAACACGGATCAATTTGTTTCCTTAATTAGATTTCAAGTCAAAGTTGACAAAAACCTTTAACCCTTCTAAACGTATACGAAGGGAAAATAAAACATGTTCACACTTACAACTAGTTTCAAAGAGCTATGTTTAATCACAGCGGAAGATCCTAGTTACAACATTTGCAATCTAAAAATTTCATTTAAAAGTTCTAACAAAAGTTGATCATGACTTGATTTGTTCAGTTCGGTTCGAATGCTTGATCATCCATCCCTTATTCCATCGTACCCCCACACATATCATGAAAGCAACAAACGAGATTAGTTGGATAGAATGTAAGTTTTGAAGGCAAAAAAACCATCCATAGGAATACCCATTGTAAGCTACGGCTAAAGGTCGTAGCTTACGGCCTAATGTCTTTCTAGGGGCTGAGCCCGCCGTAAGCTATAGGGAATATAGGGAAGCCTCGGGTTGGACAATCCGCTCGGGAATTGCTTATATCATTGTCTTATTCGGCTATTGCACCACTTAAGCATGAGCTCCTATTTTGGCCTGTTTTGGTATCAAAATGATGACCATTGCATTATTGTCATTTGGATTCTCAATTCTACCATGGTTTGTGACCATGTTACGGTTCATAGACACACCTCCACCTTTATAGCCATGTGGACTACATAATCTTTGGTTGTATATGTCTTTTGAAAGTCCATATCTTAATTTGCATACATCAAAACTTCCTAGCATACAATTACTACCGTATAGCTAAGAGCAAGAATTCGGTATAAACGTGTTTAGGAATCGTAACGTACCTTAAAGCTTCCGCTTTTGGCGAGTGTCGGTGTTTGCCTTTAACTTCCATGGTTCCACTTGAGCCGCCTAAACAAGCACCTAACCGACTATCAATACATTCATGTTTATCTAATATAAGTTAACATATCTAATTTAATGTATAATTACCATAAGTGACATTTTCACCAATGGTCTCGTAAGCTAAATTTAAAAATTTTCAGCTTTCATTTAGGTAATTCATCAAACACTTAGTAGGCATAATTTCTAACCTACTTTATTTCACAAATAGTAGAAACCCACCATATTTATACCACAATCCCCTAAAATCCCATCATCTAGGGTTATATTAACAAAACCAATCATATCTTAGCCTGTTTTAAGGTTCCCTTTAGGTAGGGTTGCCTACTACATTCATTAATTTTACTAAATTAAGAACCCTAGAAATCCACCCAATCTCATCTAGGCTAAAATACATTAATTGAGATGAAATAAAAAGTACCTAGATGTTTGTAGGAGTTAGATGAACCAATTAATCCTTAATGTAGGTGAAAATTCTCTTGATTAAGCAAGATTTAGGCTTCTTCGGTTAGAGACATAGTGTATGTGTTTTTGGTGTGGTTGTCGACATATCAGACTGATATGTCGACTTCCACTCTATTCCACTTATTCCCCTCTATTAACTTTCATAATATGGCACATCTAGTCCCCCAAGTCATGATTTTCAGATTTTATGAAGTAAAGCATGGTTTTTCCCATTATAATGTTTGGTTTTAAAGAAAAGAAACTCGGGAGTTATTCGGTTTTATCTTAGGTCCCGGATTACGCATTATGAATTAAATATAAATATTTATGGTGTTATAACCCCACCCTCTTAAAGGGGTTTTCCTTGTGAAACTAGAACACACCGAATATGAATGGATAATGATGCATCATTTGTTCTTTGGATTCCCAAGTGATTGGTGCCCCCTTTCTAGATTCCCATTTCACGTTCACTTGGACCACCATCTTGGTTCGAAGGTTCCTCGTTTTCTGATCCAGCATTTCTCCTGGCCTTGGCGCTAAATTTTGTTTTGCATCGATTTCGAGATTGTCATGTAGTTGAAATTCTGTTTCTTTGGATAAACGTCTTCGTAAATGGGAGACATGAAAGGTGTTATAAATACCACTAAGCTTATTTGGCAAATCTAAATGATACACCACTTTTCCAACTCGTTCTATAACCGTGAATGGCCCGATGAACCTAGGGCTTAAGTTTCCCTTCTTCTTGAAGCGGATTTTCCCCTTCCAGGGGAACACCTTCAACATAACTTTGTCCCCTGGTTGAAATTCAACGAATCTATACTTCTTGTCCGCATAATATTTTTGTCTATCTTGAGCCGCTTTCAAATGGGCTCTCACTTTTTCAATCTTTTTGTTTGTTGCACTAAGAACACCCTTGGGTGCAATCTCACTAGGTCCCACCTCATCCCAACAAACTGGGGTTCGACATTTTCTCCCATACAACATTTCATAAGGAGGCATCTCTATGCTAGAATGATATCTATTATTATATGAAAATTCTATAAGTGGCAGATGGTTTCCCAACTACCACCAAATTTGATAATACAAGCTCGAAACATATCTTCTAAAGTTTGGATGGTTCTTTCACTTTGACCATCAGTTTAAGGGTGATACGCGATGCTGATCGATTATTTAGTGCCCATATGTGTCTAACAGTCCCTCCAAAATTGTGAAGTGAAACAGGTATCTCTATCAGACACAATGGACATCGGCACGCCGTGTCGAGACACAACTTCATTGATGTAGACGTTTGCCATTTTCTCGTATGCGTCTCCTTAATAGGAAGGAAATAAGCACTCTTGGTCAAATGGTTTACAACTACCCTAATGGTGTCAAAGCCTCGGGCGGTCTTTGGCAATTTGTTGAGTAGGTCCATTGTGATTTGTTCCCACTTCCATGTTGGTATCTCTAGCGGCTGGAGTTTACCATAAGACTTTTGGTGCTTGGCCTTAACTTGAAGGCAAGTTAGACATTTTTCTACGTGCTTTACTACGTCCGGTTTCATCCCCGGCCACCAGTAATTGCGTTTTACGTCGCGATACATTTTCGTGGCACCCGGGTGGATTGAGTAACGAGATCAGTGGGCTTCATCAAGCAGTAGCTTTTTGACATCACATGTGTTGGGTTCCGAATCTAGTGTTCAACCCTTTGCCTTCATCAATGATGTCTTTCACTTGACTTTTGATTCTTTCTTTTCTCCAATTCTCTTCTTTGAGGGCTTCAATTTGAGTCGCTCGAATTCGTTCATTTAACCCCGAAGTTACCATCAGTTCCATGGACTTTACCCGAATGGGGGTGTAATCCCCCTACCGGCTTAACGCGTCGGCTGCTACACTGGCCCTTCCCGGATGATAGTGGATTTCACAATTATAATCCTTGATCGTTTCGAGACACCGTCTTTATCTCATATTCAAATCCATCTGTTCGAAGAAGTAATTTAAGCTCTTGTGATCAGTGTAGATGGTACATTTCACCCTACAGGTAGTGCCTCCACATCTTTAATGCAAAGACAACAGAAGCTAGCTCAAGATCGTGAGTTGGGTACTTAGTCTCATGGATCTTCAATTATCTAGAGGCGTATGCAATTACTTTACCCCTCTGCACGAGTGCACACCCAAGACCTTGGTATGATGCGTCCGAGTACACCACCAGGTCATCAGAGTCATCGGGTAACATTAGAACTGGTGCTTGGGTCAACTTTTCCTTGTGTGTTTGGAAGGCATTAGCTTGTTCGTCCCCCAAGCGAATTTTACCTCTTTGCGGGTCAACTTGGTCAAAGGTGTGGCAATTTTGGAGAAGTCTTCGATAAACCTCGTATAGTAACCCGCGAGGCCAAGGAAGCTTCTTATTTCAGTCGGGTTCTTCGACGGGGCCCATTTAATCATAGCTTCAATTTTAGATGTGTCTCCCATTATTCCATTGACACTTATCACATGCCCTAGGAATTGCACCTCCCGTATCCAGAAGGCACATTTTGAAAATTTTGCATATAATCAGTCCCTTCTTAATGTTTCCAGTACTTCCCGCCAATGTTTCGCATGATCCGCCTCACTCTTGGAGTAGATGTGATATCCGTCACCCTCAGTTTTATCATATATGCAATTTTAGCCCGTAAATTTTCACTTCATTTATGATTTCAGTCTTTATATCCAAATATAACGTCTTACATAATACATTTTTCTTATATAAATATCCTTTTACATAAAAACCCACTAATTTAAATACCCATAACCTAATACCCAATTATTTTCAACGGAAAGAACCTACATTTTTTGAAAAGGTCCCTTTAAGTTTTGAAACTCATTTGACACGTAAGCTATTTTTTGCCACGTAGACTAATCGGGTTAGACCTCCGTTATTTTGGGGGTGATGGAACAAACTAACTTTTAAGTTAAGAGTGTTATTGGTCAATGTGATAGTTCGAAGTATTATCCGCCAATGGGTGAAAGTTGTGAGTTATTAAATCCATTTCCACTAAAAAAAATCTACGAAAACAAGTGTGTCAAAAACCCACTAACTGATCCTTTGATTGAGCTATTTCTGCAATGATTTGATCAAATCAAACCACCCTTTTATGTCAAGCCAATCATAACTATGATTTCGCACGCGGAATGTTAATTTTAGAAGGCAATTAATGACCAATTAATCACGATCAACGACCTTTTCTTTAAGCCAACTCAACCGATTTCAATTAATGTCTTATACAAAACATTGAATCCAAAACCTCACTCATAACCCTCTTTCGACCATCTTTGTTTGAAACACACGTACTAATTTGGAATATGATAGCCTCTATGAACGGTTTTGGAGCCTTGGCCGTCGCACACCCAAACCAACGATTGTCACTCATACGATCTCGATTTCAGGTATTTCGTAGGTGTTTCTAGGCCGGTTTTGTATGATATACAAAAGCCCTGTGATTTTCGTTCTTAATTTGGGGATTTTGCATGATTGAATTCAAGTTAGTATTGAAAAACATGTTGAATTTGATTTAAACAACAGACATACACCCAGACCAGTTGGTCTGGGCGTGTCTACACACTGATCAGATCACAAGGGGAGGGCGGTTCTGGCTTTTTATGCAATTTTTTTTCCTTCTCCTTTATTTTTTCTTTATTTTTGAATAACTAATATAAGTTTTTTAATTATTAAAAATATAAAACCCATTCTAAAAATTTTATAAAAATTATCCTAGCTTCACAAAACTCTAAAGTTTATTTTTGTACTTCTATTTTTCCAAAAAATATTTATTTATTATTTTAATGCGTTTATTTTGTTTAAATCATAATTAATTCATAAAAAACATTTTTAATCATTTTTATACCAAAAATTTTGTGGAGTTATTTCTAACCAAACAAAACTGTTTAGAAATTTTATTTTCTATAAAATATTATTTTTACCCATTTTTATAATTTAATCACATTTAATTTATTAAATTCTAATTTAAATGAAAATAATTTATAAAATTATTTCCCATTTATAACATATACAAACTACTATTTAAATACTTCTGATTACCAAGTTGTTTATGCATTAGTGGTTTGTACCATTGGCTTTAAGGGTGTTATGTGCTTGCTTGGTTGCACCATATGTCTTGAGGGTTGTACATAAACATAAACCTCACCTGTACACGCGTCATCTTCTTCTTCCCTTGCCCCTCTTTTTCCCTGGTCTCTTTTTTCCAGACTTCTCTTCTTCTCTCTCTCTATAACCTACCTCCTCATCTCTCTCTCTATATGTAACCTCACACTATCACCACCATTCTTCTAAAACAAATTTGTCAGCCGCCCTATTTTCTAGACCATAATCTGCATCTACAGGCATAGCTTTGTTCAAAACTTCCGTTGACTGAGCCGCATCTCCCTCCAAACCAGCTACAGAAACATTATCCACAGGCCAGCGTGACCGGATCTCTAACCGGAGCTCTGGAAGTGGTGGAAATGGGTCGAAGGTATCTTTACTTTTGTGACCTGTGATAATTGTTCTGTTTGTTTGCAAATGTACTGTTTTTGTTAAGATTTAATTAGGGCTTTAGTAGTGTTCAATTGGAACATATATTTAGTTTAAAAAATTCTTTATTGACATGGTTTGCTTTGATTTCTAATGTTATATGTTTCTCTTTGGTTTTCATGTCTTGTTAAAAACTAAAAATAATATTTTTGCACTTTATTTGTGTTCATTTCCTAATTATTTCATTATTAATATTAATAAGTCAATTAATATACTATAGTATCAAAATTTTGAGTTTAAAAATTCTGAAATATTTTTTTATTTTAGAATAAAATTTACTTGAAATTTTTATATTTATTTAGTTTATTATATATTTCCTCTCGTAATTAACATTTATTTAATTATAAACCTAGAATCCCTAAATTTTAATTGATAAAACCCTAATGCCTAATCCCAGATAACTTAGACTCTAACTTCGGTCCCTTACAAATTATACATTCCTTTAGGTTGATCCTTTAGGATAATTATAATTAATATCTCGCTATTCGGTAGATTTCAAGTTACTACGCAAACTGTGAGTATACTTTCCCTTGTTCTTTTTTCCGTTTTCACACTTTTAGGGTGATTCATGTACACTTATTTACTCATTTACTTACAATGTTTAAATACAATATTCAAAAATCCAATTGATATACGTGTCTTACTTGTTTCCCTTATGTTATTTGTGTGTACTTATGCCTTGTCAAAATCATTAACTTATTTTTAAGCTGAACATAATAATGAATAGTACTATGATTTATATCCCTTGATTGGTCTACCTTTTCGAGGGGAAGCCCTTGTTCATTGTTATGTGATTCTTGACACTTAAATTTTTTATTCTTGATTCTTATAGGATTAATTTTGAATATTTGAACAACATAGTTACATAGTAGCAAATTGTATAGCACATAAATTGCAAGCACTTTTGAATCTATTATATACGTTATGCAAGCAGGGTATGCTCACCAATACAATTTATTTCTATTGACAAATACTATTTTCGTACATGTTTCAGGGTGATTTTTGAGACACCTTCTTAGCTTTTGGATTTAGAGTTTAGAATTGGATTTTTATACATTTGTTTAGATTTGATATGTTTTCTTTAGACATTTGTAACTTTTGTATCTCATTTCAATGTAATAAATTATTCAATTTAATGTTATCATATTTACACTTTGGTACCATGAGCTTTTGATCAATCATCATTATTGTACACCCCGATGATTCCGCCATAGGTTGGGGTGTTACAGTAGACTAGATTGTCATTTATGAAAACTATTACCGACCCGTCGAGCATCGGTTTGCATGCCCGGTTCATGAGATCCATGAATATCGTGGGTGCATTTGTTCATCCGAAGGACATCACGAGGAATTCATATTTCCTTTAGCGAGTCCGGAAGGCGGTCTTCGATATGTCATCATCCTTCACCCTTAACTGATGATACCACGATCTCATCCTATCATAGAAAAAAATTTCGTGCCTTGCAACTGATCAAATTGATCATCAATCCTTGGAAGAGGGTATCTATTCTTCTCAGTGAGCTTGTTTAATTCTCGGTAATCTATGCACATGTGCATGCTACCATCTTTCTTTTTCACAAACAAAATCGGTGCTCCACAAGGGGAAACAATCAGTCAAATGAACCCCTTGTCAAAGAGGTCTTGCAGTTGGAAAAAACAATTCACGAAATTCCGTAGGCGCTAACCGGTAAGGCGCCTTAGTGACCGGCTTGGCCCCCGGAACTAGCTCGATTTGAAATTCAACTTCACGGACCGGAGGTACCCCCGACAACTACTCCGGGAATACATCCATGAATTCATTCACCACCAGCACCTCTTCGAGTGATGGTGTCGGTATTGTGGTGTCGGCCACATGGGCCAAAAACGCCTTACACCCATTCCTCATTAGTTTGCTTGCTTCAAGGAATGAACACAAAATGGGGCAAGAATCTCTTCCCCCTTGAATAGTTATAAGCTTTCCGCTAGGAGAGGTCAACTCAATCTCCTTGCGGTAGCACTGGACATTTGCGTGATAGCGGGACAACCAGTCCATTCCATTCCCACTACCACGTGGAATTCCTTCATCGCCAATGGCATTAAATCGATAAGGAATTCTTCATCTTCGATTATGATCTTGCATACTCGGTATATATTATGCACAAGGAAACTTTCATTATTACCTACCTCCAATTCTATAGGAAAGGCTAATTTGGATAGGTAGAACGACGGGTGCTGAACAAATGTTTGAGCTATAAAGGATTTGTTCGCACTCGGATCGAATAATACATGTGCAGGTATCGAATTAACAAGAAAAATACATGCCACCACATAAGGTTCAATCTTCGCTTCTTCCGCGGTTAGTTGGAAGGATCTTGCTCGTGCCCTTGGAGTCTCCTCCTTTGACGCTTTAGCTTCACCATCCTTCAACAATTCAGGGCATGCCGCTTTCATGTGAACCGGCTTGTAGCACTTGTAACATACACTAACCTTTGTGGGGCAATCTTTAAGCATGTGCCCGGTCTTGTAGCAATTGGGGCACGACTTATTTTTGTAATAACATTCCCCTTTGTGGGGTCGGTGACATATGTTGTAATTAGTAGGAACCTGCTTCGAGTTATTTTTGACACGAGATTCATTTTTCTTTTGTTTCTTTAAGGGGCTTGAATTCGGATCCGATGCTTTTCTTTCCCATCTTTCAATTTGTCTATTCAGCTCAATTTCCCGGTTACGGGCAACATCTACTATTTCGGTCAGGGTTTCATACTTGGAAGGTTCCACAAATTCCCTATTCTCCCCACTCAGCATGTTGTGATAGTGGTAGATCTTCTGTTCCTCTGTGTGCACCAGCTCAGTGCAGAACTTTCGTTTGTCAAAGAAAATCCCGGTAATTTAATCGATGGTTTCTCCTTTATGTCTCAGATTCGTGAATTCCTCCTTGATCTTTTTCACCACCCCCTAGGGCTATGGTGTTTAATGGAAGACAGCTTGAACTCTTCCCACGTCATGTTTCGGATGTTCTCCGTTCCCTTTTCTCCCTTTAGAACATCCCACCATCTTTTTGCATTGTCGCGGAGTTTACCCGTGGCATAAGCCACTTGGCTACTTGAATCACAATGGCTTCTTTCAAATACACCTTCGATTTTGTCTATCCATTTTTTGCATGCAATGGGGTCCACCTTGCCTTTATAAAGCAGTGGCTTACAAGCTATGAACTTAGCATACGTGCATCCCCTCCTTTCTTTTGTCTTTTCCTTATCTTGGAAGAGGTTCTCATTCAACTTGCTGATCTTATCATCCACAATAGCTAGAATAGCTCCTCAGATGTTTTCAGCGAATTCTCTCAAGCCCATCTCAAAAGCTTTTCCCACTTCTTCATAAATTATTTCGTTAATCTCTTCCCGAGAGAGGGGGTAACCTTCATCACCGACCTCATTTGACATCTTGCTTATTGAAATGTTTATAACAAATATATTTACTTTTCAATAATATATCCTCATTGTTTCATGATATTGTGTTCTCATGGTTAGAGTTAACTCTTGACTTACTCTAACCAATTGAATTTACTATGCAAAATACATCTCATGTTATTACTTACTAAGTTGAGGTATTTCTTACTGGATTTCTTGATCAAGCTTCAAACCGAACAGACAACCTTTAGCTCTGAATACCACTTGTAACACCGTATCCCATAATTATTGTTTACAAGACTTAAAAGAGAGTGAAAACACGGATCAATTTTTTTTCCTTAATTAGACTTTAAGTCAAAGTTGACAAAAACCTTTAACCCTTCTTACAAAGGGCAAATAAAACATATTTACAACTACAAATAGTTTCAAAGAGCTAAGTTTAATCACAGCGGAAGATCCTAATTACAACCTTTGCATCCCAAATATTTCATTTAAAAGTTCTAACAAAAGTTGATCATGACTTGATTTTTTCGGTTTGGTTTGGTTTAAATGATTGATCGTCCATCCGGTAGTCCATCGTACCGCACACCTATCATGAAAGAAACAAACAAAATTAGTTGGAAGCATGTAAGTTTTGAAGGCAACAAAACCATCCATAAGAATATTCACCATAAGCTATTGCTAAAAGCCGTAGCTTACAACCTTATGTCTTTCTTGGGGGTGAGCCCGCCGTAAGCTATGGCTGGGCCACCGTATTTTACGGTGGGCAGTTGCTGGTCATTCTATTCATTTTGGCCGTGGCATATGGCCCTTGGTCGTAGGCTACGGCCTTAAGCTGCTGATTTGAAGTCCAATCTCATGCCATAGCCATTTTCACCCCCTTTTCCAAGTGTATGACCACATTGAATCCAACAAGGCTAATACGCTCTACAACTCCCAATTCTATGATTCGAATTGTGGATTATCAATCCGTTTGTTTAACTTCCATCTTCATCATAATTATAATTCGGTTTGGGAGCTTTCCAACCCAAATCGACCCGTTATGTTCATAGTTTCTCACCTCCACATATTTAGATTGTCTAACAACCTAGGCTATTGACCAAACTATTTTATGGTCTCGACAAGCCTCTAAGACTCGTCTTTTAGTCACTTTAGTCCTTTTGACTAAGAAGGTTAATGTTGGAATTTGGACTTCCTTTCCTAAGCCCAAACCCATGATCCCCAACCATTTCCATGTCAAGGTTTACCTTGATTGCAATCGCTTAAGAGATGATCAAGATCGATTAAAGTATTTGTGTGCCTAGCGCTCTACCACCCGCACGGGATTGCTTATACCTTGGTCTTATTAGAATATAAGGAAGCCTCAGGTTCTACAATCCGCTTAGGAATTGCTTATGCCTTGGTCTTATTAGAATATAGGGAAGCCTCGGGTTCTACAATCCGCTTGGGAATTGCTTATACCTTGGTCGTATTCGCCTATTGCACCATTTGAGCATGAGCTCCCATTTTGACCCGTTTGGATATCAAAATAATGACCATTGCATTATGGTCATTTGGATTCTCAATTCTACAATGGTTTGTGACCATGTTACGGTTCCTAGACACACTTCCGCCTCTATAGCCCCGAGGACTACATAAGATTTAGTTGTACATGTCGAAAGTCCATATTTTAATTTCCATACATCAAAACTTCCCATCATACAATTACTACCTTATAGCTAAGAGCAAGAATTCAGTAAAAACGTGTTTGGGAATTGTAGCGTACCTTAAAGCTTCCCATTTTGGCGAGTGTCAGTTTCGCCTTTTACTTCCGTGGTTCCACTTGAGGCGTCTAAACAAGCACCCACGCGATTATAAATACATTCATGTTTTTCCAACATAAGTTAACAAATCCAATTTAATGTATAATTACCATTAGTGACATTTTCTCCAATGATCTCATAAGCTAAGTTTAAAATTTTGCAACTTTCATTTAGGCAATTCACTAAACACTTGGTAGGCATAATTTCTAACCTACTTTATTTAATAAATAGGTTAACTAACCCACCAATTCCCACCTCATAAACCCTTACCATGGTGTCACCTATGATTTGGCAGCCAATATTCAAATAACAACATAATATTCAATTATAAACATGAGATTTGTAAGGTTTGTTTCATATTAACAGAAACCCACCTTGTTTATACCACAATCCCCTAAAATCCCATCATATAGGGTTATATTAACAAAACCACGCATAGCTTAACTTGTTTTAAGGTTCCCTTGAGGTAGGGTTGCCTCCTACATTCATTATTTTGATTAACTTAAGAACCCTAGAAATCCACCCAATCTCATCTAGGCTACAATACATCAATTGAGATGAAATTAAAAGTACCTAGATGTTTGTAGGAGTAAGATGAACCAATTAAGCCTTAATGTAGGTGAAAAATATCTTGATTAAGCAAGATTCAGGCTTGTTCTTGGGTTTGAGACTTAGTGTGTCTGAAGTCTGTGTGTTTTTGGTGTGGTTGTCAATATATAAGACTAATATGTCGACTTCCACCCTATTCCACTTATGGTCCCTCAATTAACTTTCACAATATGGCACAACTAGTCGACTAGTCTCCCAAGTCATGATTTTCAGATTTTATGAAGTAAACCATGGATTTTCCCATTATAATGTTCGATTTTAAAGAAAATAAACTCGGGGTGTATTCAGTTTTATCTTAGATCCCGGATTACATATTATGTATTAAATACAAATTTTTTAGGGTGTTACAAGATGCTAAAATTCATATTTAGTAGGTCAAAAATGGTTTGGGAATGAACAAAAATTCATATGGGGATGTCTATCCCTATCTAGGGTGTCAAAACACTAGTTTTTCGAGCTTTAATTGACCTATGGCGCTCCATGCACCACTTCGAGTTCATAGTGCATTGGGTATGTTTTCTTCCAACAATGTGCTAAGCCCCGCGCCACGTATGCCATTTATACAAACCCTAACGCATAGTGGTGCTGACAACAACACAAAGTTGTGTTGGTGTTCAGTTTTCCTGCTTTTTTTGGTTGTTCAACTATCGTCTAGTGTACGCAATCCCAAGCCTTCATTTAGGTTCCCGAAATCGGCCTTTAAGATCCAAAAGACATCTATTATGATCTGGGTACCTGCTAATCAAACCTAACTCCATGTAACCTTGTTTTATCATAACACTTAAAAATACTTAATTAAGAACCTACAATCATGGTTATACATCTACTCATCAATCATTTGTCATTACATTCTTAGGATAGTTTTAACCGTACGATAAAGTAACTTTTGGAAAAAGTAACATATTACCTATATCTTGTATTGTACATACATGTATCACTATGAATATTCCCGTAAACGATGTTCTTGTTGTACTTTTATTGTCTAAGCACTAACTTTCATTAGCTAGCTAACACTATCATTAGCTAGCTAACACTAAAGTAGTATAAATGTTAGTGGGGGAAGTTTTTCAAAGCAATAGTTTACAAATAAAAATGAATTTTAAAATGCTTAGTGGAAAGTTATCGTTAGTTGCAAGAAGGTAATTACAATTTAAGGTTTTACTGACTCGATGGTTGGTAGATCAGGATCTGTGTTGACACCAAGGGATGGAAAATATAACTTAGTAATAACAAAGTAATTTTCAAGAAAAAACAAGACATGCACAATTTTTTTGTAATCCTAAAGTGTATTTTCTCTGAATCAAGTAGGTAGGTTACAATGAAAAGCAACAAGCACATATTATACCATGAATGACTCAAGTATACTTAAAGGAATACCTAATAAAAATACAAACTATTGATCATCAAAGAAGACATGATAACACTAAATAGTAATATGGTTAGATAAACCATAAAAGACAAACAATGAAAACAATTATGAAAATGACAGTTGGAATACTACAAACTTTTACTGGGAATGGAACATGAACGATGCAATAATAAAGTTTGTACTCTTAGCAGTAGTAAACTTTAGTATTGCAACATTTTTAGCAACATCCATTTATTTAGTAACAAAGGAGCTTTAGCGACAACAAAGCTTCATTACTAAACATATGTATTCCTATCTAGTAGAAAGTACCTTAAAATACTTTAATAAGCACCGCTCTCAAAATACCAAACACGTTCCCCCTAAACTGATGCTACCTAAACTCTCTTCTTTCATTTAGATGTTTCAAAGTTGATAAAGAAGTCAGAATTGACACCAACTAGAGCACAACTTAGATTCTTCACCTTCAACTTGCACCAATCTGCATTGTTAAGCTTAAACCGTTTTACATGTAACTTATGTTATACAATTGTGTTGGAGTTAATCTTGATGGGTGTGTGTCAAATACGGGTCAAACACGTAAAGGTCAAGGAGTTGAATCTGGTTTATTTGAATGGTTCAAATATGCAGTTGTGTTGGAGATAATCTTTATGGGTATGCATCAAAAACGAGTCAAACAGGTAGAGGTCAAGGTGTTGAATCTGGTTTATTTGAATTGTTCAAAGTAGCCCGTTTATGTTGGGCTATGATTTAGAGGTTTGCGTATGTCTTAGTCCATTAGACATCTTGGGTGATTGGTCCAGTGGTAGTGGGTTTCGGCCTTTGGGCCTATTGTATGTGAACCGCCCTATGCAACTATAAGTAGGGGGTTCCTATAACTTTTTGAGGTTGCTTGTGAGTTACTAGTTGTTTTGTCATTTGCTCTCTCTTGTACTTGATCTTGGTGTACCAGATATCTCTTAGAAGTCGTGTGCACATTTGCAATACAATCATTTTGTTTGGTTTTTCCTTGTTGGTTTTACATTCAATCTTGAATCCGCACTCGATTGTGTGTGTTTGATGCCCATGAGAGGATTCTGGACTTACAATTGGTATCAGAGCCTAAGAAGTCTTTCGAAGCCTCGGTTTTGATATCACTCGAAGAACAAAAAGAAGAATTAACATATTTTCGGGGGGCGTATGATTGTAGAAAGAGAGATCCTATGGTTCCATGTTATTCATTCTTTATATTGTGGGAATCGTGACTGGTGATTGATGGTCTGATTGGATTCAGATTAGAGTGGCTCATGTTCTTCCTTGATGTCCAATGAACGTGAATGAAAACTCAAAGGCTGAAATCCCGTAGCTTTGATCAGCATTAGGATAAACTTTAAGGTATGTTTTCGTATCCGGCATATGCTTGGTTGTCTTGAGGTATAATTCAGTGGTATTTGGACGATGGGTTATTAGAGTAGTTTTGATACTCATGAGGGTTGCATGTTTATCATCTAAGTTTTTTGAATGGATCTGTGTTCATTTGGATTCATGAATATTACTGGATGTTTGGAAAAGGTTTATTATTTTCGAAGTGTTCATGTTGGCTTTGAGTTTGATCTGGTTGTGGTTGGAAGCTACCATCGGGTCCTGTTAGTGGGCCGGATCCGATCCATTTTATTATTAATCTTTTTTCAAGATCATGGAGGAATTAATGGAATGTGAGATAATTTGAATTTTGATTTGAAAGTAATTATGGATTCAAGATCGTGTGTTGATTTTTTTTATTAATTTATTTTCATGAATGGTGGAATTATTTTTGGATTGATTGTTATGGAATTTTAGAAGGCATTTATTGAGTTTGACAAAATTTAAAAAACTTGGCGCCTGGTCTTCGACTTCATGTGGCTACTGGGCTCACAATGTGAGCCTCACATAACCACTCCAACACTTTTTCTAAGTTTGGGGTTATTCTTTTGGGCCGCTACATGTTGGTATGGATTCTGTTTTGGGCCGGGCTTGATTGTTCCACTATGCTCGCTTTGGGTTTTTTCAGTTCTATAATCCTTATCGGGCTTCAAGTTGTAGTTGGGCTTCCAGTTGTACTTGGGCTCTCTAGTAATTGGGCTGAAACTTTGCTTTGGGTTTGTGTGGGCTCATTTGTACATGGACCGGATTTACTTGGGTTCGAGAACTCCTATATGGGCAGCTTAATTGTTTGTTTGCTGTTGGTTTTGTGCTTGGGCCGACATAAGGCTTTGGGCACTCTTGAATGTTTAAGAGATTGGGACACGTACCGGATTGCAAGTTTTTGGCGTTTGGGCCTGTTAAAGCTCGTTCACTGCTAGACCACTGAAAGAGAAGACTCAAAATTGAAGATCATCAGCTGAAGATTTTCTTTTAACTGAGTCAATATAAAGACAGCTTAAACCTAGGGGATATTGTAAGGACCACAAATTGTATAGGTTTACGCTTGTCTTTATCAAACACGTTTATGTTTATTGGGCTTAGTTTTATATTTGCGCTTGGGTCAGGCCATGTGGGCCAATGGGCTAGAGGCTCTAATGTATTGTATTGTTTAGTTGATTGTTAGGTTAGACCTCTCCTTTTGTAACCATGTAGTCCCTTTGGAGAACATTGCACCAGACAATCCTAGAGATTGTGTGCAAGGTTCCTAGAGATTATACCAGACGGTTCTTTGAAACCGTGTTCGATCGAAGCAGTGGCACAAAGTTATTAATAAAATATTTTCTTTTTGTTCTTGTGGTTTAATCTTACATTCCACATTCAGTTAAACCATTGAGTGATATCTTGTGTTGTTTCGGGACTTACAGTTTATTTGCAGTTGTCTTAGATAGTTAGTTGCATTTAACTGGATTTCAAATGTGGGACTATCATCTGTTTTTTAGGATCACGCTTACCATTTTTCTTTTGCAAATTGAGAGACTCTCATGCATGATAACGTGAAATAAACAAGAGAAATTAAGAGATGAACATCTTTCATATATCTTAGTCATAAGCATGTTGTACAACAAATAGATTAAAGTATACGGATGGTCCTTGTGACTTACAAAAATTTTGTATTCGTCCCCTAAGTTTTAAGAAGTACATAGATCCCTAAGGTTTGCACTTTGTAACGCACTTTGTCCCTATCACACCCTCAAATTCTACTTGCGGGGTTTTACCGCTAGGCGAGTGACATACGAGAATCCAAGGCAACAATCACATGAAACAGCCTCTATAATAATGTAATAAAACCAACTGTTTAAATTACAAAACCCAGCAGAAACATTTTAAATGTTTACATCCAAAATACCAAAATGATAATAGTTTGAAAACGAGTTCAAGACAATGTTTATCAGAATAATGCATGAGATGCCGTGATGACACCAGTGTGCCCTAATCTATGTTGCTATCTTAGCGACTTGAGAAAACATACTAAATGTGTCAACATAATAATGTTGTTGAGTTCACAGGTTTTAAATAAAGTGTGTTGTTTTACCAGATCACATAAGATACATATTTATCAAATGTTACTTAGACATTAAATAAGATACTTTAATGATTTGAACTATTGCTGACTATTATGTAGCTCAATATAGTGTGTTGCCTTTTTGGTTGTTGTCATCCCCGTTAACCGCTGTTTGTTCAAGACAATATGTAACTACCTAATTCCCAACTACCACATTTGGGGTTTGTCAGGCCCAATAGCCATCCGTGTGTTGCCTTTTTAGTTACTGTCATCCCATTAGGGCGACTGGGTTTCCCAAGAGCCATTCGTTAGTTTATCATATCGATTCACCTATAGACATATCAACAAGTTATCTAATGATCATAAAAAATATAATTCTCAACAAATTACTTCCATTATGTAATTTCACCACCGATCAGGATACGAGACTTGTGTGCTTCCCTGATGATTCCCTGAATCACCAAAACCATGACCATGGTATTTGTAGACCTACTTAAGTAACACAGTTAAGTTTGTTTTACAAATGTTTTGCTAAGGTAGACATAGGTGTTGTTAAGAATGTTAACCTCAGTTTGTCGAGTGTCAGAGTCTCACCGTTTGTTTTCAAATGTACATGAACTGGCCATGTGGTTTGAATTTTGTAATATAGTTAATCCTTAACTTGGACCTGTTGGAACTTTTAGATTTATTAGCAGAGGACTAAATGCATTACGAATTTCAAATCACATGGATCATCCGTGTACTTTTAAAACATATAGACCAAATCCAAAATTTTGATAAACCAAAAGAACTATCCATTTATGTTACGCCGAGATATATACTATATCATAATTTATTTGGAAGAACTTCTTAAATTTTAAGTATTATTACTCAAGGAGCAATAATGAATGGTATTAGTTTCATATGTGGCAAATAAGTCTTTTTTAAACAATACTTAACCATAATTTACTCAAGTTTTGATTATTTACATAATAGTTATACTTTCTCCTTAATTTAAACCAACTACCTCCATGATTTTTAAAAGACCAAAACTTGAGTACAGGATTTCTATAGTTATTTAATTTTATAAAACGATGACATTTTACATGATTAACCGTATCTAAGGATTAGCAAGAAATGACTCGTAACTGAAACTAAACAACAATAGAAAAAACCCAACCAAAAACTGAATTAATCAAAAACCAACTAACTGCGAACCGAATTAACCGTAAATCAAATTAATAGAAAAAACTAGTTAATTTAAAACATAATTAACCAAACCCCGACATAACCAAAAATTCTTTATCTGTTTTTATACCTTAGTTAATCGAAATTAATCAAACCGAATTATACGTTAGTTAATCGAAATTAATCAAACCGAATTGAACCATACATACTGTCATATAGTTGTAGCTTTTATAACTCTGTTTCATATTTTATATGTGCATCTCATGCATTAAATAGCTAATTTTATATATTTTAAACACAAACTTTTAGGCCAAGTTAGGTTTTGATTATAACCCAAATTAACTGGTTCAAATCGAAACTAACAATCTAAAGGAATAAACAGAACGGGTTAACCACCGATTTCGGCTTTGGTTTCAGTTGACGCTAATAAGTGAACTAATTGTACGCACCCTAACAGTGTCTTTAATACCCATTGCATCACATGGGCATCCATTTACTGTATATACATTACAAGGTTTTATTGATGTTGAATTATAAAATGGAGAATAATAAAAATTGTCTGGTTAATGTGATTATTTATAAGACAAGGAAAATTAAATTTGTGAAACTTTTAGAATATGACTATTCTTTTTTTTTTCTTTTTCGAATCAAGTCATTTTTATTTCTTAAAACTTATCAAGTTATATCAAATATAAGTTAGACAGTCAACAAGCTGCGCCGCTACCCTTTGTTTGATAATATTTTTCATATCATTTTGTTTTTCTTTGTTTTTTTTTCTAGTGATACACGTTAGAATGTATATGGTTGAGTAGGACCACAACAATTGTCCATTCTGCACGCGTCAATGTTGAAGCTCTCCATCTTCTAAATTGATTACTACTTGCTTGTCGTCTGATTAAATATCAATACAATTTTCAAAGACCACGTTTAAAATCTTTATTATTTGACATTGAAATTTATATTAGTAGACAAAAGTTATAAATGAAAATTTAATGCATTTGAACATGTAATCTAAAAAAATCACACATTCCCGAAAAAATGCAATAAAAAAAAGAAGCCTAAAGGATACATACAAGTTTTTACTCATAAATCTATGATCCACATTCTAAGCCTTATCCCTTCATCAACATTCTCGAGTTGCTGGTTTCAGACACTTGTATATTTTATGCAATGTAACGTGTGACCTAAAAGAGTTCAATTATTGATTTTTTTTTTTTAAATAACAATGTCATTCCATTTCTTAAAATAACAATTATTGATTAAATTAAATGAATACAGAAAAATATTTACTGATTAAAAGAAGGCCACACAATGCGTACTTGTGTTTCCATATAAATGCACCGAAGTTTATGCTATTCGATATTCAAGATCAGTTCCTACACTGTGGATTCACATTCAAAGAAGGCAACTGAGGTATGGCTCATTTTATAAAATTAGCCTTAAGTTACATTTTTGTTATGTTCCAAGTCTAATTTTTAAAGTTGATGATAAATCATGCTTGTTAGAAACAATGCAGACGGAGGTATCTTCTCCACAACACTTAATTCATATTTAGTGAAGTACTAAATGTATCTCTCTTTGATACAGTATGGAAGGAGTACTGCAAAACATGAAGCCAGGGAGAGTTATTCGAGTAGCGCCTTGGGGACAACCAGTTGAATTAGGTACTCAGAATAACTGGTCCTTTGAAATGGAGGAAGGTCATAAGCTGCAAAGTATAAGGATTGGTCATGCTGATGAAGTGATAACCTCTCTCACATTCACCACAGAGTTTAATGGTGTATTGAGCGTTTCTAATAAGTTTGGTAGTTCTTCTGGGGCACAATCAATTTCCTTGGTAAGCGTATATATCATGTCTTAATATACTAAATATATGCATACACACACAAAGACACATATACACAATTTTAGAAACATCATAACACTCATGTTTGCACATATACATGTATATTTAGGTCACGTTTGACTCGGATGAGGAAATAATTGGAATTAAAGTGACCGTAGGTCTAAAGGGTCGTGAAAGCTATCTTTCTTCGTTGACTTTTCAAACCAACAAGAACACGCATGGACCTTTTGGTGATATAAGCAACTCTATGTTCTCCTTACCTTGGAACAAAGGATCGTTCGTAGGATTTTATGGCAATGCTAGCGATTGGATTGGTGGTATTGGTGGAATTGGTGTCTATTTGAAAGTCTATGGGGAAATCATGAGGATCGGAACATGGGGAAGACCTCTTCCTGCTTTTCCACAAACTATTTGGTCCTTCCAACTTGAGGGAGATTATCGTTTGAGTAAGATAACAATTGATCATGGCGATGTCATAAACTCTTTGATGTTTAACTCTTCTGAAAAGGTGGATGATCGGAATGGACTTTCTGTAATTGATCATGTAACTCTTGATGAAGATGAAGATATTACTGGCATTAGTGGCATGGCCGGAACACTCCCCACCGGTCAAACAATAATTTCATCAATATCATTCACGACGAACAAAAAAACTCATGGGCCTTTTGGTAATGTCAACGGGACACCTTTTTCGGTGTCATGGGATGCTGGTTCTTTTGCTGGATTTTACGGCCTTCATGGTCGTTATTTTGATAGTATTGGTGTCTATTTAAAGGCTACAAACTAGAGTATGAAAAACAAATTTGTAATTTGTTGTTCTTTCAACAAAGTTATTCTCAATATTGAACGCTAGGTGGTTTAAGGCGCTCAAATGTAACTTTTATTTAAAGTCTGTCCGTTTAATTTTAAAGATATTTTTATGTGTTAATTTGTAGATTATAAGTTTTAGGAACTTTGTATATTTTAGCATTTATCCCAAAAGGACATCGGAAGAAATCTCTAAAAGAAAGAACGAGACATCCAAGTGGAAATCCGTTAAGGAAATGATACAGTACGTATGTATATTTTTCTTGCTGGTTGGTCATGAATTGTTTGTTCAGTGGGAAGTTAGTAGCTTAACCAATGTAATCACCACTTATTTCCTCCGATAGAAGCCAACAACTCATTCGGTTGAAACGTCAAGGATTTAGCCTATAGTATTTGTGGTAAATGGCAATGGCTAAGCCTATACATTTGGTGAATAGTTTTGGCTATATAAATTATGTCCGCTGATTTGGTGAATTTTGTTAGCTAATCCCACACATTTGGTGAATATTGCTAGCTTAGCCTATTCTTTTAGCAAAAGTGCTGGCTAAGACCGCAATTTTGCCAGCTTAGCCTCACTTTTGGTGATTACTTTGGTAAACGTGAAATTCAATGTCCATATGACTATTTTTTTAATCTTTTGTCGCCTAATCCTTGGAAGTTTGAAAGTCGATGATGTGATAAAAACTTATTTGGTCTTTACAACTTGGGAGAAATCATCATTCGTAGGTCTATCTTCTAATTATTTGGTCATTTGGCAGTGTAAACTTGATATTGAGCATTATGTTTTCGAAGTCACTCTGATTTTTAATTTTGTCGCTTAATCTTCCTCATTGTAGAGTAGTTAAGTTGGGAATGAAAATGTGCAAGTTAGAATTTAGCTTAACGTTTATCGTAAAAATGTCATCATCACTATCATCATACTTAGTAAATCTTACCAACGGCAAACTTAAGGAAGGGTCTGAAGAGGGTAAGATATAGATAACATTACCTCTACCCCATATAAATAGAGAGCTTGCTTCCAGTAAGACCCTCGGCTCGATTGTACTTTTGCTTTAAGCCATGGACAAAACTGCACAAGGCACATAACACTCAGCAATCAGGACAATTCCGATTGACACATGTACTCCATTGTCTTTCAGCTATGAACATTCCACCACATGATGTATGAATGTATGAATAACCATCCGTCACTTTTAACGTTATTTTCACGAAATTACTAAAATAAGATTAAAATTCGCGGAATGTTACTTTTTGCTCTGACAACCCACACATATGTACATGTACATATGCGTAGACCACAGAACGGTTTTATCTTAAAAATGTATCCGAAGCAAATGATTTGCCAATGAGCATTAAGCGAGTTACATTATTATACTCTTAAAAGAGATGGGCAGTGGTACCGACAAAACTACTATATAGAGCTTCTCAAAATTACAAAATTATCATTGGCTATCTTAATATACAAAATTCGATATTGTTTCATTGCTGTAAAATTTTTATTAGTGATATTTGTGTTAATTACTGTTAAGAAAATAGTGGTCACCTCCTGGGGAGTTAAAAAGAGAGCGTGCAATTCCATTTGCACTAAAATTTTTTGGCCTTTAGCAGTGTCGTTGGTCGCCGCTAAAGGCTCACGCGGGTCGCCGCTAATGACCATAAGCGGAGCCAGCGCTGCTAAAGGTCTCGCTTCCCTTGATCCGTTGCTAATTCTTGGTGTGCCGTCGCTAAAGGTCAGCAGCGCTGCTAATTAAAGGCATCCAGAAGTGGAAATTGTTTTTTTTTTAATTTGTTTGTGCCACGTGTCATATTCCTGTAAGATCTTCGGTTAGACCTTTAGTGGCGACGTCTAAAAGTCCCCCCTTTTTGCAGCATTTGGTTACAGCCTAATAAAAACGCACAACCAAAACAAATTTTGCCTAACTAAAAGTCGCACAACACATATAAAAACGAACATAGCATAAAATATATATACACATACGTCAAAAGTGTCAACTCATAAAAATACATAACTATACCGTGCGTACTAATGATCAAATGTTTACAAAATGTTAATATCTTACAAATTACCTATTCACGTGCACATAATAATCATCATCATCATCGCCACCATTATCGTCACTCCCTTGATTTCCAAACTTAGATAGATTATGCGACTGAAATTGGGTGAACATTTGGAACATTTGAGCTTGCATTTCCGGGTTGCTCATCATTGCCACAAATTGTTCCTACAAAATATATAACCAAATGGAGCAAACTACAAATATATGCCAAATGGGTCAAAACTCAAAATTTTCTTAATATATATATATATATACACACCAAACGGGCAAACTATAAATATATACCAAAAATGGTCAACTATCAACATCTACAAACATATATATACCAAATGGGTCAAACCTATTCAACATTTACCAAATGGGCCGAACTACAAATTACTATTAACTACCAACATTAAGTGAGCAAATATATATATATATATATATATATATATATATATATATACCAAATGGATCAAAACTCAACATTTACTTAACATATATACCAAATGAGTCAAACAACAAATATATACAAAAAATGGGTCAACTATCAACATCTACAATATATATAGGGTAGTGATCATACGAGAACCAATTTTAGGGTGAGAACCAAAGAACCAATGTGAACAGGGGGCATTAATGTAAATATGATAAAAAACAAATTAAAAATACGCTGCTAACTTCTTTCACTCAAACACCTTATCTGAAACCCTAGCTTCTTCTTCCTCACTAATACCTTTTCATCAGCACCATCCAACAAACAATAACACCACCATAACTGAATCAAACAGTAATCATCACCACCGTAGTCTTCTGGCCAGAGACGTATTCTGAAAATAAACGAAGCCTGTGAAATCAAGTGGTGGTGGTGGTGTGACGGTGATTTCTTCACGGCAGAGACATCGAAGCAGTAGTTTAAGAGATTCACCTGGATGGTTATTTTGTTCCAGATCTACCTTCGATTGTGACGTTTTATAATTATTATTAGTATTATATGATTGTTTGAGTTTGTTTTTTTTGTTTGTTGGTTGCAGATGAGGATGGAGGTGCAGGAACCAGGAAGGTTAATTGATTAGTGTTGTTCCAGATCTACCTTCGATTATTATTAGTAGGTTATTTTTGTTCCAGATCTACCTTCAATTGTTTTGTTTGTTGATTGATTAATGTTAATGCTTGACACGGAGTTAAAATTGTAGCTAATACTTTGATTTCTAACTGTATTGACACTGTTTCTGATCTTGTTTCTCTTCCGGTATACTGTTTGTTTGTTGATTTCGTTTCTCTATTAAACTTATTTTATGTGCAAAGTTTGAAAAATTGTAACTCATTATATCTAGTTAAATGTTTGTTAGGTGTTCTTAATAGAACATAGTTTAGTTGCAGTGAAAAACCTACGATCTTATCAATCTACATCATATATGTATGATATGTTGTTTCTGTGTAGAGATATGTTTGTATTGGTTATTTTACAAGAATTTAGTAAAGAAATGTTGTGATGTTAACATCATTTAATTTAGGTATGTTCTATCTTTATAGGTTATAGCATGTCAAAGAGGTGTCATTTTTAAATATGTATATGTGAATTAAGAATGTTAATCCACACGTGCATAACGTAGTTATGATAAAAGTAATGTTAATGCATATGTGCATTTACATTGATATCATTACGCTCATTCATTCTAACGCACATGTGCATATGTTATGTGGTAATGAAAAAGTAACGTTAATGCACATGTGCATTAAGATTGAAATTGTGTTTTTCTTATGTGTTATTTACTATTTGTAGTTAAAGATGAGATAAAAGTCCAAGTAGGTAACTTTTGTGTTATAATCTAGGGAGAAAAGGTTAAAAAAAACTACAGGATGTGATTGATGATGATGACATAATCGTTAAGTGTTAGTTGAATGAGATATTTGATGATGGCTTAGAACTAGTCTTAGCAAAATGGGCCGATTGGGCGGGTTGAGTATACGGGTCAAAATGGGTTGAGGGTCAAAATAGGTTAAGTGTTAGTTGAATGTCGAAACAGGTTGGGTCGGGCTGGTCCTACACGCTAATAGTTGTTGGTGGGTTTTGGTGAGAAAAGGGTTTGTTAGCTTATGTGTTGAGAGTCAAAATAGGTTAAGTGTTAATTGAATGTCGAAACATGTGCATTAAGATTGTTAATGCACATGTGCAAAACGTAGATTATAATGTTTAAATTAATGTTATAGCACATATTGGTATAAGTAAGTTAGTAACAATGATGCACAATTGCATGTTTTTGTTGTAATTAACAAAGTAATGGTGTTGCACATGTGCATTCAAGTCGAAATATCGGTTTTCTTACGCGTTTTTTTTATTTATTGTAGCTAATAGATGGGGAAAGAAATCAAAGAAAGTAATATTTATATTACAATCGAGGGATAAAGGAACAAAAAGGTTACCGGATGCAATTGAAGATAATGACACGATTGTCGATCAGAAATTTGAATCAGGTTAGTATTATTTGTTTAGTCCGGATGTATTTGGTAGTTACTTTATTCCGTTTATTATTTATGGTCTTTGATTATTGTATAGCAGAAACTAATCGAACTCCAGTTGATCTCCCAGAATCGGAAGCTGATAATGTAATGGATGTTTATCAAGAAGTTGAAACAGGTTGTTATTATGTATTAAGTACATTTATATGGAAATGCACATGTGCATATGTGTAGTTTTATCTTTTGAAATATTAAATGTTTGATGTTTACTCACACAAAATATCCTATATGCAGGTTTGGAATTAAAAATGAAGGTTCAAATGAGGTCAAACAAGCGGAAACATATTGAAACGGCGAATAATGTTGATTTACGCAATAGTTAACATAGATTGTTGATTATGCTGATGTGCATAATTATGGATGAACGTGATATAATGTGTTGTATGGCAAATGTGTGTGCAGATGCAAGTATAATAAAGAAAAAAACAGCAAAGCGTGTCAAAATGGTGGCAACGAAGTCAGCTCAAAAGAAGGTTACGAAAAAAAGCAAATTGGCGTTTGAAACAAAACACACGTTACAACACATCAACTTTGGTTGCGGATAAGGAAATTGTCAAATAAACAAAGAAGTTTGTATAACATTTTGCGTAATGTAACATATAGTTGGTTTGTAATATGGATATTTTTTTTTGTTATAGTTTGTTTTATTGAGTTAATACATTTGGTAGAGACTACATGTAGTTGTATGATAAAAACAAATTGGTATAAAAACTTTGTTATTTGAAGGATGATGCATGCATATATGTATGCCCGAAAGTTAAACCACTAAAAAAACCTAACAATGTTAGTGAAATGCACATGTGCATGCAGTACACGTTTCTTATTTTTTATGTCTTATATAGAGGTGTTTTAAGTTTATTCATGTTTGTTGTCATACATGTGTTTTATTTTCAATTTATGTTATAATATGCATGACTAAACACTTGACGAGTCCGAGTGTATTTTATATCTCACTTTGCTTCCATTTAATGATCATTAAATATAATTTGTGACCCCTTATATATCTGTATCGCGTCCATTTAATAATTATTTAAGTATGGTAATTGACAATTCATTCAAAAGTGTGATTTAATAGTGAAATGCACATGTGCATATGTGCATATGGTGCATTTCTGTGTATATAACAGTGAAATGCACATGTGCATCAGGGATGACGTCATATGACGTCATAACATCCATTTTTTATTTTATTTTTATTTTTTTCGAATTAATAATGCAAAATAATCATTTTGGTGTTTTTACTTTTTTATTTATTTAGGTTATATAATTTTTTTATTATTTTTTTTTATTTTTTGATGAGGGGTTTTTGTAGATACCCTTCATATTTACAAAAATGTCACATGTTCACACTGGTTCCTTGGTTCTCTCCCTAAATAGTGGTTCTCAAATTATCCAAATCCTATATATATATATATATATATATATATATATATATATATATATATATGTACCAAATTGGTCAAACAAATGTATACAAAAAATTGGTCAACTATTAACATCTACCAAACATATATATACCAAATGGGTCAAAACTAAACATTTTCTTAATATATATATACAAGATGGGTCAAACAATAAATATATACCAAAAGCGGTCAACTATCAACATCTACCAAATATATATATACACCAAATGGGTCAAAACTAAAAATAGATATCAAATGGGCCAACTATCAACATCTACAAACATATATATACCAAATGCGTCAAAACTATCAACATTTACCAAATGGGCCAAACTACAAATTACTATTAACTACCAATATTAAGTGAGAAATAAACAGACGGTACTAAACAGGTCTTCTTTGCAGTCGACGATTAGGTTCTTAATGTTGTTTTTACTAAACATGCCTTAAGGTAGGACTCGGTCTTCTCGTGTGTTTCACACAGGATTCCACCTAGTGGTTATAATTTGCTATAACTTTATGCAAACTGACTATATTACTCTCGAGTGTATAAACATTAAAATTTTGGCTTAGTTTTAAATATAACTAAATGAGTGAGCCGATGAATCTATTTTGGTGGAAGGTTCAAGTGAGCCACTGCTTTTTTTTTTATTTTTTGAAACTTAAACTTCATTAAAAAACGGCTAAGCCCAAAAAACAAGGACCGCCAAAAACAAACAATTACAACATATATATATAATGAGTTTCCCCGCCACTCCTTCCAACTAATATCACCAACCTTAGATCTACTACTTAACCAAATATAAGACCAATATTTAATACTCGCTACCATATCACAGACCCTTGGTTGTATGTCTTCAAAAACGGCCTTTATTACGAGTCTTCCAAATCACCAACCAAGCCGTCATCACAATCCCACGAACTATGGCCTTCTTCTTTTTGGAACCGTGAGTCAGCTCTGGGATTTTGAAGATATCTCTGATCTCTAAAAGGACAATGGGTTCAAGCCGGCACCAGCTTTCAACGAAGTTCCAAACTGCGCTGGTAATAATGCAGCCCGTGAAGTACTTGTATTATATGCTTAAAAGTTGATTTTTTATTTTAATATTGAAAAACGTCTACTCATTCCATGTGGCTGGCGTCAACACGTTCTGTGTCTCCCTATAAGTCGACTATTATGAATAAAGAAGTACCAAACGAAAATTACGGGCGACACGTCATGCATGTGCGATTTCTGTATATTTAATTAAAGATAAAGATCCAATGTATCTTCAAAAAGCCATTGATCGATATTCAAGAGTCAACGGTCGCTCTTGTCCGTGGTCTAGTTCAGGCCAAATCGACATTGACGAGTTCCAGCATCCCCTCGAGTTTCAATAAAGTGGTGAAAAGAGTTGAGGTTTGAATCCTTTGTTCCTTTTCAATATTTTGCTGTAGCTTCTAATTATAACTTAGATCTTGCTCATATAATAAATCATTTGAGCCGTAAAAACCGGACCAGATCCTTACCGGTAATTTCTTTTTCGAATATCTGTTGTTTACAAAACCGACTTTTCCTTTCCTTCGCGCGGATGTGGAACACCAGAAATTTGAAAGATTGGTAGGGGTTAAATTTAAATTTAGGAAATCTTGTTTAAAGCGGAAGTAGAGAGGCCGCACCTGGTGAGACCCCCGGCTCGATGGTACTTTTGTATCAAATCTTTGACATAGAGCACATAGCACTAAGCAAGCGAGACAATGTGCATGTACCCATCGTCTTTCGGCTATCAACGCCACTATATGATACATGATTAACTGTCCATCATCTTTAAAGTTATTTTCACGAAATTAGTAAAATAATGTCAAAATTAGTGCAATTTTAGGAATTGATATAATTGTTACTATTTTGTAATCCTACCTCTAAAGATATTCATGTATGGGGGCTGACTGCCCAGTGCCGGAAGGTCAAGGAAGTTGGTGACCTGATGACAAGGGACCCGGCGACCGAAGCCCCGGTGAACGGCGGCCGCATAAGCAAAGTCGAATATTTGTTACAAATCTAGATCCTGCACTCTCATCTCTAGTCTCTAGCTATCTCATGGAAGCCATTGCCTTGTTTGCTCTTATGATGGCCTTTCTGATCTTATTCGCTACCGTCAGTAGCCTTCCTCCCAAGGCAAGCGATGTGACATGAGGCGAGCGTCTGAGTGAGTTGAATCATAAACCATTATATATTTTCTTCATAATCAATCGAATGATTCAAGGGATTCAACTCCACCTCATATATATCATGGTATGGAGCAAAACCCTAGCCATCTGTTTCTACCACACGGCTACCGATCCTACCTCTGTCTCCATCATTTTTCGTTGGCCACCTCCCCGGTCATCCTCCTCCAATAAAGACAAACAGCGCACCACCCCTCCTCCAGCCTTTGAATCATGGGAACAATTGGATGCCATAGTTCATCAATAAATCTATGGCACCATCTCAACTGACCACCTAGAAACCATCCTGAAAACCATCACCACCGCCTACAAAGCTTGGAAATCCATCGAATCCCTATTTAAAAACAGCAAAAGCCACCCAAGCCATCTAGCTTAAACAAAAGTTTACCGCCACTGTTTTGAAACTTCTAGAACATGTCATCAAACTATCAGGAACTGAAGATTTTGGTTTATTATCTCTCTTATGTTGAAGCAGCGGTTGATGATAAGTTGCTAGTTATGCAAACCATGGCAGGACTCACCGAACCATATGAAGGCATCACCACCGTTCTTCAGAATACCGTGCCTCTCCTATCCTTGTATGAGGTTTGGTCTCAACTCTGTATAAACAAAACCTGAAGGCTAACCAAACCCTTCAAGTTTCCTCTGTCGCCGACACTGCTCTTCAAGCCGCCACATTGGTTAACACCAGTAACCTAAGCTGTTAATATGGTAAAATATCGGATATCAGTGAAGGACCGATATTTGAGATATAGGTTATCGCGGTGAGATATCGGTGGGATATCGGCACATTTTTATATCATGCAAAATCCATACATGTAACAATTTAACACTACCAATTCAGCATACTCTTCTACCATAAAAAATTAACCTTTTACAACTTGCAAAACACTAACAATTGTAGCAAGTGGGAACTTGTTAAGACTTGAAACACTAATATTTAACACTAACTATTAACAATTAAGACATAAAACAGTAATAAAAAAATAATAACAACAATACGAAGTAAGAAAAATGGAAGAACTAAGAAGAAAAACGCCAATATCGGGAAAACATCAGCCAATATCGCCGATAATATCGGTACCAATATATCGGTTGTTGAACGATAACCGAGATATAGGTGATATATCACCGATATATCGGCCGATTTAACTACTTAGACAGTAACCCACAATCTTCAGTTGTTCCCCCACCTCAACCGACTACTCTGTGGATTCTGGTGAGGTCGTGGTCATCATAACAGGGGTCACGACCGTGGTTCCTAGAACTTTGTTCGTGGCAACAACCAACCCTCTTTTCCATCATACCCTCCTCATCAATCTTCCCACGGTCCACCTCAATGGACCGGGCCAACTAACACTCCACCACCATGGGGCCAATGGGCTGCTCCACCCTTCCCTTATCCAACATCTGAACAGTCGAACACCACAAACACAGGCAATGGACTACTTAGCCCTGGGCCAATTCAGCTTATATTGCATACGCGCCCACCAACATCGAACATTCCATGTACACAATGAGCATTAACCCACCGGACTGGAACTCAATTTTGGATATTGAGGCGTTTGGGCGTATGCTTCAATAATCAGGTGCCTCTCAACCTCCTTTTAATAAAAAGCATTTCACAATATATTGTTGTCGCTACTGGCAATACCATCCTTGCCACTAGACAAGGCAATCACCAAGTCCTACCACCCTACCTACCTTTAAAAGTAAACAAAGCTCTTTACTCACCCAAGCTAATTAATAAGCTTATTTATGTGTATCGGCTAACCACTGAGAACTCCATTTCCATTGAATCTAACCCTTTCGGGGTTCTTATGTAGGACCTCTAGAACTGGATCCCTATCCTCCAGTGCAATAACAGTGGTGATCACTATCCACTACTTCCACCACCCGACTCTCAACAAATATCACCATTAACCTTTGAAGCTACATCTCATCAACTTTGGCACCAACGTCTGGGTCATCCGGGACCTAGTTTATTGCATTCTTTGAAAAACACTTGTTCTATTGCTTATGGAAAAATAAGCAAAAACATTTGTCAGTCTTGTGTTTTGGGAAGAAAGTATTCGTTTACTTTTTTTGCATCTAATAACTGTATTGTTTCTTCGTTTGATATCATTCATAGTAACCTTGGAACCCTTCGCGTGCTAAGCACTGGGGGTAACCGATATTATTTTTTATTCTTAGACGTTTACACTAACTTTTTGTGGACATAACCATTGGCTGACAAATCTCAACTTTACACCATATTCTCCAATTTATCCAATCAAACAAAAACCTAATTTGAGGGACCAATAAAACATTCCAATGTGATAACGACAATGAATATATAAACAATAACTTAAAGCAATTTTGTGCACAAAATGGTATGCTCTTTCACCTTTCTTGTCCCCACACCTCTTCATGAATTGGAAAAGCAGAACAGCAAACTCACTCCAGCAACAACAAAAGAAATACCTTATTAGCCCATGCAGGTCTTCCCCCATCCTTTTGGCACCATGCTCCCGAAATGGCCACCCACTTGCACGATATCCTTCTTAGCAAAACCGATCAATATCAAACTCCTATTGAACTAGTTAACTACCGTACTTTGTCTTATGACCATTTATGGGTTTTTGGTTCCCTGTGGTACCCAGAAACTTACTTCATGGTCACAACCGTGTGTATTTCAACACCAGGGTATAAGTGTTTTGACTTGAACCAACCAATTAACCATATCCTGACATGTCATCTTAGATAAAACTATATTTCCCTATTCAAACGCCTCAACAACCCTACACATACCTATGATTTTTTAGCTATTCCACACCACACTCAATTGTGGAATATTCTCTCCTCCAATCCCATTCAATCCACAACTACTTAAACCGCCCATGAATCCCCCCTGGCCTGAAACCCATCGGCCCAACCACCGTAAAACTCAATGGCCCCAAAACCCCCCTTAACGATACCCACTACACCGCCCAAAACTACCACTGACCCAGCCTACTCTAACCGGCACCCCTAGCTATCTCTACACCACAACCTGTCACCACCCATTCTCAACCTAACTCACCACCCCAGCCATACTAACACCACACACCAGCCCCACCCATAACTACTATCTCCCAAATGGTTCGCATGATGCGAAGCTGGGCAATGGATAACAATGTCAAAACCAAACACCACTTCAACCTCGACTCCCATTATCCCATCCTGAAAAACCCCGTCGTTGCCTTATCCTGACCAGAATGGCATAAAACCATGACTGGTGAGTTTAATGCTCTTATTGAAAACGAGATTTGGGAGTTAGTTCCTCGACATGCCCAGATGAATGTAAATCGTAGCATGTGATTACTCAAACACAAGTTTAATTCTGACCAATCTTTGGAACGACATAAGTCATGGTTAGTGTGTGATGGCAGGTTACCGCAGATTGGCCTTGATTGTGGGGCAGTCCGCTCGTTAAACCAGCAACTATCCAAACTACTCTTATAATTGGCCTTATGAAATCATGCCACTAATGCATTTTTACACGATACACTCAATGAAATCATGTAATGTACCAGCCTAAAGGTTTTCGTCATTTGGAATATCCAAATCATGTGTGCCGATTGAAAAATCATTCTATAGGTTGAAACATACAACACGGGCATGGTATCAACGGTTTACACACTATGTTCTTCGTCTGGGATTCACACAGAGTGGGTGTGACAATTCCCTATTCATTCTACAATGGTCCACTCAGACTGTGTATCTACTTCTTTATGTTGGCAATATTCTTTTAGTCAACAACTCATGACTAGCCTTGCTAGTGAATTCACCAAGAAAAACCTTGGGCTTCTTAGTTATTTCTTAGGTATTTTAGTTACTAGGAATCATAACCCCATGTTTCTTTCTTAACATGTGTCTGCCCATGACATCATTAACCGGGCCTGATTGTAGTCTTGCAAACACGTGAATACGTTGGTTGATACGTAGCCCGAACTCGGGGCAGGTTTAGGGATGGCATTCAAAGACCCGACTCTCTGTCGCAGCATAGCGGGTGCTCTTCAGTGTATTACTTTTACTCGACCAGACATAACCTATGCAGTGCAATAGATATGCATGCTCCCATGATCGGTCACTGGAATGCCCTAACACGCATCATCGGGTACTTACTTAAAAGGCACTGCTTCTTTTGGATACATTCTTGGGTCGTCCTCTTCTTCATCTTTAACTACCTATACATATGTCGACTGGGTGAGATGTCCAGACACATGCATGTCTACTTAGGGACATTGTGTCTATTTTGCAAATAATATGCTCTCCTGGTCCTCTAAACGCCAATCAACTATCTCACGGTCCTGTATGAAGGTTGAATACCGAGGTGTTATAAATGTTGTAGCTAAAATTTGCTGGCTCCAAATTCTTCTTCTCGAGCTTTACCATCCCATATTGAAAGCTACACTTGTCTACTATTATAAAGTTAGCGCAGTCTACCTCTTTGGGAATCCAGTTCAGCACCAGGTTCGCGCATCTCATACAATATCCATATCTTGTCTTGGTAGGTTGTCCAGATACTCATCAATAAACTTATGGTTATTGTGTAATCTTGGGCGATAACTTGTTGTGGCGTTATCTTGAAGATCAATGTTCACTTGGTTAGGAAAATGTATCGACGAGTCGACTCTGAGCTTTTCGTATTCCATAAACTTCGCAATAGGTAACATCCTTACAATTGGCTTGCCTTCATCCCGTTTTACTTCCACACCAGATTGTATAAAAATTGGGTTGTTTGTTAACTCTCATAATAATTGTAAGAGACTGATAAAAGGATAACATATAGTCACATGGTTGGTCATATGCTCCGGTATGGAAACATGGAACGGGATTCACAATTCGCTAGATCCTTAAAATTCAATATGATAGAGGGTAGGTTCATTTCGAATCACTCTAATACGATGATGTGGTAAGATGTAACAGGTAGACTATAAATAACTTCTATTTACAACACAAAAAAGCTATATTAAATAAATCGCAGTTTTGTAATTCTTTTAAATAAATTATTAATTACTGTTAGTCCATGTGGGCCTCATTGATTAAAAACTGAAATTACACGATAACATGGTAGTTGATACACGTGTTTAAATTTCCAACCTAATTGCAGTGAATTCTAATGATTCAGGTTCGATTATATTTGCTCCTACTTGGATTTTCATTTTAACGGATACGATATTATCTCACCATGGAACAACTACAACACTTAAAAATTCCACTCGGAGAGATAAAGTTGGCAACCAACAACTTTAGTGCCGAAAATCGAATTGCAGAAACTGGATTTGGGGATATCTATAAAGGCGAACTTACTGAATCTGGGCAGCAATATACTGTTACAATTAAAAGGTTAGATCGTAAACGAGGACAAGGAGATCGTGAGTTCTGGATGGAAATTCAAATGCTTTCGAGTTGTAGGCACGAAAACATCGTCTCTCTTTTTGGCTTTTGTGAAGAGAGTGGAGAATGTATCATTGTTTATGAGCATGCAAAATATGAAAGGCTTGATAGATATCTAAGCGACGAAAAGCTCTCGTGGGTGCAACGTCTCAAAATAAGCCTTGGTGCAGCTCGTGCTTTTAATTACCTTCATAACGTAGGACCACAATACAGAGTTATGCACCGGGACATTAAGAGCTCAGTCATTCTTCTAAATGAAAATTGGGAAGCAATAGTATCTGATTTTGGATTGTCAAAAATGGGCCCTGCTAATGTCGAGTTCACATTTGTCGTGACTAATGCTTGTGGTACCCTTGGTTATATTGACCCTGAATATTATAAAACAGGTATTCTAACCAAGGAATCCGATGTGTTTTCATTCGGGGTGTTTCTATTCGAGTTATTGTGTGGAAGAGTTGCACTTATTCAACAATATCAAGATGAACGTCGTTTTCTTGCTCCACTCGCCCAACGATCTTATGAACAACAAAATTTACATGAGATAATCCTTCCTAGTATCAAGGACGAAATAAACTTAGATTCACTTAACGTTTTTTCGTTGATTGCATATCAATGCTTGAGGCAAGTTCGTAGGGAGCGGCCAACAATGGCCTTGATCGTGGAGAGACTTGAAAAGGCATTGGAGCTTCAAGTAAGTTTGCATTTGAAAAGTTAACCTTACAAAGTAAAACCTTTTTCTAACGTTTATCTCCTGTGATCCATAATCCTTGTTCAAGGCTAATAGCAAAGTAAAAGATTTATTCGGATAGAAATACGGGGAAGGGTCCGGGTATAACACGCCGATTGAACTTTTGGAACATTTATAATAATAATAGCAATAGTAATAATAGCATAGTTGCAAAAGTCGTCTGAGTTGACCGATTATTCACCGAGTACTCGGTACAGGGTAGGTCACCGAGTAAAACCGAGTTAGCCGAATATTCCGAGTACTCCTTGCATAGGCCGATTCAACCCCCGAGTACTCGCCCGACTAGGCCGAGTACTCACAACTCCCTAGTCGGCCGAGTTGGTAGCGCCTAGCGAGTTCTGCAACCATAAATATTAGTATAGGTTTTGGCTAAAAAACAATTTTTTTAAGAAGTGTAACAAAGATTTTTAGATACGGTGTTTTGAAAACTTTAGACATGGTGTTATATATAGGACACCATGCTTAAGAATCTAGAACATCATGGAATTTATAAATTATAACACCATGCCTAAAAATCTTTCTCACAAATTAGAAAAAAAAAAGCAATTTTTAAAATAACCATGCCCGATAACAATAACATTAATAAATAAATAAAAGGCAACCAAATCTCATGTGCAACTCTTCATCTACTTGGTTATAAAAGGTTAAACCGTTTTATATAATTTGCTTACACTTTTAACTTACTTGAGTCATTCCATGTGTGTGTCTTTGATAAGAAACATAGTTGGTTCTCGTGCTTGAATTTTAAACTCACTGGTTGCAATGTATTCTAATTGAGGTACGCTTTATTGGCGATGAGAGTTCACGCTTAATTGCCCCTGAGAGTTCAAGCATAATTGGCGATGAGAGTTCACGCTTAATTGCCCCTGAGAGTTCAAGCATAATTGGCGATGAGAGTTCACGCTTAATTGCCCCTGAGAGTTCAAGCATAATTGGCTCTGAGAGTTCACGCTTACATGTCCCTGAGAGTTCGTTGTTAGTTGAATTTCCAAGTATTGACGCCATGGATAAACTACAACACTTGAAAATTCCTTTAGAAAAGATAAAGTTGGCAACCAACAACTTTTGTGATGGAAATATTATCGGAAAAGGTGGATTTGGGAATGTATATATAGGAAAATTGGTATCTGGGCACCAAAATACTGTTGCTGTGAAAAGGTTAGATCGTACAGGGGGACAAGGGGACCATGAGTTCTTGACGGAAATTCAAATGCTTTCATGTTATAAGCACCCAAATCTTATCTCTCTTCTTGGATTCTGTAATGAGAGTAACGAAAAGATCCTTGTTTATGAGCATGAAATATACGGAAGTCTTGACAAATACCTAAGCAACGGTAAGCTCTCGTGGGTGCAACGCCTCAAAATAAGCCTAGGCGCGGCACGTGGTTTTAATTACCTTCATAATGATGTGGGACCTCAACATCGGGTCTTGCATCGCGACATAAAGAGCTCAAACATTCTGCTAAATGAAAATTGGGAAGCAAAAATATCTGATTTTGGGTTGTCAAAAATAGGCCTTTCGAATGTTGAGGTCACATTTATGATGACTAAAGCTTGTGGTACTTTTGGCTATATTGATCCCCAATATATGAAAAGCGGTATTCTAACCAAAGAATCAGACGTGTATTCATTTGGGGTGGTCCTTTTTGAAATACTATGTGGAAGGCGTGCACTAGTTGAAGCATATAAAGATGAACGTCGATTTCTTCATTCACTTGCACCACGATCTTGTGAAGAAGATAAATTATATCAGATAATCCTCCCTAGTATCCAGAATGATATGAAGGTAGACTCCCTTAACATTTTCTCTAGGGTTGCATATCAATGTTTGAAAGAAAACAGTTCTGAGCGGCCAACAATGGCCTCGGTTGTTGAGAAACTCCAAGAGGCATTGAAACTTCAAGTAAGTTTCATGTGAACAAGTATCATCATTACATAATTTAAGTTCCTTTTTCTATGTTTTTCCCTCTGATGATCAATAATCTATCTTTCAAGGTTAATAGCAAAGTTATAGGAATTATTCGAGTAGGAAGCTGGGGAAAAGGAAGTGGAGGTCCTGATAATAACTGGTCTTTTGAACTTGAGCCAGATCATAAGCTGCAAAAGATAACTATCGTTCATGATGATGAGATGGTATATTCTCTAATGTTTACCACTGAATCTAAAGGTGTCCTCTGCACTTCTGACAATGCCGATGATATGGTTGTTGGACAAACTGTTTCTGAGGTGAACATATATATATGTACTCTCCTAACCAATGCATATACAATACATTTTTTTTTCCAAACATAACCTTCATGTTTGCATTTGTATTTATAGGTCATGATTGATTTCGATGAGGAAATAGTTGGTATTAATGGATGCATTGGCACTCGAGACAACGACACAATAATTTCATCACTATCTTTTAAAACGAACAAGAGGATCCATGGACCTTTTGGTGGAACATCCAAGTCTGAATTCTCCCTACCATTTGACAAAGCCTCGTTCGCTGGATTTTATGGCTGTAGGGGGTATTGTATTGATAGGATTGGTGCCTATGTGAAAGCACATGATGAAACCATAAAGATTGGAACATGGGGAACAAGCGATTCGGGAGGTCCTCAAAACATTTGGTCATTTCAACTTGAGAAAAATCATCACTTGAAAAAGATAACCATTGATCATGGTGATCTCATATACTCGTTAATGTTCACCACAAAGTATAGAGGGTCAACATATACTTCTGAAAAGTTTGGTGGCTGCAATGGTGGAGATAAGGTTTCCGAGGTAAAATATATTTCTTACTCGAACACATTAACGCAAAGAATATATCATTTAGTTTTCTTTCGCAAGGATTGTTTTTATATGATTTTCGTAATTGGTTAGGTAACATTTGATTGGAATGAAGAGATTAGTGCCATTAGTGGAACAGTTGCATCGTCAAAAGGTGGTTACACAGTAGTTTCATCAATATCATTTGTGACAAACAAAAAAACTCACGGCCCATTTGGTGATGTAAGAGGGACACATTTTACACTACAATGGGATGATGCTTCATTTGCTGGATTTTATGGACTTTGTTGGTATTATATTGATAGTATCGGTGTGTATTTGAAGGCTATAAAGTAGGATATGCACTATATAAACTTTACTTTGTATGGATTTTCGTCAATTAATTACTTTGTTGGTCGATCTCTGAAAATATTTTCATGTATCTTATTTTGTTCCTTGTCATTTATCTTCTCACTTGGAAATATTTCAAAAAATCACGAAAATAGCCGTTGACCACCCCCACTTTACGAAAATAGCCAGTGGAACCGTCTCTGTGAGATGGTCGAGTGACCTTAAACGATTCCCATGACCTTTGATAAAAAGAGCCACTAAGACGTGGCCACGTGTCCCAAATCCTCCGAAACGTCTTTGAGACCTATTGACGCCGTCGTGTCCTATCCGAATATCTTGGAGACGGCTCCAGTACTTTTCGGCTCATGGCTTGAGCCGACTACCATTTTGTCAATCGGCTTACTGGGATCCGTCTCGGAGAAGTGCCATTAGCTGACAAAGACGGCTCCTCAAGACTTTTGGTGAGTTCCGAACGTTTTTAGTATGTTAGTTTTTTTTTTTGAAAGGCTTTAGTATGTCAGATGTTATATGCACGTTGTGACAAGTACAATCCGTACATAAGCGAAGTTGTATATAAGGGATCGGATCACTGTATTTAATGCTTCCCCCCGAAATTTCCCTTTTTTCTGTTTGTCATTCTTCTGTTTGTTTTTTATATTAAATAAGTTAAAAAAAATTAAAATATAATGGTTCGATTTGTCGTATACCTTAATGTGAAGTGGGATGTCGTAAATGGCAGGCTTGAATATGTCGTTGATTCAAAAAGTAGAAGGTGTCTTCTTGAAATCGAATCATGCATGTCTTATCTTGGTATATTATCTTATCTGGCGGATACGTTTCAGGTTTTGCCAATTTCATGTTTATCATATAAAATGTCTAAGTTTGATGATACAATCGACATACTTAATGACCGTGATGTATCCTATCTTTTTAAAATTGCTGAGGAAAATCCTCTTGAAATATTCAAGTTATATGTTATTTCCGATTGTGGTGTCGGTACGTCGAATTGCTTTCCTTCAAATGATTTTAAAATTCCTAATTTAAATGTGCCTTTCGAAAACTACACAACTCCTGACAAAAATCTGTTTTCAAATGAAAACGCAAGCTTTTCAAATGAAAACGCAAGCTTTTCACATCAGAACGCAACCCCGTATATTTCTCTCGGAAAAAGAAAAAGAAAAGTTCTCTCGTCTTGTCCTTTTCCTGAAGGTTATATATTTCCTAACAAAGACTTAATGAAACTGGAGTTGGGGAAATTGTGTTTGTCAGAGTGTTTCTCTTATAAAGTAGAAAGATCTAGTAAAACACGTTATGTGGCATCATGTGTCAGTGAGAATTGTAGCTGGCATTTTACGGCATTTTCCTTCAAAGGTTGTAAAAAGTTTTTTGTTAAACACTTTAATGATAATCACACATGTTCCAAGACTCAAACTCACCCTCATCTTCGTCAAGCTAACCCGAAAGTTGTTGGGAACATATTAAAAGACCAATTGAGAGATAGTGGTCGTGTCTATCGTGGTAATGAAATTGTCGTAGATTCTCGACAAAGATTTCACGTGGACATAACTTACGCTCAAGCATGGCGTGGGAAGTGTCACGCTCTCGCACTTTTGCAAGGAAATAGCAAAGATTCATTTGCTGAGCTCCCACTTTACTGCTACAATTTGGAAAGGACGAACCCGGGGACAATTACTCGCATCCGGACTGATGAGAAGAGTCGGTTTGAACTTCTATTTGTTTCCATTGGTGCTGCTGTTAGTGTCAAACTTTTCACAAGTTGTTATAAGTTTATTTTTTTTTATAAAACTGACGATTTGTTTTTGGTTTTTAAATTTGTTATAGATTAGGAGTTTTATTCATTCTTTAAGACCTGTGATAATTATTGACGCGGCGCACTTGCGCGGTGAGTTTAAAGGAACGTTGTTTCTCGCGGTTGGAATGGACGGTAACAACCAAATCTTACCGGTTGCGTTTGGTATCGGCAAATCAGAAGATGGTGAAAGTTGGATATGGTTCTTGTCTAGGCTTAAAGAGTGTATCGGTCAACTTCCAGATCTGGCGATTATTTCTGATCGCGCGAATTCCATAGACTTGGCGATACGTACTGTTTTTCCCCGTGCTTATCATGGGTTGTGTTGTCGCCATCTGTTGGTCAACCTAAACCTACCCTCAGATAAAAAGAAGGAATTACACGACCTCTGGTGGGCAACTTGTAAAGCTTATCGAATATCAGATTTTAATGATAACTTCAATTCCTTGTGTGCAGAGGTCCCGCGAGTAAGGGATACTTTGTTAAATATCGGATTGGCCAAGTGGACAAGAGCACACTGCACGGGTAAAAGATATCATTATATGACATCAAACAGTGCAGAGTCGATAAACGCATTATGCAAGCATTCAAGAAAAAATCCCATAACCCACCTTGTTGAATTCTTTAGAGAAAGACTTCAGCGCTGGTACTATCATCGTCGAAAGGAAGGTATTGAAAACACCCACACACATACTCCCTTCGCGGTGAGAAAAATTCATGAAAAAATTAAAGGGTCTAGGACGTGGACTGTTCATGGTGTTGAGGTTAACAGTTTTCAAGTCGAAGATGGAAAGAAAAATGGCTTCGTTGATATGCAGAATCGAACATGCAGTTGTCAGGTGCCTCAGATATCTGGTTTCCCATGTGGGCACATGATTGCGGTATCAAGATATTTAAGAGAAGATGATTGTAGTCATCATACTTCTCGTTGGTACAGCAATGAGCAATACAAAAGAACATATGAAGAGGCGATTTATCCGCTTCCCCATAGGTCTGATTGGGAGATACCCGATGGAATAATACATTTAGAACCACCGCATATTACAAAACGACAATCAGGTCGTCCTCCTGAAAACAGTCGAATCTTATCGCGAGGTGAGCAACCCACACCAGTGTACTGTAGTCGCTGTAAAAGTTATGGGCATCATCATGACCGATGTTCAGCACCAGCGAAATCTGAATCGAGATTATTAAGGCGTCCTTCAGCAGGCAGGAACGTAAATGTTTGTGAAACACCGTCTCCTATTTATGTCGAACCTGAAAACTTCCAAGATTTTATTTATCAAAATACGTGTGAGGCGACAGTTAACTTGGATGATGATTAGCCGTTTGTTTGTTTGGTAATTAAAGGTAGAGGTGCGCGTCATATGGAAAACCGATGAAACAACTGTATTCTGCCGTTAGTTCGCCATGTGTCATTTGTTTATTGTATATATGATGTTATGTTTTTAAAAACTCATCAGAATACATTTGGTTTCTTTTTTATTTACTTTAATTCGCACGTACATAATGATATGAAGATAAGAATAAAAACTAAAGCTGCTAGGTTGAAATATTTTACGGGTTGAAACGGGCAGCATAAATTTCATCTGCCATAAAACGACGGTATCTCATACATGCATCATGAAGATTCATTTCTTCCCACCTCATTGGCCTGTTTTGAACCAAATTTCGCAGCAGCATACAAACTATGACCCCTGAATGCCGACCTATTTTTTGATCGTTGCCAGGCCAGACCACTTCTCCCCAAATTTGTATAGAATGGATTTGGTCACTAGCAGATTTTTGCCAGTACATTATTGCTTCTAGAAACCATAAGAACGCAGACTCAAATTCTATAAGAATTTGGTGAATTTTTCTGTGAACGCAGAATGTGTCACCACAGTTATTCTCACTACAAGTATTTTCGAAATACACAGTTACTTGCATCGACGGCATGTCAACCTTTAAAATTAACCAGTTTTTTGTGTCTAAGGATACCGGTATATATATCGTATCAACTTCCCAAAAGGCAGGATAGACTCTTCTTGAACCGTCTGCATATTCAGATGCATGATTATCTTGCTCTAGCAGAAGAGTATAAAAATTGGGTTGGAGTACACACCAACGATTATTACTAGAAAAAGACCTTTGTCTCCCTCCATCAGTATCTCTTAAAGACATCAAGTAGTTACACCACGCACGCACATGCTGTAAAATAAATAATAAATAAAAATTAAAAATTATTTCTGCATAGTTACATCGGTATATTTTACTGGATTCATAACGTACCGTCTTTTGAATAAAACCATTTCCGTAATAACCTAAAAGACTAGCCCACCACTCTTTGCTTAACGGTGTTCTGCCCATATAGGTTGAAAAGCAACACGAGCTATCACCTTCGTAATAAAATTCCAGAACATTTGTCGACCAAAAACTTGATTTGTCTGTTCGATGTAACCAATTTGTGTTTTCTACTGGATTAGGTATGTTGGTCATTATGGTCGTGGTGGTTCAAGTAATGACAACATTGTTTGTACATAGTAGGTGGTATTTAAAGATGGGTAAAATGACCAAGATGGCCCGTTTACAGTGTCAGTCCGTTTGACAGCCATTCACGTGGGTCAAGTACTGTGTTGCGTCTCTGTAGCCTACAAGATACCTGCAAAAGCAAAAGACGTCTCCCAAAACGGCATGGGGTCCTAGTGAGACGTCTAACCATGACGTATTGTGTGTCCCAGACAGTATGAACCGATTCAAGCAACACAAAAAATTCAACCATTTACTGTTTAGAAATATAAAATTAATTTTATTAATATATATATAATTATATAATTAATATAATTTATTACATTACAATTTGCCCCAATATTACAACAACTTTGATTTTCAAAGCACAACAAATATTACAAGGTCCCATATTACAAATCATTTGGCCAACAACTAAACACAAGGTCAAATATAAAATGCATTATTATAAGGCGCCTCTTATTTGCACCTGTTTAAAACATATTTGCACCGGTCTACAGCTCGTAGAGAACTCTCCTTCTCAATCTCCTTCAGAAACAGCTAACCTCTTTAACAATTAAAGCTAGCTGGGGCCAACGTAAAGTAACTCGTTGCACACGTCGACCACCGATAGTTATCCGTGCAGTGGGATATGCATTTGCTTGAATGCCTCTTGTGCTCTTCATAGACAAAGAAGCGAACTAGCAAATGCAAAAAGACCACCACATCATAGAGGCAATCTACACGGTTCTAACCACGTGCAGATGCAACAACGATCCAAGTATCTGTAAGCAGATGTAACAACGATCCGAATATAATCGGGCAATATTTTCGTAAGCCGGTAGGCTTCGTTGAAAAAGTGGGTGTGGTTTTAAAACCCGCATGAATTGGAAAGCTCCAAGGGATGATAAAGTTTTAATAAACATGATAGAGTGTGTGTACAATTTCTGAAGCTAAGTGGGGTATTTATATACGTAGGTTACGACTTTGAATCGTCTCACGGCTCCCGAGACGACTTTTAGTTGTCTCACGGTTACCGAAATGCCTTGGGAAACCGTGTTTTCTTAACGTCATTTGTTTTAATATAAATTGAAAATACCGTATCAGCTCAAAACGGTGAAGGACGATTCGGAAATGATGAGTTGCGTATCGAAAATTATTAACCGCAAATGCAAAAATCTTAAAACGCAATTGAAAAAATAGACTTACACACGCAGGTGTAAAAATAAAAATGTTAATAATATTCTCCATAAATATTTTAAATAAATTATTCTTGTAATATGGTGTTTTTTTAGATGTTTAAACCTTAAATAAAAATTTAATAAATGTTCACATCATTTTAACATCATCTTTTGTCTCCCGACTCGGAGAGGCCACCGGAACATCATCTTCATTCAAAATGTTATCACGAAACAACAGTGCAAGCCTACGTCTCATATGTTCTGCAGCTTGGCAGTCTTCATCTTGATTAATTTGTTGTTGATTAATCAACCTTTCAAGAAAGATGCAGACCCAAACCCCACAATCACATTGTGTTCCGTCTTGTTGAGGTACTACAGGCGGATAAACATTATCGAACGGGTACCAGGAGTGATTTGGTTCCTGCTCTTCATTGTAATAATTGTTCTTCCGTAACCATCTGTCAAATGCAAAATTCATATGACAGGTAGACTCTCTGGAATCCAATGCAATTCCAGGCGGCGCACTCGAATAACTGAAATTCCCAGAATATAATAAATAATTAGAAAATGAACGTATACAACATCAATAATACAAAATTAGAAACGTGACATACCTGTCGTATACGGTTAGAGTTTTCCGTAGTAGGTTGAATACTACAAGCACCCAATGTATTCCTTTAACGTTTAAAGGAATGTACACCTGCAAAAAACAAAAATACAATATTTTACTACAAGCACCCAATGTATACCTTTAACGTTTAAAGGAATGTACCCTTGCGTTTTAGATTTTGTTAGATATATTCAACTTGCGTTTAAAAAATAAATTTATTATTAATGTCAACACTTATTTTCTTTAATAAGTAAGTTTTTAATAATTATTATCGTTCTATTATTAACAAAACTTGGTTTATATCACTATTTTGCGTTTTGACGTTGAATGTACTTGCGTTTTATATATCGATGAAATAAAGCACAATTTATACCACAATTTATAATAAAAAAAAATATAATTAAATATTTAGAATACCTCCTCAACATCTCGGATGCATGGATATGGTGCAGAGCCGTGAAAATAATCCCCAAAGGTCGTTGTTGAGAGCTGCTTAATCAAACCCTGGTGAAAAGATGGAGGAAGAATGCTCCAGCGGTCGGTTTCCTTTCTAGATTTATATAGGTGATTTATCCACCCGACAATATGCTGTTAAACAATGCCAATTTCAGTTACTACGTTGTATTTATAAAATTACAAACAAATCAAAGTATCTAAAAATAATATTTTATTGGTTACCTCGTCGCTCAACAAACCATCACCATCATCACCAAGCAAGGTACTCCAAAAATCATGTGGTAGCCGATTTCCTCCGGTCAAGATGCATTTTCTAGATCCATTGTTTGGATACCAAGCTTTGATTTCTGTTATCCTATCTTGATCCTCTTTCGAAGTTTGTCTTCTTCTCTTTTGGATTTTTATCGGACCTACATAATACGGGTAAAGCGTTTTAGGCCCCGGCCTTGTTAACCGTTCTGACCTTCTCAACTCGACATGTTGGGCCTTATCACTCTGTAATTAAAAAAAATTAATAATTAATATATAAATTTACACGTTTAAACAATAAAACTATAATGTGGCTTTAAGTTACATCATTGGCTTCACCCACTTTTTCCATGTTGGTGATCTCTTCGTTGTAACCATTGGGATTTAAATACTGATTAACCTACAAAACAAATAATCAGTTAAAATGAACCTGGTTTATTTATTTGTATTTACCTTTGTTCAGCAATGTAATATAAAAAAATTATCATATAAACCTCATCGTCCTGTTGTTTTTCATCCTCTACTTGTTTTCGTTTAGACGACTTCGCAGAGATTGACTTTTGTGCCTAAGAGCAAAGATATCGTTAAATTATTTAAAATGTTCAGTTAGCTATGTTTACATAAAATAAGATGATGTCAGTAAACGATACCTCCCTAAACAAGTCACGCAACGTGTTGGTTTGTTCATCCAACAACCGTTTAATTATTGATTTTAAATCACTCTGCGAATCATCAACATTATTCGACTGATGATAATGATAAACCCCATCATTAACTTGAAGCATATCACCTGCAGGATTGCCCTGGTGATTGTGTGTAACATTATCAATCCGCAGTTGTTGATTTCGCATTGCCATCTGGCCATCCAGGAAAGCGGAACTTGAAATGTACCAATCGGATTGCATCTCCGACTCGGTCGCCACCAAATATTCGAGAGGTTTATAATCAACATGCTGAGTGATAAGTTTGCAATTAATATTCCGGTACCCTAAATAAAATTTTGTAAAACCGTGAGCATCGAAACTTACCTTAGCTGCATCCGCTATGATGGTCTCAACACTACCCTTAGTTAATCTTCTACATTTTCCCCATCCTAGAAATCTAGGAATTTGTTGTCTAATAAAAAAATTGTTTCGCCCAATTTTAAATTCCGGAAAAATTTCAAAGATCCAAATCTGCATATAGAACTTGTAAGACAAACAATCGAATTGGAATAAACGAAAACATTTATTATTGTAAACAAATACCTTGAATGCCCAAACAAATCCGTTTACGCTGACAGTCTTTTTGTCTTTCTTTTTTTTCGGTGCAAATTATACAACTGTGGCTACAGCTCATCCCAAAAATAACTCCCCCAAGGATAGTTGTTACAAACTTGTAAATCATCAACCAAATCTATGAGTTTCTGATCAACTTGCCCATTCTTTTGGCTTCCTTTAAAACACTCCGCTATCATCATCAAAATACAAATTCTAACACAATCATCTTCCCCTAAGGTAGTCCAATCAGACGTAAAAAGGGACACGACCTCATGAACACCCACTCTACGCGATTCGTTATGTCCAAAAAATCTTCTTCTGAAAGACTGGGGATGGTGATGCGGTACCCAGTCAGTTACCCCCAGCCGGAGACCGGTTACTAGACAAAACTGTTTAGGGCTAAAGAATATTTTTTGTTCCCCTATTCTATAATAAATACCGTCTTTTGGGTTATTTGTATCAACCTGATGTTGAAGAACACCGTATAAGACGTTGCTACAGCATACCCTCGCCTGAACATCAAGAAAGCGGCCAAAACATGTTTCCCTAAATTTGGATTCTATGGAGCGGCCTCGATCTCCTAATGTTGAAATTTTTTCTTTGAATTTGTCTAAAAATGTCCAAGCAATTCGGACCCTAACACTACCATCCTCCTATGCAGTAGGCAATGTTTAAACACAGTCAATCAACAGAACAACCGAACATAAAATTTTAAAAAATGAAGAAAATGTAAAAAATAATAACTTACCACTGGAACCTCGTCGTCGTTGGGAAATTGTTGCTGGTAACAAATGGGTTGCGTGTTAACATTCTGATTCTGGACCAAATTTGTTTGGTGGCACATTAAATTAGCTGTCTGTTGCACACAAATAGATGGTGGGTTAATATTATAATTGGCTGGCTGGTAGTTCAACGTGTTTTGCGGCATATAATCGATTCCCGCTTGCTGGTTACAAATCTGTTGTTGGATATAATTCTCTTGCTGGAAATAAATAGGTTGTTGTTGGGTATAATTCTGTTGCAGATTCAGATAAGTGGGATCAAGGTCATCTAACTGTGGGAAAAACAGTAGATTCGGGTCATCGGTTTGATTTGGATTCATTTGACTTGTCAAACGGGTCGGGTATTACTATTTAAACCGGGTCGGGTACAAATGCGGTTGGTTGGACAAACTTTGTTTTGACATAGCACCGAAACGTGTTGTGGTCCTTACCTGTGGGACCGGAGTTGAAGGATTTGCCGGAATTGGGATTGGTCGGCGGAGTTGAAAGAGTCCGGGAGTTAAAGGAGTTGCCGGAATTGTGATTGTTCGCCGGAGTTGAAGGAGTGCCGGAATTGCCTTCGGACAGCGATGTGGTCCAGGGATTTTTCGGATGGGTTGTCGGTGTGGTCCAGAAATGGTTTGGGACAAGACTTTTGAATTTAGAAAAAATAATTTCGGGAACCGTATTTGTGTCTAGTCTTGCTGGGAAAGAAATCTTTGACAGCTCGGCAAAGGAACTCGTATACGTGTGAGAAGACGTCTCGGAATGTGTGACACGAATTTAATTCTTATCAAAAAATGTGAAACGTCTTTGACTTATTGGGATGGGGGACCACTTTACCCAACCCAACCAAACCCCTTTAAATTTTATATAGTAAAAACATAGTTTTTTGAACAAGTCTGTTTTTAATAACATTTATATCCAAATGTTCAAAAAATAAACTAAGTCATTTGGTTGGGTAATTAAATGATTAGAAAATATGTGGGTATGAGAAACAAAAAAAAAATTTTTAGAAAAAAAAAACAATTTGCCAATCAAACATTGATAAGTGTCATTTCTCGTTGTTCACGATGTTGGTCCACCAGTACATGTTTGCGAACTTATAACTTATTTTTTTATCTTTGTAATTGAACTAGCGGTAATTGTTCACCAGTCGGGATGGTGTGACAATCTTTATAAATAACTTTGCAAAGAATTGTTATATGGAAGCAAGTGTTTCACATAAAGAAATGTCCAACGAAATGTCTGACAGACGACTAAAGAACATACCGCCTGCGGAATACTCTTCTCTACCAGCAGAGAAATCATCCAATTGGATCTTAGAACAATGGAGGCAACCCAAAAATAGGGCAGAAACTTCTAAGTCCGCAGAGAATACTGAAGAAAGAAAATATGTACACAATCGACAAAGCTTACACCAACACAATACTGGAAAATGGGCTATTCCAGACGATGAAACAGATAAGTGGTCCAAAGATGTTTTTGAGTTTTACCGTAGAGGTGACGCACCATTTTGTTATTTGGCAGCGTTTTCAAGAACAGTGGCGTTGGATAAAACATTTTGGGGAACTTTGTTAGGAGTTAATTCTACCCGATCACTCTCAGTAACAGTTAGTTATTAAATGTTTTGATATTTCCTTTTTTTTATGTTTATAATCTAAAACGTTGTTGACGTTTATTTACAGCATATAGAAGGATGGGTTGGAAGACTAATGAACTGGAGGAGTAGAAAGATTCAAGAAAATGGTTCGCTAAATATGCGGTGGACGATAATGCCACCACAATTTTATGATTGTTTATTGCAATCTGTTCCTAAAAACGTGGTCAACTATTGCAATGGTAAGGTAAAACCGTTTCCGTCATTCTTTGATGTAGATTATGTCTTTTTCCCGCTTCCACTTGAAAATAATGAATGGTTACTCGTGCGACTCGAATTGTTGTCCCAAGAGCTAGTCATGTATGCTCATCAAGATGTTTGTATCGGTGGAAGATACAGAAACAATATTCACCCAAGGTTGACGAAGGTACAAATATATTTAGGAGCTACGTTAGTGCACATGCGATACTGGAAAAAGTCAGGGCATCAGGAAAAATGTATGACATTTAACCATAATGAAGAATATGTTGCGGCATCCAATTCTTTATCTGGTAACGATGCGGTGTATCTTTGTATGCTAATGGAACATTTAGTCACTGATAAACCCATTGCCGTGGATGGTGATCTAAATCAAGCATGTTTGTCATACAGACGGTTTATGGCCGAAAAATTGTATTTTTGGCGGTGTTTACCCCGTCCGAACGTTGCTTAACTTATTGTAATTCTATTGTAATTTTAAGACATATTTTCGTTAAACAAACATGATGAAACAACAATTGGTTACATCAATGTTCCGTTGATTAAGTTATTGTTCCTCGCGTTTAAAAAATTTCTATACCCGATCAAATAGTATCTGTAATTTTAAAAAATAGTATCTGTACTTGCGACTGAAATTTAAACACTTGCGTTTATAAATAACATACTTCTTACAATATAAACGCAATTGTCTAACATTCAGCCGCAAGTCCTATAAACGCAGCAAATTTTTAAAAAGTACATATACTACTTGAACATAGAAATTTTTAAACGTAACTAATAAATTAAGGTGTTTACATTTATACTCAATATGGTATGGAAATGTTAAGCTGTAATTTTTTATTAAAGTACATATATTACTTGAATATGGTATTTTTTATTAAAATAACTGTTACAATTTGAACAATATTATAAACGCAATCGTTCAAAATTCAGACGCAAGTACTAGCAACGCAGCAAATTTTTAAAAACTATGTATATTACTTGATCTTAGAAATTTTTACACGCAAGTAATAAATAAGGTGTTTACATATACACGCAATATGGTATGGAAAAGTTATGTTGTAATTTTTTATTAAAATACCTGTTACAATTTGTACAATATTAACCGTTTCTACCGTAAAGTTTCTCATGACATAATATGCAATATAATATATACGTACATGTAACATTAATTTTACAATGGATAATGATACAATTCTTAATGCTATTACAATAATGAAAACAGATATGCGGTTGTTCCCTAGGCTGTTGACGACGCCGTTGAAAACTGCAATACACCACGTCCGTATAGTAACTTTCAGTGTGGTATACAGCCTTTGCAATAATGAGGTCTCCAGTAACAAGTGACTTTGTGAACTAGTTCCAACTGGAATGGTGTACCGGATATGACACCTTGCCTCATGACTTGATGATTGCAAACAACCACGTCCTTGTTTCCTGCAGATGTAACATCGACCCAATGTAAATAAATTACCAACATAGGCAAGATGGCCATTGAATTGCCAAATGTGCTATATTGGTAATTTGTTTCGCGGTCAATGGTGAACGGGTTTTATAAACATGACTTGGTGGCAACCGGTAACGGCTGAGACCATAAGTCAAGTTTGAAATGATCCCCTTCTCTTCCTGAACCACAACACGAACATGTTGCGTTTTTGGAAGGATATACAATCGGATGTTTACAAACACTGTATATTGAAGGGAATCATAAAACCGAATTCCCCCATATCCTATCGTCAATAATGATTACCGTTACACCAAGTGTGTTCAAGGAACTCATCGGGATCAACTACTCCAAACAAATCCACCGATGTCCTTACATACGTGGAGTACGGTCATTTTAACGCTCAACGACATAGAAATGGGAGGTTCACCATCGTTGCAATGTTATAAAACTACCAGACTAAAGTTGCAGTCTACATGGGTTATACCACATGTAGATGCAACAACGTCGAAGTAGATTTTATGCAGATGTAACAACGATCCAAAAAATTTCGTGGAATGTTGATGTATTTTGCTAGTATTAGGTTTGATAATTCGAATAAACATACATTTTATGTGAACCGAAAAATTATCGGAAAACATTTTTTTGGTTAGTATAATGCAAATTTGGGGAGCAATTTATAAACAACATTGAAAATCGCGACTCCTCTTTTTGACATCTTGGAGTCTGTGATACAACACAGAGACGGATCACTTCTCTGACGTCTCGGGAGTAGTCCCTTCTCTGACAGAAGACAATCGAATACGCTCGATCCTTAACACGTGTCCCGTCTCTATGACGTCTTAGACAGTTTCAAAAGACATAAAGTCCGAACAGCCATTGTCCAATTAAATATATAAATTATTTTATTTTAATATACTATTATTTTAACTACATAATTTTTTACACCTATTCTTCACATAAAAACGTTTCTAACATATCACACACACAAAAGAACAAAGAAGGCCTCCTGGACCCAAGAAGAAATTCTTGGAATTACATCCGATTTATGTTGGACTACGATGAAGACTTCATATATGTTTCGGCGTTGCAGTTGTTACGTCCATATTTATGTTTAACTTTAAGAATGTAATGGATGTAATTTCGAATTTTTTAAAATGAAGGTTAATGTTTTAATTTTCTATAGATATCTAAATTTTAATACGTCAAGAAGACAATTGCACGCAAGATGGTGAAGCTTTGTCTATCTTGCTGAAGAAGCTTCACTGTGTGTCAGTCTCGCCGACGTAGAACGGGCGGGCGAGGCTGCGCCAACGTAGAACGGGCGCTCAAGTCTGCGTCATCCGTTGTCTATGCGCCGACGTAGAACGGGCGGGTGACGCTGCGTCATCCCTACACCTAATATATGAAGTTAATGTGAATTCACTCTTTACAACAGGCGCTAGCTTTACTTGTCAAAGTTGATTCATTAACGAACTCCAATCTCTATACGTTATATTCACCCAACAAAAGGGGCAAACATGACAAGAAGGTTATATTCTATTTCATAAGATAAGCATCTTTACATATATAAAAGACAGTTAGATTCACCATTCTAACCTACCGAAACTACCATTCTAACCTACCCAAACTACTGGGGAGGCTCATGGGCCGTCCCCGAACTACCCAAGCCACTGGCCTTCGCGGCAGCATCAGCGGCTTCTTTTTCAGCACGCTCGCGGCCAGCACGTTCGGAATCCTACAGCCACCTTTTGAATCGCGCAATAGGGTCAGGATCAGCCAGGCACTGCCTAACAACTTGGAGCACAGGAAACTCCATCCGCTCAAGCTTATCGAGCTCTGCCATCAGCGCCTGCTCAGTATCATAATCCTGGAAAGGTTGGTGTTCCACAGGAGCTCCGTCTGTAGCACACAGGTACCCTTCCAACCAGCCACTATGAAGGCCCGTTATACGGGCAGCCTCCACAATCTGAGCAACCTGTTCACCCATCTTTGGCTCGTTCCAACAACGATCAAAGACCTACAACACAAAGAAAAGTCAGAAAAAGAAATACCAATTAGATGAGCAAAACAGAAGAACAGGACATACGGCGGAGATCCCATCCGACATGATCCACAAAGCCTTCTCGCAATAAGACTTCTGAGTATCAAGCATTAAAGCTCTCTCCAGCTCCCAGGCTTCCTTCTCTCTCAACAAGGCGCCGACCTGCCCTTCCAACTCCGACACGGGGCTGGTCACCTTCACCACCTCATCATCTTTCTTTTTCAACTGCCCCGTGGCATCAGCATATTTTGAGGATAAAACCTCCAGTTCTTTATCCTTTGCGGCGACAATCTTCTGTTGCTCAGCAAAAGCAGATTCAGCTTTTTGCACCGCCAGTCGGCGACGCTCAAGCTCCTTATTGATATTCTGAGAAGATGCCTCCCAGGCCTTCTGCTTTTCAGCCGCCTCTACATCCTTCTGACGCAAGCCAGACTCCAGTTGCCTGACCTGGTCAACCAACCTCTGCTGGGCACCTTCAAAAACCACCTTCGCCTTCGCCAAGCGATCCGTTTCGGCTTTCACAGCAGAAGACTGATCCACAAAATCATCCTCCTCTCGACGCAACGCATATAAGTTTCCCAGAGATTGCGCCAAGTTCATGCACAGCTCTGAGAACAGTGTTGCGCGGTCCTGCGAACGTTGATATATTCGCTCAGCCGGAGGAAGACAATAGTTCACAAATTCCTCAGCCACGAATGGGCTGAGGAAACGACAGCTGTCAGTTATACGCCAAGTTGGCGTATACACTGGAGCGTCCAGTTTAAAGCCAGGCTCACTTGTAGACGCCTTGGCCCGTTCTACATTCTGAACTTGTGGGCCAGTAGAGCCACCAGCCACGCTAACAACCAACCTATCAACCGGGACGTCACCCCCGTCCAAATCTACCACAACTGGCTCCGCATGCGACCCACCAGCACCTGAAGATGACGGCAGCCTACTTTCCTCTCTCTTCATGGCCACCACCTCCGCATGCTTACTGAGCAACTCTTGACGCTGGTACTCCTCCTCCTTCAGCCTTTTCAACTCAGCTTGACGCTGGTCCTCCTCCTCCTTCAGCTTTTCCTCACGGTGCCTTTTAATGGCAGCATCCCTAACACGTGCATCCTCCTCATCCTTCTTCTTTAGAGCGGCAACAGCATCACGATTATCTTCCTCAAGCTTCTTTTTAGCCTCTACCTCCAAAAGCTTCCTCCTCTTCTCTTCCTGAGACTGCTTAACAGAAGCTGCAACAGAACCTACAAAGAGCAACAATAATAAGAGAAGATCAATCATATTCAAAAGTATTGCTCAAATAGACAATCACTTACCACTCAGCTTACGAAGAGTCTTCTTGCCAAACGGCTCACGTACTGGCGGAGGAGTAAGATCTAAACCCATCGGATCTGATGGCCTAATCTCAACACCCTTGGACGGGGCGGTTTTCTTCTGAACGGGCTGATCAACGTCACCCTCCCCAGTCATCACCAGACGACGACGCTTAAGCTCCCCCTCTGCAAAAATGAATAGACAAGGTAAGTAGGACTCACGCGAAATTACAACTTAACAAGTATAGATTACTACTTACCCTTCTCCTTCCCTTTGGAATCCTTCGCCGTGCCACCTACAGAGTGACGTGAACGGGGAATCAAGTTAGAAGACGAGCCGCTAGACTCGTCATCAGACAAAACAACCCAGTCAACCCCTTCAGCAGTTCGCGCAGAAAGGGGTTCGGGATCAAGTAACAAACCAAGAGCTAAAGGATTATCAGGCGCACCTTCTATCCGCGCAGGGAAAATAAAATTGGCACGCTTCAGGTCGACACCGGCAACTTCACCCTGTGGGACGGGCGTAAACATGGTTCGCGACACCCTCTTTGCCCAAAAGTCAAACAGACATTCACCTACATAACAAGACAACAATATACATCATCCAATGATTACAAGATAAGCAAAAAAAGATACACAAATAAAGTACCACCTACCTGCCACTAGATCCATACCTCCGTCGCCATAGGGAAGGACATCCATGCCCTCCCTCATACCCACGCGGCTCAGGCCCACCAACCTTAGCATTCCTTCATCACAATGTTCCAAGTTGTCCAACCGTGTAGCATGAGGCACCAGGATCTTACACCAGTCCTGCTGTTGGAAATGCCTGTCAAACTCAAAAGAAGGAGGCTGCTGCCCAGGCCGGAGAGTGAACCAGCCCATATTCACAGGGATCACCTCCTTTCTAACGTAAAAGAAACACCTCTTCCAGTCCCGAAAGCTTTTCGGTGAGCTTCCCTTTATCACAAACGACACCGACTTCGACCGCTCAGCAAAGGAGAGCCACCCACTATCTTTCACCTCCAGCTTGTAGAAGCAATTAAAATGGTCAAAAACAGGCTCCCTTCTCATCGCACGACAGGTACCCTCATAGTGCATCACCCTCGCCATTCCGAACGGGCTCAATTGGGTTATATGCACGCCATATTTTTGTAAGACATCAATCAGAAACCGACTCGTCGGAATCCTAAAACATGCATACTTGAAGAACGCCTCATACAGGCAGATCTTGCCTGGAGGGGCATCGATAGGCGTTTTCCCCTTTTGTGGAAATTCAGGCTCCCACTCTCTCAGAATCTCATAGTTTTCAAGAAGAGTTGTGTATTTGTCAGGAGACCAATTGATCTGGGCCTCTACCATGGCCAACTCGGGCTTAGCAGGTTTATCTTCAGACATTTTTATCTAAGGAGAAGAAAGAAAACTATTTATTTTTCGGAGTTAAAAAAATCGAAGGATTGCAAAGATGGCCGGAGAAGAAAAGCAATTAGTTGGAAATGTGAAGTGATAAAAAAGAAAACAATTCAAGGAAGATGCATATATATAGGTATAGGTACTGCAATGAATGTAGCGAAAAAGGTGGAAGAAACGTGGCTGACGTTTCAGAGCACAAAACGTGACCATAGGCGACACGTGTCCCACCTCCAGGAAAGTGACAGTCCACATCTGATCGTGGGGGACACGCCCCTGACACAAGACGAAATTTGCCGAAATTTTCAAGGATTTCATCCGCCTTTCAACCGTCACACGACTCCTCGAAAACTTCATGACTTTTCATTTAAATGCACCTCAGGAATTTTTAATACATGTAATCATAATTTCATAAATATTAGAGCTTAATTGTATACCATTAAATAACTAATTTCTTAAAAATTAGGGTTTTTTAATTCTCATAAATTGTTCGCATATATATGTAAATCCACCAGACCAACACTGATGATACACATTTGTCTAAATTTATCACAACTTTAAGTAAAATAGAACTTGAGAATTAAGTCACAACAATAGTATTTGCGTCCTTCTTTAGTTTGTATGTATTTTTTTTTTGTTTCTGCGTCTATCATAAGTTGCGTTTTAATAGTTTTACATTTGCGTGTAAATTTTCTATCAATTGCGTTTAAGTTTTATTTCTTGCCTTCATCACACTTCATATAAGTGACTTGAAATTGAATCATAAAGCATACAAAAAAACATTAATATTAATATCATATTAATATTACCAAAAAAAGTTGTTCAGTTACATTAATAAGAAACGAAACATTTAAAAAAAACTTAAAAAAAACTAAGGAGAGAAATTAGTCATGTCCTCATGAACAACCTCCATTAGCTCTGGGTCATACAACTTGTAGTCATCAAGGTCTCCTTCTTCCTCTTCGTAGTCTGATTCCGGGTCCATACCAGACCACAATTCAACCTGTGCCCTGACCATCGAAACAAGTTTTGAACCAAACGCTGATCCACTTTGGTCTATGAGTGGCTTCTCCGACAGGTTTTTCAGAAAACCCATATCAGTGGAGAAAGATATCTCCTTAGGCTGGAATTCTTCAACTCTTCCGTCATCAAACGTCACATCCACCTCAAATCTGTCTTCAAAAAACTCCCATCTGCTCACTCCCCTCAGCTCACAATTCTTAAACATTTTCTTCAAAACGTGAAAGAGTTTGTCCACCTCTATTGAATGACTTAGATATGGAATACCTAAAGCCAACATTCTTTTGAGTACCTCCTTGCTACAATTTCGTAGCACACTTTCTTTACATTTGTACACATGTTTTTTATTATCACTCATGAACAGATAGAAAGTAGTCTGCTCATACCACCATATGCTTAGGCTTGCGTTGGCTGCCATTTTTTGTTTAGAGTTTGAAATGACTTTAGTTTTTGGGGGTTTTCTAGAGAGATTGATGGTGTAGATGTGTGTAAAAATGTGTACAATTGATGGTTATTTTATAATGTTTAGGTTATACTACCTCAAAAGACTTTTGCCGTTTCAATGATCACAAGGGCTAATAACTTCAACAGTCTGCAGTTATGATAACTATCCACGTTGCAAAAAATTAATTTTGTGAAATCACATGTATTGACGGGTGTATGTTAATTTTGTTACTTTTTATAATACATTAATTTATTCTTTCTTATTTTTTTGTACAAACTTTTATACTTTTAAAATGTAATTTAGACTTTAATACTTATAAAAAATGTGATTCTTAACGTGTGGTTTTTTTTTATTGTACAAACTTTTATACTGAAAAAACATCAGCGTTGCAAGATTTTGATCAATTTTAATTGTAATCTTACCACTTGCGTTTAACTACATTACCACTTGCGTATTACAAAATCACCCAATTTACATAACAAATGTTAAATACAGCGTCGGATGATGATTCATCAACGAGCACATGCTTCTTTTTGTGTTTTTTTTGGTATTTCTTCTTTACTACCACAACTTCCTGGGATGATGATTCATTCTCGGATGACGATTCAACAATAACCACACGTTTTCTGTTTACATTAAAACGTAACTTGTATTCAATTCAAAAAAACCAAACATCGACAAAATTTTGTTGTCTTAGTATGGCTTACACAATGCAATATATTACTTAATATATGTAGATCATCATTACAAAGTATTCCTTGTTACTACTGCAAAGTAATATGAAACAGACTTTTATCATAATCATGTGCTAAGTAAGGGATGCTAACACTTCTTCTGGAGTGTGCCACACATCATATATTATGTTGTTGTCCCGTTCTTGTTGTTCTTCCATATTCACATTTTCTTGTTCTTGTTCTTGAACATTATTATTGATTTCAATAACAGCTTCATTTTGTAAATCCGGTGCCGCTTCAACATCTCCTTCTTGAGCAGAAACTAAATGGTTTCTATTCCTACGATGATACACCAAACCATATCGACCCTGAACTTGATCTTGGTTGTTTTTGTTATTAAGTGCGTCTAAAACGTCATTATCTATTGCTTGTTGTATATGATCATCAACAACACCACTTTCTTTCAATATTAGTAGGGCATCAGCAGCGTCTACTTCATCTTGGTGCTCTTGGAGAGAGATATAACGTTTTGACATTGTAATTTAAATTTTTATTTTTTGATATAGCAGACGCAAGTGAAAATGGTATGATTGTTCATATTCTTTTATTATATATAAAGGTTAATTGTGGAGATTAGGTTAGGGTTCTTTATTAGTGTGTACTTATTATAATTTTTTTACTGCAAAAGCCGACTGATTTACAATGACAGTAGGTAATGCTACTACAAATAATATTGAATACAAATTTACATCGATCGTCATTACAAAACCCCTAAGAACATAATACATTGAAAGACGCAATAAACATGTATATGTTAAAAAAATATATAAACTCAAAATATGAAAACTTATTAACCGCTTATAATTGTTCAGCGAAACTGATCTTGAAGTTTTAGCCGGCCTTTCATGGTTTCCCTTTTCTTGCCTTTCATATTCAACTCCTGTATAGTATGATGTTGGTTTGTTAACTGTAACAACTAATTAAATAGAATATTATCACAAATTTTGTATATAAATACCTGGTTTTTCCTTCGATGCCATTTTTTTTTGTGGTTTATCGTTCTGTTTCTCTGATTTTAGAGAGTAGATAAAAACCGTAGTTGTGTTGATTTGAATTTAGCGAACTGTTCTGAACTTTCTTTGTAGTATTATAATCCTGAAAGTGGGTTGAGTGATGTTTGTAATTTGCCGCTCTTTTATTGTTTTGGTCCAATTACTGTTTTGCCCTTTCGCATTTTAGTATAAAAAGTATTATATTAGAGATAAATCAAAGATTTTATGATATTGGACATAAATTGTTGGGATTGTTTTTCTTTTTTTAAACTCACTCTCCGAAGTTCTCCAACACAACTGGGATATTTACATGTGGATAACCTAAACCAAAACAGTATTATATTAGGTAAATATGATGCTTTCTATTTAGAAAATAAATCCAATTATAAGAGTTATTTACAAATGATGTCTTAGAGTAACTAAAACGAAAGAGAGACGGATCCTCCTAGTCTAAGACGTATCTGGCTTGTCACATCTATGTTCACGTGTCCCAATATCATGTCTTATACCAAGTAAGACGAAACATAGACGGATACCAGTCTGTGTCGTCTCTGGCATGTCCCATCTCTAACTTAATGCTTACACGTATACCAAAATGAGGTACTTTAAAATAATTATTTATAATAATAAATAAAAAAACATTAAAATGTACAGTAAGTTTAAAAAAAAAATTAAACTTGTCCCACAAGTCTCCCAAAATGTGAAAATACAAAACTAATTAAAATTTTCCATTTGCGTATAATGTTAATTGTATTTGCGTATAAATTGAAAAGTTATTTAATAAATTTAATTTTTATCTTCAGAAGAGCAAAGAATTTAATGTTTAAAAAGAAAATAATTTATCCTAATAAATGAAACATAATCATAATTCTTCTAAAGTTGTTACATAAGTGAAATAGTTATCAAACAAACTAAACACAATAACACCACTTGTGTTGTAATACTAAATGTCTAACCAACTATTGAAGATTAGATCCTGATGTTCGAAGTTTCCTCCATTGCGCCGTCTAATCCATCCATCGTCTCTTTTTGTTGTAATACTAAATGTCTAACAAACTATTGAAGACTAGATCCTGATGTTCGAAGAGGAGAATGGAAATGCCACTATTGTAGGAAAACACACATCATAGATGATATTTCTCCGGGTTAACCCACGCGCAGATGCAACAACGATCCAACTATCTTTACGCATATGTAACAACGATCCAAGAATAACCGGACAACTTTTAAATAAGGTAGCAGGCTTCGGTTGGAAAAGTGGAGGATTTAAAAACGTCATGGATTGGAAAGCTGAAAGGTGAGATGTATTGTAAGAAAATATAAGAAATTCTATTCTATAAAATACATAATGCAAAAGGGTTAGATTTTTTTAAAAGGCGTTACAAATCTGGGGGAAATTATTATGCAAATTTATAATAGCCCCGTCTGACGTCTAAGATTAAGTAAGACGACACAGAGACGGAACCAACTCTGTGACGTCTCTAACGTGTGCCATCTGACATGACACACTGACACAAGACGAGATTTTCAACAGTTACACTAATCCTCGAAAACAACAAGACTTTTCAAATACACCTGATTTAATACATGTAATAAGAATAATTTTTTAATTTGTTAATGAATTTTTTATAATCGTGTCTAGAAAACACGAAATTAAAAGAAGAATTTATTTAAAATATTAATGGATATTTAATATGTTATTTATTTTTTGCACCTGCGTGTAAGTCTCTTTTATAAAAATATAGTTCTATTTTTTGCATTTGTGTTAACAAGTTACCATAATAATATATACTTGCGTTTTGTTAAATAATCGTAGTTGCGCCTTTGTTTTGTTATACATCATAAGTTGCGTTTAGTTTGTTGTGCATTAATAAAGTTAGTTGCGTTTAACTTATATTTTGAAATATAAAATATAATTAACAGAAAAAGAATAATAGCATAAACAGTTTGACATTAAGAAAAATATAATATGTCAAACACATGATAATAATTCATAGAATTTTTTACATATGTCACATAGTAATCAAAGAAACTAAAGACAATAACAACTGTCGTGTTGTTATAATAAATGTCTAAAACTATTGAAGACTAGATCCTGATGTTCGCAGTTTCCTACTTGTTTCAACACACATCTTCAGCCCATTCCGAATGGTTAATCCCTCAACACAAGCTTTGTAATCATCGTTTAGAACACCTACTGGATTTTTTATCCACGCATGTGAGGATAGATCCGTTGACGATGTGAGTTGGCAAGGGTACGGTTATCATCGAGGGCAATAGGAGACGAAAAATCTAACATTAGGAACTAGTCATAAATAGTAGGTTAGACATGTAGTATTACTACTCAAAGATACGTTGAGCAAAAAGTAGTGTTTGAAGCCTAGTTCTTTGGGCCACAGTTACAGAAAGCTTATAAATGTTCATGGGATTTCTGTACCTGTCTCCAAAAGAAAGAGGCTTGAAACAACTTTTTTGCTCAACGTATCTTTCAGCAGTAATAACAACATGTCTAACATATAATTTTGACTAGTTCCTAATGTTAGATGTTTCGTCCCCTGCTGCTATTTAATGATATTGTCCTCGACGATAGCGATACCCTTGCCGACTTACACATCGTCAACGGATCCACCCTCACAGGCGTTGATAAAGAATCCAGTAGGGGACGTGATTTACACCGATTGTCCTATCTCATCTTCATCAACGGACGATGAAGATGTTTACAATCGGTGAAAATCACACCAGCAAGTACTCCCCAATAGATGAGCAGAAGTTCATTCATGTGAAGGGACTTTGCTGAGGAGAATGAAGTAGATTGGGGAGGAGAATCAACTTGCCAGTAATGTAGAACAACAAAAATCGAAGATAACATCTACACGGGGGGTTAACCCACGTGCAGATGTAGCAAGGATCCAAGTATCTTTACGCAAATGTAACAACGATCCAAGTATAATCGGACAACATTTACATAAGGTGGTAGGCTTCGGTTGGAAAAGTGGAGTATTTAAAAACGCCATGGATTGAAAAGCAAAAGGTGAGATGTATTAAAAAAAAGAATATTATATATATATATATATATATATTATTATTATTATTCTATATAATACAAAATGCAAAGGAGTTGCAAATTTTGGAAACGAGTTGAAAATCTAGAGGACGTATGGTGCAATTTTATATACAAACGTCTGACGATTAAGACTCAGTAAGAGGACACAGAGAAGGAACCGAATCTGTGACCTCTCTGACGTGTCCCGTCCGACGTGCCTCTGACACAAGACGAGATTTTCAACCGTCAGACTACTCCTCGAAAACATTATTGACTTTTCAAATACACCTCATGATGATTTAATACAGTACCTTTAATACATGTAATAGTAATAATTTTTTAATATTTTAATGAATTTTATAAGTTGGATATTTTACTTTTTATTTATAAATAAATAAAATATCAAATCTTAATTCTATATTCTATATAATACAGAATGCAAAGGAGTTGCAAATTTTGGAAAACTGTATAATATAGAATAGAAAGGAGTTGCAAATTTTGGAAAACTATCAAATCTTAATTCTAAAAAAAATTAAATATAATATCCCTTTCTAAAAAAATATATTACGAACTTTATTGTTGGGTTTTTTTATTTCAAAGTAGAAGTTGCACATTTATTTATCTCTATCATTCTGTTTTATATATAGTTGTTTTTTTACAATTTGTGTCCGAAGATGTATGTATTTTCGACTTTAGTCTGAAGACTACTAAACCTTTTCTTTAGAATATCTATTTTGTAGATATGTTAATTGCGTCTGAATTTATTTTTACTTGCGTCTAGATAATACCATAATACAAGTAAAATTTCTTTAATAAATTTATGAGGAATATTAATATAATTTTTTTTGTACCTGCGTCTAAGTTTGTTTTTGTAAAAATTTTGAATTTGCGTATAATAAGTTACCCTAATAATTTATAATTGCGTTCTGTTAAAACTAGTAGTTGCGTCTTTGTTTTGTTTTATCTCATGAGTTGCGTCCTTTTTTTACAAATTAACTTATATTTTAAAATTGAAAATATAATAAACAGAAAAAGAACAATAATATAAATAGTTTGACATTAAAAAAATTATTAAAAAAATTATTTGGAGATTAAATTACTTTCATTTTTCACTTTCAATTATTTATACTTTCTATTAACAAATTAAATTATTTACAAATTAAATTAAATTATGTCTAGCTAAATGCATGCTTACACGTGTCGCATTTATGATGTCTTAGACTCAGTAAGATGACACAGAGACGGATCCCACTCTGTGACGACACAGTGACGGATCACTCTCTATGACATCGACGTGTCCCATCCTAAATGCTTACACGTGTCCCATCCTAAAAGCTTCCCAAGATGACTTTTATCGAATTCAAATTCCATCCATAACTATATAGATGTACCACCTAGTCCAATCACCGTAAAAATTTCGACGGAAATTTTTGTAACGATCCGATCCGATCCGAAGTGCCCAATCCGGTTAAAAACAACACAAAATAAATGGCACCAGCTCGTTGGACTGAAGAGGAAGAAATCGCCCTTGTAGTCGGATGGCAACTCGTTGAAGACAGCAGTAATGATATTAAGAAGTGGTACCGTATCCTAAACGAGTTCAATAGCTTGGTAGGGGGTTCCAACAGAACAATCGATTCGATAAACCGTAAATGGACGGATTTGAATACCAAGTGTCAAATCTTCAACGCGTACCACAATCAAACACTGCGAGACTTTTCAGACACATCAGAAGACGTGGCCATCGCAATAACCAAAGTCGAGTATCAGTGCAAGCAAAAGAAAGAGTTTAAACACATCTCTGCTTGGCAAATCATGAGGGAAAGGCTTAACGGGTAGCTTTCGCAGGTGTTCGTTTTCATTGTAGTGATATTTGCTTTGGCAAATGATGACGTATGTGGTGTAAAATGTTTGTTTATGTTTTTTTTTTAATGGACTGAAAGGTTAATCTTAAATATGCTTTTTGTTATTGTTTCTTATGTTTTTAATCGTAAATAATGTTGGATTTGAAATAATATTTAATTTTTAAAAAATAAATATAAAACAACAAGATAGTGTAAAACATAATTATATGTTGCTATCATGATATATTCAAGTGACTGATTAACATACAAATTACTCGGTATTAAATGGACAAAAATAAATAAACACATTTTGACGTGGCTCTAAAATAACAAAAGGCTAGTTCTCCAATTTCCATATATCTGATAGCTTACTTACGGCATCCGGTTTCCTCTTTCTCCCGCTCATTATTCCTGAAACTCCCATTTCCCTATATCTGATAGCTTAGTTATGGCAAAGGTATACATCCCTATTGTGGTTGCGTTTAACTTGGTTTGTAATTGCGTTTATCATGGTTTGTGGTTGCGTTTAACATGGTTTATACTTGCGATCTCAACTAATGCCATGTTGTTGCGTTTAACTTGGTTTGTAATTGAGATTTTCATGGTTTGTGGTTGCGTTTAACATAGTTTATGGTTGCGATCTCAACTAATGCCATGACGTAGATATGGGAGGTGGATGGATGATCGTTCGGATATTGTAAAATACAAAACAGAAATTACATTTTACACGTCTTATACAACGTGCAAATGTAACTACGATCCAACCCTTTTGATAAGTTGTAACAAAATAATGTAAAAACAGATGTGAGGACATAATAATATAAAAAAATTTAAACCAACATTTATACATAAAAAAATATAAAAACACTGTTCGGTTGAGACGTCTCCGACTCGGTTCCTACTCTGTGTGGTCTTACTATGTCAGCTGTGTCAGACTTAATATATTTTAAAATTAAAAAAATAGTGGCTAAAGACGTATCCGAAAAACTAGTCGAGCCGTTTGGTAGTCGGCTCAAGCCATGAGCCGAAATGTGCTGGAGCCGTCTCCAAGATATTCGGATAGGACACGACGGCGTCAATAGGTCTCAAAGACGTTTCGGAGGATTTGGGACACGTGGCCACGTCTTAGTGGCTCTTTTTATCAAAGGTCATGGGAATCGTTTAAGGTAACTCGACCATCTCACAGAGACGGTTCCACTGGCTATTTTCGTAAAGTGGGGGTGGTCAACGGCTATTTTCGTGATTTTCCCTATTTCAAAATCTATACAACACGTAGTAAATCCCTCAATCGGTATATAAATGTGGAGACAGTCGGTGAGATCTATCCGTGATTCGTTTGCGATGGTGTGACGCCAGTGTTTATGTATCTTAATTTAACACGTATGTATAATAGGTTATCTCTCGTGAATTTCAGAGGCTGACAAAATGAAAATCATTAATCCAAATATATAATAAATAGAAAATTTGGATCAATAAATGTTATTCTTGAAAACATGCCTTTGGGGAAAGCAATTAATAGCTTTGTGATAGAAAATCTATGATTTATAACAACTAATAAATAAAACTCATTTGGTACACATGGCACTCTCTTATTGTAACAACTCAGAATGGACCCCAAAAATTTTTCAAAATATTTTTTGTAGATATGGAGCAAACCATCGAAGATAAATAATAATTAGTACGTTTGTATACGAAATTAAAACCCGACACGTGATATATAATTTATTACTAGAAAACACGTATTACGAGACCGAACCAATAAACGTTACGAACCCGAACCCAATGTGATTAGTCATGAGGGAGGAAACATGTCCTCCCCTCGTGATGCCACCACGCCCAAACCTTTGATGGTTTTCTTAAAAACCATCACCCACTTTTATTATAAAAACCCCAATCCCCCACCCTTTAAACCATTTGATCAGCACACCCACTACCACACACACAAACACATCGATACACACACATCATCTGCTCTCTCTCATCTCACACACACCTTACAATCCACCTTGCTGATTATCAAGAGAGAGAGGAGTTGAACAGAAAGAAGAAAAGCGAGAAGCAGAGGAGAAAAAGATGATTCCAATGTAATGATTCCAATGTATGGATGAAATACCAGGTTTACTAATGTTAATTATCAGTTATCAAATTCAGTAATCTAATTTTATGTTTCAATTTTAAAACATGATTCCAATGTAATGATTTATGTTATGGTTGAAATATTTTTTTTCGATTCGTTTTTTCTGTTGGATTAAAGTGAATTAAAGTGGTTTTCGGGTCAAATGTACAATTTTTTATAATGGAATATATACAAATATATTAGGTTTATTTAACATATTCGTTTTTTCATTTGAAAAACAGGATTCCATCCGAAGAAACAAACTCGATTATGGCTTATCACAAGGGTGACCAATTCTTCAAGGTGATTCATGACCCTTCATCTAAATATGCAAGAGTTTTGGTATGAAACTTATTTTCATCTAAATATGGCTTTTTTTTAGACAAATTTATTATTTCTTTTTTTAATGCTATTTTTAACGTGTTCATCCAGACATTGCCGAAAGCCATGAACAGGTTTTTGCTATCTAAAAACTGTAAGTGCATTATTCATGTATGTCCCTAGCTAGTGATCTGGTACTGAATGTCGAAGGTTCAGATAATCAGAAAACGACCAAGACTTAAACATGAAGATACATTCGTCCATCAGAAAAGGGCGAAGGTGGCTTTATATGGGCGAATGTGGCTTAAAATGGGCGAAGGTGAAAAGTCTAGAGGGCGAAGGTGAATCAGTATGGGCGAATGTGGAAAGACTCCACATTCGTACCTTAGAAATGGGCGAATGTGGAAAGATTCCACATTCGTACCTTCATTATGGGCGAATGTGCAGTGGCTATAAATAGGATTTGCTCATTTTGGATGATAGAAGAGTTTTAGAAAGTGTGTGTTGAGAGGTCAGGTTCAGGTCTAGATTGTGAATGTGTGTGTGATCATTAGATTAACGTGTGAACCAATTGTAAACAAGTTGTATTGAAGTTAATCTATGAAAAGGTGATTAAAATGATGTTTTACGTGTTTTGATTTGCATATTATCATTTTGTTCATATCTAGGGTTTCCGCACCTGGATTTGTGACTTGTATGATCATTACATCCTGTTTTAGCTAAATTCTTTCAACTACAAAAACATACACAACAATAACATTACAATTGCCACATGCCATGGACAATCTTGGTTTGTGCTAATAGAATTGATAGATGATGTTTTCTGTTTAACAAATGAATGGTCTAAAGTTGTACATGATTTATGCTTCTCGATGTTCTACATCATTTTCGACTTTATTGCTCCAAATACGTTCATGATGAAGCATTACAATCATTCTCCATCCATGCCATCGGATTTGTCATTCTGCAAAATGATTTAACATGAATTGACCACACCCATGGTAAACATGATTAATTTCAATAATTTATTTTACATGTTTTTATATCTTAATTGTCCAATTTTTTACGCTAATTTTGCTTTCAGGTTATACCGCCTTCCTTATTTTGATGTTACTAATTTTTTTGACGTTTTTTTGTTCAATGTTATCCCTCATTAAATATAGTATCACACAATGAAGGCCATTAACAATGAATGCCATAATCGAATTCAATGAAATTGAATTTGAATTTGACTTCCTTATAAATTTCGAATTTGACTTTGACTTCCTTATAAATTTCAAATTTGAAATTGAATTTGAATTTGACTTCCTTATAAAGAATTTCAATAAATTCGTTAATTATACAATTGATTGAATGAATTGACTTCCTTATAACGAATTTTACTAAGACTTCCTTATAACGAAATTGACTTTTAAATATAGAATCACACAATATATAAGGAAGTCAACAATGAATGCCATAATCGAAATTAATGAAATTGAATTTGAATTTAATTTCCTTATAACGAATTTGACTTCCTTATAAATAATTTCAATGAATTCGTTAATTATACCATTGATTAAATGAATTGACTTCCATATATTTCGAATTTGACTTTGACTTCCTTATAACGAATTTGACTTTTAAATATAGATAGATATGTAATGAAAATAATTGAATTTGACTTCCTTATAACATAACATAACATAACATAACATAACATAACATAACATAACATAACATAACATAACATAACATAACATAACATAACATAACATAACATAACATAACATAACATAACATAACATAACATAACATAACATAACATAACATAACATAACATAACATAACATAACATAACATAACATAACATAACATAACATAACATAACATAACATAACATAACATAACATAACATAACATAACATAACATAACATAACATAACATAACATAACATAACATAACATAACATAACATAACATAACATAACATAACATAACATAACATAACATAACATAACATAACATAACATAACATAACATAACATAGGTAATATTTAAAAACATTGAAATTGGTTAAATCCCCATTCATAACATTATGCTAATTTCACTCCACCATTACATACATTCCTTATCGAATCGAGTAGCTAAAAAAATGGGTTAAATCCCCATTCATACGATTTATGCTACCTCACATTTTCTTAATCTTTGCTCATTCGCATACATATATTCTTAGGTGATTTACTCTTTCTCATATTTAGATACATAAACATTATTTCTTTTTTGTTATGTTTCAATAGTTTAGACAAATATTTCGCATACATTATGTTTGATCAATCGCATACATAAACATTCGAATGGTGATGTCCTAATTCTACTCCATAATTGAAAGTCTGTAATAGTGCATCTAATTTTATAACTTTAGTAACATAACATAACATCTATCTATATAATAAATGAATACATCTCGGGTCGAGTGGAGACCTTAGAGAGGGCCTATAAGTACCAACCGAGCATATGAAATTGATACATTCTGTAATATAGATACAAATAGAGAAACAATATTATATGTTTTCTTGCTTTACATATATATTATTATTCAATGGTGTTTGTAATGATTTTGTTTTTTTCATATATATCTATTTGATTTAGTTAATATATATGTTTTTCCATTAGAAAACCAGGATTCTATATGAAGACACAAATTCTATATAGCAAATAGAACATATTATTAGTTATTTTATTAGTTATACGAATTTAAACTTACCATAATACTTCTCATTTATTTTTTGTATTAATGATTGATTATCAATCAATAAAAACAGTAATTTAAGATAACCATAATTGAAGTAAATAATTAGCCTTACCATAGTATTTGGACTAATTTAACGCCAATATTCAAATTTCAAATACAAAATTTCCTAATTTAACGCCATATTATACGAATTTAACGTCTTACCATAGTATCAATTAATCTTCACCCCATAATTTATGTTTGACCATAATAAATCTCCTAATCAACCTTTTATTATGTATATTTATTGTCATTAAATTTTTTTTTTTTGGAAATTTATTGTCATTAAATTTAGGTGACCGAAATTTAACATATTTAGTTCGATTTTTTTAACTCATTACATTTGCTTTACTATAATAACTCTCATTAAATTTATTACCATTTTTTGTCTCATTAAATTATTTTACGAAATTATGTCTCATTAAATTTATTAAATTTAACTCTAATTTCAACTTACCATAATTTAATGAGACAAAATTAAGTTTAATACGAAATTATTGTTGGTAATTATGAATTAATTTAATTCCTATTTATGAATCAATTTAATCAATCTTTTATTATGTATGATTGATTATAAATCAATCTATAATCAATAAGTTAGGCTTACCATAACTTAATGAGATGAATTTAATTTTAATACGAAATTATTTTTGGTAATTAGTAATCAATTAAATCCGTAAGATGACACATCAATTTAATCCGTAATTATATATAATTTTTATCAATTTTTTATTATGTATGATTGATTATAAATCAATTAAATCCGTAATTTCGACTTACCATAATTTATTTATCGAATTTATGTATGATTGATTATGAATCAATTTTACCAATTTTTTTGTATTAATGATTCATTATGAATTCATTTAATCCATAATTTAAATACAATAAAGCATTCAATTGTATATTATTCAAAATATAGAATCGATTATGAGTAGAAATATTAACTCAATGAATATTCTAAACAACCATTTTAAACATCTATCTATGTTTACAAATTTTAAGAATCGATTAATAACTAAAGTTTTTTTTTTAATTTTAACACTTATTATACAAATCTTTTATTCTAAAAAATATGTTATGAATGTGTAGTTATCTAATTGTTATGAATTGATACTTAACTAAGTATAGAGTGTAACTTGCGAAAGAAGGTTTTGTGTTTTGAAATTAGATTTCTAAAATTGAATGAATTTTACACAATTATGGCATCATTGGTCATCAATTTATAGAGTAAATTAGATTTCTAAATGTAGCGAAGATTGATCGACTTATTGATTGATAAACCAATCTTTCGCCAAATTTTCGCAACCCTTAACTTGAATAGTTATTTAATCTCATATTTTTGCGACATCTGATTGGTGTTCATTGCAATTAATAAGATTTATTCAATTTGAAACGCAAATGTTTTTAATGTAATTGATTTGAATTACTGATTACGATTTTAAGGTTATTTATTAAGATTTTTAATCTCATATATTTATATTACTATTTTTACGAATTCTGATTGGTCTCCATTGCAATTAATAATATTTATTCATTTTTAATGTTATTTATTAAGAGTTTTAATGTTATTTATTGACATTAATAATAGTTGACTGAATTTAATGGTATTTAGTAAAAAAATTTAATCTCATCTATGTATATTTCTAATTTTACGAATTTATGTTTAAAATTATTGACCGAATTTAATTTTTGATATTATGACTTTCGTTTAATCAATTCTTATTAAAAGATAATTATCAAAATCATTTCAATAGTAATATGGTAATTTTAAGATGTCTATAATAGTTTGTCGATAATTGGTAAGTCAATTTGAAACACGAATGTTTTTATGTAATTGATTTGAATTATTGATTACGATTTTAAAGTTAGTTATTAAGATTTTTAAACTCATTTATTTATATTACTATTTTTACGAATTCTGATTAGTCTTGATTGCAATTAAAAAGATTTATTCATTTTTAATGTTATTTATTAAGAGTTTTAATGTTATTTATTGACATTAATAATAATTGCAAGAATTTAATGTTATTTAGTAAAAAAATTTAATCTCATTTATATATTACTATTTTTATGAATTTATGTTTAATATTATTGACCGAATTTAATTTTTTATATTATGACTTTTCTGTAATCAGTTCTCATTCAAACATAATCATCAAAATCATTTCAATAGTAATATGCTAATTTTAAGATGTCAATAATAATTTGTCGATAATTGGTAAGTTAATTTCAAATGCGGATGTTTTTAATGTAATTGTTTTGAATTATTGATTACAATTTTGAGGTTACTTATTAAGATTTTTTATCTCATTTATTTATATTACTATTTTTACAAATTTATTTTTAATATTACTGACCCAATTTAATTTTTCTATTATTTTTAATATTATTGACCCAATTTAATTGATTTGAATTATTGATTTCAATTTTGAGGTTACTTATTAACATTTTTAATCTCATTTAGTATTGATTTTCACCGTGGTTTTAGCTTGATTTTTAGGTCATTGGTTATGAGTCAAACCGTCAAAGCAGTTTAGGGTCTTCTGGATATATTTACCTTAAATTCTTGAATGATAATACAGTTATAATGCCAAATGTCTTTCTTTTCCTCACCGGAGTTGTTTTTGACAAATTTCACTGTTTTGTTATTCAAATGGTTCAGGGATCCTATAAGTGGACATAAATTCTTTTCAAAGCCACAAGTTTCAAATCGTCTTGCCATGTCAAACCGTGTTATAGAAGCTAAAATAATTCAGGGAGTAACATTGGAATGCGAACTTTTATCCAAAGAATTAGGCTGTCCCCATCTGATAAGAAGATTCCTTTCAGATTTAACAGAAGACAATTTCCTCTTACTTTATGTTTCGCAATGACAATAAATAAAAGTCAAGGACAAACCCTATTTAGGGTAGGTCCGTATTTGAAAGATCCTGTTTTTACACATGGACAGTTTTATGTTGCTGCCAAGTGACAAAAGTAGAGATGGCCTGAAGATACTAATATTGGGTAAAGATGACAACGTTAATAATAAATAGCAAATGTTGTCTATAAAAAAATATTTTGAAGTTTGTGAATAAGTATGCGATCATATTTTGCATAAATTGTTTAATTTTTTTTATAATTTTTGGGTTGTATGATTTGTTAAACTACATTTATTTACTTTGAATTTAATCTTCATTTGCATGTTGTTACAATAAATATATGTTTATTCATTTCATTATTTGTTTTTAAATCACGTCAAATCAAACATTTGTTGATTCATATATATGTTATGGGTAACATTAAACTTTTTTATGATAATATACAATCAACCAAAATTCACACGAATTGTATTACGTAACATACGTCGAAGAATTCTAGCCTTAATATCTTCCTGTGTAGAGAGAGAGAAAGAGAGATGTAAAAGAGCAGGGAAGACTCCACCTCTTCACCGACCCCCAACCAGTGTCGTCACCATCACCGTGACAAAAGTGTGGATCTAATCTGATCTTTCCTCCTCAGATGTCAGATCGTCCCCGTTAGTTACGTCCTCCGATATGCAAGAAACCCCCAAACGACAAGCTTGGTAACAAATTTATTTTTTTTAATTGTTTTATTACTACTTTTGCTCCCTGATTGTTGTTTGTTAGAAGTTTTATAACACCAGAGAACTGAGGCGAATGATTTTGTTTAGGCCTTTTCTTCTACTAGCGTTGATAGAGGTTGATTCGCGGTTTCATTTGTCCACGATTTTGCGTTGGACGGGTGGTGTTCATGTGTCGTTTTGCACGAAATGTTTTAAGGTAGGAAGACGTTTCATGAGTTTGCCGGAGAACCACGTGTGAATTGATTTTATCATGGTTTGAACTTTGAATCATTCTTTGTAAATTTGTCTTCGGAGTTCACTAGATTGACTATTCGTATGTGTATTATCTGCACTGTAGATAAGGCTGTGATGGCGGCGGGTCAACCGTAATGGTGATTTGGTTGTGCATGCTTTCAAGTCGCAACTGGTCATTGTGTCACCATGTTGTTTTACCCGGCTGATGTTCGTTAAGGTAAAGTATCCGTACCCGCTATTCCTCTTAGTATTTTCTTTGTATGTATAGAAGAAGTCATTTATAATTTGGCATATTTTTGTAGGGTAGGGTGTTGGAATAATAATGACCGGGTCGACGGGGGTATGGGTCAAATAGTTAGAATGGATCGGTAGAATTTTATTTTAAGTCACATGTTCATAATGTTTTTGTGCCTAATTGGGTCATGGGACCGTTTGTTTAAGTTGAATCAAGTTGTGGGTTACCTAAATTGTTTATTTACGTCGGAAGAGTCTATTTAAGTTTAGTATCTGAGTATGAATGAATGTAATCAATTTGCTGCAGATTCGTTACTCAATTGTTTATTTCTGTATTGTTGGAATTACCTAAATCGATGAATATTTTGTTGTGGATGTGGTAATGGACTACAAACGGGCATGATGACCAACCAGGTACGCCACGTATCTAAAGAAACCATATATATGTGCTAACTGATATAACTTTTGCAAAAGTGTACATATTACATTTGGTCTTTTTTTTTTTTGTATTTTCTACCAACGGAAGTACATGTATAAATTTTGATACGCTTAAAATATATCGGTTAGCTTAATATAACTATTAGCATCGAAATCGGTCCAATTGAAGTCAACAGGGGCAGGTTACAAAACAAGTTAGGATGGGCTCGGGTCAAAATGGGAAATTTTTTAATTACTGTCAAAGCAGGTTTGGGTGACCTTTGAGTGGTTTATTCTTTTAACTTTAGTGACTTTTTTTCTATGAAAAGAAAATTTAATGAAGTTGATGTTTCTTTTAATTGTATACCTATGTACCATGGATTGAAAAACATGTTAAAGAAGAAGCAACGGCAAGGAGCAGATACGCTAAAGTATCCCAACTCTCAAGTTGTGTAATAATGATATAATTTAGAGTGTGGTATGTTATATTTGATTTTTACTCTATTTTTTATAATTGCAGTTTCTGTATCATATTTACCTATTTAGCGATTCATCTCCAGGTAACTTTGGTCTTCAAGCTACAAACAGGAAAGCATAAAAGGCTGGAAATCAACTATCTATATGTAGTTGAGGTCGAGGGGAAAGATTATGTTGTACAAGACAATGTTACGTTGTTTCGGTTTTGTTGTAGGACCACATAGTTTGTAGTACTCTGAATCATGTATAGTTTATAAAAAAGTTGAATCCCACCATGTATTGCTACATAGTTTGTCATTCTCTGATTTGTAGCTGCAATATCATCTTCATACCGAGGCGAAGCGCGGGTACAAATACTAGTTAAATACGTATATAGCATTCTCTCTCCTTTTAACTTAAACCAAAAAGCAACTCCTATTGAGCTCAAGTGCAGTAGCTGCCGGACTGTTGCACAATGGCCGAATACTTCGAACATTCTACAATCTTTCCTTTTAACTTTACATTTACAAACTATAGAGATCCAAGTATAAAAATAGTTTCATGAGAGTAATCCGTTGGCCGGCTGGAGGGTCGCTAAACCCGTCGCCGCCACCGAGGGTATGGTGGGCATAGACCCATCCTCCCTATAAGGTAAATCTGCCACTAAAAGCCGATGTGACATTGACATGGAGTTATGACATGATGTGATACAAAGATACACAATAATAATACATAAAGTTCTAATTTTGTTAGAGAAAAATCAAATATTTGGTTAAATAATTTATTACACTATATCTGATTTGAAGTGACATGAATAGTTTTTCAGTATGGTATGAGTTGTTTAGTAATTAATTGGATACATTTTGAAAGATAATGTGTTGTGGTGTGGTGGTTGTGTTATTGTTTGTTTTTTGTTGTTACCCGAGTATGAGCCTTGGGGTGATTTTTTTTATGGAAAGAGAGCAATTTAACTCTTTTTGTGAGGTCATTGGTGTCATTTTACGGGGGTGTGGGTGGTTCTCTCTCTCTCTCTCTCAAGTCTTGATAGATGCTCTCACACTCTCTGTCTACGCTCGGTTTCTCTCTCTCTATTTTGATGGCAGTGTTGTCCCCAATAGCATGCTTACCTGCTTTTTTAGTCGCCGCTCTTGACAACGTCAGTATCCTATGTGACTATTCTTATGTTTTCATTGGTTTTCTCATTTGTTGGTGCCATCAACCACTGTGCCTATCCACACCCTCCGCCATTGTTTGTTGTAGTTTTAGATGGTGGTGACTATGTCTGATATGTCTGTCGTTGATGCCAGCGCCGCCTGTTTAGCAGTAATAAGGCTATATGGAAGGGTCATTGTTTTGTTATGAGATTGCATGAAAGCATGGATTGTTTAGTACTTTAAAAAATGTTGTTGATATCTTTGTATGTGTTTTTTCTTTGTCTATTGGGAGCTGGTGGCATGTGATGGTAGGTTAGGGTTTTTGTTGGTTATTTGTGGTTAGTGATGAGGTGCTTAGGGTCCTGTCTGATGTTGGTGTTGACTGTTAAGTTATTATTAGGCTTCGAGGATTTTGGTGATAGAATGAGTGTTTGTAGGTTTCTGGTATTCACTAATAGATACTAGAAGCTTCTGGTGGTGGGCTGGTAGTTTAGGGTTCTTGCTTTCGGTTGTTCGTGGTTATTGATTAGGGTGATTGTAGTTTACGGGGACGGTGATGCTGCTTCCTCTGTCTACAAATCACCATTTCCAGCTGCTAATCCTCCAATGACCGCCTTTTCTATGTGGAAATCATTGTTGCGTTGAAGTGTCGGTGTTTTTTTGGTTTTGTTAACACTGTTGGGTCGCCTATGGTTGGTCAATGTTGGTTGTGGGTGGTGGTGGTGGTGTTGCTTCTTGACTGGTGGTATGTGTTGGCTCATGGTAGTTGTAACACCCACCCGTAACCCAGATGACCATGCACAATTGATACAACTGCTTCACTTGTTTTTCTTGTGTAATTTTAAAATCTAACATTTTATAAACTTATATACAGTTAAGAAAATCTTATTTTTCTCTAAATTTTGACTTAAGTTTCATTAAAAATGGAGTAGGACCAAAATATAATATACTTTATTATTATTGTTATTAAACGGTCTTCTATAACACTATATACTCTTCTAGATTTCACACATTTGAAATACTTATCTTACTCTATACTTACTCGTTCGACATACTATATATGAAATATAAATTCATATACTTTTATTTTTGTCTACAAAACGGGGTGTTAAAACTCAAACCCACTTAAATTGGGTTTCGTCCTCGAAACTTGTTAACCGTTGTTAAGTAAGTGTAGGATTTCTTCATATCATCTTTACTTTTATATGTAACATCTGATCAATTCCTATATTTTCATTATACAAACACTTATTTTATCTTCTATGGACATAATTACTTTATCTTGTTAGTCATTTCCGGGATGAGCTCAAATCCAGGTAACTAACTTTTACCGACTTTAGTCTTGTAGAGAATTTTATGTTCTCTCTTATGATGCTTTGTAGGGCGCTACCTTAATGTTGATCTAGTAACTATTATCGTATGAGGAATCGATAAAAAATAGATAGATGCAAAAATGCTACCAAAGTCAATTATGTATGCATAAAGCGTATCTTATGATGATTGGATAGTTCATTCGCTTCGTCCATCAATCTAAGGTTAGTATGCATTGCTTAAGTTATTTGAGTTCCTAACTCTTCCAAAAAGCTTCCATAGAATCTTAAATTGAAACAACAATATTTAATTGATATGGCCAAGTTAGGCATATTGTATCACAAAAATAATCTCGTTAATATATACTTTGGCTAACCTTTTATGTTTTTTTATTGCCGCGATAGGTAGAAAGTATGCTAATTCGGTAAATCTATCTACCATCACCTAACTAGCATTATATCCATGAGTCATGACCGATCTTGGGAGTTTAGTAACATAGTGCATTGTTATTTTCCCCATTCCCATTATGCGATTTCAGGTTATAGATAGCTAAATGGCTTATGATGTTCTACATTAACTCTTGTGTAGGTAAAGGCATTTCTCTACATGTCATGGCATATATCATTTCATTTTTGGCCACTAATAATCCATTTTTAAAATCTTATACATTTAATATTTACTAGGGTGTACTATGTATTTAGACTTATTGGTTTCTTTGTATGATCATATCCTAAAATCCGCCACTATTAATAACCCATATTTGATTATTGAAACTTAGGATACTATCACTTCCACTTCTTAATAGTTTTTGTATGCAAACCATCGTTTCCTTCTCAATATGGTTAGTGATTAATGCTTTTTATTGTGCATTCTTAATTTAGTCTAAAAGGTTTATCTTAACATCTGTTCCAGATTTACAAGTTCTTCTTGGTTGGATTATGTAATTTCTACTAAGTGCATCCACGATCGCGTTTGCCTTACAAACTCAATTCATGAGGTCCATAAAATACTACAAGTGTGTTGCTCTTCTACGAATGACATCATTAAAAACTGGTAGTGATTGTTTTCAAGTCTATGCATTATTCAAAGCACATAAACATCAAATTGTCTATCTTCTTAATAAATAACTAGTGGGGAGCCCGCGCGTTGCTGCGGGAGCAACAATCATGTACCTTAATTAGGAGGAACTCCGGGTTCAATAAACCTTCACTGTTTGCTTTAAAATCATCATAAAATACAATCTCAAAGAAAATGTATGTTCAAAGACCAAGACAATCGGCATCCATGGTCAACCAAACAAACCCTGAATTCTTTTTGCAATCCTCATCCACTATAATTGGGTCTGACTTCAATATCCACCTAAAAGGACCCAAATAGAAGACATAAATAATTGATGAAGAATGACTTAAGTAAACTTGTTACCTCTTTTTACCAGGGGTAGAGTTGAATAATTTTTTTTGTAGATGGTGAATCCAAATATTTGTGAAACTTTTTAAACACTTTCTTGAACATAGACATTATGTGTTGTCTTTCCAACTTCATTTTACCTGTGAAAAATAAAAATAATAAAAATATTTAAATAAAGTTAACAAGTAAATGTATCATTGCTATGGTTATGATCACCGAGTGACTCAAATGGGAAATTAGACTGCTTAATTATAAAGCGAAACTATATCAGCCTTTAGAGATGTTCGGTAGAAGCCCAAGCGTACCATAAAATTAACAAAAGAAACCAAAATTACTTTAATTACATACCATATCATCTAAGTGTCCCTTCATGGTTTGCACATTAAATGGGGCAAAAGTAAATAAGGGTTCTTGAACGCTGGAAGATGTTTTAGCAAGATATTGTGATGATGTAGTTTCAGCTGGATTGGATTTCCCAGATATGGTTGTGACATCGCAAATAATATTGGAAATGTCACTTTAATGCTTTCTAATGTTACCTCCATCTTCTCTATCCTCTGCATAGTCTCTATTTGGGCTCTTTAAGTTATTAGACAACATTTTGCATCTTCAACTTGACCTCAATCATAGCAGGCATAGTGGCTTCAATTTCCAGCATGCTTATATATTGGTCTTTTTGGATATTTACCTGGTGACATTTCTAGAAAAATACTTTGGGATGTGTGTTTTTATCTAATAGTTCAATTTTCAAATTTCAACCCTGCAACTTTAAAATGATAAAACTTTATGTAACTGGTAACTTCTCCTGGAAGTATAGGTATGCAAGGGGTAGTTTCAGATCCGAAACATGTCAAGTGTAAATATATTAAATGCAATAAAACTCTAGAATATGCTAAGTATAAAATCATCAACCAATGTTTTGTTTGAAAATTTGATTTTATATTAAGATGTCTTACCAGACGATAATCAACAAAGTGGTTCACATAAGCTTCCAGTCTATTCATATGGATTGGAGATTTAATGTTATCATCATATATACCGTGTGAAATTGTTGATGAAGGCCTTACATTTGTACAACTAAGTTTTGGATCCAAAATGCTACAAAAAGCAAAATAGATAACATTAAGACATGATTAAAAATTATGTATGAAAAGCTAATAAGAAATCCATGTAAGGCGTACCTCGATCATTGCAAGCTTGGATTTCATGGTATTAAATCTTGGAGAACACAAAAGCCTCCTGAAAGCCAATAACATACGGGAAAATTTTACATTCAAATACTTATATACTATAATAATAAAGTTTAATTATGATTACAACAGTAGATGTTTACATAAATATATAAAAATAGGGAAAACTTGTAGGTAATCCTTTCCGATATGGACCAAGAATAAAAACAAACCTTGATAGAAATGACAAAAAAAAAAAAACAAGTCACCTAATCCGCTAACTTCAATACTATTGGTGTCCAGAGGCTTTAGCATCATACAAGTATGCTCACCTGTCACGGAATTCTAATAACAAATTATTATAGTGCCAACATGGTTTCAGCATCATACAAGTGGAAACATGAAGCTATTGTGCAGCAACATCATGCCACCTACTGAGACAAGAACTAAAATTGTGAGTAAGCATTATAAACGTACACGACAAATAAAGATTACAAAAAGGCTAGAATTCAAAAAAGAAGCTAAAATTTGCAACATGTTTTGGTTCTTATAACAATAAAGATATTGTTTACCATGGCTTTTTGCCACATTCTTGAAGATGCCTTGGATGGTTCACAAGTCGATACAACGCGCACCATTGATATCATCACTGATATCAGACTGTGTATAGATAGAAGTTTAAGAAGCATACATGTCCAGCATAGTAAGCACGGATTTGAAGGTCTTTATCAACTTGCACAGTTTGCTTGATATCCACCGCAGTAACAGAGAGACAAATAACAAAGAGATGAGTTTCACGGCACACTAATAATAATTTTGCATTAGTAATAATAATTTGAAGTATTTTATTTCGATGAGGAGTTACAACGTGTAATGCAGGAAGAAACTTGCTACTAAATTATATCCGCAACATTGTAAGCAAGTAAATGTTATAGAACACTCGACTAATCCAAAATCTGCTATATCATAACATATTTGTTGGAAATAACATACTATGGTTTAATTTAGTAAAAAAAAACTTCCCTACAAGAACAACTAAGCCACCTTTTATTATCCTCACAAAATGAAAAGGCCAAAAAGCGAAGGAGCGCTAACCTTTCTTCATACAATTAAGAATATTCTCATTAGTAAACTGTTGCTCCTCTCCCCTTCCAACCATCACTTTCCTGTAATCATCCAGCATAAGTGGAGCCAAAGCTTTAGTAGGATACTGCAGAAAAGTCAATCGTGTAACTAAACCATAGTTAAACCCAATAAAGTTAAAGAACAGAAACCGAGCTTACCGTCATGTAAATTGGCCCATTGTAACCACAAACTTCAGTAAAGTACGGAAGGAATCCAATATAATCCAAGTGACTGTAACATATATATAACCCATATTAGTTCATTCCAACTTAATGCTCCTCACATAAATGCAGAAAACGAATATATGTCATATGATAACAAATATTTAGCTTACAAATGAGTGATAATAATACAAGAGAGTGCGTTGTCAAAGTCGCCGGATTTAGAAATGCGAAAGAAATCAGGGTAACGATGGTGATCAAGGTAATCCATATGCATCCCACAATCAAACATGATCCTCTTTCCATTGATGGTTACTACCACACAGCTCTTTCCTACCTCCTGTCCTGTGGCTAGAAAAAGACACTCGGTCGCCATTAATTTTCTGCAGTTGAAATTAAAACCCTGCAAATTTTAGAGAATGTCTTACAAGTTACAACAGGAAAACTTTAAGAGACTGTTAGCCAATTATTCTATAAAATATTCTTTTTAGAGTTGCCTAGCTTAATCTATTCATAAGGAATAATAATAATACATACATACAAACAATAACAGGTATAGTAGTTTGATGAATCTTTGGTTTTGTTATTCTATCAAACTGAAAGAAACATATTTATTATGTGTTATATGTTTTATTCTCAAATCATCCAAAACCATAGACCTTTCCTGTTTCAAATAAATAGCTTTGAATTGAATGCAACTTTAAAAATTTACTCTTTTAATCAACATGAATATAGTAGATACATAGAATGAAAAAGAAGCAAATCCTAGTGGTATGATTTATGAGAAAGTAGTTATCCAAAGCTGGTTGATGAGACATACGAAAGGTCGATTGGATCACCTTCACCTTGAGATACATATGTGATTCAAACTGTTATTAAACAAAGATTGCAATGATTATTTTTGGCTGCGTAAACCACAATTAAATTAAAAATAGGGAATTTAACAAATAAAAAGATACATTGGCTTTAGAAATAATTTTAACAGCGAGAGCTTGATCCTTGAGTTCCCCTTTTTACCTCTAGCAAGAGCTTGGCCAAAATGCCCTCGCCCAATCTCCTTCCCCAATTCATATTTCGCCCCAAAATTCTTATTATACCCAAAATTCTTATCAAGCGATTGCAATTCGGGTTGCTCAACCGCGGTTAAATCCACAACATTCAGTTTTGAAGCATCAGATTCAATGCAAAGGCATCTATTATAGGAGGAGGACTTGAATTTCGCAATCAATCTCATTCAATTCGATCATTAGGGTTACGGAACTTGAAGGGACATGCGTTAATGATCTGTATTGTATAACAACTGAAGAAGGGAAGGGTAGGGATGGAAGGAGGGTAATATTGTAAAAGGGTTTTGATATTGCAAAGCATGATGTGGGTAAAATGTCTATATTGCCCCTCTAAGTGTCTTAATTGCCACAACTATCCCCATAATACCCTTAAATTTCATGCTTTAATATGTTGTACATGTTGCATCTTATGTTGTATGGAAATGGAAATGACCATGTTGACCATCACTCCTCCTTTATAATGTATTATAGATATGAACTTGATGTTCTTCATGTTTTCAATTCGGTTTCTAGATACGAATAGTTTCATGCTGTTAAATAATCTGTGTCGTGGTATCTTTCTGTTGTAGGTGATTTCTACTTGATATGGAACTAATAAATCCATTTCTATAGCTTCACTGAATTTTTCAAGTTTCATAGACATCATGTTTATAGGAACCTAAGTTATTTTTCAAACTTACCATATTCTTAACGATTTCAACTATTTCCTTTTAATTCTCATTAGTTATCTCGACTAAAGTGATATGGCCTAAATCTTGGGATTCTTGATTCAGATAAGGTCTAAATATGACTTTACTAAGCTTCTAAACACACTTGCTTCCACGGTTTCCAATGCGTCCTTAGATGCTATGGCTTTATCACATGTTCAGATTTATAATGGTAATTTACACATGAGTCGATTCGTCAATATTTTTTTTTGCATCTAGGTGGTAAACTATGTGTCCTTGAACTTCATGACATAATACTGAATGTTTGGCTCCATAACTCTAAAAGAAAAAATCTCATATTGAATAGTCTTACTTTGTAAACAAAATTTCTAGAGGATGTCTTTGTTGAGCTCTGCATAACTCATTTTCTTAGCAATGTCTTTCTATTGGTATGCAGTATAATTTTCTACCAATGCAGTGATTCAAACTCAAATAAGTGCACCACCATTCGGACCTTATCGCTTTTAACATAGTCATAAATATCAATGAAATCTACTTAACCAGTCGTACTTTTAGCGATCAAATGTTGGAGAGTTATAAGATATGAGTTATAGCTTAATACACTCATTTTACTTACTTTTCCACTTTTATAGTTTCTTTGTCTATAATCCTAGTAGTTGACGGCAAGGAACTTTCTTCTGGTTCATTCTTAGCTTTCTCCATAATAGTTTCCGGTTAAGTGGCAGTCGTAATCCTGTCTGCCTTTCGGGAAATCTTTTTTATTTCTTCCTCACTTAAACATACTTTCACTCTTCCCTAAGTCCTCACATTCTGGGATGTTTTCGTTAACAAGGAATCATTATTGTTAATAGAGTGTGGTCCTCGAATTACAGACATAGTATTTATCTAGTACCTTACTAAGTGAGTACATACGTTACTTTCATTTTATGATGTATTAGAATGTATACTTGTCTTCTTCTTAAACCCTATGACCACATCTTAGTCAATAGCACATGTCTTCCATTCGTATCTTATTTAAGGAACGCAGACTTGATTTGGCACATGCCCAAATTACCTAAACGTTTCCACATGTACTTTACCGGTGTGGGTTTGCATCCCCTTCACCTTACAGTTTAAACAGTTAGCCATAGTGGGCTAGCATACTGCCATTATATTATACGGTGGCATACTGCTGATTATGTGTGTATTTCACTATTCGGAAACCTATACTGGAAGGCTCACTGTTGTTTCTCCAATTTCAATACCTCATTACATATCGATGGGCTTTGAATAATCCCATTTCCATGTATGTAGGATCCATCATGCTCATTTATTTATTTGTTGTGGATGTGTTGCCTACCTTATAGAATTTTAACACCTTATTCACCTTAAATATATTATCGTAAAAACATATATCATGCAGATCTATATTTTTGGAAAATATTCATGATACTCACGTTCACAGGGGCCTGGTATCAAAGACTTAACAATCATTCTCATTAGTATAGTATAACCTATCTATCATGACCTATGACAATATTCTTAGTTACCCATTTATTAAATCTCATTATTATTTAGTAGTCAGAATCTAAGTAGTCAAACATAAGGGTTCTATTATTCATACTTAAGTATTACTAGGGCATCAAATGTAGTCAAGTCTTAAGGTCCAACCATTAGTTATCCTGGTCCCTAAGATGTTCTGGTTAAAGCCTATGTATTACCCGTGCAATACCTTATTCCCTAAAACCACGGGATCTGATACCAACTGTAACACCCCACTCGTGATGCGGGTGATCATGCACAATAGATACAACTTACAACGGAAGCAAACTAAACTTTTATTATAACTTATCACATCTGGGTACAAAACATTATTTACTTAGAAACTATTATCAATTAAACTCCTTGGCCTTCTAGGCTTCACTACTTCCAAGTAGTTCATATAGCTATCCTCATGTTTCACCTTTGATATGTATACACAAAACAACATCAACTATATAATTGTGAACTCATACTACATAACAGACCACTGTTTACATTATATGCATACACAATGTGGGCTTGTAACCACATTGTGGTCAGGTTGGGCCTCACTGGACCTTATAGGCCACAATTAACTTGTCATAAACCACCGTACAAGGGATACACCGGTTCTCCGGTTGTGCCCCTTACAGCCGTCACATAGGTATGAGCCTGTTTCGGAGGACCCTATAAGCACGAAGTGTCTAAGGGTATAAAACCTTATTACCCTTCCAAAGTGACACACCTCGTCTTGTCGTATATTTTGACTTAAGTTTTGTTAAAAACGAAGTAGGGACAAAATATAATGCATTTTATTATTATTATTATTATTATTATTATTATTATTATTAAATGGTCTCATATAACACTATATACTCGTCTAGATTTCACACATTTGAAAGAATAATCTGACTCGATACTTACTCGTTGGACTATATCAGAAATACAAATCCATATACTTTTATTTTTGTCTACAAAACGGGGTATTATTGTTGTTCTGGTTCATGTGGGATTTGGTGTGCATGCACCGTCGGTCGATGATTTACAGGACCATTGGTGGCATGTTACACCTTCAGAATAATGTTATTTTTGCGGTGATAAATATATTTTATGGTGTTGGTTTGGTGTTTGTTGGTGGCGGTTTCTTTGAGAAACATTTACAACCACTAATGGTTGCCAGTGATAACCTTTGTGGGCACGTGTGTTGTGGTTCAGTTTGTATGTGTTTGTTTACTCGATCCCTAGATTTTCTGATGTGATTCTCCAATGGTTATTTAATCTGTTAGGGGTTTCGTCATAGGTTTTAGATGGTTATGGTACCCTCGACACCTGGCGGTCGTTTGCTGGTTGTTAACTGTTTTACCCAACCTATGATTTGGAACAGTGTGTATGTCGACAATTACGAGGGTGTGATGAATGTATGTGCGCAGTATACAATGAGTTGACACTCACAGCTTGGCGTGGAAGATGGCAGGCACTCACCTGCAACCTATATTGCAGCCAAGGTTGGTTCATATCGTTACACACTTTGGGCCCCTATGAATGTTTTGGTTCTTGTCATGCTTTCTTAGACTTTACCAACTTGGAGAAATGGTTACCTGATCTTTGAGGTCGCATGCACTGTCAGGAGAAGTTAATTAACCATATTCTTATAAATATTTCATTAGTAAAGGTAATTCACTACTTTTATTTGATATGTAACATGTAGATGGTGCTGGATCAAAATGGTCGTTTGAATGACTGTCAACACTAATTGACACCGGAAATCAGCTGGGATGCTGCCAGTTTAGTGATCACGAGGCGATAGGAACACACTTTGGATCTCGAGGATTGCTTATGCACCTGCAAATCGAAATTGGTTATATATATATGTATAGGTAAGAGTTTTTTTTTGTCCCAAAAGGGCTTGTTGTGGGTGTGTCGCAAAGTGCTACTCCTCAAGTGTTGATGGTTCTAATCCAATGGTGGACAATGGGCTAGATTCGGAACTGTAGAGGTGCGTGAGTTAGCCGTTACATAAAATAAAAATGTAAGATAATTCCTGAGATCAATATAATATACTCAATACTCATATGATATACCCTAGAGGCCTAGAATAAAATCGTGTTCATTTGCACATGGGTTGATTCCAAGAGTATGTATTTTTGTCTGCTACCAACATTCATCATTTCACTACTGAAGTTAAAAGTAAAGGCAACCAATTTAGTAGAAAAGATGATGTGCCATTTTGTCTAAGCCAGGTGAAAGATGCCTGCTCGCAATGTCATATCAACATTACAAACTCATCAATGTGCATACATCCACAAACCAAGAAAAAATTATATTTCATCAACAAGAAACCAATAGAACTCATTCAAGAATCATCAGATAGATTCATTAACAAGAAACCATTACTACTAATAACAATTGTTGATAGATTCAAATGAATATCATAACCTAAAAAACTACAAACCAAATGGTGACACATTCAAGTTTGAAGATGAAAAAGACCCTGTGTTATGAAAAGGGTTATAGAACCACAAGATGTGCAAAATACTGTTCCAAGAAAATTGTATGCATCTTACCAGGCCAAAAGTCGCACACGTTTAGTTTTCTCAAAGCATACAGTCAGTCCTTGCAGGCAATCTCCTAAAAAAGTTGAGCGGGACAGATGGAAGCTTGGGGCGGAACCTTGGGTGTCTTAGCACATAGAAGCCTATCAGTAGGGCGACGACTTGAAAAGCCAGGACGTACAAAATAATAGCGACAATTAAACATAAAATGACAAACATTGCTGTAACTCTTTGGTCTCTCAGCTGAGTAAAGTTTGAAGTCTTTCTCCTTGTGTTGCTAAATCACTAACCACGGTTTGAATCCTTCTGGATATACTCCTTAAAAGGTCATATCTCATTTTGATGATGTCGGCAGGGCGAGAAGTTGGAAAGGTGTCGAATTCTTCATCAAGTTCATCAGGGTAAGCACCATCTACACACGAGAGGTGAGTGTCCATGTGGGGTGGGTTCTTTGGTCTCCATCAGTAGTACCAAACTCCAATCAAGAAAAGATAGAGAAAAATAGTGGGCAAAATAAGCTCCGAATACAAAACCAATATCAAGAAAAGTATGTGAATCAGAACAGTTGTGATTGGATTCTTCCAATTACATATCTGTTCAAACCATTTTCCAACTGCAATCAAACCACCAAAACCCCCCATGATTATGAAGAAATTAGCTTTACTTCTTCGCATACTCCACACGTGAGACCCCACATCCAGCATGTACTCCACAATCTCTTTCCTTAAAGGTAGCTCAGTGCGGCTAAGCCTCATCGACACAATCTAAGTGGCTTGGTGCCTCAAGCTGTCAAGCTGGATAACAATTAAGGGATAAATGTAGTGTATTTTGGGCAACAGCGGTTGCGAGTACATGTGCATCATGTTTAGCAACGATGAACACATAAACCTCACTGCTAAATGAATCTCGCCCATCTTTTTCACCCCAGATGGGTGCAAGACTAAAAGATGGTATGAATGCGTGTACACGCGGTCAGTTTCAAGGGTTGAAAGACGAATCATAACCTTACCGAGCTTGTAATCTTTGTGTACATTCTTGTTTACTCATAGCAACATTAACATTCATGTGTTTTCCATGATAAAGTTTCCCTACATTATTTCAATGAGGTAATGATCAAGTTAGGTCATAAATGAAAAACATTAAAGATTAATGAATAACCCTTCTCTTTCGGCTTTCTTCATAGGCTTTCCAACAAACCACTCCTTAGAACCGATTTTCATATACAAATTAGTCACTTAGAACCTTATACATAGCAAAGCAATGTACAAAATATATACAAGCATGGAGGGACTGTACGGTTATACCAGGAGAGTCAGCCGTGGCCCAGCACCATTTATTGGTGGCAAATATAGTCCTTAAGGAAAATTTAAAACGAGGGATAGGGAAGCGCCGCCTAGGATCAAAAGGGGAAACTTGAAAGGTGACAAGATTACATTATTTATGGATAGAGTTATTTCGGCGTCAGAGATGCATCAGGGTGTCAACGTAAACCAGGTGTGGGATGCTATGGCGACTACCATTACTCAAGTGGCAACTGAGACCCTAGGGGTCACAACTGGAAAGGTAAGTGGGCTTAAGGAGTCTTGGTGGTGGAATGACGAGGTGCAGATCAAAATAAAGGATAAGCAAGAGTGTTTTAGAGATCTTTTGAAGTGCACAAACGAGGATGAGTAACCAAGGTTGAGGGAGGGTTACCAAAAGGCCAAAAGAGAAACAAAAAAGGCAGTGACGGAGGCAAAGAACAAGGCCTACAAGAAATTGTATCTATGACTGGAAACAAAAGAAGCAAACATAATATGTTCAAGATTGCCAAAACTAGGGAGCGTAGGAGAAAATATCTAGGAATAGTGAAGTTTATCAAAGGAGAGGATGGACGTGTTTTGGTCAAGGAACAAGATATTAGGTTGAGATGGAAAACATATTTTCATGATCTGTTCATCAGGGGAAGGGTATACCTATAGGAAATCAACAGCCGCGCCATGCATAGGCAACAAAGGAATAATTGGTATCGTAGGAGGATCACACACGAAGAGGTAAGGACATCACTTAGGAAGATGGGAAGGGTTAAAGCAGTTGGGTTAGATAACATACCGGTTGAAGTGTGGATGTGCCTAGGAGAGGTAGGAGTTCAATGGCTAACTATGTTATAGTGTGGTGGTGCCTCTATACAAGAATAAAGGTGACGCCCAATGTTGTGGGAATTATAGAGGGATCAAGCTCCTAGGTCACACTATGAAATTATGGGAGAGAGTAATTGATACAAGAATTAGAAGAGAAACTCAGGTAACTGTAAAGCAATTCGGTTTCATGCCAAGGCGCTCAACAACAGAAGCTATACATATTCTAAGGAGATTGATGGAAAAGTACAGGGAGAAGAAGCGGGATCTGCATATGGTGTTCATTGACCTCGAAAAGGCATACGACAGTGTGCCACGTAGATTGTTTTGGGATAGTTTGGAGAGTCGAGGGTGTTAGGACCGGCGAACGCGTAATCCGACAATCACGGGGTTTATACCAGAGGTGCGGAATCCCTCTAATATGTTCTAATAACAGGTACGAGATTGAAACAATGAAAAACAAGTAATTACTACACACACACGGGTCAAAAGATTATAGATTAATCACTAAAACAGAGCTCGAGTGTTTACAGAGATCAAATCAGACGTCTCAGACCAGGGGAGGGTGTTTGGAGAGTGTGTGAAGCAAGAACTAAGGTCTAGGGTTGAGAATGGGCCTATTTATACCTCCCGGGTACGAACAGCTGCTATCAGGCGATTAGCAGACCCCTTATAGGCGATTAGCCATAATCGCCCGTAGAGATGAGCCTAATCGTGTGAATAGTATGGCGATTGGGGCCACAATCGCATGCTAACTATTCCTAATCGCCTTCAGCTTCTCAAACCCCCAAAACGCGTACAAACGCCTCCAAACACCCCGAAATACGTCCAAACAACTAATATACTAGCCTAGGGACATCATGTACTAACAGACTCCCCCTTGGACCAGGCTAGTATACGTACAAAAATAACCAAAAACAACTACAACTAAACAAAATGACAAGCATCATCTTCTGTCTTCATCTTCAGCTTGACGTTGTTCTGACCCTTGTGATTCTCGACCAATCGCATCCTGCATGAACCTTGTTGGCGTAGCAAAACCGGATCACTCTTTGAAACTTCATCGCTTGATCGGCTTCAACTGGTAAATGCATGATTGGATGCTGGTACAACGTCTCCACGTCCTTCTCTGAGCAGTTGATCAACCACATAGGATCCCAAATCCTTATCTTTCTGCACGGGTTCAGACTGTTGCTCAAGACAATCATGGCTTCTGTAGTTGCTGCATCATAATGCCAGTAGTACAACTTAGAAGAAAAGTCTTGCTCAACTGGAACAATGGGAATCCTTGAGACACACTTTGGTGGCTTGATCTTGTGTTCCCAGATAGGCTTCAAAGTGAAAGGATGAATCTTGTCTGTTGGATATGATCTGGGATACTGAGGCTCGAAATCTTTCCATCCCTCTGAGCTTTCTCGCTTTAGCTTTGTGTAAAAACCCTGAAGAGGAGGAGCTTTCTCTTTGTACAACGGATAATCGAGACGAACTAAATCACGAATGTACCAGAATGGTAGGCTCATAATGTCTTTGTATTCCCTAAAGTATAATACACCTTCTTGCCATTTAACCCCGAGCATTCTTGTGTGACTCACGTACGCCCAGCTTATCACATTGCCAGACATCTTCGACAATCTTTTCTTAAAGATGGATGCTCGCTCGACTGGCTTTTTCTTTTCTTCGGGCTTGAACCATTTGGGATAACGCTCTCTGATTTTGTCCTTTCGTTTCTTTACTTCATCAGGAACTTCAGCAGAGTCAGATTTCAACTTCTCTTCGGCCTCACGTACCATTTCCTCATCAATATTTGGAATTCCAACGCCCGAGTCATTCACCACGTACTCAGGAGTCGGTACGCTGGTTCCATCTTCGAGATCCACTTCATTGTTCTCTGGATGCATCTCAGGAGGAACACTTTGACTTGCACTGGAAGATTCTCCAGATGCAAAGCCGTATACTTTAGCCATATCCTCTGATGTCATCTCAGGTAGAATCTCTCCTTCTTCCAGATCATATTCAGGCATGGCAGGAGGTGGGAGCAAGTTACCATCATCATCGTACGCGAAGTAACAGTTTAGAGGCTCCACGTATTCAACTTGAACTATCGCTTTCTTCTTCACTTTATCACGTAGTTCTTGAATCTTGCTCATCATAGGTGCAGGCTCCCCCTGAGCAGAAGAACCTGCTTCGGGATCATTGCCTTTGCGATCATGACCTTTCTTTGTTTGTCTTGATGCAGAACCACCCGATGATCCGCCACCGCCTGTGGCTCCAGGATCACCACCATCACCTTTACCATCACCATCATCATTGTCATCAGACTCATCATCATCCTCTTCATCATCGTCATCTTCTTCACTATCCTCATCATCATCACCAGCAGCAGTACTAGCTCCAGCTTCCGAACCACCAGTGAGTCTAGGTTGAGTTCCAGTCAACTCATTTAACCTAGTCTTTAGCCTTGAGTTTTGCTTCCTGTATTTGGTGATTCGGCGCTCATTGTTCACATTCGCGAGCTGGAGGTCACTGTACCTCTCTTCAACACCTGTAAGTCTTGCCAAGGTACTTTGGTTAGACTGAATCAGTTGCTGGTGTGATTCCATGAGCTGCCTGTTCGACTCCAAAATCTGCTGGTTAGATAAAGTGAGTGCGTCGACAGTAGCTCTCAAATCTGTGTTTGCAGTAATAGTCTCGCCAATCAATTCCAACATCGCCATTTCATTCTCTTCTATTTGGGCGTTTTTGCTTCTCAACTCAGCTATTTCACGCGCTTGTGCAGCAACTAAAGCCGTAAGTTCGCTGACATGTCACTGAAGTTGTTCGTTGGTTGCTGGAGTCGAAGAAGAGGATTGGCCTAAAGGTTTAGCAGCTGTTGATCTTGCTACTTCCTTCAACTTCTGGATGTGATCACCTACCGGATTCGAGACTAACTGTGAACTCGTCGCTTCAACGGTAACTGAGACTGGCTCAGTGAAGACTACCGAGGAAGGCATTGACATAGTCACGCCCGCAGGCATAGCTGCACGGAAAGATAGAGGAACTGAAGATGTTGTTGCTGTTGTTGTTGTTTCAGTTGCTGCTGTTGTTGCTGATACGGTAGAGGAAGCAGGAGTGCCAAAAGTATCTGGGAGATTCAAGGTCGCACGCCTTCCCCTCGATCTCTTAGGAGTATTTTCAGCCGCAGCTGCCTTTTCTGACATTCTCTTTTGTCCCCTACCAACTTTTGTTGCTTTAGTCTTCTGTCTTTTCTGAGGAGGAGGCGTGCTAAGTTCAGCATCGATATCTGCAACAAGATCACCACTACCCGGAGTGAAAGTGGGATCTCTTGCAAGATCTCTCGCCTCGGCTGCGCGAGCTCTATCCTCTTCTAGAGTGAGTACATCGGGTGAATCATCTTCTGTAGCTTTTGAGTCGTCATCATCATCATCAACGTCTTCTATGTTAACCGGGCCTTCATCCAACTTATCCTTTCCTTTGCCTGAACTGGATGGTGCATGTCACACCCTCAAATTTCCCCCTGCGGAGTTCTACCGCGAGGCGTGTGACACACCAGGATCCAAGTCAACCGTCACAATAAACAACACTATATGATAAAATACGTAAAATAAAAACACGAATTCAAACCATTTGAAATAACAGCGGAAGCATTGTTTTACAAAACTAGATCCAAAAGTTTCCAAACTTGTTTAATAACAAAACCATGAACCTAAACTAGACGCCGTGCAGACGCGTGCGCCTAAGCCCTGAGATGCGGCTACCTTAGCGACCTGAGAAATCATGCCAAAAACGGGTCAACATATAATGCTGGTGAGTTCACAGGTTTTAAGTTTACAATTAGTTTCCGTGTGTTGAGCATTGATCACAAAATACCATGTCATGAGATATGTTAAACAAATAAACAAACGAACAACAGGCGTTTCCTACTACTACCACGACTGTGATGCTGAAACCATTACTGACAGCGTTGCTTGAGTTGCTGCCCGTGTTTGAGTTGCTTGTGTTGCTAAACTAGAGACAATATGCACCCGCCCGGCTCCTAGCCGACGGGTGGGGTTTGTCAGGCCCAATAGATCTATCCACATTTCCCCGTTGTGCCCGGCACATTAATGGTTTCCCCCAGGGACTTCCTTGTTTCGTCGTGTAGTTATCAAAAGTGTTGTAAATCAAAGAGTTGTGTTTCAAAAGCGTTGCATTCAAAAGTGTTGCTTTCCAAAAGTGTTTCAAAAGCGTAGCGTGTTTACAACAAGTTACTTCCCAAAAACAGTTACGTATTCAAAATGAGTAAAGCGTTTCCAAAAAGAGTTACATGTTTATACGAAAGCATTGAGTTTGTTAAATTGCGTGGCATGTTTCTCCCCCGAAAGAAAACATATAAAAGAGGGGCCGTGAACTCACCTTAGGTTGCGTTACTTCGAAAGTGATTTAAACCAACAAGATATGCTAGCCCCGTAAAGCGACGACCTAACATATGACAGTTACAAGTACTTAGACTAATAACCCGTAGGTTAGTTAGTCCCTAGATGCCCAGAACATAACCAGGTTCGTTTGAAAATGCGTTGACTATTAAACTGACCAAATGTACAAGACTCGACATCCCATTTGTGACCCGAGACTCCACGTGTTCATCTCATACTCAAACATGCACAAATCATGTAACTTAGTGCTTAACATGCGTTAAAGTTCAATGATTCTAACACATAGATCAAATAACGTACAAACAAGTCCAAACACGTGTTACTATGTTACTAGGCATGTCACGGGGTTCCTATCATGTTCCTAGGTGTAAAATCGGGTTTCAGAATGTCAAAATACACTTATAACAGCATTACACGCGATTAGGAACTTAGCATGCAATTAGGAAAGTCAACATGTGATTAGGGATGGTCAACAGGCAATTACAAGGGCTAATCGCCCCTTATTACATGCGATTAGGGCTAATCACATGCATTTCAGGCGATTATGGTCATAAGGTATGCAATTCAGGGCTTAACTAGTGATTAGGGTCACAATTGCATGAAATGAAGGCAATTAGGATCACAATTGCATGAAATGAAGGCAATTATGCTCATAATCGCCTATATGAACACGAGTAGGCCTTCTATTCAGGCGATTAGGCCCCTAATCGCCTATAGCATATGCGATTAGGATTCCTAATCTCCTATAGCACAGCTTATATATGGTTTTTCGCGCGTTTAACCCTCCAAATCAAATCCGAAACGTGTAAAAACACCCAATAATCATCCTAACACACTAACAAACATATTTCAAGCAAAACCCCTAAGTTTTCATCGTTCTAACAGTCCCGAATCCGAGCGTTTTCCCAAAATAGCAACTTATCATGTAAACATCACATCAACATGCAAGAACTTGCCCTAAATAGCAAATATCCAGATTTAATCACATAACCACGTTGTCCGATAGCATCCTACTGTTCTAACATCATCCTAGAACAAACCCTAACATCAAACAATCAACAACACATCTCATATCATCCCTAAATCATTCAAAATCCTTCAAACGGGTCAAAACATCAAGTATCAATAATACACAACCAAAACCATTCAAACTCCTAGGACATCATCATACTAACTTGTAACAGCCATAAACATCATAACAACACAAAAACAACCATGATTCAATCCTAAAAATCCTATCTTTAATCACATATAAGACATATAACACATGTAAAGGTGTGGGTTTGTTTAAAAACGGTTTTAAATGGATTTTCAAAGACAAAAACATTTATAAGTCAGGTCTGGACGTTTAGGGAGTAAAATATAATCATTTAAAGGTTTGGGTTTGAAGAACACACCTTGGATTTAAGAGAAATTGATGGAATAAGCTTGGAAATGGATGTTTTGATGTAAAAACGAGTTCCAGAGAGTGTTTGTGTGTTGGTAAGGGTTATGGGACGGCTAGGGTTGCATAAATGGTGTTTAGGAGGTCAAGGGTGGTATTTATAGGCGTTTCTAGTCGTCAGGCACCTTATAGGCGATTATGCAGCTTTATCAGGCGATTAGGGCTGCTAATCGCCTTCACTATAGGCGATTAGACCCCATAATCGCCTATACACAAGCCCAATCGCCTATATTCTTAGGCTAATCGCCCTCATGAAGGCGATTAGGCTTGCCTAATCGCCCTCAGGGCCCTGTGTTGTGTATTTTGCGCGTTAAACTCCGTTTTAACATATGTTACCACGTTTTCACATACCGACAAGTCACATAATGATTATAAACACATAATACATGGAAATAAACACGTTCACACTCGTTCACCAATTCCCGGGACTCGAGACTTGCGTATGTTAAAACCCCAATGGTATGCGACTCGACTCGACTGACCCTGTTATGTGTAACGTATGCGCGACTCGCTAAGGTAGACTTACTAAGTTTTCAAAAGTTAGTTACCGGAGATTGCCGGGTATCACATCATCCCCCTGTTGAAAGAATTTTCGTCCCGAAAATTTCCCGAAGTCGAAGAGAGAAAGCAAATAAGAAGAAAAATTTTCCGGGTCGTCACATCATCCCCCTGTTGAAAGAAATCTCGCCCCGAGATTCTTTCGACCCCAACAGTGATGAGTGTCGACCCCCGTGTGTGCCCAAGTAATGTTTCCCCAAAAGACGAGTGAAGGTCATGAATCAAAACACGACAATAACAACCGGGAACCCGCCTCCCCAATTGTGAATATGAGACAAAAGACTCCCCCGACCGAAGGCCTACTGGAGACTACTATGATCGGTATAACTAACCCACCGGTACCGTCCAAGTAGCATCCCCAAAGGACCCTCGTCGACCCAAAGAATGAGAAGTAAAGGCCAACCCACAAAGAAAACACCCGAAAACACGAACACACAATAATGCGGATAACAGTAGAACCAAAGCGTAACAAGAGATAAGAAGGAATACGTACGGGTAACAGTGTATGGGTTCTCCTGGTTCTCCCTAGCCCCAATAACATAAGCACGAGCAGCTACACCACCGCCCTGGTTGTTTCCTCCATTTCTTGCTGTGCCTGTCTCTCCCTGATTCAGGTTTGGGAAATTTCGCTTGAAATGCCCTATTTCACCACAATTGAAGCACCCTTGATTTCCCCGAGGAGTAGGAGTGGGGGCGACTGCTTGAACTTGTCCTGCCTGAGTGCTGACCCTACAATCCTTGGCCAGATGGCCATAGCGAAGACAACGGTTGCAACGAAACGTATCACAACTCCCAACATGATGGTACCCGCACTGGTTGCACTTAGGGTTCTTTCCAGTGTATCCACCCTGATTCTGAGTCGACGGTGACCCCACCGCCCCTAGCTTCCTGGTCTGCTGCTGTGGCTGTTCTTGAGCCGAACTCTTCCCCGAGCCTTCCCACTTGCGCTTGCTGCTCTCTGTAGCCTTGACAGTCGAACCACGAGCAGGTAAAATACCTTCATTCACCTTTAGGTTAGTCATCCGATGAGCCGATCGAACCACCTCTGCATAAGTAGGAAGATTCCCTGCAGCCACCAATCCCGCTATCTCTGGTACTAGCCCCGAAACATAATGCTCGATCCTCCTATACTCTGGAGCATGCAAATCAGGACACAGCACTGCCAACTCATTACGCCTCACAGTGTACTCCTCTATCTCCGAACCAACCATCTTGAGGTTCCAAACCTCATGTTCCAACTTCTGGATCTCCTCCCTAGGACAGTACTCCCTCTTCAAGAGTTGAACGAAGTTCTCCCATGGCATGGCGTAAGCTTCCCCCAAACCCATGTTCTGAGTAGTAGAGTTCCACCAGGTCAAAGCAACATCCTGGAAGAGTGCGGCAGCATACTTGACTCGATCCTCAGGAAGACAGTTACACATCAAAAACACTGACTCCACTTTCTCCAGCCACTTGAGCATGCCCACAGCCCCCTCAGTGCCAGCGAAATCATGGGGCTTACAATCCCAAAACATCATGTACGTACACATGGCTGGGGGTGGATTAACAACACCACCTGAAACGAAACACGTAAGAAAACCACAAAAGAAGGATACCATGCTCACAACGAGGCAAAACTGATAGGATCAACTCACCGCCATGAGCATTGTGTCCTGCCTGAAAGGCAGCCTGCAGCAAGTTGTTCAGATCCTCCTGAGTTAGGTTCACCCCTCCACGACCACCGCCACCATTGCGTCCACCAGTACGACCACTGCCTCTACGTCCACCGCGAATTCCAGACATCTTCTGAGAAAGGCAAGAAACAAACACTCAGACCCATCACCAACGCTAAACCAAGAGAATACGAAAAGTCCAAGATTGGGTCCAGTGTGACCATTAATCCCAACCCGAGATCCACCAAGTCTTCCATGCATTTCAACTTATCATCTTGTGTGCACCCGAAATGATAAATTGCTCTACATGGTCCTCAAGGCGTGCCCCGAGCTCGAACCTCAAGTCACCCGACACCCCCATCTTAGGAAGATATAACCAACTCAAAAGATCAACAAACAAGTTCCCACGACTGTAAACCCGAAGGAGGAGATAAAGTGAAGCTAGGAATAACCAAGAATGAGATAAGCAATGTGACACCGTGTGGTAAGGATACCAACACCCCGACAAGGTTAGTATGTTTCCCAAAAGACACGACTCAAATGTATGTGACCGTCTAGTGTGTGAGACTCGGCTATAGTCTAGACTCTACATGCAGTCCTAGTTCACTATAACCATTGGCTCTGATACCAATCTGTCACACCCTCAAATTTCCCCCTTCGGAGTACTACCGCGAGGCGTGTGACACACCAGGATCCAAGTCAACGGTCACAATAAACAACACTATATGATAAAATACGTAAAATAAAAACACGAACTCAAACCATTTGAAATAACAGCGGAAGCATTGTTTTACAAAACTAAATCCAAAAGTTTCCAAACTTGTTTAATAACAAAACCATGAACCTAAACTAGACGCCGTGCAGACGCGTGCGCCTAAGCCCTGAGATGCTGCTACCTTAGCGACCTGAGAAATCATGCCAAAAACGGGTCAACATATAATGCTGGTGAGTTCACAGTTTTTAAGTTTACAATTAGTTTCTGTGTGTTGAGCATTGATCACAAAATACCATGTCATGAGATACGTTAAACAAATAAACAAACGAACAACAAGCGTTTCCTACTACTACCACGACTGTGATGCTGAAACCATTACTGACAGCGTTGCTTGAGTTGCTGCCCGTGTTTGAGTTGCTTCTGTTGCTAAACTAGAGACAATATGCACCCGCCCGGCTCCTAGCCGACGGGTGGGGTTTGTCAGGCCCAATAGATCTATCCACATTTCCCCGTTGTGCCCGGCACATTCATGGTTTCCCCCAGGGACTTCCTTATTTCGTCGTGTAGTTATCAAAAGTGTTGTAAATCAAAGAGTTGTGTTTCAAAAGCGTTGCATTCAAAAGTGTTGCTTTCCAAAAGTGTTTCAAAAGCGTAGCGTGTTTACAACAAGTTACTTCCCAAAAACAGTTACGTATTCAAAATGAGTAAAGCGTTTCCAAAAAGAGTTACATGTTTATACGAAAGCATTGAGTTTGTTAAATTGCGTGGCATGTTTCTCCCCCGAAAGAAAACATATAAAAGAGGGGCCGTGAACTCACCTTAGGTTGCGTTACTTCGAAAGTGATTTAAACCAACAAGCTATGCTAGCCCCGTAAAGCGACGACCTAACATATGACAGTTACAAGTACTTAGACTAATAACCCGTAGGTTAGTTAGTCCCTAGATGCCCAGACCATAACCAGGTTCGTTTGAAAATGCGTTAACTGTTAAACTGACCAAATGTACAAGACTCGACATCCCATTGGTGACCCGAGACTCCACGTGTTCATCTCATACTCAAACATGCACAAATCATGTAACTTAGTGCTTAACATGCGTTAAAGTTCAATGATTCTAACACATAGATCAAATAACGTACAAACAAGTCCAAACACGTGTTACTATGTTACTAGGCATGTCACGGGGTTCCTATCATGTTCCTAGGTGTCAAATCAGGTTTCGGAATGTCAAAATACACTTATAACAGCATTACACGCGATTAGGAACTTAGCATGCAATTAGGAAAGTCAACATGTGATTAGGGATGGTCAACAGGCAATTACAAGGGCTAATCGCCCCTTATTACATGCGATTAGGGCTAATCACATGCATTTCAGGCGATTATGGTCATAAGTATGCAATTCAGGGCTTAACTAGTGATTAGGGTCACAATTGCATGAAATGAAGGCAATTAGGATCACAATTGCATGAAATGAAGGTAATTATGCTCATAATCGCCTATATGAACACGAGTAGGCCTTCTATTAAGGCGATTAGGCCCCTAATCGCCTATGGCATAGGCGATTAGGATTCCTAATCGCCTATAGCACAGCTGATATGGTTTTTCGCGCGTTTAACCCTCCAAATCAGATCCGAAACGTGTAAAAACACCCAATAATCATCCTAACACACTAACAAACATATTTCAAGCAAAACCCCTAAGTTTTCATCGTTCTAACAGTCCCGAATGCGAGCGTTTTCCCAAAATAGCAACTTATCATGTAAACATCACATCAACATGCAAGAACTTGCCCTAAATAGCAAATATCCAGATTTAATCACATAACCACATTGTCCGATAGCATCCTACTGTTCTAACATCATCCTAGAACAAACCCTAACATCAAACAATCAACAACACATCTCATGTCATCCCTAAATCATTCAAAATCGTTCAAACGGGTCAAAACATCAAGTATCAATAATACACAACCAAAACCATTCAAACTCCTAGGACATCATCATACTAACTTGTAACAGCCATAAACATCATAACAACACAAAAACAACCATGATTCAATCCTAAAAATCCTATCTTTAATCACATATAACACATGTAAAGGTGTGGGTTTATTTAAAAACGGTTTTAAATGGATTTTCAAAGACAAAAACATTTATAAGTCAGGTCTGGACGTTTAGGGAGTAAAATATAATCATTTAAAGGTTTGGGTTTGAAGAACACACCTTGGATTTAAGAGAAATTGATGGAATAAGCTTGGAAATGGATGTTTTGATGTAAAAACGAGTTCCAGAGAGTGTTTGTGTGTTGGTAAGGGTTATGGGACGGCTAGGGTTGCATAAATGGTGTTTAGGAGGTCAAGGGTGGTATTTATAGGCGTTTCTAGTCGTCAGGCACCTTATGGGCGATTATGCAGCTTTATCAGGCGATTAGGGCTGCTAATCGCCTTCACTATAGGCGGTTAGACCCCATAATCGCCTATACACTTGTTGTCTCTTGAACTGAAGGAGCTCTTCTTGCATAGCTTCTACCCAACTGTTGTCTTTCAGTGCCTCTTGGTACTTGACAGGTTGTGTGAGAGATAGGAAACCATCAAAAAGACAAATGTTTGAGGATTGACTTCTTGTGAGCACCCCTTCACTGATGTTGCCAATAATTTGATATGGTGGATGAGCTCTTAGGAAGATTAGATCTCCCCCGTATGGAACTATGGCATTTTGAGGTGAAGGACAGAGGTTTGAGGTATCAACTGTTGAAACATCTGTTTGCACTTCTGTAGTGCCAACAGAGGTTTGGAATGGAAGTGGGGGAATAGGCCTAAGTGGTGTAGAGGTGGATGGACTTTTGTCAACTGAGAGTGGACTTTTGTCAGGAAATAATGGATCAGTGGTTGAACTTGATGAGGCAATGGTTTGAGGGTAAGACTGGTCAACAGTGGTTGACTCAGCTATGACAGAGTTTTGAACATCTGCTTGCCCTGAATCAGGATAGATTTTGCAGAAAGACTATGGCATCACAATGTCATATCTGTAATCCTGTTGTGGAGACTGTAGTGAACCTGCATTGTCAGTTTTCACAGTGATATCTTCAAATTTGAATTTATCTAAGTCAAACAGTTCAACAAGATTTGCTGGGATTTTCAAAGATGAAAGTTCATTGAACTTCACATTCAGAGTTTCCTCTATTATCCTAGTCCTTGTGTTAAACACTTTATAGGCCTTGGCAGTAGAAGAATATCCCAAAAAATAACTACAATCTACTTTGGCTGCAAATTTTGAAATGGAGTCTTTTAGATTTCAAATGAAACATGGGCAGCCAAAGATTTTGAAAAATGATATTAATGGTTTGATTTTGAACAGAACTTCATAAGCAGTCTTTTGATGTCTAGGGTTGATTAAAACTCTGTTTTGAACATAGCAAGCAGTGTTTACAGCTTCTGCCCAAAAGGACAGAGGTAAACCAGAATCTGCCAGCATTGTTCTTGCACTCTAAGAGCTTTTATGTTTTTTGCCTTTTAAACAGGAAACACAATGCTCATCACATTTAAATTCTTTTGGAGGTAAACCTCTTACAACGTTTTGTTTGGAGAGTGAATTGATAGTTTGAAGGTTGGTATGACCCAATCTCCTATGCCACAATTCTGTCTCTTTGGTTGAGGCAGCCGAGAACAGTCAGACATTTGCCATAGGATTATCCTTCAATATATCAACTACATACACATTGCCACTCTTGTGAGTAACAAGTTGTGCTTTGCTCTCAGCAATGATGATGTTAATCTTTTCAACAACTTCCGGTCCAACAATCTTACATGTTTTCTTAGTGAAGAATGACCCCTAACCTTTGTCACTCATTTGTGAAACACTAAGAAGATTAAATTTAAGATTATCTATCAGATTAACATTTTAAAACTTGAGTCTCCCAGCCTGAATAGTCCCTGAACCCAACACTTTACCTTTTTAATCATTACCAAAGGATATATCACCCCCTCCATGAGCTTGAAAATCCAGAAGAAGGGCTCTACATCCAGTCATGCGCCTGGAGCCTCCACTATCTACATACCATAAACTATCTAAGCAAGCAGAAGCTCCCTGCACATCAGTAAAGAATTAGTTTTGGTGAGTGTCCAAAGCCAAATTGGCTTTGGATGGATTCTCAGACTTTTCAGCCTCAAGCTTAGGAGAATGATCAGTGGTTTGAACTAGTTTTTGGACTAAGTTCAACAGCTGTTGTTTACCATTTGCCAGTGCTTGTGTGTCAACACTTGGTGCAACAGATGTTTGACCATTTCTTGTCAGATGTTGGTAACCATGAGGATGTCTGTTCACTTTTGGTTTTGAAGGCCTTTTAGGCTCTTCATAAACATGTGGCAGACGATGACAAGGTGGTTGTCCATGTCCTCTTGGAAACTTGTTAGAGGGTGGAGCATCTGTTACCTAAACATCTCTGGGAGGGGAGTTTTCATTCAGATTCTTGGTAACAGATGTTTGGACTGGTGCAAAAGTCTGTTTGGGTTTTCCTTTTGAAGTACTAACCATTTGACTCACTTGAGTTTTAGCCTTGTACTCTTGTATTTTGACATCAAAATTTTTGAGATACAGACACTCTTTGGTTTTATGATTCTTTTTACCACATATTGAACACATTGATTTAGAATCACTCACACTTGTTCCTTTGTTGATGTCATATGCTTTTAGAAGAAAACAGTTTTTAGTAAGATGGTTCTTCTTTTCACAAAAATCACAAAGCAAGTTATCTTTGGATTACCCTTTTTCTTTATTCTTTTCAACAGATGTTTGGACATCTGTTGGAAGATCTTTCAAGGGAATGATTTTGGCCTGTGATGTCTTTTTACCATCAGAGGTTTTGAAGGTCATTGGTTGGAAATTTTCAAGGACATCACACTCATCTGACCATGTTGGTTTGAATTGATATTTTTCAATCTCATCAAATGAGGGTGAACCTTCAAGTTTTTCAAGAATGATTTTCTTACCATTAGGTTCAGTGACCTTGATTTCCTGACCTTTTGAATTGGTTGGGATGATTTCAACTAACTGTGGTTCCTTTTTGTCAGTGGTTTGTGAAACTTGTGCAGTGGTTTCATCAAAACCAAAACCAAATTTCATATGACTTTTAGACTGTTGGTTAACAATCATCTCAAAACCTTTTGATGATTCCACCCATTTTTGACATTCAACTTGGGTGGACTCAAGCTCCTGTTTATAACTTTAATTTTGGTTATCATAGTTTGGAGCTGGTTTTTGGTTATACTTGCTTCATGTTTCAAACTGCTGATTTCAGATTCCTTTTTAGTTAGTTTTGATTTTATCACTTTAGTGAGTTTTTCAAACTGAATTTCATCTTCCAAAATTTTCTTTCTAAAGTTTTCATTTACCTCATTTATCTTAGAAAATGCTATGATACACTTTTCTGAACATAAATCATTTAAGATTTGAGGTGATACCTTAGCAGCAGCCATAAAGGCACAGTTACACTTGCGCTCACAGTCATCAGTACCCCATGGGTCTGAGAGATTCACAACCTCAACTTCAGATTCTTCAGCTGAAACAACTTCATCAACAACATCATTAGTCACATTTTAGACTTAAACACCACTTTCTCAGATTCAATCTCCTCAACAATTCTTTCTAGTGCCATGAAACAGAAATTTCCTGGTTCATTTTCAGATTTGGCAACTAAAGCAATGTTTTCATCTGTAAGCTCATCTAGTAAGCTGCTCCAATCAACAAAACCTTGTGTGAAAAAGCTCTATTGGCTTTGTTGACTGGTCTCTGCAGGAGCAGAGGATGAAGTAGCAGCTATTGGCATTTGTGCCTGAGCAACAGGGGTTTGGACATAATGAATCTGGGGAACAGTGGTTTGGACATAGTGCATAGGAACAGTGGATGAGGACTGTGCGAAGTGAGCAGTGTTTTGCACATTTTGTCCAGGGGTATTTTAGGAAAAGTGACAAGTGTTGGTCTAAGGGCTCTGGTTTGGATAGGTAATCATAGGTGTACCATTTTGACTCCTACATTCCCTATCAAAGTGACCCATTCTGTGACATTTATAACATTTAATCTTTGATTTATCCAACCCCACTTTTGACCCACCATGTAAACCTGGATACCTTCTGTCAGTTTTCTTATAGAAGTTATTAGTTCTAATACAGAGCAAGGCCAATCGATGCAAAATGTCCATTTCCTCTAAGTTCACAGGGTCAATGATTTGAAGGTCATTATACACAAAGGATGTGTTGTCAGATGCCTGGATATCACCACTAGCTGCAAAAGCATAGTTGGGTGATGAGTAAGAATCAGTGTTAAAACCAGTGGTTATATCAATGTAATGATCATACCCTGATCCTTACTACTACCAGGCACCTCATCTTGACCCAAAAGTGTTGTATTACCAAACACATAATCATCAGACACTTTTCCAGAATCCTGAATCTTCTTTTTCTGGTTAAGCTCTCTCTCATAGGTCAAGAGCTTACCATGAAGTTGGGTCAGAGTTAAGTCCTTAAAACCAATTGAGTTTCTCATAACAATTGCAATAGTGTCCCATTTATCATGTAGTGATCTAAGAAACCTATGATTTAGATTTGAATTTGGGTAAGTTAGACCCACCCGTTTTAGTTCACTTATTAAACAATTGAACCTCTCAAATTGTTGTGTTAATGACTCTCCCTTCACATGACTGAATGTTTCATATTGTTGATTTAGAATTTCTCGGTTGTTTTCAATAACATCCTCAGTTCCACCAAATTGCCCACAACTCCTTTGCACTGTTACAGTGTAACAACCCAGCATAGATATCATTTGGTAGTGCCATGGCTACAATACTGAAAGCCTTAGCATCTAACTCATTTTTTTAAAATCCTGCTTGGAGTAGTTTTTGACACTTTTAGGTACTTGGACCTTGGGATCTTCGGTACTCGGCACCATCGGAACATGTGGTCCGAAGACAACCGATTTCCAACACCCAGTGTTCTGTTGAGCTAGAACATGGCTCATTCGACGTTGCCAGATATTGTATTCAGATCTGACAAGCATCGGTGGCTTGTTGCTCGTGCCAGTGTTATGTGGATCTTGATTCATAGAAGCCGTTCTCTGATTGTTTCTAAAACAAAGTGTGTTTAAAAACTTTGAACGTAAATTAAAATTTTACTCTGTTTTCAATCAACAAACAAAGTGATATCAATAATATGGATCTGATCTATTTATATTAGATTGATTGATTAGATCGAATTTAATTGACCAAGCTCTGGTACCAATTGTTAGGATCTGAGAGTTTGATTTGTTAAGATTGTTTAAGTATGAAATAGATGATTGAATACTAAAGATGGAAAGTGCAGCGGAAATGTAAACTATGTAAACTTAACAAATGGAACAATTGCTTTTAAACAAGTACTTTTCATTCGTCATCACAGATTGTGAAATACTAGTATAAGTTATTACAATTCTCCCCCTCAGCCTGATCACTTAATACTTTGTCTGTGTAGAGAATGTGTGAAGTGATTAATAGAACAGTACAGGCACTGTTCTATTTATAGACAGACCAAAACACTGATGACCTAAGACTGACGTCACCTAGACAGTGACATCTAACTACCTTAACAACATTAAACATCTGCTAGGCTAAACTACTGTTACATTGAATAAACCACTGATAACTAAACAACTGATAGGTAAACTCTGATAGTCTTCAACATCTGTTGGAGCCTAAGTGCTATTGGCTCCAACAGACCTTTGGTCTTTGTCAGCACTTTGTCTTGTTCCTTATCAGCACTTTGTTCATCAGTTGTTTTCTTCAATCAGTAGCACTTTGGTTCAGCAGCACTTTAGTTGTCAGCAGTTAGTGTCATTAGTCGTTTGGGAGGATCCTTGTATAAGGCACTGTTTTATTGATGATCAGCAGTTAGAATATTTTGGCTTTCAATCATCTGTGCTTTTCCAGGTCCGCAGACCCAACAGATTGTCACCGTGATAAATGCAATGGCCTGAAGTAGTCTTATGTGTGTCAGGGCATCCGGCCCAGTTAGCGTCAGTGTACGCCATGAGAGAGGATGACGAAGATGGGCCTAGAGTAAGCCCAAAAGCAGTTGTACCTTTATGATAATGAATAATGCGTTTCAAAGCATGTCAATGGGTAGTCAGAGGGGCATGCATATGCATAGAAATCTGTTGAACTGCATAGTTGATTTCGAGATGAGTGAAGGTGATGTATTGAAGGGCACGTGCTAGACTGCGGTATAACAAAGGATCCTCAAAAGGAGTGCCTGAATTAGAGGTGAGCTTGGCTGTGTATCAACTGGAGTGTCAACTGGTTTGCAGGACTGCATGCCAGCCCGTTTGATGATGTCATGAGCATATGTCTATTAGGAGAGGAACATGATGTTGTTCTTTCTGGTGACAAAGATGCCCAAGAAGTAGCTGAGATGGCCAACATCTTTCATAGCAAACTCGCTAGCAAGATTTGTCATAAGCTGATGACGTAAGGAGGCATAAGATGTGATGAGAAGAATATCGTACACATAGAGTAGTAAGTAGGTGGTCTGAGTGCACTGTTGAAAACCCAACTGAAGAACATAATCATTAAATCGTTGATACCAAGTCTGGGAGCTTGTTTAAGCCCATAAAGAGATTTCTTCGGTTTACACACATGGTTTGGAAAGTCCCGATGATGAAAACCCATAGCTTGATACATGTAGACCGTTTCATTAAGCTTTCCATGAAGAAAAGCATTAGTGACATCAAGTTGATGAATCTGCCAACACTTAGTGAGTGCAAGAGTGAGCACAGTACGAATAGTAGCCAGTTTTACTACCGGACTGAATGTTTCCCATAGTCAATGCCAACTTGCTGTAACCGCCATCACAAACGAAACGAGCCTTATACCATTCCAAAGAGCCCTTCGCATTAAATTTATGTTTTGAGGGTGTCTAGGAACCAACTCCTAAGTCTCATTTTTAATAAGGGCATTAAACTCGTTAGTCATGGCTTTGTGCCACTAAGGTGAGGACAAGGCATGGGTGGGGCTTTTCAATATTAGGATGATGGGTGTGGTGCGGAGGTTGAAGAATTATTTAGGTTAGATGCTATCCATCACACGTGTACGCATTGTACGGGTCGTGTGGGTGGCAGGAGGTGGCGGGATGGCGGTGGTGTGTGTAGGTGGTATGGGCTGTGGATGGTGGATTGGTGTTAGGGGTGTGGGCCGGTTCTCGGTTTATGGGCTAAGAAGGGGACAGTTTGGTTATGGGGGATTGAGGAGAGGGTGGCAAAGTGTTATATGGCGTCGGGTGGTTTGTTGGGCTAAAGGAGAGCCTGGATGGGCTGAAGGGGGGTGATTGGGGTTGGTTAGGGACAGTAGGTGAATGGAGCTGAGTCCATAGTTGTGGGTGAAGTGGGGGCATCTAGAAAAGAATAAGAGGTGATTGGTGATGAGATATGTTTGAAGGGGAAACTTGTTTCATCAAATTGGATGATGCGGGATATAGTGATTTGGTTAGTGTCGAGTGTTAGGATCTGAGTTTGGATTTGTTATGAAGCTTAATGAATGGAACAATAATGAATGATATAATAATTATTGAAAGTGAATCAAAAAGTAAACTTTAAAACACAACAAAACAGAAGAATTGTTTTCAACAAGTACTTTATAAATCATCACAGATTCGTACAAAGTATTACAATTCTCCCTCTCAGCCTGATCGTTCACAATTTTCTCGTACAGAGAATGTTTGTGATAAGATATGAATAGAATAGTACATGCACTGTTCTATTTATAAACAAAGCAAAACTCTAGTGACCTAAGCTGACCTCACCTAAGACAGTGACAGCTAACAGACTAATAATAATATAAACATATGCCCTATTACAAGTATTGTTACATTAATAAAACTTTGTTGAATTATCATCTGTTGCAGAACCTATGTTGCTTCAATCATAAGTTGAAAACTAAGTGCTATTGGCTTCAAGAGTTATTTTCATCAGACCTTTAGCTCAACAGTTCTTTGTTGCTAAACCAGGCAACCAGCAGACGTTTCTCCATCAGACATTGTGTATCAGTTGTTTCCTAAGCAGTTCTTTAATCCTCAGAAGTTGTTAGAGTCAGCAGTCTTTTGGGAGGATATTTGGATTCTAAGTACTATTTTACTGTGATAAGATGTTTAGGAGTTTTGGCTTTTCAATCAACTGTTCTTCTTTGGTTCAGCAGAACCAACAATCTCCCCCTAGAACAGATAATGCCAAAACTCTGTCTTTATTTTTTATCTTTATTTCTCATCAGACTCTCCCTTATTTGTCCTTTGAATTAAAGTTCAAAGTCTAGAGAGAACATGTCTTCAGCATCCTTTCTAGCTCTAAGTTCAGCAGCACTTGGAGATCATCTACTTTCATACCATAAGCATCTTCCATGCTTAACTTTTGAGTCTCTCCATCAAATCTGATATTATCAAAGTCAATTCGAGGGTGTCTTTGTTGGACTTCCAAGTTAGAATTTTTGAATCTGAGGAGTTTCTAGGCTGCAGAGTTATTCTTGATGAGTTTGGTGATGAGACCTGCCAATGATTCTTCTAAGTTCATCACTTACAAGATCAGTGAAGAACTGCACTTGATTCATAATCCTAACCTTTATTAAGGCTTCTTCACACACCCTTTCATCTTTCTAAGAGATATGCTTCTGCCTTTTGAGATCTCTCATGGCAACAATGGTGAAATCAGATGTTGATGGCAGATTATCAAGGGTGAGGGTCTGTCTGAGATGTCTAATCTTTTTTGCATTAGGGTATGTTGGTTTTCTTGGAAGTGAAGGATTTGTCTTTCTCCTATGTTCAAGTTCCTTGTATGTTTCTACCAATCTGAGCTCTAACTATCCGACAACTTATTTCATTTCACTATAATCAACTGCTACCAACACTTCTCTCATTCTTTTGAACTTTTGAGCTTGAATGGAATTTTACCCTTTTTGAAGTTAAGAGGAGTGACCTTTAACTTGTTTTTGCTCATTTCTTCAATCATGTGGATTTCTTCTTTTAGGGCATGAGTTATCCAGTCGGCAAATTGTTTTCTGTTGGCCTTGTATGGTTTATAAGCCATTATATGATCAAGACAAGCTTCCCTGATCTCCCTTTCCAATTCACCACTGATGGGTCTGTTTGACATGGACTTGCTCAGGTCCTTAGCATAATCCATAATCCTTCTAAGTTTGCTAAGCGCTGCTGATAAGATGCCCTGAGCTATCCTTTCATCCTTCCTTTTGGATTTCTCCCTGGCAATTTCTTCAGCTTGCTTTGCCTTCAATCTCAAATACTCTTCAACATTGGAAGGTTTGGGAATGTTTGGAACAGATTGGAAAGATAGTTGTGAAGGGTCCTTAGTATTATAAAAGGATTGTATTTCCCCTTGAATTATATCACGTTTAAGAGGATACTGAGCACCCAATTATGTAAAATTTGCATGATTGGTGGTGGTTTATTGATGGTAGAGGAATAAGGTTAAAAGGTGGAAGTGTGTAGTGAAAAGGATGATAGTGGAATGGCAGGAATGGGAGCAGATGATGTAGATGGTAGTGTAGGTGTGATTTCTGTTTCATCATCCTGTACCACAAAGGTGTATTCTCTCTTCTTTCTGAATAGGAAGAGAGGAGATGATGTGGATGGCATTCTTGTGGGTGATTGTGGTGGTTGTGAAATGGTGGAAAGGTTATGATGGCTGATGTGGTAGCAACATCTGTTTGCACTTGTGAAGTACTGATAGATTCTAAGGGATTGATTAGTGATTTTGGTGGTAAAGGTGTGGAAGTTTTAGTGGTGTTGGTTCATGTGTTGGTCGGTTCAGTGGTTGTAGTTGTGGTTGCAAGTGTTGTGTGGTTAGCAGAGGTTTTAAGTACTGACGGGGGTTGCCTTACATGTCTTGCAGGCATTTTCTTCCTTTTAAAGGTTCCCACATCCTTTTTTTTCTCTCTGTTAAGCCTCGCTTTGTTTGACAAGGAGCTCTGCTTTGGTTTCCATAGAAATAATTTTGAAAGATAATTAATTTCACGCGATATTTGATATGATTATTTAAATCTTTGATTTGCACAACTGATAATTTATTATTTTGTCTGTTCGTTTTCTAAAGAATTTCTACATTTATTTTTCCCAAGTTGTTTACACTCTTCAGATACTTTAAATGTTTTTAAATTAAATAATCCTTATAACAAAACTTTTTATTTAACACGTTAACCCAAGTATAATAACTATACTACGCTATGACTTTTCAAGCTCACGCGTTTTAAATGTAGAAATTAGTAAATAAATCCCGAATTTGATAGTAAACATCTTAACATTTACATTTCAGTCTTCATCAATAGCGTAAATGGCTGCCCTAACTAAAAACCAAGAACATGAAATGAAGGAGTTTGTTGTTAATCAAATTCGAGCACAGTACTATCAAGATTTGAAGACTACAAGAGATTTGAAGATTTGTTTTGACAGTTTGCACTTGGGCACGTTTGAGCGAGATGATGTGCAACGGATTTTGAAGTCAATGCCTTCAACTGCTGTTTGTGATTTGGCGTTGTTGTACAATTCTGAGGCCGGGAGTAAGGACGTAGACTTTTTGGCAAAATTGAAAGATCTACATGCACAACTTGAAGCCTCAATGGAATTAAAGCTTAAGTTTATTAATTCCTTTAACTAGCTATGTATCTTTGATATTTAACGTCGATTGCATTTATATATGTTTTTAGTTATGTATGTCTTTCAAGATTATATATAGTTTTTTATGTTTTGTGATGCTAAATTGAATCGTATTAACTTTTGTGTTTTATTCAACAGACCTTTAATCCGTCTGTAGATTTATATGTGTTAAATCAACCGAGGTTTAATCCATCTGTAGAATTATGTTTGGGACTTTGTTATACCAGTTCCAGTTATTAAACATCTAATAAGTATTATTACTTCGTATAGTAAAAGGATCAGACCTTACGAAATACAGTTTTTCCTTTCAACAATAGATCGATGATTAATTTGGGGTTTACTAAACAGACTATAACAGTTGGTCTGGATACGTTTTTTTATATTTTTGGTGTTTATAATAATATCTGTTTATAAAGAAATAAAACGGACGGTACTAAATAGTTGTTATTCGGAGCAGACGAATGGTTCTTAATGTTGTCTTTTACTAAACACGGCTTTAAGTTTGGGACTCGGTCTCCCGTGTGTATCACACGGGATTTCACCTAGCATATATAATAAAAGAAAGTAATTTTAATGACATAGCACTCAAGGAGGCATTCTCACCCTTGAGTGTGCCATGTGTCATGCCATGTGGAAAATTTATTTAATTACAAGAGTAATAATTATTACTATTAGTATTAGTATTATTATAATTGTTATATTTTTCAACCTCGGGACGCTCCCGAAATAAAAGCTAGTATATATATAATAATAATTTTATACACACTGGCACGCATGAAAGCTGAATTGGGGCAGCATGCATGTGGATCAAAGACAACAGCTTGGGCTATTCGTGGAACCAAGTCAAGCGAAGGCCCAACTGCCTTTTTAATGGCCCATTCGCTAGAATAATAATATATCACGATTTATAATCAATTCTTAACATAATTACACAACCCAAATCGCCCCAAAACCTGCATAATTACGAAAACTTAAACCCTACCCTCTGCGATTAACATAGTCTAAAGATCTTAGGAGGTTGAGAAGGTTTATGATCACGAACATTAAAGGCTTAAGGTATACAACAACTGTTCATGTGTTTTAATCTTTTTCTTATGTTCTAATTATGATTTTAAATAACAAAACCTATTTGTCCAGATCTGATGTAAAGTTTTAAAAACATAAAACTTAGGCTTTTAGAAAGATTAACATGGTAGGTTAACATGATAATGTGATATTATGTTGTATATTGCTTGTTATTGCATGGTTATGATTATTAAACAATTAGGGTTTATACATGATCATATTTATGACGAATCTTGCATGTTTTGATTAGATTTACATGTTAAGGAGACCTGTATTATGTATATATGATGTTCTTGATCGATATTATCCATCTAGGGTTCGTAAAAGTTGAGATAATTACATGTTTAAAAACAGACACACTACTAGAAAAATACTCTTTAATGACACTCTTGTTGGTTATCAAGCTTTAACAACTCAGAAAAATAGAAACAGAGAAGTTGTTCGAGACTATATGAATAATATTGAAAGTGTATATGGAGAAGAAAGAATAGGAAAAGCTTGTTTTATTCAATAAAGTTATGGCCTATAAATAGGCTTACAAAAGCAACCTGTCAAACTACCTCCTAAAGAAATGGTACACTATTGACCAACTCTTCACACTCCTCAACGGCTACATGCCAATAATCCGGTCAAACAAATACCAAGTCTACCTATTATTTTAATAAACAAACCATAATAAAATATAAAATGCAAATGCTAATTCACTCCAAGTTTCCAGCCATGCAACTTCTTGGACTTAGCTTATTCCATGCACACTTCAAATAAAGACTTATGAATAAAACCAATTAAACCAACATTCACCTCCTTAATTGGTTTGCCCATACCACTTATAGGAGTGTCGGTTCATCGTCAATTAAATTCGCTTCTTCATCTTTCAACTTCGGACACTCGTTGTTGTAGTGACCATATTCACCACACTTATAACATTTCACGTGGCTTTTATCCCTACCATCTCGACCCTTCACGAACCCATGGCCTTTTCTCCGGCCACGTCCAAGGTCATCTCGGCTTGAGCTTCCACCACAATGTTTACACCCGGGTGATTTTTCTTGACTAGCCAATAACAACCCACCTTGAATGTCCTCCGTTTTCTCCGTTCCTTTCAAGCGCTCCTCGTACGCTTTCAACCTACCAACGGCTTCATCAAATAACATTGAGTCTAAATCAAAGCATTGCTCAATGGAAGCCACGATTTGAAGAAACGACCTAGGCATCGAATCAAGCAACCTTTTCACCAACTTGACTTCTTCAAGCTCATATCCAAGACTCCTTACCTTTGATGCTAAACCGGTTAACTTTGTCACAAAATCATCAACCGTTTCACCCTCCTTCATACGCAAACTTTCAAGCTCCCTATTCAATGTTGCAAGTCGAGCCACTCTCACCCGCTCTACTCCCAAATACCGTGTCTTTAGGCCATCCCACACTTGTTTTGGGTCGGTATAACTCGCCAGTTGCAAGACCATCTCTTCGGGGATTGCTTGAAATAAGAAGGCAAGCGCTTTTTTCGACTTATCGACATCTGGTTCAACACCTAAAGCTCTTGGTTCGACCGTCTCCCAAATCCCATGCACATCCATGATCGACTTGACCTTAACCGCCCACACCGGATAGTTCGTGGCGGTCAAAACGGGAACTTGATACGACATCGAACCACCTTCTTTGACAGGTACCAGCGCCATTTTTCTTCCTTTTGACAGCTTCAACCCTTTTTCCGATCTAACCCGTTTCAAGAGAACTATTCCCACCGAACAAGAAAACAAGCTACCGCTTCTACCGTTTTCTTTAACCCGCTAAACAAACAAAATCCAAAGCCACCTGCTTTGACGGATCTTTCACGTTTGTTTTTCACGCACCTCCGTTCGGTTAGACTCTTATAACGAAACAGGATGATCAAGAGTAGAAGCTGGTTCGTGACTCTTCAAACTACGGGCAGATTAAACACCACAGCCCCTTCAAAACAGATCTGAGCTCTGATACCAAATGTTGGTTATCAAGCTTTAACAACTCAGAAAAATAGAAACAGAGAAGTTGTTCGAGACTATATGAATAATATTGAAAGTGTATATGGAGAAGAAAGAATAGGAAAAGCTTGTTTTATTCAATAAAGTTATGGCCTATAAATAGGCTTACAAAAGCAACCTGTCAAACTACCTCCTAAAGAAATGGTACACTATTGACCAACTCTTCACACTCCTCAACGGCTACATGCCAATAATCCGGTCAAACAAATACCAAGTCTACCTATTATTTTAATAAACAAACCATAATAAAATATAAAATGCAAATGCTAATTCACTCCAAGTTTCCAGCCATGCAACTTCTTGGACTTAGCTTATTCCATGCACACTTCAAATAAAGACTTATGAATAAAACCAATTAAACCAACAACTCTAACCATGACATACACCAATTTAATGACATGCAAAAGTGTATGTCATAAAAAAATGTCATCTTTTGTAAAACCTGATAAATTCTTGATGCTTTTTTTTGCGTGTCAACAATTTTCCGTCAAAAATTAAAAAGCATGACCGTAAAAAAACCTGCGTGTCATGGTTTTGTGTCACCAAGGCCCGTTTCGGGCGGGCCGGTTCAGCGTAACCCCATGTTTTTAGACCCCAACCATCATATCGGTTCATCGGTTACGAGTTTGATGCCACATTCGGTTTAAATAACATAATCACACAACAATTCACACATAGATTCACAGAAACATGTAATTGCAAATAATATCAAACTATTAATTCACAATTATCTATTTTTTCAATTCGGCAAAGTTCAGGGTTCGATATTGGTGTACGTAGTCAAGTAATTCCCCGAATTACCTTTTATGCAGTTACTAGCCTATAACCGTGCAACGTGTGACTTACCTAACTAACCCTAGTTAAGTAACATGTTGTGAATGTAAGTAAAAATTAACTAGAGTTTAGTTAAAGTAGGAACCTGAAAATGCGGGGTGTCATATTTTCAGATTTGTAATCGTAGTAACATCTTATGCATAGCATCAATTGTTTGAACAGTTGTTTGACATCTCATGAATCCTTTTCAGTTGTTTGGTTTCATAAGTGCCATCTGTCAGATGTTTAGATCAACATATTTTTGACTTTTGATCACTTTTTCTTTTTTTTTTCAGACCTTGTTGAAAAATGTTTTGGGATTTGTAAAACAAATCTATTAAATTCTTGCCTTTGATGGTGTATTTTAAGAATTTTTTTGAGAATTTAAATCTAAAAAGAAATTTGTTCTTGGTTTAAGCTTCTTGTTCAGATTTGTGTTTGTCAATTTCAATGTATATTTTAAAATTGAAAATTTCCTATAGACATTAAACATTTTTCTTTAGAAAGAAAAATGACCTTTCATGATCATACTATCCTTTTCTGATTAAAATTTTTCTTTCCAATGTTGATCCTTTTGAATAGTCAGTGTTTGACTTTTCAAGAGTCAAAGGTTGTCTTTCAACTAGGCAGAAAATCGTTTGTTGCTTTTTTTGAGTCCAGATTGTCTCATTGTTCCCATGTTTTGACTTTAATTAGTCAGATTTATCTTAATTTGATGGGATTTTAACTTTGTTTTACATATTTTTGTGATCAGTTGTTTGTTCCCCCTCAAAATTAGCTTTACTAATTTCAGGTATATTTTCTTTTCTTTTCTCTCTCATCCCCTATTTTTTTGTTCAAAATTTTTTAAAACAAAACATATATATATATATATATATATATATATATATTGTAGATGCACGTATTGTGACTAGTGATTGGATCTACAAGTTAACGTATGTTAAGAGATGCTGATGGGTTGAAGGTGAAACATTCTGGGCGAATGTAAGCATAAATGGGCGAAGGAAGAAAGCTTTTGGGCGAATGAAGATTGGGACCTGATCAAGTTACAAGTTCGTACCCTAAACTGGGCGAATGTGGAAGAATTCCACATTCGACCATTCTAAAGGGGCGAACGTGCAGTGGCTATATATAGATTTTGTGTATTTGTGATGTAGAGAGAGTTTTCAGTTGTGTGTGTGTTCAGGTTAGGTTCCAGGAGTTTTTGAGAAAGTGTGTAACTGTTCTAGATTAACCAAAGTATCATTGTAATCAAGTATTTGAACAAGTTAATCTATGAAAAAGCATTGAAAATGATATTGATTGTGTTTTGATTAGAGTTTTATCTGTTTGTTCAAAGCTAGGGTTTCCGCACCTGGTTTTGTGACTTGTATGATCAATTAATCCTGTTTCAGTCAAAATCTTTCGCTTACAAAGTGGTATCAGAGCCATACGGATCATACAACAACAAATTTGATAAACTCAGAGCTGATTTGGACCTAATTTTGATCAAAGTACATCTGTTTTTTAATGAAATTGGTTTTTGAGTATTTTTGACTGATTTGAAGTTGATTTTGTGGATAAAATCTAAAATTCCAAGAATTAAAGTTGTTCCAAATCAATTCCGAATCAAAACCTGATTAAGATCATTCAAATCCACAAACTTTTGAAAATCAGAGATCAAAATAACCGTTTTTCAAAGTGTAACCGTTTTTCAAACCTGAAATGGGCGAACCTGGAACTTAGTGGGCGAACCTGAACATTTTTGGGCGAACCTGAGTCGTTTTTGGTCGAACCTGAGTGATTTCTGGGCGAACCTGGAAGTTCTTGGTTGAATTTTTCACTTTCGGGTACAAATTTCCACTTTCGATTGATCGGGCGGGCGAACGTGGAAACTTACTGGTCGAACCTAGATCATACTGGGCGAAAGTGGAAGTGTGTTAGTGTGTTTTACATTATGTTGAAGATTTACATTCGGCTTGTTACTATTTGGGCGAATCTGAACCAGAAAGGGACGAAAGTAAGGAAAAACTGGCGAACCTAGAAACTGATTTTGGAAAATTTTCTAAGTGTTGAATTTTTCGAAGTTCGTGATCATGTGGAATTTTCCGACTACACCGAGACCAGCAACGACACAAACACAACAGCAAGTGATGGACCCATGGACGGTGGCAGCACAAAAGACGAGCACACAGTCTTCGCAACCGATTAACTACATGGCGATGACTAGCTCGATGCCTCAAAGTGTAGCACCTCCAGCACCACAACCTGACTACTGGGGAGTAGCAGCAGCGGTGGTAAACACTCAAACCACAAATGCTATTTCCACACTGATTAATGACTTATCTTCAGGTAGCGGGAATCGGCCACCGAAGCTTATGGAGATACAAGAATATAATCAGTGGCAGAACAAGTTCAAGATTCACTTGGAAGGCATGGGAGTGGAGGGAGCAGAGGCATGGAGTATGATTGCTAGAGGTTACACAGCACCAGTTTTGGAGAATACAGGTGAACCAGTTCCATTGGAGAGTATGTCTGAAGAGGAGAAAAAGAAGTTTGCTGTGGAGAAGAAAGCCTTTTCCCAATTGACTCAGGCAATCACAAATGATCTTTTGCATCAATTTTGGACTTGCACCACGTCTAAGCAATTGTGGGATGTGCTTAAAAGGAGGCATGATAGGAATGAGAAGACTAGAAGCTTAAGAATGGATGAATTAAGAAAGGAGTTTGAAAATTTTTCTTATATTGGCAATGAAACTTTAAAAGAATTAACTCCTAGATATAGTCATTTGCTAACTGAATTGTCAAGTTATGGTATACAGATTCCTATGAAAGCTTTGGTGGATAAGTTTGCAGATGCTCTACCACCTTACTGGGATCAGCATGTGGAAGTTCTCAGGGAGAAGGATGCATACCAATACTGGACTATTCAAGAGTTTATTCAGAAGCTGGAAAACAAAGAAATGGAAGAGAAGAGGAAAGCTAGAAGATCACAGATTCCTCAGAATCCTAGCTTATACTTTGGAGGCACTTCAGTTCCTGTTAGTAATTCAAGTTCAGGGGTAGTGGCACCACATGTTGCTTGCATTTCCAATGTTATGGAATCACCAAAACCTACCATCAACTACATGGCACAAACCTCATCCTACTCACAACCATCATACCCACAACCACCACCACAACAACCTTACAACAATTCATACATTTCACCATTCTCCCCAATGCAACAAGCAGCTTTCTATACTGCTAGCCAATCTCAACAACCGATGAACCAAGTTACTCAACCTAATCAACAACCGGTGGTTTTGGAGACTTCTAACTTGGGAAATGTGACGGTTGAAGTTGCTCAGTAACACATTGCACTAGTCTCTGCAATGGTTTCATCTTACAACGGGTTGGTTGCTAGTCAAAATGGAAACAACAACTTAACCAATGAAGACTATGCACAGATTGACAAGGAAGAGATGGAATTGATTGATATCCAGTGGGCTTTTGCAAGCATTATGAGAAGAGCAACGGAGTTTATTGAGAAGACGGGTAGAACAGATTTGGGAACTTCTCCTAACACAACCTACGGATTCAACAAGGAGAAAGTTACTTGTTTTAACTGTGGAGGGAAAGGTCACTTTAAAAGAGAATGCAACCAGCCACCAAAACAAGGTAATAGGAACCCATTCAATGCAAGCTACCAGAACCGTCAACAACAAAACCAAAACCAAGTTTCTTACCAAAATAACAACAACTACCAAAACCGTCAAAACAACTCTAACAACAACCAAAACAGACAACAAAACACTTCAAACCAGACTCAAAACCAATCTCCTAACAACACTAACCGAACAGTCATACCGATCACTACACCGAATGAAACACAACAGAACACCAATCAGAATCAAGCATTGGTGACTCAACAAGATGAAAGGTTTGATTGGTCGGGATTGCAGATAGGTGTTGAGGAGATTACTACTGGTGGCAATGTGGCTTGTGTTGCTTGTCAGGTTGATATTGAAGAGTCGGTGACAGTTGATGAGAAGAAAGAAACTGAGATTGAAAGTGATGTGTCTGAGGCTGAAATGGATTTGGAGACTGAACCTGTTGAGGTTAAAGCTGAGGAAGCTAACTCTGGAGTGGTGATTGACACTGTTTCTGATGTTCCTGAGGAGTGTGAATCGGTTTACTCAGATTCAGACAGTGAATCGGATACAGAAGCAAGTGTTACCTCTCTAGATGAAGACATTGATCAGTTGCTAGCAGAAGCTGATTTTCTGATGACGAGGAAGTCGTGCATTGCTGATGATGCTTTCACCAAGATTGACTATTCTAAGTTTTTCGCTGGAAAGGAAGCTCATTTCGCTTTGATGGCCATGACTGATCCGCCAAAACCTGTAAGTTCTGAGTGTAGCACTGATATTAAAAGTGATAAATATTGTGGTACATGTGATAGATTGACTGAGGAGAACAAACAACTCCGTGTTCAACGTGATAGTGCTATCATGAACAGTCAATCTACTCGCAAAGAGTTGAATGCTTTCAACAAAGTATTAGATGGCTATAAAAAGGACATTTCCGACTTGAAAAACACTTTATCATTAAAACAATTGGCAATTAATAACTACATAAATGAAATTGAAAATACCAAGTTGGAAATGGCCGCCATCAAATGCTTTGCTGAGAAAGTAAACAAAAAGTTGGAAAGTTATAAGCACATTGCTTATGTGGTAGACCACATCATTGATGATCAAACCACTAACTACAAGTCTGTGCCATCTCCGGTGCTTTTTGAAAACCATAATTGTCATCAAGTGACACCGGAGAGCTCGGTAAAATCAGACTCATCATCGGAAAATGAATCTAACACTTCAAGTATTGGTGATCCACATTCCGATGTGAGACCGATTTTAGGTTTGAATGATGAGGGTGTTACTGCTGAGAGTGTGGATTCAGACTCAGAGAGTGATGATACTGGTAATGTTCAAACTGTTAATGCATGTAAAATTCCAAAAGAAAATCACATCATTACTACTGAACCAGTTTCATCATCTCAACATGTGCATCCGATGGCAAATGCTCATCGTGAGAAAAAGTCTGAAAAGAATGTTGTTAAGAAAGATCTTGAGAAGAATGATAAAAATGAACCGTGTGACAAACCTGTCAAGGTGTTTTATCGGATGGAAGGATCCGATAAGATCATCTCTGACGAGGAATTTCCAATAAAAAATGCTAACTATGCTAAAATTGATAAAATCTGGCAAGAAAGCACTATTTGGTTCCCAAAACATGAGAGAACAAATGAAATCCCACCTGCCATTTTAAAGAAATTGTATTTGGATGTTCCTCAAGAACCAAAGGTCCATGTCACAGAGTTCATTAGACCCAAAAACAGAGCTAATGGTTTTCATGAGCCTGCTTACTCAAAAGGGCCACTCCCTGAGAGTTTGAGGAATCAACAGTATAATGATCAATATCCTGTTAGATCATTTGCTCAACCAAATGCTCCAAATGTTTTTGAAGAGTACCGTGCGTGCTTTAAATGCGGGGAACGAGGGCATTTACTTGCTCAGTGCCCGTATGTAAGGCATAAAAGACACGAAGTGGAAGTGAGGAATTCCATGAGGAAACCGATTGATCATTATGTTCCACCACACAGACGAGTTGTTCCTCAACAACAACCGTTTTACAATCAAAACAATTTTTATCAAAAGAGGAACAATCGTCCAATCCAATATGATCGAAGAAATCGGATTGCTATAGAACAATCACGGAGGAAGCCAGTGGTGAACACAACAAATGATAGACAAAAGGTTCCACTAAAACCGATTGTCAAATCAAATGTTGGACCTAAGTCTGTTAAATCAGATAAGGTAACCAAGAAAGTTTCTTTCGCAAACAATGTTCAGAAACCGACTGAGAACCCAAAGTCTCAGATTCGTATTTTGAAAAGGTCTGAACAATCTTGGACACCCAATGGTTCTCCAGGAGCCTCTACTTCAAAGGTTAATGAGAAAAAGGAAAATGTTTTGAACAATCAGAAAAAGATTGATCCAAAACAAAAAGTTGTTGAAAATGTTAATGAGAATGTTTCTGTGAAAAATGATATTCCAAGACCCAAGACTCAGGCTTGGGTCCCCCGAAAGAACTAACTGTTTTACATGATGTGTGCAGGGAGCTTCAGCTGGCCCTATTAGCAGTCTTTGGATTGTTGATAGTGGAGCTTCAGGCCACATGACAGGGGATCTTGCGTTGTTGTTCGACGTGAAGAACATCAATGGAGGGTATGTCGCATTCGCTGGAAATAAAGGTGGATATATTACGATGGAGGGAAGCGTGAGTAATGGGATAGTGAGCTTCGAGAGAATATCTTATGTGAAACAGATCGATTATAATCTGTTGAGCGTCAGTCAAATTTGTGATAAACAATTCACTGTGCATTTTGATGACAAATCCTGCTATATTCTCAAACCGGGCTACAAAATTCCAAAAGAGTGGATAATGTTGAAGGCACCTCGCGTCAACAATCTCTATATTCTTGATATGTCCAAGGCGATGACATCACAGGGGCAAATAACATGTTTTCTATCCAAGGCGACCGAGAAAGAATCGATAATGTGGCACAAAAGAATGGGGCACATTCATCTGAGAAAAATGAATCAACTTGTGAAAAATGGGCTTGTCGATGGAGTAAACGTGAAACATTTCCATCTGAATGACAAGTGTGTGAGTTGTAAGAAGGGGAAGCAACACAAACAGTCCCACAAAGTGAAGAAAGTTAACTCTGTAGAGATGCCACTTGAGCGATTGCACATGGATCTATTCGGACCAGTCAAGCGCAAAAGTCATCTTGGGGAGCTTTATTGTTTAGTCGTCACTGATGACTACTTAAGATTTTCATGGGTGATGTGTTTGCAGAATAAAAGTGACACCTTTGACAACCTGAAAGTTCTGTTCACTCGATTGGAGAATCTCTACAATGTGAAGATAAAGAGAATTCGGAGTGATAATGGGACGGAGTTCAAAAATGCCAAGATGGATGAACTTTGTGAAAGCAAAGGGATACATCATGAATATTCGGCTCCGTACACCCCACAACAGAACGGTGTTGCTGAACGAAAGAATAGGACTCTAATTGAAGCGGCTAGAACAATGCTCGCTGATTCAAATCTTCCAGTAATGTTCTGGAATGAGGCGATTTATGCAGCAAATTATACGCTAAATCGGGTCCTAACAGTGAAGAAGTTTGGTAAAATATCTTATGAACTGTTACACCGACGAAAGCCGAACTTAGAGTATCTAGAACCTTTTGGGGCACCATGCACGATGTTGAATCCAAGCGAGAAGTTTAGTCCTAAAGCTGAGGAGGGATACTTTGTTGGATATGCAACCCCGCTCAAACGGGTATACAACAAACGAACTCGTCGGGTGGAGGATTGGGCTAACGTGGAAGTTCAACGATATACTCCAAATTTGCAAGGCACGGGTTGTAAGTCCAAGATCTTCTCTACCGGGTATCACACAAACAATCGAGTGCGGAAAACAAGATTGAATGTATTAAGAACAGCAAAAGAACATCAAACTGAATGATTCTATTGATACGTGCACACGGTTTCAAGGAACCGTCTGGTACACAAGCAGCTTACACCCTTAAAAGAAAACAAAACAACTAGCAACCCCAAAATGATCATGCAAACCCCTATTTATAGTTTCATAGGGCGGTTTGTCATACAAAAGGCCTTTATCAGGCCGAACCCATTACTAATACATGTAAGCCCAAACCAAACGCAAACCTTTAATTATATGGCCCAACAATATCCCCCTAGGTTTGTGTTTGGTACACCTAGCAGTTACTGCGATCTTTTCCTGCGTTTCTTCAAACTCTTCTTAGTGTTCTTCAGAATCCGCTTCCACTCTTCAGGTGACTTTCCAACATGCTGACCAAACAAAGCAGTCTCAACTCTTCCTCTCTTGTCAGACGCCAGCCCAAAGTTGTTAATTTGAGCAACTGCACTAGTGAAAGATTTTGCACATACTTCATATTTAGGATCACATTGAATTTGATGTCTTGCCAATACCTCAATATCATCAGAATGCAGCGACATCAAATCCTTGGCATCATAAATTCTAAACTCGTCAGAATCACACACTATGACTGCTGAAGCCGAAGTTGGATCGTATACCCAGAAGTTCATATCTTTCAGACACCCTTTATCCATAGGTCTGCTCAATGGGATAGTCTTCAACTTATCCGTAGGTGGCCATTGAACCGTCTTGAATGGTTTACCCTCAGCATCCAACAAACCTTTGTACTTAACCAACATCGAGCTAGCGGTTTTCATATCCTTGAAATTCACCTTAGCTTGCTCCTGAATCCTTTTGTGGAACGTAACCCCAATCTTGTTTCTTGGATTTCTAGTCTGATTAATAAACGGAGCTCTTGCAAGTTCTGTTAAGTCAATCTTGGTCCAAGAGTTGAAAGCAGATGTAGAAGCGTAATACTCAACTGCTCCATTCTTCCTATGCACCACAAACACACCTTTATCATCATTGTATCGCCAGCACTCTATCCCAGTTCGATTGCCATAAGTATCATATCGATCACTAGTGATGGTGACATATCGCTCAGGGTGTTCCTCCATAGGATCTATAGACGGTTCAGCAACGTTCTTGAGCACATAAGAACTTCCAGGACGACGGTCTCGAACACGAGGGATCTGATCATTGTAGTACTTCGTCATCTGCTCATTATGTTCCTTCAAAGCTTGCTCTCGCTCTTCCGGTGTCATAACCTTTTCTACAAACGAAGTTGTCTCTGAAAACTCCTTCCCAAACTTATTTTCCAGTTTCTGAGTTAAATTCATCAACCTGGCAGAGACATCACCCAAACTTGACTCCAGTTCACTAATTTTCTGATTCTTCTCAGTAACTGTATCCATCAGACTTTCAACTTGAGCAGTAAGCCAAATGTTATCAGTTTCAAGCTTCAGAATTCTTGTCTGCAATCCATGAACGTCCACCTCAGCAAACAAATCCTCATCACTGTTGATTCCACCCGAATCAGCATCTCTTTCTTCAGTCGTTTGAAATTCAACATCAACACTTTTTCCTTTAGCTTTAGCTGCCAGATAAGCATCCTGAGCCCTTTTAAAGGCTTCTTCATCAAACAAAATTTTTTCAGTATCAGATTCCCTAGACGATCCAACATCTTCAGCTATCCTCTCTGTCACGGGTGCTTGACTTACATATTGAGAGAACGCCTCAGTAGCTGGAACAGGTGCAACAAGGGGAGTGTCTGACGTAGAGGAGGGATTAGCAGTTTCATCACCAGGTATGTTTTCAACATTCATGATTAATCTGGGATCCCGTTTGCTCCTTTTTCGAAGTGGCAGATCAGCACTTGGATCTTCAGTTTCTTCAGTCGCTCCAGACACAAACACAGGATTACTTTGATCAGTATCACGAACAGCTTTGAGTATTTCAGCAAGCTGTTCTACAGAATGAATTCCAACTTCTGGCTGTACCGTGACATCGGCTGCATCAGCACTCTTTTCCACTACATCGTCTTCATCAAACAAATCATCAAACTCCATTTCCACACCTGGTTCCACATCCTCTTCCTCTTCAGTCTCAACATTTTCATCAACCACGTTCTCTTCCTCGCTCTCAATATCTGATAAATCTATGTTCTCAGGTATAGTTTGGTTCTCAGCAGGAGCAGGTTCAATGATCTGAACATCATGGTCTTCGGCAATTATCGCTGATGGAGGAGCTGGAACTTCCTCAACTATCTCACTGAATTTTCCAAACTTCACCAGTGGATACTTTCCCTCAAATATTTGCCTTGAATCTTTTCGAACTTGCCTGATCAGACCAAAAATTTGAGGAGCCATACACTTCTTATCATAAGTTGAAACAGTTCTTTCAAGCTTTGGGTATTTAGACTCTAGAATCATCTGAACAAATCTAGGAAATTTGTAGAAATAATTCTTATTCAACGCCTTCACGTTCACTATCATATCCTGAAAAACACACTTGGAGTAATTAAAATCCCAATCCTCGATCAAAGCAACCATTCCAGAAGCATACTTCAACCCCATCTGATCCATTCCACCCTTCATTCCTCCCAAGCTGGCCAGATACATGTGAACCAGAAGCCTCCAGTAACTGGGAAACAATTTCTTTGAATAGGGAGGAATTAGCAATTCACCTTCATATCCCATCCTCTTCAATACTGGACTCAACTTCTCTTTTGAAAAAGCAACAGGATCACTTGGAGAGTCACCAAACAATAACACATCCCTTATGTCCTTCTCCGAAATAGATACTTCTGTTCCTCTGACTTTAGATCGAATTAAGCTGTCGTTCTTCTTTGCATCAGCGTTATCCCAAAAATCCTTAATCCAGTCAGAGCAGATCACTGGATTTTCTCGCATAGCATGAGCAGTTCTACACGTGTTCAGTCCAACAATCAGTGACTTGAATTCCTCCTTGTATTCATCAGGGGGATCACCAAGATAACACACTACATTGTGACTGTTTTCAAAAGTTGGCACGTGAGAGGCTGCCTTTCCTGAAAACAAATAAAATGTGTAAGATAAGAATTCAAGAAAACTTTAACATGAACTCAAATGGGCTTCAGATCACACAAATGGCCCAAAAATGGTGAGTTCGAACTCCACTAGAGAGTTCGAGGGCATTTAGATAAATAAACGAGTTGAATTTAATAAATAAAATTGAGTTCGAGGGCATTTTGGTCATATCCCATCTGAGTTCAAGTAGCCCTTCTGAGTTCGAGGGCATTCTTGTCAATTTTCCCATGAGTTCGAGTTGAAGGTCTGAGTTCGAGGGCAAAATTGTCAAATGTGCATGAGTTCGAGTAGCAGATCTGAGTTCGAGGGCAATATGGTCTTTTTTCCCATGAGTTCGAGGGCAAAATGGTCAAAAGTGCCTGAGTTCGAGCAGCTTCAGGGAGTTCGAGGGCAGTTTTGTAATTAGCCATCTGAGTTCGATGGCACTTTTGTAAATTTCAACAGAGAATCTTCGAGTTCGAGGGCAAGAGTGTCTTTTGCCAAGGGAGTTCGAGGACTCTTTGGTAATTCTCTCTTGCCCACCGGCGCGTAATAGAAACGCGCCGTCACTAACTCAAATTTAGACGCGCGTGAAACTCACGCGCCGTCGTCTGTGCCATCAAAAGCTCCCCAAGCCACGTAGAACTCCTCCGTTTGTCGTCTCAGACCCACCACCATGACCTAAACAACAGGAATAAACAAAAAGCAAACAAATAACACGAAACATTACCTGATTTCTTTACAGATTTGGAAGAGGATGCCATGGTTTTGGGAGAGAGAATGATTGTGTGTGTGTGTGTGTTCAGACGATAATGAAAAGAAGAAGAAAAAAGAAAGCTTTAATTTCCACCTTTTATACTCCGCCCCCATTTCACTCTAACCAAGATTTGTGTGGCCCACCAAACGTGTGGTGGGCCCCACTTGCACAAAACTTTTATTTTGGTGAAATAGCAAAAAAATATCTTTTGTAATCGGGTCCAAGTCTCGTCTTGAACTGGTCTAATTAAAACTTAGTTAACAAAAATTATCTATTTAAAAAATAAATAGAGATAGAGACACAAGTGAAACGAAAAACAGCAAAATTAATAGTCAAGACAGATTAATTTCTTTTGACACGAGATCAAATCACTAAGTTTCAGGCTGAGTTACACTTATCAACTCAGATCTACTAAAGTTAGTCTGAGCAATTGCCAGTATATTTGTCCCCTTAAACTTGTTTCCTTAGGCCTTCTTGTGTAACAATCTGTGATATTATTTATCATGTTTTAGTATATTAATTACGAGCACTCAGGCAAGTCACAGTCAGATCCTAGAAAGGTAAGTGATACTCCCTATCATGCAAGTAGTTTCCCTACCACATATTTTTCACAGTATCTGTTCTAGAATTCTGAAACCTCGACTGGGACTGGATTAAGAAGAGAAAAGAATAGATCAATGAGAGAGGTAAAATAATATACAGGTCAAATGATTTCTCAAATGACAAGGGGGTAGGGTTTTGGACTCTAGAGGGTCTCTTTTGTGACATCCTGGTTGTGTCCAGGTCAGCATATATCTGGATGCAGCAGAGGAGCAACCAGGACATCTTTGGACACTGAGGTCTCTTTTGGGTGAAAGATGATCTATAGCACGACAACGAACAACTAGGTCAGCATATATCTGGATGCAGCAAAAGTTTTCGTTGCCTAGCATCTCCAGGTCTTTGCTTACACAAAACAGAGGAGATACAGGAGTTTTTTTCAGTAAAGGTTTCAGACCTAGACCACAGTGTTATGCTTCGGGACATCACACAAGCATTCAAATAGAGATTGTACCTGATTCTAAGTGATGTTCCCTGCTGAGGTCATGTCTTTATCTTTAAGTGCTTCACAAGAGCATTAACATTCCAACCATCAGAACCAAGTCTACCGACATATCACACTAGAGCCAACTTTTTCGAAATGAATTTTACGTGCATCAGCCTTAATCCAGCTTGTGAAAATTTATTTCATCTCTCATGTCTTTTCTTAGATCACATCCCCCTAAATTTGTGCTTTAAAGAGCAGTTTTAAAGAACAAATTTACTCATAAGGGTGGATAAGAAAAGATATTTTTTTTTTTTTTTTTTTTTTTTTTTTTTTTTTTTTTTTTTTTTTTTTATATAGACCAGTTCAGTCCTCGAAATGGACCATTTTCAGCAATTCAGAAAGAGCTTCAAATCGAGCTCGATTAACAGGTTTTGTAAACAGATCTGCGACATTGTCGTCAGTGTGAATGTGCGTGGGCACGATTAAACCTTGATTAAAAGAGTCGCGGATGAAATGTTCTTTTATGGCAATATGTTTAACTTTTGAAAATTGAACTGGATTTTTCACAATTTGGATAGCAGCGTCATTATCACAATAAATGGGAGTAAGAGAGAAATCCAAACCGTAATCCACCAATTGGTGTTGTATCCAGATGACCTGAGAGCAGCATGCGGAGGCAGCTACATATTCAGCTTCTGCTGTAGAGACAGAAACCGTCTGCTGTTTCTTACATTGCCATGCAATAAGCCGTTCGCCTAGGAATTGACATCCCGCAGATGTGGATTTTCTGTCAATATCACATCCTCCAAAATCACTGTCAGAAAAAGCATGTAATTCAAAAGAAGAATCTTTAGGATACCAAAGGCCAAATCTAGGTTTTCCTTTAAGATATCTAAAGATTCTTTTGACAGCATGTAAATGAGAGATTTTAGGATTAGCCTGATAACGGGCACACTGACACACAGCAAACATGATGTCTGGTCTGCTGGCAGTCAGGTACATTAGAGAACCGATCATAGATCGATAAAGAGTTTCGTCGACGGCCTCTCCATCCAGATCTTGAGAGAGACCTGGTCTCTCAGACATAGGGGTGTCGGCTGGCTTGACATCACTGAAGCTGAACTTTGTAAGAATGTCATCAACATATTTGCCCTGATGAAGTAAAATACCTGTAGAGTCTTGACGAACCTGCAAGCCTAAGAAAAATGTCATTTCCCCAAGGGCGCTCATTTCGAACTGCTTCTTCATCACCTCTTCGAATTCCTTGCACAGAGCATCATTAGTGGAGCCAAAGATAATGTCATCCACATAAATTTGTACAAGAATTCGATCATCATTCACCATTTTGACAAACAGAGTCTGATCAATAACACCACGAGTGTACCCATTTGCAAGCAAGTGTTCAGTCAGAGTGGCATACCAAGCACGAGGTGCTTGATGTAGACCATACAGGGCTTTGTCCAACTTATACACGTGCTCAGGGTACTGTGGGTTTGTGAAGCCTGGTGGTTGACCAACATAGATTTCTTCCTTGACAGTGCCATACAGAAAAGCAGTTTTAACGTCCATCTGATATACTGTAAACCCTTTAAATGAGGCATAAGCAAGAAATATTCTGATTGCTTCCAATCTAGCAACCGGGGCATACACTTCATCATAGTCCAGACCTTCAATTTGTCTGAATCCTTGAACAACCAGTCTAGCCTTATTTCTTACAATTACCCCACTGTCATCCCGTTTGTTTCGATAGACCCATCTGGTGCCAAGAGGCCTTTTTCCCATAGGTAGCTTTACTAACCTCCAGACCTTGAGTTTTTCAAACTGATTCAGTTCATCCTGCATTGCATCAACCCAGCTTGGATCCTGCATGGCTACGACAGTAGACTTCGGCTCCATCTGAGAAATAAAACATGAGTACAAGCATCTGTTGATATCACCGGTTTGGCTTCTGGTTAAGACACCTGCATCAACTGGGCCAATGATGTTCTCCAGTGGATGGTTTCGTTGAATACTAGTGGGAATGCTACTGTTGGGGACGGACAGATCTGTAGACACGGGTGTGATGTTATCAGCTGCACTTTCATCTATGGTACCTGCATCAACTCCGTCGTCATCATGGGGTTCTGCTGTGCATTCTGCAGGTATTGGGTCATAGAAGGCAGGTGACAAGGTATCTGAAGATAGATCTTCTTCTTCGTCCAGGGGCTCAGAGTCCACAATGGGAGCATTCGATTCAACTGTCACCGAGTGTTGTTGTGATGATGATGATACAGTCACATCATCCCCCTCAAATGATACATCGGGATTGGCAGAAGATGAAGTCAAGGGAATGAAAGAGGAGCCACCTGCAGTATCTGTACACACATTTCTAAACATAGCATCAAAAGGGTGAAAAGATTGAAAAAGAGTTTCATAATCAAATAACCAATCTGGACCCACTCTAGCGTCCGTTTCATTCTCCTCAAGCCAGCGCACGTCAAACGACTCTACAATTTGCTTTGTTTGTTTGTTGTAAACCCTATATGCAGTTTTGCCAGCATAGCCAACAAAATAGCATTCGTCAGCTTTCGCATCAAACTTCGGAATAGCGTCCAGATGCAACAAGGTACACGGACAACCGAAAGCACGAAAATGCTTGACTGAGGGTTTATGTCCAAACAGCACTTCGTAGGGTGTTTTCATTCGAGCTTTGTTGAGAAGGACTCGATTTTGCACATAGCATGCTGTGTTGACGGCCTCTGCCCAAAAGAACGTAGGGAGCTGTGAGTCACACAACATTGTGCGAGCAGCTTCAATCAGAGTGCGATTTCTTCGTTCAGCAACTCCATTCTGCTGTGGCGTCCTCGCAGAGCTAAATTGACGAGCTATCCCTTTCTGAGCGCAAAAGTAGTTTAACTCTGCATTTTTGAACTCAGTGCCATTGTCACAACGAATACTCTTTACCTTTAATTTGGTCTGATTCTCCATTAGGACCACAAATTGTTTTATTATTTCTGCGGTCTCACTCTTGTTAGCCAAGAAGAAAACCCAAGTGAAACGAGAGAAATCATCAGTAATCACTAAACAGTAAGCTTTACGAGAGATGCTAAGCACATTAACTGGACCGAAAAGATCCATATGAATCAGTTGAAGCAGAGAGTCAATAGTGTTTACCAACTTAGGATGATGAGGTTTGCGATGATGCTTTCCTTTTGCACATGCAACACATTTCTCGATTGTAATAAAATCACGAATTGGTAGGTCCCTTACCAACCCAAGTTTAGCAACCCTGTTTAGATTTTTAACATTTGCATGTCCAAGACGACGATGCCATAGAATGGCATTGTTTTGAGAAACTTTTGAGAACAAACAAGTAACATTCTCAGACGGGGGTTTGTTCATATTGATAACATAAGCATTTCCCCGACGTTCAGATTTTAACAGAACCCATTCTTCTGGAATCACAACTCCAGGTTTTAAGATAAAACAACTTTTGTCGGTGAAATGAGTTGAGTACCCATTATCGCAGATCTGAGAGACACTTAGTAAGCTATGCTTTAACTCAGGAACATAGTTAACATTGTTAAATTGAAGAGCACCATTTCTTACCGTTCCCCTTTGAGTTATCTGACCTTTTTCACCACCCGCAAATGAGACAAATCCACCATCAAAGAATTCCACATTAGTTAGTTGAGACAAGTCTCCTGTCATGTGCCTTGAACAGCCACTATCAATGTACCAGAGACGTATGATAGCCCGCCATAGCTGTTCCTGCACATGACACATGATTAATTATTAGTGGGTACCCAGGCCATAGTGGTTTTGATTACACCCTTGCTATCAATGTACTGGACTTTCATCCAATGCATGTTAGCAGTTGAGATGGAAGCATTTAGGTTTGACAGGTTATTTATTGAACAGGAAGATCCTACTGACGGGGAGGAACTTGGAATAGAGCATTTTGGTTTCCAGTGCAAGTTCTTTTGTGAAACTGATTTGTTTCTGATAACTGATAATCTTTTGAAAACTTTCTGTTGTGGCTTAGACATGTTAAGTGACCGTTTGTTTTGCTTATGTCTATTCCAATCACCATCAGAAGGCTTCACCTTGGATGCATCAACTCTCACTGCCTTAGGTTTCTCAACCTTCATTGGCTGCAAATGATGGTGAGTCCCGTTTGGAGCCTTCTGATGTTTACAGCTTGCAAGATTCAATTTACAATTTCTAGCAATGTGTCCTGGGATACCACATGTGTAGCAAGTCTGACGCTTCACATATGGATCCCCCTGAGATCTTGCAGATATTTCAGATTCAAGGTGTTTGTTTACATTGCTATACCTGTGTGATTCTAATTTTGAATGTTTGGTTCTTTGATTCAAACCATCTTGTTTTTTATATTTTTGCAAAACATGTTTTGGAGGCACATATTTCCCAACTTTATTCAAACTTGATTGTTTAACCAAAAGATTTTTTGATTTGTCACACGAATTAGATATAATAACAGAATCTGAATGATCAACCAAAGAGTCAGACGACAAATCACAAGGTTTAATGCTCAAAACAAACGAGCCCACACAAATGTTTTTGTTCTCAAAAGAAATTGATAAATTGTTTCTCTGATTTGTATTATTTAATGCAAGTGAATCAGAGTCATCAACTTCATCCCCATCATCTACCCAATCCTCAATAATTACACTCTCTGCACAAGAATCAACTGAGTTAGTAACGTCTACAACATTAGAAACATCATAGCAAGTTTTGTCATTAACTTCTTCAACTACAGGAGTGTCTGATGTTTTTACACTCTCTTCATCTGAATCAAATGTACTTTGATCAGATGCAGAAACAAACTCTTCTGAAACGGATATGTCCTCAGATGACTCAACTTTGTCACATGGCTGGCAACCAGAAACATCTGTGTCAGCTGAAATTACACTAGAGTCAGGTTCTGGTTCAGACAAAGTTGGCTCATCTGAAGACGACGACAGATTGGTCAAATTGTCGGTGCTGACTTCCCTCTGCTTTAGACAAAGTTCACGAATTTGTTTCATAAAATCAAACTCATGAGTTACTTCTGAATTTGTCTGAGAGGTTTGAACAAAAGTTGTTGTGCAATCATTTTCTTTTGAAACATTTTCTTTTGAAACATTTTCTTTTGAAACATCATTTGATTCAGTTGTATCATTTGAAGTCGGAACCTCATCCCTTTTAACATCAAAAACTTTATCAATTTTTTTATTTTTCTCAAAATTCAAGATCTCAGTCTGCTTGGAAGCTTCATGAGGTCTAACAAAGGTTTTTGATGGAGCCTCTTGACTTGAAGGCTTTGAAATTTTAATAGGGATCGATTTTGGTTTTGTAATTTCTGATTGATCCCTGGATGGTCGATATATTGGCTCTTCTATCGGAGGACTGTATCCTTTGATAGGCAAAGCCAACAACTCTTCATCCGACATAGGAATTGAGGAGTAGTTTTCATTAAAAGGTGGTGGAACTTCCACAAACCCCAATCCCTTGTTCCTCATGTCCTTCGGTTTGTACTTTAGTTGATTATTAATTATTTTCTCCACTTTCTCACTAGAACAATCAAATTTTCTAAAATGAAAGTCAGCATTTTCAAATTTTGATTTTAGATCAATCAACTCAGTGGTCAAAGTATCAGACAGTCGTCTGAAGTGAAGATATCGACACTTATGTTCACTTACCTCTTGATGCAAACGAATGATATCAAGTTTTTGCTTTTCAACCATTTCTTTGTAAGAGTTAAATTTCTTTTTAATTTCCCAAGAAGCCATTTTTTCATATTCAAGTTGTTTAAATGCAGAGAGCGTTTCCTCTCTAAACCCTTTAATTTTAAGTTTACACCTTTCAGTGCAACAAGATTCAGCAAGAATTTCAGAATGTACCTCAGCAGCTGAAGGAATGTAGTCCGCATCCATCTGAGCCATGAGTGCTTTGAACACTGTGTCCTCAGCAATCTTCAGATCTTCCATCTGTGACGTCCAATCCCATCCACCACCTGATTGAGCAACCATGGCTTTGCTTGAGTTTGAGGACTGAGAATCAGTACGATTTGCAGCTGTCTGAGTGTTGGAAGTAGATGCAGATGCTGCAGCGGCAGAAGAAGCATTTTCCATTTCTCTTTTTGGCTTGGTGCATTCACGAGCAAAGTGACCAGGTTCATCACAGTTATAACACCTCATTTTTGCTTTGTCCCATCCAAGTTTCTTAGAAGGATTTTCCCACACATTCCTTCCGGTCTTCTTCACGAATTTGTTAGCTCGATGAACTACCATTGCAATTTGCCAAGTTAGATCCATCTCTTCTATATCATCCTGATTAACATCACTCAAATCACAAGCACCAACATCTTTAGCAGTGAGCTGTCCTGTCAAAAAGGCATTATAACAGTTCATAAATCCAGCAAACAAGCTGAGATTATTTTCTAGATCTTTTGGAATGTTTACAGAAGACTGAGTTGCTGCAGATGAAACAACAGGGGTAGGTGAAGAAACATTGGTGAAAATTGACTGAGTTGAAGGTGTTGCGGACTTAGATGAATTTGATGCAAACACAGGTGGATACGATGATCCACTTGCAGGATAGGAGTAAAGTGAGGGTCGATGAGGTTCCTGCTGGGAAATAAGAGCATTGCTAGGAGTAGCAATGATTGCATTGTTATAGCTTGCAGTCTGGGTCAGATAACGTTGTTTGTCATCAAGGTCATAGGATTTGAGCAAAGAGATTGTTTCAGATAGAGTGAGTCTAGCCAGATCTTTTGTCCTCTTGATCAAAGTAACATTCGAATCCCAACTTCGTGGCAGAGTGTTAAGTAACTTCTTATTCATCACTGAGTTATCCACCACCATATCATTTGCCTTCATCTCACTCACCAGTGCCACAAAACGCTGAATCTGGCTTTCTAAAGTTTCACCAGGAACATGATTGAAGACATTAAATTTTTGACTCAACATTTCCCGTCTGCTTTCTTTCATTTCTTCATTTCCCTCATACAGATTCTCAAGAGCCTCCCAGAGCTCTTTAGCACTAGCAGTGTCACGAACCCCAATGGACACTTCAGGAGAGAGTCCTTGATGAAGATAGGCAATAGCCCTTTCATCAATGTCAGCCTTTTCATGATCTTCATTAGTGTACATGCTTTTGGGTTTAATAGCAATCTCCCCAGTAGTGTCATTAGCCACATATGTGATTACACAGGGACCATTTTGTATGGAACGTAGAGCCTTTGCATCCTTAATTTTCATCACCTGAATAAACCTGAATTTCCACTCAGAATAGGACATTCCGAGTTGAAGAACAGGTATTTTCTGATGAGTCCCAATGACAGACTCCATTGCTTTGTCTACTTGAGCTGCTATGAGTAGCTGGTCAGCAGTTAGTCCATTCAAATTAGTCTGATTTAAGTTTTGATCCATTTCTGAAAATAAGAGTTAGGTTTATTAGTCCAAGGTAAAATGATCAGATAAATTAGTCCAAAGTTTTTCCAGTCCAATAACAGTTGGTCCAGTTTAGGAACTTGGCCCAAGAAGGTTTTAATCCAGGTTTTAATCCAGGTCGAACTCAGGTCGAACTCTGGTCGAACTCCCACTAGTTTGAACTTAGGTTGAACTTAGGTCGAACTTAGGTCGAACTCAAGTCGAACTCAGGTTAAACTCAGGTTGAACTTCACCAGGTAGAACTTAGGTCGAACTCAGGTCGAATTCAGGTCGAACTCAGGTTGAACTTAAGTTGAACTTAGGTTGAACTCCCACCAGGTTGAACTTGGGTCGAACTCAAGTCGAACTTAGGTCTAACTTAGGTTGAACTTGGGTTGAACTTAGGTAGAACTCCCACTGAGCTGCAATTTGGTCGAACTTGGGTCGAACTCCTTATAGATGTACCTGCCAACAATATCAACAAATTTTTCCGAAAATTTTGGAAAACCAAATCTTTCACAATTTTAGCCGATCCAAATACCCTTGTTTTTAGCAAACGAAAATCCCCCTTTTTATGAAAGGATCAAACACACAAACTGTAAAACTGCTGACAAAGATTGATTAGTAGATTAAAGTATAAGCAAATCAAAATATGATGAACTTTAAATAATGAAATCAACCTTAAGAGAAACAGCAAGTTTCTTCCGTTGTTCTTCACGTGATACCAAACCGAGCCTTTGTAAGACTACTTAGGCTCTGATACCAATTGTAAGTCCAAGATCTTCTCTACCGGGTATCACACAAACAATCGAGTGCGGAAAACAAGATTGAATGTATTAAGAACAGCAAAAGAACATCAAACTGAATGATTCTATTGATACGTGCACACGGTTTCAAGGAACCGTCTGGTACACAAGCAGCTTACACCCTTAAAAGAAAACAAAACAACTAGCAACCCCAAAATGATCATGCAAACCCCTATTTATAGTTTCATAGGGCGGTTTGTCATACAAAAGGCCTTTATCAGGCCGAACCCATTACTAATACATGTAAGCCCAAACCAAACGCAAACCTTTAATTATATGGCCCAACACGGGTCCTGATTGGATGTTTGATTACAAAGATTTCTTTGAATCATTCAATCTAGATAGCTTGGTTGAAGAAGTTGTTATCAGATTACTTTACGAGTGTGAAAACGCGACGACTTCACCGTTGGTGCGTCCGATCACCGTGAACCCTCTACCAGCTTCTAATGATACCAATGTTCCTATACAAGAGGAAGAAGTGTTTCAAGAGGCTTCAACTTCATTAGACTCTTCAGAATCTGAAGATGAACAATTTGAAGAAGTTATTCTTGAACATGCAGAAGAACCAGAGGCACCGCCAGTGAACCCAACTCCAACTCCAGATGTTGCTTCATCATCTAACACGGGTCATGATCTGGATGCCGTAGAGAATTTGACTACTTAGACGGGAGTTACTGTACCTGAATATCCGGAATCTCGGATTCATCGTATTCACCCGCTGGAGCAAGTTATTGGTGATCCTGGTAGCAGTGTTATGACCAGAGGGCAGCTGGGAAGTGTTAACTCGCCAGAGAGTTTTGGTGCTTTAGCTTTATATGCCAAAATTCAACAATCTGGTAGTCAAAATGATTGGTCGTTTGCGTGTTATGTGTTGCAGGTAGAGCCAAGGACATACAAGGACGCTTTGAAGGAAGATGCCTGGGTTGAAGCAATGCAGGAGGAGTTATTACAATTCCAGAAATTGGGAGTTTGGACGCTCACGGATTTGCCACCTGGAAGAAAGAAGATCGGCACTAAATGGGTGTTTAAGTGCAAGAAGGATGATCGTGGGGTTATTGTTCGTAACAAAGCCAGATTGGTCGTGCAGGGTTTCCATCAAATCGAAGGGATTGATTATAACGAAATCTATGCACCGGTAGCACGAATTGAAGCTATTCGGATGTTCCTTGCGTTTGCTTCTTATAAGAAATTCAAAGTTTATCAAATGGACGTCAAGAGCGCATTTCTGTACGGGAAAGTCAAGGAAGAGGTTTATGTCGGGCAGCCACCAGGCTTTGAGGACCCAATCCACCGGGATAAGGTCTACGTACTGAACAAAGCTCTATATGGCTTGCACCAGGCTCCGAGACAGTGGTACGAGGAGCTAAGTACATACCTCATCACCAAAGGATTTAAGCGCGGACTCGTCGACTGCACCCTGTTCACGAAGAAGACAGGGGATGATTTGCTTCTGGTGCCGATTTACGTTGATGATATAATATTTGGTTCAACTAACGAGCTTTTATGCAGGGAGTTCGAAACTGTCATGCAGGAAAAGTTCGAAATGAGCGCAATGGGGGAGATGCAGTTTTTCCTAGGCTTGCAGGTGGACCAAAGACCAGACGGGATCTTCATTCACCAGACGAAATACGTATCCGATATCTTGAGCCGGTTCCAGATGGAGGATTCCAAGCCGATGGATACCCCGATTCAACCCAATCACGGGATTAGAGTGGACGCTAAGGGGGAGCTGACGTACCCATTTACATACAAAGCAATCATCGGATCTCTGATGTATTTGACGGCGTCTCGACCAGATATTATGTACGCAACGTGTCTCTGTGCCCGCTATCAATCGAAGCCGAAACAAAGTCATCTGACGGCGGTCAAGCGTATCCTTAGATATCTGAAGGGTTGTCCCTCAAAAGGACTTTGGTACCCTAATGATGATGATTTTGATTTTATTGCTTTTAGTGATGCAGATTGGGGCGGCTGTGACAAAGATAGCAAATCTACAACAGCTGGTTGCCAGTTTTTAGGGAGCATGTTAGTCACCTGGCAATGTAAGAAACAGACTTCCGTGGCGCTATCTACCTGTGAAACCGAGTACATTGCAGCCTCGAGTTGCTGTTCGCAAGTGCTCTGGATCCAACAGCAGATGGTGGATTACGGTTTGCAGTTTCTTAAAACCCCTATACACTGTGACAACGAAGCCGCAATCGCATTAACTAAAAATACTGAAAATCATTCTAAAGCGAAACATATCCGGATCAAATATCATTTTTTCCGTGATTGCTACGCTAAGGAATTGATAGATATGGTCAAAATCCATACTGACTACCAACGTGCAGATTTGTTTACAAAAGCTTTTGACAGATCCCGCTTTGAATATCTTTTAAAAGTAAACAATATAAAGGAAAAACAGGACTAATCGGCACCTCGGTTTATCGCTTTTTAGTTTTAGTTTTTAATACTTTGCTAATTGGGAATTTCTCTTTGCTAATTGGGAATTTCTCTTTATTATCGTAATCCTCAAAGAAGTTGATGCTTTCGAGGGGATTGTTTAATCCTCAAAGAAGTTGATGCTTTCGAGTGGATTGTTTCTTTCAAATTTTTGTTTTTATTGTTTTTTTCAGAAAAATTAAAAACCCAAAAATATGTTCTTTATTTTAGGGGGAGCCATTTTATCAGAAAAACCAAAAACATTGAAAAATTAAAAAGACCTAAAAATTAGAAAATCCAAAATGATTTCCTGGATAAAAAGAGGAAATGATAGTACATCAGTGGGGATCTGACACAGGCTAAAGAATTATATAGTATATGAGGCGTGTGTTGACTACGTGTGATATGCTGATAGGCTTAGTAGACTAAATATTGCGTGCCTTAGTAATACAAACATAACGAACTACGCGTTCGTGGCTGAACACCTCATGGGCATATGGTCTTAGTACCGTAATTTCGTTTGATAGGATTGCCAAAATCTGAGGTTTCGGGTCGTTATGTTATGGTTATCCGGGATATTCTGATTAAACTTTTGTCGTATTGATTTACGGACCTAGTTTCATCAGAATATTTGCTAAAAGAGCTTAATTGCCAAAACCGGAAGTTACCGAATTGAGGAACTTTATGTTTTAATTGATCAAAGATCATTATTACATCGTATTGACTTTCTGATGCAAATCAGTGGTTAATATCAGCCTCAACCTAGTGTATACGCACATGTTACTCTGCTGCATTCGTTTGCTGACCTGTACACCTCTGTGCTATATACTTTGTAACTTTTACGGATAACTCTGGCATAATCACGCGTTACGACGAAGCTTTGTGCAATTACTTGATACGGGAGTATGTCGTGTGTGTGGGCACCACAATGTGTTAGTCTAATACACTTAACTCGTATCATTTTAAAGCATTGCGTAATTGTCTGCATGTGAGCTTACGTGGACCACAATATCAGCAATTGCCGTGTCACATACTGTTTCTAATGATAATATTAAACAAATAGATCAACGCTGTGATCAGATTTCTCAGAAAACAGATATGATCCTCTTACCGGATATCACAAAATGTTTACTGCTTTCATTTACTTTGATGCATTTTACATTTATTGTCAAAAAGATACAAAATCCAAAAAGATTTTAGGTGTGTTTTGATAAAATTTCAGAAAAAACCAAAATTTTTGCATTTCTGCTTTATTTTTGATAACCGGGGATGCTTGATGGTCAATTTCTGAGATTTGGTAACACCATCTGGGCTTTGTATCATTCAAAAAGTGAAAATATGAGTTTTGGAAGTTTAACAGATTGAAAAATGTTGAACGGGATTTGAATTCGTGATTTGGCAAAATTTTCAGATTTTTCCATTTCACATTCGCCCCTTAATTGGGTCGAATGTGGAAAAATCTTCACCTTCGGGCTGTCTACAGTGGACGAATGTGGATTTTTATAACAAATTTCCACCTTCGGGTGAATTCTTCCACCTTCGGGTCATTTATTTGGACCGAATGTTGAACAACCCACTTTCGACCACAAAAACGGGCGAAGGTGGCCCTTATATATAAGTTGTTTTCCAGGTTCGAACCCCATTCATTGTTCTTCAAAATTTTCATTCGATCCAGAAACCTTGTTGCTTTCATTTTCTTTACTTGTGCATTTGATTCCTGGTTCATTACTGATCATTTTTATACAAAAATCACAGGTAATGGAGCCCTAATGAACACAGAATCGTCGTTTTTGTGACCGAACCTAGGGTTTTAGAATTTAGGGTCTTAGGGTGTTTGATTATGATTGTTTTTGATCACATTTCAATCTATATCAGTTTTAGGGGGAGAAGGAATAACAAATTAGGGTTATTACAACGTGTAATGGGTCAATCGATTGTTTGGTTGATAAAACCCTAATTTTCTTTTAAAAACTGATATAAATTGAATAATTGGGACAATTGATGATGGACGAGTCTTGTTCGGCCATGTTAGAACACATCCTAATCAAAATCATGGGTTAAAAACAAACTTAGAAAAATTTTGAATTTTGGGGTTTAGAACAGTTTCGCCTTCGGGTCTATAAACGGGCGAAGGTGGAATGTTTTGGGCGAATGTATCTTAAAACTGGGCGAATGTAATTTTCAATCTAAACTTTTTCACATTCGACCAGAAAATCTCACATTCGTACCATAAAACTCACATTCGACCTGTTCATAATGGGTGAATGTAGAAAGTGTTTAAACTTTAAAATTTTGAATTTTTGTCGATTTTGTATTTTGACGTATTTCTTTGATTTTGATGTACAGATGGCTGACCAAACTGAGAACATTGAGACTCCAGTTGAGACTATTGTTACAGATCCAGTTCCAGAAAATGTTCAGGAGGGTGAATCTTCAAGTGCAAGCAGCTGGCCGTTTGAGAAAACCCATAACTGCTGTGCTTATCTTGGTGATGTGGAAAAGAACACTGAGTTTAGTGACATCATTAAGTTCTTGAAAAGAAGCAGAGTTGTGTATGCTTTGGCTACTCCGACTATTATCTACAAGGATATAGTTGAATATTTTTACAAGAACGCGAAGTATGATTTTTGGGATAATCAGACAATCATAAAGAGCAAGATACAAGATATGGAGATGTTTATAACAGAGTCTGATATCAGAGAAGCGCTTCAGATAAAGTTTGAAGTGAGCGAAGATCCCAGAGAATTATCATGGACTGAACAGAAAGCATGTTTCTTAAGAATGAAGTATAAAGGAGCGATTACTGATGGTTCCATGCATAAGGGAAAGTTGAGCGTGCAATTCAAATATTTTGCACACGTCATAATCCATGTGTTTGGATGTGTGAGTGGAGGATATGACGTTATGAGGAGAAGTCTAAGTTCGTTGATGGTTGCGTTGACTCTCAACAAACCATTCAACGTGTCTGGGATGATACTTGATCATATGCTGGAGATGTTAAAGGGATTGAAGAAGAAGCAGTTCATGTTATACCCTAGATTCCTGATGATGATATTTGACCACAAGTATCCTAATTTGAGGAAGGATCCTACACAGGTGATAGGTCAAGATCACATGAACATTCGAACTTTGGTGAGAATGAAAGGTTATAAGGGTGTGCCAGACAATGAAAGGCCACCATACAGAAGATTATTTGGAGCTTTAGCCAAACAGGATTACACTGATCCTGGAAAGAACAAGGCTAGGCATACTGAGAGCGATTCTGATAATGACGATCCTTTAGTTTATGCAGACGCTAATACTAAGAGGAAGAGACAGGTAGTTAATCCCGAAGCCAAAGGGAAGGGTAAGGGAAAAACTGACCAAGGAAGTTCGAAGCAACAGGTGGTGAGAAAGAAAACAACTGCAAAGAAGGGAACAGGTTTGGTTGATGAAGAATCTGTTGACTCGGAGGAGACTGAGGAAGAGGAACAATGGGATTCGGATGCTGAAAATGTTAGGGCCACCAAACGTAAGGCCACTATGGTTGGTGAGTCTGAATCACTCAACAAGACGATTGAAGAAGCTGAGCAGAGTTAGAAGTCTGTTAATGTTGAAGATGAAGATTTAGGTGTTGATATGGATGAGTTGAATGCTGGAGAAACTGTTGTAGTAAACTTGCCAAAACCAAAGCACAAAACAATGGCAAAGAAGACAAGTACTAAACAGTTGAGGGAGAAGGAGATTGCCCAGCTTTTGAAAGGTAAAAGAGTACCCGATGCTGGTACATCATCGAAGCTATCTTCACCAGTGTCAAAGAAGCAGAAAAAGACAAAGGAGGCTCAGCAATTACCAGTTGATCAATTTAACATTGCACTGGATAATGTGCTAGACATGTTTAGGAAGCCTTAGAAGGAAAAGGAAACAGAAGTTGAGCCATCGAAATCCAAGAAAGTCACTGTTGCTGATGACGTGATGAAGCAGGTGAATAAGAAAATGGATGAGATGATGAAGATGATAGTTGCTCAACAAGCTGAAATAGCCAAGTTCAAGCACAATGAAGAGAAAATGCTTCAGATCGTGGTTGCTTCAAAGTCAAATCAAGATGAGATTGATGAGAAGGTTAAGAAGCTTGAAGCTAAGAACAAGAAGCTTGAGGGTAAATGTTTAAGGAACAAAAACAGGTTGAAAGCTATTAAGGAGGATAACAAAGAGCTGAAGGCTGAGAACAAACGCCTTAGTGATTTGATTGATGATTTGTATAATGTTGCACCCAAGCTAAAGGAAGGTGAAGAAGATAAGGAGAAAGAAGAAGAGCAAGTAGACTTTGAGCCTTCTGAATCAGATAAAGAAAAGGATGATGATGAGGAAGATGAAGAGTCTGAGAAAAGTGATGATGAGGATAGTAAGAAAGATGATGATGATGATGATGTAGAAGGGTCTGGGAGTCAGAAAGATGATGGTAGTAGTGATGACAGTGATAATGATGAAGGAGGAGATGATACTTCCAAGTTTACTTTTGAGAAGAGAACACCGAAGAAGAAAGATGCTGGAGAATCAAGTTCTAAGAAGAAGAAAGGAGAGAATACAGATTCAGATGAAAGTATCTTCTGGAATGAAAAGGTGAGATCTCTGAGTGACGATGCTAAGAATGTTTACAGAGATATGTTGGAAAGAAGAGAATGGACGATTGAGTTCACAGGACGTTTTGCTGAAATATTCCAGACAGATGATATGAGATATGAACTGGAATACAACGATCCTGATCTTGAAGAAGGTGATGTACCTGCTTCTGTGGCAAAGGAAATTCTTGATGGTCTTGCACAGAGAGTAGGGAAAACATTTGAGGAGTTTGTAGTGGATGAGTCGATTCCAGATATTCCTGAAAAGGATATTGGAAATCACTCAGATGATAAGAATACTCCTGAATTTGATGAAGTGGAAATTGAAGATATAACACATGAGGAATATCCACAGTACTTCAGACAGACTGATGAAGATGTGATATTTCCTGATTTTACTGAGATTCCAAATACTTCAGCAAAGAAGAAGGCAAAGAAAAGGAGTGCAGAGTTTGTTGATAAGGTGTTTGGAGCTGATAAGCAAGAATCTTCAAGTCAGACTGATGAGTTGAAGACTTACTTGAAGAAATTGAGAGAAATGGATGAAAACCGACCGAAGCCTGAAGCTCAAGGAAGTTTCTATAGATTCCACAATGCTAAGTTTAAAGGCAGAGCTCTCGGGTGGACATATTTGGGCAGATTGAAGTGTCTAGCTGCCAAATGGGAATAAGGAATTCTGTACTTCTACAGATTCATTGATTTGCTAACTTTACCGTATTGGGCGGTCAGAGATCTATGCAGATTCCCTATGTCTGGAGCTTCAGTAAACAATACTCATGTCGGTTGGTGTGCAGACAAATTGGTTTGGGAAAGTAGGACGAAGTGGAATAGATTCAAGCCTCAATATCCCAGAAGGAAAGTTCATAGGGATATTGATCCCAAAACCAAGCTGAAAAGGGTTACTTTGATTTACAAAGCACCTGAAGTGATGAGGAAAATACCTTTGATGCCCATGCCACAACATTTCAGTGGACTTTATTTTCTGGTATTATGATTGGAGGAAGGCTGAAGCGGTGATAGTGTTAAGAGACGGGAAGGACAAATACAAGCATGTTCATGTATTTGATCCGATGTGGTTGATAAACTGTACTTTTGAAGACATCATCATGCTTTTCTACAATCCGATTCATCATGAGCCGAATGACGCTGATCAAGCAAAGAAGTATACTCAGGTTGTAGGAGTTTGTTTTGCTTATGATATAAACTCTGGGAGTAACTTGGATAATAAACTTGGCAAAATGGTGAAGATGGCGAATGTGTCGAAACCGGTGAAGAGAAAGTTGGAGCCTGAAATGACCAAAGAGCAAAAGAAACAGCTCAGAATTAAATTGTTGAACAAAGCAATGGACGAAGACAGAAGACGATCCAATCAATAGTCGAGGGGGAGTTTGTAGATGCACGTATTGCGACTAGTGATTGGATCTACAAGTTAACGTATGTTAAGAGATGCTGATGGGTTGAAGGTGAAACATTCTGGGCGAATGTAAGCATAAATGGGCGAAGGAAGAAAGCTTTTGGGCGAATGAAGATTGGGACCTGATCAAGTTACAAGTTCGTACCCTAAACTGGGCGAATGTGGAAGAATTCCACATTCGACCATTGTAAAGGGGCGAACGTGCAGTGGCTATATATAGATTTTGTGTATTTGTGATGTAGAGAGAGTTTTCAGTTGTGTGTGTGTTCAGGTTAGGTTCCAGGAGTTTTTGAGAAAGTCTGTAACTGTTCTAGATTAACCAAAGTATCATTGTAATCAAGTATTTGAACAAGTTAATCTATGAAAAAGCATTGAAAATGATATTGTTTGTGTTTTGATTAGAGTTTTATCTGTTTGTTCAAAGCTAGGGTTTCCGCACCTGGTTTTGTGACTTGTATGATCAATTAATCCTGTTTCAGTCAAAATCTTTCGCTTACATATATATATATATATATATATATATATAGGGGAAGGTTCAATTGAGAACTCATAGTTATGGAGAGAACTCGAGAACTCCTACTTAAATTAAGAAAAAAAATCATAACTCAAAATTTAAGTCAAAAACCAAAAATCTGGTTCGGAGCTTCTCTTTCCCACGTCATCCCGGTTCAGAAAAAAAATAAAAATAAATAAAAAAAATAAAAAATAGGCGACTTCTAATGCACCTGTGTAGTAAATGTCCGGTTAGCTTTAGGGTTTAGTTTTTGGGTTTAGTTTAGCTTTTAGGGTTAGTTTTTTTAGTTTAGTTTGTAAGGTTTAGGTTTTTGGGGGTGGGGTGGGGGTGGGTAGGGTGGGTTTAGGTTTTTGGGTAGGGGTTAGGTTTTTGGTTGTGACGGGTGGGGCTTAGGTTTTTGGTAGGCGGTGGGTGGGGTGGGTTTAGGTTTTTGGGTGGGGGTGGATGGGTGGTTTAGGTTTTTGGGTAAGCGATTTAGGTTTTTTAGTGAGGGTGGGGGTGGGTGGGGTGGAATTAGGTTTTTGGGTGGGGGTAAGTTGGGGGTGGGTGGGGTGGAATTAGGTTTTTGGGTGGGGGTAAGTTGGGGGTAGGTGGTTTAGGCTTTTGGGTTATACTACACATGTGCAGTAGCGTTTTTTAGGTGTGTTTTTTTTTAATTTTTTTAATTTTTTTTATTTTTTTTCCGAACGGGTATGACGTGGGAAAGAGAAGCTCCGAACTAGTTTTCTATTTTTTTACTTAAATTTTGAGTTATGATTTTTTTATTATATTTTTTTGTATTTAATTAGGAGTTCTCGAGTTCTCTCAATAAAATGAGTTCTCTATTGAACCATCCCCTATATATACACTAACCAATCATACAGAACAAAATAATAAAAAAGTACAACACATTAAGACTAAGCCTGGTCATCATCCTCTTCCACAATGAGCAGGCTCAACATCAGGGTCCCAGATTGGATGTTGGCTTGGTTTACCATTTGGACTCTTGTGAAAAGTATGCCACTAAAGTGTAGTTGACTTGTAATGATCTTCATCACAAATCTAGGATACAACAGGAACTTGTTCCTATTGTGGATGTTTTCCTTCATGTCTTTCAACAAATAGTATGATTAGTTGTATGGTTCTCCCCATACTAAAGAGTGAATGACTTCCTGAAATCTTAGAGAGATCAGGTTGAAGTGAGAGGTCTTCCTGCTAAAGCAGACACCTACCTCAGTCATCAAAAACTACCAAGGCAAGTCCAAAGCAGTCTTCCCCACTTGTTGAGCTTTGCGGGCACCAGAGTATCCCATCAGCTTGAAGGTTTAGGTAACCTTTTCTTTGCTCACTTTTAATGTGGCACAGTTGTCGTTGAGGTGAAGAGCATTCCTGATGGTCTACTCATTCACTATTATCCTAACTCCCATGATAGTAGCCTCAAGTTGAGTTCTTCGATTATCATCATTGACAATCACAAATGTATTCTAGAACTGCTGGAGAATCTCCATGTACACATCAATGTGCACACTGATGGCAAAACCACTGGGGCTTTTCAATAGAAATGCCAACATGGGAGCAACCTGCTTGAACTCATTGTTCAGGCTAGTTCTCACTCTTAAGTTGTAAGTTGGAGCCATGTTGAGTGCCATTTTTAGTAAAAGGAGATTAGGGTTTGTGTAGTAGGGAGAAAGAAGAATTACAGAGAATGTGTAGTGTGATGGATCACAAGTGTGGGTATATTTATGGACAATACCATCTGTCTATTAATGGTTAGATTTGGCAAATCCATTTTTAGACACTTTACTTGAGTTGATCGATGCGCTCAAGTAGTTATGTTATGGTCTTTTTGGTATATAGAAATATTTGTGAGAGACCCTACATTAATTACTTACTGCTCCTTATTTACTTATCCCCTAGATGGCAAAGCTACTTAGCAACTAGACCTAGACTTTGGGTGCATCGTTAAAATAATAAAAAAACTGATCATTATCTCTATTAATATGATAAAACTATATTGTTTTGAGATAAACACAAAAAAAAACGTATATATATATAACAATTGTTTCCATTCCAGATTTCTAGGATTTTTCTAATAGTATCCTAGAATTGTCAATTTTTAAGATTTTAATTCCAGATTCTGGTTTGTCATTTAAGACAACTAACTCAATTTTCAGATGATCACAGGAGATTTGTTCTCCTTATATCTCCATTTGTCTGTCATCCAAAGCTGACTCATTAAGTCCAGATTATGGTATTTTCGTACCAGATTCTTGACTTGAATCCATGTTTAGCATGCCCAACTTGCATATGATATAGCTGTGATGTTTTTTATCCAAAGGTTTGGTGAAAATATCAGCAAGTTGTTCAACTGTTGGAACAAAATACATTTCCACATCACTTTTCTCAACATGATCCTTAATAAAATAATACATGACATCTATGTGCTTGGTCTTTGAGTGTTGAATTGGGTTGGATGTTATGGCTATTGCACTTTTTGAATCACACAAAATTGGTGTTTTTCCTTGTTGCTGTTGCTACATATTCTGCTTCTGTTGTGGATGTTGATACACAATTCTATTTCTTTGAAGCCCAACACACTTGACAACTTCCAGAGGTACTCTTCCTATCCATTTTACAGCCTGCATGATTTGCATCAGTGTAAAATATAAGATTTAAACTTGTACCTTTTGGATACCATAATCCAAGGTCTGGAGTTCCTTTCAAATACTTGAACACTCTTTTTACAGTTGTCAGATGAGACTCCTTTGGGTTGCACTGATATCTTGCAAGAAAGCACATTGAAAACATGATATCTGGTCTGCTTACAGTTAAATACAGAAGAGATCCAATTATCCCTGTATATCTCTGAATATCCACTGAAATTCCATCAGGATCAGATCGTAGCGTGGAACTAGTTGCCATTGGTGTTCGGGATGAGCTACTTTTCTCAAGAAGTTATTTCTTTAATAATTGTTTTTACATATTTAGATTGAAAAAGAAATATTCCATCTGGAGATTGTTTGACTTGTAAACCTAAGAAAAAGGTTAACTCACCCATCATAGACATTTCAAAATGGTTGGTCATCAGTTTTTCAAGTTTCTTGCAAATATATGGATTTGTTGATCCAAAAATAATATCATCTACAGAGATTTGTACCAAAATTACATGACCTTTGTGAGTTTTAGTGAAAAGTGTAGTATCAATTGTTGCCTTGATGAAACCTGATTCCAACAAGAATTTGGACAAAGTTTCATACCAAGCTCTAGGAGCTTGTTTTAAGCCATACAAGGCTTTGTTCAGTTTCTAGACATGTTTTGGAAAGCTTGTATCTACAAACCCTTGTGGTTGTTGAACATACACTTCTCGTTCAATCTTGCCATTCAGAGATGCTGACTTCACATCCATTTGGTAAACTTTGAAGTCTTTGTGTGCAGAATAAGCAAGAAAGATTCGTATAGCCTCTAATCTAGCCACTAGATCAAATGTTTCATCAAAATCAATTCCTTCCTTTTGACTATATCCTTTGACCACCAATCTGGCCTTGTTTCTTGTTACAACACCTTGTTCATCTGATTTGTTTTTGTAGACCCATTTGGTTCCAATGACATATTTATCACTTGGTTTTGGAACCAATGTTCATACTTTGCTCTTTTCAAACTGATCAAGCTCTTCCTACATAGCATGTATCCAGTTTGTATCCTGCAAACCTTCAGTTGTTGACTTTGGTTTTGTTAAACTTAAGAAACCTGCACATAGACATTCATTAGCACTTACAGCGCTTGTCTGCACCCCTTTTTGTGGATCACCTATTATGTTTTCAGGTAAATGATCTTTGGTCCACCTCATATTATGAAAAGGGTTGATATTATGAATATCTGTGACTTCATTCTGATGTTTCCCTTGAGATTGTGCATTATCTGGAGTTATTGATTCATGATTTGGATCAACAGATGTTTCAATATTAACAACAGATGTTTCAGCAATCTCGTTCGAACTCGGAACATTTTCCTTGTTCAAGTTTAGCTCATTTAAAGTCTTGAATTTACTTTCCCAATGACCTCCCAGAAACTCTTCACACAGTTCATTTAACATTTATTTTGTATTTTCTGGAACTTTGAAAAGTGTTCTGTTTTCATATTTTGAGATTTCTTGATTGAGTCTTAATGATGAATCATTAAAAGACACATAGATACTTTCTCTAACTGTTTTAGAGTTTAATATGTAAACTCTGTAGGCTTTAGATGCCAGAGAGTATCCCTGAAATACTCCTTTTTCAGCTTTCCTGTCAAATTTTTCTAAACTTTCAAAATCATTAAACATGTAGCATGTACAACCAAAGATATGTAAAAATTTGACACTTGGAAGTATGTTATAAAGTATATGATGAGGTGTTTTATGAAGTCTTTTATAAATTAGAGTCCTATTTTGCAGCTTCAACAAGTGTCCTGTTCCTCCTTTCCATAACTCCATTTTGTTGAGGAATTATAGGGGATGTGAAATCATTTGAAATTCCCTTTCTTATCAGAAAATATTTCAATTTGGAATTTTCGAACTCAGTACCATTATCACTTCTAATTCTTCTAACTTTTAGTTTTAAGTGATTTTGGATTTTTCTGATAAAATTGATTATTAATTCAGGAGTTTCACTTTTGTTTCTCAAAAAGTCAACCCATGTGTATCTTGAAAAATCATCAACAATGACAAGTATGTATATCTACCTGCCATGATTTCCCTGCTGATTGGTCTACACAGATCCATATGATGTAGTTCCAAAAGCTGTCACTACAACAAAAGTGGGGTTTTAGTATGCACAAAAGCGTCCTAAAATGTTATCTTATAGGACCTTTTATTTAATAGGACCAACAGTAAAAGCGTTTCATGTAAAGGGGTCGTAAAAAGTTCCAAAACTTAAAAAGCGTCCTAATATCTCAAACAAGATTATGAAACCAATTATATGGTCGCATAATATGTCTATGAACAACAAAAAAAAAACTCCTAATAAAAACATATTAGGACACTTTACAATGTTTTAACATGTGCTTGCCTAGTTTTAATCTTTTAATACACATACAAGCGTCCTTAAAATTAATTTATAGGACCCTTATGATGTAACATTATAGTTACTTTAGTACCAAGAAAAGGTTCCTAATATCTCAAATAAGATTATGAAACCATCTTTATGGTCGCATAATATGTCTATGAACAACCAATTTAGCGTCCTAAAAAAACATATTCGAACACTTTTACAATGTTCTAACAAGTCTAATAGCACAAAATTTCAAAGTCTTAACAAGTCATATGATACAACGCCTTTTAAAACCTAAACTAATGAAAGAAATAAAACTTTATTATATTTCAAATAAGCATATTCATAACAAAAACACTAAACATAAATATGTTATAACATTATCCAACATAAAGTCTTGTAACATTTAACAAAGAAGTTAAAAGCAATTAAAAAGGCAAACATAGAATCTTGAGTCATCATGTGTCCTCAATCCTCGCGGACTACCTACAAATAAACCATTCATGTGTAAGCATTAAGTTACAGATTATTAAAATTATTCGTATCACAAGTTTAACAAATACATACAGAGATGGAAGGACAAGGCCATGCAATGAATACACCAATACAATCTTCAATTGTGGAAAATAACTCATATGGTCTCACTAACTTTATCTATTTTTGTTAGTACTTGAAGGTTTACCTCACACCATTTTGGCCTAATCTATACCACCAACTAGCTCATTTGGGTCCAAGCTCTTTATCCATCCTCTTGCTACAATCTCGGTAGAGTTTAGAATGCTTTTGAGAAAAACTTCATCTCTGACCTATATTTTAGTTTTCAACAAACATTTATCAAACTCTAGTCACATTAGTGCAAGTAACATTTCACAAACAATAATAATAATAAAGCACCCACTTTTTTTGTTTTTCAATACGGGTACCGGTACGATTCAATTATTTGATGATTATTACATGCTAATATCGGTACGGTACCGGTTATTTTCGATATTGGTACCGGACCATGCTCATCCCTAGTCCACGTCATACGGTGATGACCACAACACTTAAGGGGGATGTACAAATACTTCGATCGATTTTGAGCCATAATGATAACCAAAACTAAGTTATTATTTCAGTTTTGGTTTATCGGTAGTGAACAAAACCTATGACTAAATTTATAAATAAAAATACTAATTCTTACGAGTTAATTATTCTTTTATTATATATATATATATAAAAAAATTAAGTTCATGACGCCTTGGGACATCCATGAAGCCTTCTTTCTTGGCAAAGGGCTGGAAAATGGAAATAGTTAACAAAAAGCTGCTTTCCATAAAAAAAAAAAAGTTAACAAAAACCTAAGCATCTACGGTGAGATATAAATATGATTGGGTGGACGGGAGGGGATGGGAGTCAAAGAGACTTGTTTAGATCTAATTAGACCATGGCGAACAAATTTAGATAAACGGGTAAACATGACCCGTTTAACGCATTTGACTTTTTTTAATATGTTTAATAGTCATCTGAAATGATAAATTTATAAACTTGCATCTTGTATGTTTCTCAACCATGATACATACCTTCAATCCAAAAATAACACATCAGTACCAGTTTTATTATGGAGTCCTTCCTCTATAAATATAATACACAAAAGCTTCAATCTCTATCACTTAACCTTTCCATCTTTCAGCCCCTCACCAATATTTTGCAAGAATTGAGTTATACAGCAGCACCGAGTTATCCAACCTACCAGAACCGAGTTACATAACACATTCAATTTCAAGAATCGTAAAGACCAAATGTTTACAACATAGTGAATCTGAATGCAGTGGACATAAAATAATTGATGGCCATACAATCGCCAAGAACGCAAAAACACAAGCTAGGCTGATTTTTCATCTTCTGATTTCTTTCAGTCTAAATTTACTCAAATTCTTGCTGTCTATGAGCTACGATATTGACATTAGTGTTAGACATAATTCTTATTTCCTATTATATCATATTATATCCTAAGTATATATATATATATATATTATCCTAAGTTTAGTCAAGGGTTATGTCACATAAAACCCAACCGGTATGTCGGTTATATAACAAGGGGACACACCTCTTCATATGTATAAATACCCTCACATTGTGTCATTTGAATATATAGTATTGATTTCTAAATTCCTTATTCTCTCTCAAATCCTTTCCCTCAAATACGATCCTGCGAACCTTCATTTGGCATCAGAGCAATCGGTTCATCGTTTGTTCCATTGATTACAGAAGATACAAAAGAAGAAGATCATCGAAGTCGTTCCCTGTTTTTTCCGATTAACAGAGATTGACACAGAAGTGATTAAAAATTGGAACAATCAATATTAGGCCATAACAGGATCAAGAGAAGATCAATACACAGAGTTATAACCGTTCGAAGATAAAGAAAACAGAACCGGACAATTTTCCGGCGAAACTTTGTCTTCTCCGGCGAGTCACCGGAATCAAGAAAAGAATCGTTTAATCACATCAAAACGGTTATATCTATCCCTGCCTATTAGAATTATCATAATCGAATACAAAATACTTAACCCAATCAAGAAAAATCAAATTTTTTTTCATTACTCTGTTTTTCCCGTTCGTATTTTGGTTCCCGCCAAAATTCATTTATAAACAAAACCAAGTTTCATACTCTGAAACTTATTTTCTGAACATCCCAACACAAAACAGAATCGTTTTTATAAATTTTTTTCCAGAAAAACATCAAAAGGATTTGAAGTCTCTCCCGGGTTCGAACAAGAAAGAACCGGACTTATTTTTGAAACTTTTCGTATTCGATTATTAGAACAGGTTATTAGAACTTGTTAGAAAATATCCGACATCATCAGAAATTGAATCGGATCATACAAACATATAAGAGTTGAAGTGTTTGTTATCGGGCAGTGGGTTTACGAAGAAGAAGAAAAAATATTTTGACTTTTTGAAAGTCAAACAGACAAAAGGAAAATAATATTTTATTAGAGGGATTATTATAGTAAGTTGTAATCAGTGAAAGTTCGGGTTTCTGTTCACTGATCCGTAGACAACTTTTGAAGTCAGAAAATTAGTAAAAACAAAGTGAGTTTGTTTATTTAGAAGGGTGTTTATAGATTGAGTGTTATTAGAAGAACACTAATCAAATTATTGGAGGATTATTAAGTCAAAAGGATTGACTTTAGAAATTAGTTGGAGGAACATCATTGATACACAAGAATATTATAACGAAGTTCTAGATACTTTGTTAAGGCGCCTACGAAATATCGAAGACCTTTGTTACCAAATAATATTTTAGTATATCGATTTAAGTTTGACGATTTGTTGAACAAAGTTCCTAAAGAAGAGTGGGTAGTCCATAATTAGATTTGGACAATAGGGAAGAAAAAGAATAAAAGTCCGCAGAAAACTCCCATTAAACCCAAAATGACGAAAGAAACGTCACCGAAAGAGACAGTCACGAAGGAGACTCTCACTTTCAGCCTCCAAACACCGATGTTGACATCTACAAATTACACGATTTGGGCTGTTCGTGTAAAGGCAATATTGAGTGCCAACGGCCTTTGGGAAGTAGTGGAACCCACAGAAGGCACATCGACAGTAGATGCAAAGAAGGATAGGACAGCGATTGCCTATCTCTTCCAGGCAATTCCAGAAGATATGGTGATGCAAGTGGCGTCACATAATACAGCGAAAGAAATTTGGGATGCATTAAAGACAAGATTTATTGGAATTGACCGAGTCTAGAAAGCAAGACTTCAATCATTACGCACAGAATTTGAGATGATTACGATGAGAGAGACAGAGACCATAGACCAGTTTGCTGGTAGATTAAGTGCGATTAATACAAAGTCAAAAACCCTAGGAACGAAAATTGAAGAGTCAGTCTTGGTACGAAAATTGTTGGACTCCGTACTAGAAAGGTTCCTACAGATTATTGCGTCCATAGAGCAGTACTCAGATATAGATTCCATGACGTTAGATGAAGCGCTTGGAAGACTTAAAGCTTACGAAGAACGTCTCAAGTCAAGAGATGAAAAGAAATATGGACCCGCTAGTCAAGAGAAGCTGTTATTTACAAGGCAAGATAGAAGGCCTTTCAGCAACAACAACAAGAACTACAATCAGAATCGAGGTAGACAGAACTTTAGGAAGTTCAATAAGAGTCAAAGATATGAGAAAAAGAACTTTGACAGAAATGGCCATCAAGATCACAAAGGTGATAGAAATCCCACTAAGAATCGTCATGACGACAGTAGTTACAAGCCCAGAAGAGATGGCAGCAGTATAAGATGTTATAACTGCAATGAATTAGGACATATAGCTCCCAAGTGTCCTAAACCTCGAAATAAGCAAGAAGAATCTCACCTAGTAATGGAAGAAGAGGATCCCACATTACTTATGACAGTTGGTGAAGAAAAAAGTATAGTTCTTGAAGAAAAGAAGATAATACCAGAACGCTATCAAAATGAAGAAGATGTAAACGAAGTATGGTATTTAGACAATGGTGCAAGCAATCATATGACAGGAAGACGCTCCTATTTCACAGAGTTAGACGAAAAGATAGCAGGCAGCGTAAAATTTGGAGATGGATCGTGCGTTAACATCAAAGGTAAAGGCTCAATAGTATTGGAATGCAACAACGGAGAACAAAGATTAGTCACAGAAGTATACTACATTCCAACACTCAAAAGCAACATCTTAAGCCTCGGGCAAGTCACAGAATCTGGTTGCAAAGTAATTATGGAGAATGAACACCTATGGATTTACGACGCCCACAATAACCTATTGATGAAAGTCCCAAAAGCAAAGAATAGACTCTACAAGGTAAAGCTCAGAATAACTAGTCCAATTTGCTTACAAGCTAAAATAGATACACCTGCATGGCTATGGCATGCACGTATGGGACACGTGAACTTTGATTCACTTAGACAATTAAGCACAAAAGGAATGGCACATGGATTGCCAAAGATCCAACACCCATCTCAAGTATGTGATGCATGTATTACGGGAAAGCAAAGCAGACTTCCATTTCCCTCTCAAGCAAGTTTTAGAGCTACAAGGCCTCTAGAACTCGTACATGCAGACTTATGTGGACCAATCACACCCACATCATTAGCAGGCAACAACTATTTCTTCCTGATAGTTGACGATTATTCAAGATTTATGTGGATCTACATGCTCAAGTCAAAAGATCAAGTTTATGAAAATTTCAAGAAGTTTCTAAGCGAAGCTCAGACAGAGACAAGTCACAAGCTCAAAAGACTAAGAACGGATCGTGGAGGAGAGTTCACTTCTAAAGCTCTTACCACATATTGTGAGGATAAAGGAATCCTTAGACAGCTTACAGCACCGTACACACCTCAGCAAAATGGTGTAGTAGAAAGAAAGAACCGTTCAATAATGAGTATGACCAGAAGCATGTTAAAGGCTATGAACGTACCACAGAACTTATGGGCAGAAGCAACAAGACAAGCTATTTATATCCAGAATCGGTTACCTACCAAAGCACTCAAGGGTATGACACCCTACGAAGCAGTAAAAGGCAAAGCACCCAATATCAAGCACATCAGAGTATTTGGATGCATAGCATACGCTAAGGTAACAACGCCCTACTTAAAGAAGTTAGAAGATAGAAGTAAGAAAATGGTACATCTAGGAAACGAAAATGGTTCCAAAGCCTATAGATTATATGATCCCATAGAAGAAAAGATACACATTAGCAGAGATGTCCAATTCATAGAAAACGAACCATGGGATTGGAACAACAATTATTTGAAAGAAGGAAGCAACGACGAACCATCTTGGACAAGATTCGAAGTTTATGGAGATCACGAAAGTGAAGCTGTACAAGAACAAAGTAATGAGGACAATGAAGACAGTGAAAGTGACAACGAATTCTTTAGTAGTCCTATCACAGCTACACGAACTCCAATAACAATTCAAGAAACGCCAACAAGTGATCCAATAGCTGAATCAAGCACTCAAGAGTTAGAAGACTCACCAGGCTCCCAACATAGACCAGTACGAGCCCTTAGATCACTTAACGACATCTACGCAGCCACACAGCCTCTTAGACCAGAAGAATATGAACATCTGTACTTAGCTTACGATGAAGAACCTGCAAATTATAAAGAAGCAGCAGATTACCCACAATGGATAGAAGCAATGCAAAGCGAAATAGACTCTATAGAAAAGAACAAAACTTGGACACTGACTACACTCCCCTCAAGTCAGGAACCAATAGGTCTAAAATGGGTATTTAAGGTCAAGAGAGACGCAAGTGGACAGATCACCAAACATAAGGCCAGATTAGTAGCAAAAGGATACGTACAACAAGAAGGTATAGACTATAATGAAGTATTCGCACCCGTTGCAAGAATGGAAACAATCAGGCTACTATTAGCATTGGCAGCACAGAAAGGATGGCAAGTACATCACTTAGATGTAAAATCAGCATTCTTACATGGTGAATTAAAGGAAGATGTCTACGTTTCACAACCAGATGGATTCATAAAGAAAGGAAAAGAAAATCTAGTCTATAAGCTAAAGAAAGCTCTATATGGTTTGAAGCAAGCACCAAGAGCATGGAACATAAGGCTGAACAACATCCTAAAAGAAATTGGATTTAAAAGATGTCCACAAGAGCAAGCAGTATACAAGAGAACTTCAAAGGAGTCAACGATAATTATAGGAGTTTATGTCGATGACATAATAGTGACAGGAAGTTCAATCAAGGACATATCAAGCTTCAAGAAAGAAATGCAAGGCAAGTTTGAAATGAGTGACTTAGGACCACTCACTTACTATCTAGGGATAGAAGTACGTCAAACACAAGGAAAGATACAATTGAAGCAATCAGCCTACGCAAAGAAAGTTATCAAAGAAGCCAGACTAGAAGACTGCAATCCAACAAAATATGCAATGGAATCAGGTCTAAAGCTCACTAAAGAAGACGCAAGTGAACCAGTCAATGAAACAGAATATAGAAAGCTAATTGGAAGCTTAAGGTATCTCACACATACCAGACCAGATATCACCTACGCAGTTGGATACATTAGTAGATTCATGGAGAAACCGAAGACAACTCACATGAAAGCAGTCAAACACCTGATAAGATACATCAAAGGCACGTTGAATTATGGAATTCAATACAGCAGAAGCAAAGAAGCAGAAATTACTGGATACAGCGACAGCAGTTATGGAGATCAAGACGACGGAAAAGGAACAACAGGAACAATATTTTGTTACAAAGATTCACCTATCACATGGACAAGTCAGAAACAAAGTACAGTAGCACTATCATCATGCGAAGCAGAATTTATGGCAGCTACATCAGCAGCATGTCAAGCTATATGGCTACAAGGAGTACTCAGCGAACTCACAGGTGAACAACCAAAGAAGATCACACTACTAGTAGACAACAAGTCAGCAATACAACTTATGAAGAATCCAGTATTTCATGGAAGATCAAAGCACATCAACATAAGGTATCACTTTATCAGAGAATGCATAGAGAACGAGCAGATACAAGTTGATCACATCAGTGGAGAAATGCAGAAAGCGGATATACTCACCAAGGCACTACCAAGAATAAAATTTCTCGAGATGCGACGTCTCATAGGAGTTGAAGACCTTGGGGAAATCAAGAATTAAGGGGGAGAATGTTAGACATAATTCTTATTTCCTATTATATCATATTATATCCTAAGTATATATATATATATATATTATCCTAAGTTTAGTCAAGGGTTATGTCACATAAAACCCAACCGGTATGTCGGTTATATAACAAGGGGACACACCTCTTCATATGTATAAATACCCTCACATTGTGTCATTTGAATATATAGTATTGATTTCTAAATTCCTTATTCTCTCTCAAATCCTTTCCCTCAAATACGATCCTGCGAACCTTCAATTAGGAAGATCTTTTGAAACACGTGTTTTACTTTATTACACTTTTGTTAGATGCAGAAAAAAGGAGAGTATGAATTGAAGTGACTCACTAACCTGCCTGAAAATCATTATCCATGACCCCCCCCCAACAAACATAGCATGGAAGAAGTAAGCCCATCAGTAGTAGAACAAAAACCCGGAACTGCAATACACGTAAGAAGAAAACATTAAATCAAGTCAACCGAGGGAAGTCAATGATTGCAGACTATAAGACAACCGAAAATATAAACTTACGTTTGAGAACTTTGATGATTCTGGCAGCATCCCCATGTCTCCCGTGACCAGAAAAGCATGGCGGAGCAGCAATATTAGCATCAACTGTACATTTAAGCAAACAATAAGTATATATAATCTTCAAAGTTTGTGACATGACATATGTTTTTTTAACATAAAATGAGAGCCATAAAGCGGAGGTAAGCAATGCTGTTATTACTTGCTGCACCGTATTCTTCATAATCCAGTTCAAGACACTACTTCTCAGCAGAGCACAAGCGAGGAAGTTGCAATTTAATTTACCTTAATCGCCAACCGAAGTACATGCAACCCTTGATGCATTTGATACTTTGAATCTATGAACCAAAAAAGAATGGGTCACGTTACAATGGTCCAATCACAACAATCATGTCAAACAGGTCAAGTCAAATAATTATATTGAATTCTCGCACTAGAAAATCATCAAACTTGCCGACTTATCGGGTTCGAGTTAATATTAGACTATTCGGTACATCTTTAGCAATATGCCACTAATCCAGAAAATAATTGAACCATTTGTCTTGTTGCCAGTAGTTCAAGCTTTTGTTAAAGTCAACCTGGTATTCATAAATATCAAAAATGGCTACCATTCAAGATACATCCAGCAGCTTCACCAATTTAAAACCCAAACATAATAATTATGTATAACTTACAAGAATTTATACCTATAAAGTTGACCCAATACATAATTAAGATTCTAGGCCAATGGCATCAAAAATGTTGTACTTATTATATTTTCAATCACAATATCTACCTGCCGGTGAATTGAATGGTTAGCTTTCAAATTTGAAGAACCAATTACTACCTGCTTAACAATATCATGCCTGAATTTCAATCACAAAAAGAATTATAAACAACATTATTAACAAGAATCTTGAAATAAGCTAAGGTCTAAAGGCATTACCGAGCCACTACAATAGAGAGGGTGATCATATCTGCACTTGCTACCATATCCAAATGTGATTAAGTAAGCATATTCTGCCATGCCAGGTAACTCCAAATAAAACTCTCTTATCTCACGCCCTAACCACCTCATCGACTCTACACATTATCAAAATTACACACACAAACTCAACTAATCAATCAAAAAAATTAACCAAAAACTTTGGAAATTAAGGCTTGTTTCTGTTTTCAATGATCTGTCTGGCTCATTTGTATTTGACTTTTCAATACCAGATGTATCTTCTTTGGCTTTTGTGAAAACAGTTTTGGTGTTTGAGATTGTCCCTTTTAATTATCCTAGGCATTGTCCATAATTTCTAGGTTTAGCCTCAATGTAGTCAATAAAATCTTTGGCTTGTTGAAAACTTTTAACATTTATTGAGTTGTCTTGTACATTTTTGTACAATTGTTGCCTTTCAATTTCATAAAAGCTGATTTTTGCTTTCAGAGAGAGGTTTTCTTTTTCTAGAATTTTTTCTTTCTTAAGATCATGAGACGTTTGGATCATAATTCTGGTAAGATCAGAGAATGTGTTTGTAAACTTTTCTATTTCTCTATGTATCTTATTTTGCAATTGTTTATGCTAAATTTTTTAGTTTTCAAATTCAAAATTATGACTAGGGATTATTACCTGTGAGTCTGGTCCTCAGATTCACCATCAGTTGCCATGAGACAGAGGTTGGCCATTTCTTCTTCATCATCTGACATCCATGTATCTTCTCCAATCAGTCCCATCTATTGCTTTTTAACTTGTTCTTCTTCAGATAGTGTTTCACTAGGAAGTGATTTGAAATATTCATAACTTGAAACACAATTTGTACTTTTGTTTCTTCTCATCTTTTCTCCTCCCTCACATAGATTTTCCATCTGATCCCATATTTCCTTTGCAGATGAACAGGCATCTACATGAGAAAATATGCCATTTGGCTCTTTCATCAATTGCAATAGCTTCCTTATCCTCTTGTCCCCAGAATCTTTGATCGTTAGGAACTTTAGTGGCATGAATCTCTAGGGTTCTATCAGTTTCTGGAACTGCTGGTATTTCCATCATGGGGATGTACGGTCCATACACAATGGATTGGTACAGACGATGGTCATGTCCATTTAAGAAATTGATCATCCTGGCCTTCCACTGGAGGTATTCCTCTCTCACAAGATTGGGAGGCTTAGACATAGAACCCGTCTGGAAAGCAGAGTTCCAAGTTTGAAAGCTTGCAATTTATCAAAAGTGGTAATTTAAGATACTTGGTTAAAACGTTTAAGATTTTAGCTTAAATAGTTCGTTTAACAGACCAGGATCTTTATGAAAACAACTTATTCAAGATGCTCTGATACCAAGTGATGGTCCCAGAAGTATCAGCCTCACTTTAAATCAAATGGCTTAAGATATGTAATCAACGTGCGAAATAAGAAATCTGACTTTCAGAAACAGTAGAGCATACAAGTTTTTTAAGAAGTTTTGAGTTCTATATAGTGACCACCTTTGGACAAGGATCACGTTTATACTTTACAAAAGAATATCTCAAAAGAATTCTTATGCGTGTTGTGAATATGGTATGGAGTATGTGTAAAAAGATATATCAGTTGAGAGCAGATGTTTGCTTTTGTATATCACACACTTTCACATTCACCCTTGGCAATCTTCTCCTTTGTATGATGTCTTCTATTTATAGATAAGTATTGATCCCAAGTTGATGAATAAACAATTGTATATTTATCAACTTGTTGTTTTGCAGGTTGACAAGGGATAGAAAGTCTTCATATGATAGATCAGGATAAGGTTCATGTATTTTAACTTTCCCACATGTCAGGATTTCATTCTTCTTCATATGATAGATCAGGATAAGGTTCATCTAAATCTGGGATTTGGTCAAGATGTCGTTATCAGAGTTTGTGTCCCAAAATCTGGTTCCTATGTCCCAGATTTCATTCTTCTTTCCCAGATTTTATTAGAAAGGATTTGTGATTGTCCTTCTTTGTCTTTGTCTTCAAAGAGACCATCTTGTTGTATCTGTCTTGATCTTTATCTCTGCTGTTTGGAATCTTTCAAGGATGTTGTTCACTATAGTCTTGATTCCTAGCTTTAGTTCTCTCCACCACATTGTGTTTTTTCATTTTGCTTCTAATAGTCCATATTTGTCCACCGCTCGAGCAACAATACATATGAGTGAGGGGGTTCTTACACTTCGGGTCGGAAACTACAATTTGCACTGCACCGCTGGAGGAAAAGATTACGTGTCCAACGATCGGTTCGAGATGGCCAACTTTATTGATAAACAACTAGATTATCAATTAAAGAAAGCCGAGGGTGCTATAGTAAAACCACCGGATGAATCTTTAGTGAAGCTTGATAACACCAAGTGGATCGATGAGTATTCGGACAACCATTAGATGACAAATGGAACAAAAAGGGGTGCAAAGAAAAAGGGTATGATCTGTGGCCTGGAAGTCAAGAAGGAAGTAGTCTGAGCAGCATGTGTTTGTCCAACCAAAGACGTGAAACGTGGCGTTACCAGGGAGGCATCCCGGATTTCTATGAATAAGTTGAGAGGGTGGTGCCTATGGTAGAAAAATGGTCAAGAACCATCAGGTATGGTCATTCACTCTTGATATTTTCTAACCCTCAGGTGTGCCCTCTCGGCATTAGGACCTAGTAGCTTGTCTTTTACTTTTGTTTTTATTTTTATTTTCTTTCGTTACTATTTAACTATTTGTAGGACCGGAAATCAATCAATTAATAGTTAATCAACACATATCTGAACCGTCAGGTGTGGAAACCCTAACGATCGAGCAAAATGATGTAAACCGATGTCAAATCATACAAGAAATTATTTTCAACATTTATGTTAATCATTAATTTCAAATAAACGATTACAGACTCTGTAGAGGATCGGTTTTAATGAAAATGACTAGATGATCATACAAATGGAACAATCCAGGTGCGGGAACCCTAGATCGTATGCAATATGATAAATAACAAATCAGAACACAATCAAATCCTTTTTAATAAACATTTCATTCATAAACATGTTGATTAATCTTGTTAGATAGTGTTTACAATGAAATAGACCAGTTACAGAACTTTCTAGAACCTAGAGAGAGAACACACACAAGACTCAAACCAAAATGACCAACTATATCAACAAAATAAAACTTAGACTATTTATACTACTGCACATTGGACCCCACGACTAGGTCAAATGTGTCCTCCGACCTTCTCCTTAGCTCGAACCAAACTATTCTTCTTTATATCTTCCTTCGACCATATAAAACCTTCCTTCGACCCCTCGATCGGTCGAATGAACATTTTCTTCTACACAAAATCTACCACAACGCTGTAATGACAATGCGAAGCAATAAGTCACATTCCGTGCACTTACAAACTCCCCCTTGATTATTGCTTGGATTATAGACGTTCTTGATCCATCGTCTTGTTCAACAGTTTGATTCGGAGAATTTTCTTCTGCTGTTTGCTCATCTCCGGTTCTAGTTGACGTTTCGTTGAACTTTTCTTCAATTCACGCACTTTCACATACCTTCCCAGCTTTTTATCAAAATCACACCCGCATTGACATCCCAGGCAAAACAAAAACACACAACTCTATGATACTTCATCGCTTGCTCTCTATCTTTTTCTTCACAGTAAATAGAATTGTAATAAAGCATGATAATGTCTTCATATAAGCAATTGATGAGCCACATTGGATCAAATATGTGTATCTTCTTGAATTCACCACTTTTATCCTTCAACAAGATGATTGCTTCAGCCGTTCTCCAATCATAGTACCAAAAAACAAACTCTTTGCTAAAATGTTGTTGCATCGGCATCAAGGGAATCCGTTTCATCACCACTGGAGGTTTATACTTGAATGTCACCTTATTCCGTCCAGGAACATGATCAATCTCCTGATGAATATTCCTTTTCGGATATTGAGGCATGAACCATCCAACAACATCATTATGTGCAGAAGCACCGCTCAAAGTGTGTCTACAAATATCTCTTACAGCCCAATACGGCAGGGTTTTAATATCATGGAACCTGTAGAAGTACAGAATTCCCTTCTCCCACTTCACCCCTATACACCGTAGCTGCCTAAGATAATTCCAACCCAACGCTCTTCTTTTAAACAATTGGTTATGATATTTTAGAACCCTCCTTGTACTTCTGTCTTAGGTCCGTTAGCCTCTTTCTCTTTGAACTTCTTCAACAAGTCTTTCAAATCACTGGCTGTTGAAAGTTTGGTTTCTGATTGGTATCCTTCGCAAACACTTCATCTATAATTTTCTTGCTCTTTTTCTCAGCAAGTTTCTCAGCTTCATTAAGTGTTTCTTCATTGATTTCAGGTATCACCATATTCTCTTTCTCTTTGAAGTACTCAGGATACTCTTCATGAGTAATGTCTTCAATCTCAATCTCCTCAAACTCTGGAGTATCTTTATCATCTAAATGTGTACCTGCATCTCTCTCTGGAATATTAGGAATCTCTTTTTCATTCATGATATCTTCTAGAGACTTCCCTATCTGCTTTGCTAAACCTTCCAAAATTTCTTTAGAAATTGCAGCAGATACTTCTCCATCCTCTAGATCAGGATCGTTGTATTCCAATTCATACTTCATATCATCAGATTCAAAAATCTCTGGAAACTTTCCAGTCAGCTCAATTGTCCATACATTCTGCTTCAACATCTGACGATATAAGTTTTTATCATCATCTGACAAAGATCTAATCTTTTCTGTCCAGAATATGCTATCATCATCATCAACATTTTCACCAGGTGACTTTTTGGAACTTGATTCACCTGTGTCTCCCTTATCTGTATCTCTCTTCTGATAGCTATACTTGTTAGCATCTTGATTATCATCATCATCTTCATCAGAACTCTCATTATCATCACCTTTATCATCTTTCTTTCCACCACTCTTATTGTGACATCCGGGAACCAAGCACACATTTTCTTTTCAACTTGGGGATGATGTGATACCCCGTAATTTCAGGTTAACACTTTAAATAGACTCTAGTTATTTGTACATACTTTTCATGCATTCTAATTAACTAGGGTTAGTTAGGATGAGTTTACGTTGCACATTTATGGGTTAATAACTACATGAAATGGTAATTCGGGGAATTACCGGACTACGTACACAAGTAGGTAACCCGGAACATTGGTGACTTGGTGAAATGTGATTATTATAAACTTACATGTTGATATTACGTGCTATTACGTACCTATGTGATCTTTTATGATTATACGTTAATGGATTGGTAACCGGGACGGGACGGACCGGGAACCAGATATGTATGACGAACGTTTATGTGCCTTTTTGAATATTAATATTTGGAATATTGATATTGTAAAGTGATTAGCGTTGTAGAACAAATAAAAATAAAAATTCTGATTCTGATTATCCCCGCGGAGCGCGGCAGGATAAGAAACACCCCGCGGTCCGCGAGGGGGGTTAAAATAACTGGGAATTTATGGAACTCGGGCGGACCACGCCAAGAATTAAAAACTCCCCCGCGGTCCGCGACAGAGTTAAAAACGTGGAAAACAAGTTTAGGCCTCTTTAAAACGATCTTAACCTCATGCAACCTCATAATCATAACCCTAATCGCCCAATACACCTGGTTTACGAAAAATACAACCCCTAGTACCTGCTAAGGCTTAAGAATACCATTCGGGAAGCTTGGAGAGCATTCGGTTGGTGATCTTGAAGTGCTTTCGATATACTTCTAATCCTAACATGTTTTAATCCCTTCTAAAATGTTTTTAAACATCATAATCATGTTTTTCTAGGTCTGAAACATGTTTACAAAAGTTAAAACTTGGTTTTTGTAAAGTTTAAAAAGATTAATCATGATATATGCATTGGATGTTATGTGTTTTGCATGATTACACTTGTTTTTGATGTTGTAGACTATTAGGGTTGATGAATGAAAATATAAACATGTATCTTGCTAGTTTAGGATCAGATAATGTCTTATAAATGTTGTAGGATGTTTATTTGGTGTTGTTGATCGATAATATGCAACTAGGATTCGATATAGTTGATGTTATTGCATGATTGAAACTTGGACAGAATCTGAATGTTAACTTGTAGGGTCTGTTACGTGGGTTAAAAGTCATTGTTTTGATCTACTATTTTCATGGTTGTAATGTACATGGTCTTAGCTTTTCGTAATGGGCAAAATCGTCCGATTTGGACTTCGTTTGAGTAGTTTTTAGAATTTTATTTGATAAGAGGTCATATCAGATTTTCGGAGTTGTAAATTGGGTCAACTTTAAACGGTCATAACATGAGTTTTACAAAGAGTTAAGCTTTGAAATTTGGACAGTAGGTCGACATTGGAAAAAATCGGCTTTTCCAAGTGAATTCACCAAGTTTGGGTGAATACACAATTTGTGGGAATTTTTCTACTAAACTGACCTGTCGAGAAAATTTTCTTGACATAGCTGTATTGTACGAATTTTAATAATTTTTTTGTTTGGTTTTAAGACAAAACACAAATATGGGTTAACAAACGAATCCCAATGAATACTCAGTAAACATTTGGGACTTTAATTCATTCGTTAAGTATTTTAAATAATTCGTTTTTCACAGCGCACAATCTGCCCTAAAAACGCAGATTGTGTACGGGGTCTTTATGTGACTATTTGGAGTCTTATATGGTATGTAATTGACATGAACTTGTATGGACACTTGTATGAGATGTATTTAAAGTACTAAACTGATAATAATCGCTATGATCACAAATGGGTTATGTAGGACTTACTTGTGCATGTAGAGTCATTAGGTGTCACCACATGGTTTTGAACATTTAAACGTCTTGGACAAACGGGTTATATGGTGTATTAATTATACACATATACTCACTTAGTGACACATGTAATAGGGAGTAGGTAGCACCCTATTGTTTGGAGTTTGGATATTTTTGCTTGCAACCTAAGGTGAGTTTCACTACTTTTTCTCAAAAGCATACGTCATGGGTTTGAGACAACTTTGGTAAACATTTTCTACTCCGGTTTGGGACTACTCTTGCAACTAAGGTTTTGACTCCTTGTGTGAGTCGGGTTTTGGACTCCTTGTGTGGGTTACGCTTTTATCAGTTTAAAACTTTACTGTCCTTTGTGAACTAAACACACTCTATCATTTAAAGTCCTTGCATATTATTGGGTTAATCGCTGTAGGCGAACGGGGTATTAGTTGATAGCGCTATTAGGTTGTGCAGCAACCTCATGCTTGAGGTGCTTGTGTCACGGGCATGAACTTTTGACCACGCTCTAAAGGAGCTGAAATGCTAGTGTTGATAGACACTAGTGCGGAGGCAAATTAACAAACTTCTGTATGTTCCCAATAATCAACTGTTTAGTTAGAATGAGTGGGCTAGCTACCCTTGACAAGCTTAAACTGATGATACTTTACTTAAACTTATGGTCTTTTGACAACTTTACATTTGTGATCCAAACTGTGAACTCACCGACTTTATGTTGACACACTTTAGCATGCTTTCCAGGTCTCTAGGTATGGAGCACGATTTAGGGCATGCATCATTCTGTGTCATGGGATATGAATACTTTAATGTTTTGAACTTTTAAACTTTGGTTTTGGGCGCGTTGTTTTGCGCAAACTTTTGTGAACTGTTTATTTTGTTTACGCTTCCGCACTACTTTAAAATGTTTGGTTAAACTATGAAACTGTTTTATCAAAATGAACTAAATGGTTTGGGCATTTAGAGTCATTCATGATACTTATGGCTATGGATCCTGGTTTGTCATGCGCCTCGCGGTAAAACCCCGCAGTGGAAATTTGACGGTGTGACACTTATCACCAGCATCATCATCATCATCTGATGTGTCATCAAATTCATCATCATCATCACCTTCTTCATCATCAGATATCTCATAGTCAACCTTCTGTTCATCATCCTCCTTCTCTTCTTCCTCTGTACCCTTCAATTGTGGTGCCTTTGAATACAAATCATCAAGCAACTTCTTCATTTATTTGTTGTCAGCTTTGATTTTCGTGTTTTCAATCTGTAAGTACTTAATCCTTCTTGTATTTATTTTACCACGAGCCAACAACATCTTGTTTTCTTCTTGAAGCTCTTTCAACTTTTCATCTAACTCATCTTGATTTGCCTCTGAGGATAGAACAATTTGCAACATTGTCTGTTCATCCTTCTTCATCTGGTTAATTTCATCTTGTTGCTTGTTGAAGGCTTCCATGACGTCTGCTATCTGACGATTCACTACTTCCATCATTTCACTTGAAACAGTAACCTGTGGTGTGGATGATTCAGTAACTGGTGGTGTAACAGGTTTTGTCTTCTTTTGAAATTGTTGTAACACATTCTCTAAAGTACTAGAAAAGATTTCAGTAGCTAGATTCATAGTAGCTTCCTAAACAACTTTCTTCTTCCTCTTTGCCACTAGGGATGCCACGGGTGTTGTAGCACTAGAACTTCCAATTACTGGGACTTGCTTTCCAGCAATCAACAATTCTACTTCTCTGTCTCTCCTTTTCTTGGGATTATCTCTCTTTTCCATTGTCTTGTACTTGGCTTTCTTTATCTTTTCACCTGCAACAGGAGATCCAACAAAGGCAAGATTATCAATAGTTAAATTCAACTCTTCATCATCAACTATTGGGGCTCTTTGTTCCTGTTCTTCAATAGCTTTGTTCAAACTCTCAATCTCACCAACCATAGTGGCCTTAGGTTTAGTGGTCTTGATAGTTTCGTTCCCTGAATCCCATTCTGCATCATCCTGAGTCTCTTCCAAATCAGTAGACTCTTCATCAACTAACATCATTTTTGCTTTTCCTTTCTTGTTTACAACTTTCTGCTTCTTAGGTTCAACTTTAACAACCTTTGCTTCCCCTTTACCAGACTTAGCACATTTATTAATAACTTGATGCTTCCGTTTAGCATCTTTGTCAACAGGGAATAAAGGGCTATCAGAATCAGACTCACTCTTCTCATTCCTTGCTTTGTTTTGACCTGGATCCTTATAATCTGGGTTAATCAGATGTCCAAACAAGTTCTTAAATGGAGGCCTTTGATCTTCAGGAACACCTTTGTAACCTTTCATTCTGCTCAAACTACTAAGATTCATATGACTTTGATATACAATCTGCTTCGGATCTTTCTTCAAGTCAGGATACTTGTTATCAAACACCATCTGAACCTTTCAAAGATGGTCAGTGCTCAAAACTTGATACTTGTCAGTCTTCAAACCTTTCAAAACTTCCATCATGTGCTCAAATATCATCCCAGAAACATTAAACGACTTGTTTAAGATCAGAGCAACAACCAATGAACTTAGACTTTTCCTCAGCACATCATAACCTCCTCCAACTGGTCCAAATACATGCAGAATCACATGTAGTAAATACTTGAAGAGTGGACACAGCTTTGCCTTATGAAGTAAACCATCAGTAATTGGGGGCATTGTATTTCATTCTGAGGAAACATTTTCTCTGTTCTATCCAAGTAACCCTGTAGGATCTGTAGGAGAATCTCTCAACTGTAAAGCTTCTCGGATGTCTTGCTCAGTAACTAGTACAAAGTTTCCCTGAATGTATATTTGAATAGCAGACTTGTCATCCCAGAAGGTAATCACAGCTTTCTCCCAGAAGTTAACATGATGATCCTTATATATTGTCTTTGTTGTAGCAAGAGCATAGATAACTCTGCATCTTTGTAAGAAATCTATTATCCCTGAGAATTCAACATGCTGTTTCACTTCGCCAATAAATGCACAACAGTTGTGTACTGGCTAAAATAATAACTCCTTGGGTTCTTTTGGTTGCTCTTGAACTGGTACTTCCTTTTCTGGGTTTTGTTGTTCAGCCATTATAATCTGCAAAACAATAAAAATTAAATTTATCAATATCGGACAGAATTTGAAAATTTGGTCAAAACATCCTTCATTCGACCCTGCCGGGGGTTCGAATGAGGAATATGAGGTGTAGAATGAGAAAATTCAATTTAACAAAAGTTTTATTCGACCTCAAACAGTTTATTCGACCTCAGTAAGTCTCATTCGACCCTTAAAGATCTCATTCGACCTAGGTAAAATGGTCGAATATGACTGTTTGTTATTTAAATCTGCCAAACATCAAATTAGCCAAGATAAACATCACATTCTTGTTCGTTTCTATCCTAATATGTCCAATTAACAATTATCAATAATCAATTGTGCCTAATAACCTATTATCAATGGTTTTCACCCAAAATCTAGGGTTTATAATTTTCAAACAACCGATTAGATTCAATAATGTGTTTAAGCACTTGATTTTGGTTCCTTCTCCTCCTAAAACCATCGATAATGGTTAGTCACTAGTCAATTTATGTTCAAACACAGTTAAAGGTCACGGATTAAACATCCTAGGGTTTGAAACTTCATTCAATGATTCTGGCCTGAAAACTTGATGTTTACCTGTAAAATTAGGATCAAAAAGATCAGGAATTGACAAGGAACAATAATCACAGGTCTCAATCAAACAAACAACAAGGTCTGGTTACGAGGGAATTTTTGAAAATTTTGTGTGGGTTCATCACATGCAGACCGTTATGCAGTGCTTTAAAATGATACGCAATTAGGTGTATTAAAACAAACAGGCTTATGGTTCCCATGTACACGACATGCTCCTGTATCAAGGAATTTGCACAAAGCTTCGTCGTCACACGTGATTATGCCAAATGTTATCCGTTATATTACAAGATACATAGCACAGAGGTGTACAGGTTAGCAAATCAATGCTACAAAGTAACATGAGCAAATCAATGCTACAAAGTAACATGTGCATACGTACCAGGTTGAGGCTGATATCAATCATGATTTTCATCATAGATATGATACGATGCATTAAATGATCTTTGATCATTATGATACATTAAATTCCTGAATCTAGGTTCGTAAATTAATACGACAAAAGATCAATCAAGATACCCCGTATAAGAATTAACATAACGACCCGAAACCTCAAATTTTGACAACCCTATCAAACGAAATTACGGTACAAAGACCATATGCCCATGAGGTGTTCATCCACTAGCGAGTAGTTCGTTATGTTTGTATCACTAAGGCACGCAGTAATAAGTCTACGAAGCCTACCAGCACATCAGACAAAATCAACACACGCCTTATATAGCACTTCAATTCTGTAGCATGTGTCAGATCCCCACTGATGTACTATCATTTCCTCTTTTTCTCATGGAAAATAATTTTGGGTTTTTCTGATTTTTATGGCTTTTTGGATTTTTCAATGTTTTTGGTTTTTCTGAAAATAAAGACTCCCCCTGAAATGAAAAACATATTTTTGGGTTTTTGATTTTCTAAAAAACAATAAAAACTAAAACTGTAAAAAAAATGTGATCAACCGAGGTGACGATTAGTCTTGTTTTTCTTTAATACCATTAGCTCTTAGCAAAAATTCAAATCTTGATTTGTCAAAGGCTTTGGTAAAAAGATCAGCTCTCTAATTGTCAGTGTGGATTTTGACCATATCAATCAACCCTTTAGCATAGCAATCACGAATAAAGTGATACTTAATCCGGATGTGCTTAGCCTTAAAGTGATTGACTGTGTCTCTAGTGAGTGCTATGGCAACTTCATTGTCACAATGAATTGGGGTTTTAAGATATTGCAAACCGTAGTCGCGCATCTGCTGTTGAATCCACAAAACCTGTGACCAACAACTCAAGGCTGCCACGTATTCGGCTTCACAACTAGATAGTGCAACTGCTGTTTGCTTTTTGCATTGCAAGGTCACGAGCCTGCTCCCAAAGAATTTACATCCAGCCGTTGTGGATTTACTGTCTTTATCGCAACCGCCATAATCTGCATCACTAAAAGCAACAAAGTCAAAATTCTCATCATTAGGGTACCACGGTCCACGCGAGGGACAACACATTACAAGTGGACGGCAGGTAAGCGGGCAACAAGCTGCGCCGCCACCCCCTTTTGGATAGCAAAACCTACTCTATAAAAAATGAAACTTTGGTCTCTAGCTATCGAGAAATTACTATGCATCACCTTTTGCACCCTATCCAGAAACCGTATGGCTTCGGGATCAACCCAACCCACACTACACTACCAAAAAAACTGGTTTCAACCCGACCCATAATTTACATTACCCTGCCCTCCTCATTAAATCCTATATGAAGTCAAGAACTGGAATAAAAAAGAAAATGAGAAGAAAATAAACGAATAAAGATTAGAAAAAAATTCTTGGTATTGTCATTGTAAAACCTAATCTGGTCTGGGTTGTCAAACTTCTTAATCGCACCATTAGCATCAAACAAATGCATGTTACTTGCGTTTAAACTACTGATTAGCTTATATTTCTGCAATGACCCCTCATGTTTTGCTTTGTTCAAATGATCTGTAATGATGAAAGTCTAATCCAAAACAATATTGATGTTTGTAAACATGGTTTCTTAATATATTCAGTTTGTTACACAGTTGAATTACACAAATGCAACCACTTCTTTTAAGAAAAGAAATTGAAATAAAAATCCAAGGCATCATGAAACCTTTTTGGTACGACTTTTTTTTCAGCATACATAAGAAGATGGTCAATCTAAAAGTCTAAAATGCATTATAAACTCATATCATTACAAATAGTAGGAAACCTGCGTGATATGGCCGAGATGACAATTTACAACGTGGTACTCATTCTCTTAATAGTGTAAAGAGTGTGAGTGCATGCTTGACATAATCTAGGTCTCCAAGGTGAGCCTTCTTGGTTCTCAATGATCGCATTTATACCGAATACCATGTAGTGGTACCCAACAAATACCAAAGGCCCAAAATACAACTGCAATGCAAATCAATACTTAGATATTACGGGTGTCTAGCATGTCAGGTTGGCAGGTTGCAAGTTGAATCTTTGAACCCAAGCCCGATCCCAAACACAAAAAAAAAAATCCCTAGGTTTAAGGGAAATTTCATCATTTTAGAGTTTTGCAGCATGCATTTTCTTTTTTTGCCTGTTGTTGCATAAACAAAATAAAACTTATACCTAGGCAGAATCATGAACAGATAACCATCAATTATTATTCCAATAAAATTATAGCTTATACTTTTTCCATGTATAACTAATTACTCAACGATTATTATGCTTCTATTGGTGTAAAAATATTCATAATTGTTCTAATTGTTGAAATGAATAACATGCATGACACAATTATGAAGATTCAATGACCTTTTTCTTCACATAATTAATAGGAAAAGCATTTTCATATATGTTATATTTTGATTTAGATCATATAACCTAAAAAATTTAACATTTATGAAAATTTCACGTAATACAACAATACTAAAGCTTTTTTTTTTAACGGCAAAACGCTTTATATATATATATATAAAGAGCCAGCAAGGGGCTGGAAACCACGAAATACAATCCCCAAGCAAACAACAAAACCCCAACAGGAAGCCAAAACAAAAACAGACACAAAAGGAACAGATTACAGACAAAAGGACACATCAAACTCAATCCACTTATCCCAAGCAAGCTTACGGATACTAGAACGAGTCGTTATCCAAACAAAAGCATCTTCCTTGATCCAATCCACGATCACTTTCGGCGCAATGGACTTACCATCAAATACCTTGGCGTTACGCGAAATCCAAATTCTCCAAGCAGTAGCAAAGACAACCGTAGAGACGATTTTCCTCCAAACTTTAGATCTGGGACATTGGTTGATGTAACTGAGCAAATCATTAAAGGTAGATACATTAAGCGGGTACGGAATCTTCAGCCACACCAGAACATGCCACCACACAATTTTGGCAGTCAAGCAATTAACAAAAATGTTGTCCGAATCTTCCTCCGTAATCCCACAACGCACGCAGCAGCAACTTTGCAAAGGAATACCTCTGTTAACAAGTTGAACCATAGCCGACAGCTTTCCCAAAGACGCTATCCACATGAGTATATTGGCTTTCGGAACAACTGTAGAGGATATGATTTGACACGAAAACAGGATTATATGATCATACAAGTTACAAAACCAGGTGCGGAAACCCTAGCTTTGAACAAACTGATATAAACTCAAATCAAAACACAATCAAAGTCATTTTCAAACCTTTTCATAGATTAACACATTCATAAACTTGATTACAATGTCAAAACAGTTAATCTAACTCAAACACAGACTCTCTCAAACTATCCTGGAACAACACCTCAAAACACACACACCTAATGACTCTCTTAACATTACAAAAACACAAATTCTATTTATAGGCACTGCACATTCGCCCCTTTCTCTTGGTCGAATGTGAGTATTTTCCACATTCGCCCATTTACATGGTCGAATGTGTTCTTCTGTGTAGTTCCATTCCAGATTCGTCCAGTCTTCTTCTACCTTCGCCCACTTTATATTCACCTTCGCCCAAATCTTCTTACATTCGCCCATCTCAGCCTTCTAAACACATGTTAACTATCCAATCACTAGTCGCAAAACGCATCTACAAACTCCCCCTCGACTATTGATTGGATCGTTTTCTGTCCTCGTCCATAGCTTTGTTCAGCAACTTGATTCTGAGCAATTTCTTCTGCTCTTTTGTCATCTCAGGCTCTAATCTTCTCTTCACTGGTTTTGACACGTTTGCCATCTTCACCATCTTGCCAAGTTTTCCATCCAAATTACTTCCCGCATTTATATCATATGCAAAGCAAACACCAACCACTTGAGTGTATTTCTTTGCCTGATCAGCGTCGTTCGGCTCATGATGAATCGGATTGTAAAAGAGCATGATGATGTCTTCGAAAGTGCAATTTATCAACCACATAGGATCAAATACATGCACATGCTTGTATTTATCCTTTCCATCTCTCAACACAATCACCGCTTCTGCCTTTCTCCAATCGTAATACCAGAAGATAAAATCAGCACTGAAATGTTGAGGCATGGGCATCAAAGGTATTTTCCTCATCACTTCAGGTGCCTTATATATCAAGGTAACCCGCTTCAGCTTGGTTCTGGGATCAATATCCATGTGAACTTTCCTCCGTGGATATTGAGGCTTGAATCTATTCCATCTTGTTCTGCTCTCCCAAACCAGCTTGTCTGCGCACCAACCGACATGTGTATTGTTAACTGAAGCACCCGACATAGGGAATCTGCATAAATCTCTAACCGCCCAGTACGGTAGAGTTAGTAAATCAATGAATCTGTAAAAGTACAAGATCCCTGATTCCCATTTGGCAGCTAGACACTTCAGCCTGCCTAAATATGTCCACCCGAGAGCTCTGCCTCTGAACTTAGCATTATGAAATCTATAAAAGTTTCCTTGAGCTTCAGGCTTCGGTCGGTTCTCATCCATTTCTCTTAATTTCTTCAAATAACTCTTCAATTCATCAGATTTATTTGAAGATTCTGGCTTATCAGCTCCAAATACTTTTTCCACAAACTCTGCACTTCTCTGCTTAGCCTTTTTCTTTGCAGAAGTGTTTGGAATTTCAGTAAAGTTAGGAAACACCACATCTTCATCAGTTTGTCTAAAGTATTGTGGGTATTCCTCATGCGTTATATCTTCAATTTCCACTTCTTCAAATTCAGGGGTATCTTTATCATCAGAGTGACTTCCAATATCCTTTTCAGGAATATGTGGAATCGACTCATCTACAATAAACTCTTCAAATGTTTTCCCTACCCTCTGTGCAAGCCCATCTAAAATCTCCTTTGCCACAGATGCAGGTACTGACGTGTTTGTCGTGGTACACGTAAAATTTCCCAATTACAACTAAAGATAGTGGCAAGAAGGTATCGAACACAGGGAGTTTGTGGATTGTGTGTAGACTAATAACTTTGTAAATTAACTAATATTTAACTAGTAACAAAATTAAAGATCAAAGATTGTTGATTGTTTTGGATTTAGACTTAGTAAAAATAAACTAAATTACTGAATTAAAATGGGTTTGTTCTCAAGATTATGAAAGCAATGACCATCTCTGGATCCATTTTCCTTAAACCCTTATGCAAAAGTTCCACTAGAAAGAGTTACATAGACATAACTCATGTTTAAACAATTGTTGTGATAAAAGGGAACAAAGTACTCGGATTATATCAATGCGAGGTTGTTTCCCGATGACCGATTAATCAATTATCCAACCCAAATCCTACCCGCAATATCTCGGTTGTTAGCAACACCAAGAACGTACGATTGAGACTAGAAATTAAGAAATTGATTAACTACTACAAACAATTGTTCAAACACCACAACAATCAAGCAAACATGTACTAGATTATTGTTCTAGAAATGAAAGAAACAAACATAGAAAAGTTTAAGAAAAACTTCACCAAAGATGATCACCAATTGTTTAGCCTAGCATGGCTTGGTGAATCATTCTCACAATCCAAGAAGTGTTCATAAGCATCAAAGACATAAAACTAATTGTTATCCAATGTTTCCCCATGATTACTTGCAGCCAAAATCGCCCCAAAGATGATAAGAAACGTTCAGAATGAAAGGTATGATGAAAAGACTCCATAAATTTGTCTTTAAAGAAGGGAGTTACAAACATTGCAGCGACCACCGTACCCCTACTGTATGGCCGTAGGGGTACGGTCTGGACTTCAAAGTCTACGGCCATTCAGGCCTGCCCTACGGTGGGAATTTGTGTCCCTGGGCCACCGTAGGGGTACTCCCAGGCCGTAGGCCTACTGTGGACCTGGTGAAAATCTTGAACTTTTTCTTCCTTCTTTCCACCTTGACTCGATCCGTTCCAACCCGTTCCAAAGCTCGTATTTCTTCTTTTTAAGCTCCTTTAAGTACCTACAACCAAAGCAACCGTAGTAATCCAATTCCAACCACTAACATGATAAAATGTGGGAAAAATAAGCGTTTTAACCATCTAAAAGGGTGTTCCTTGAACCACCCGTCACATCCCCACACTTAACCATTGCTTGTCCCAAGCAATCCATCAAAACTCTATTTCTCACACAAACGATCATTTTAAAGTCAAGCATCAACATGTAGTCCTTGTATTAACCCATCCTCAACACCCAAATCGACACACCCCTCACAATATCTCTCCTCTCGGCTACAAGTAAGCTCTAGCATAAATGAGCTAGACACACAAAAAGGCAAACGAATGAGTGCGCAACCATAAGCTTGTACTTGAATCAACCCTCCTCTTACATGCTAAACATAAGTGCAAATCAAAGGGGCTTGTCGGGTTGTAATGTGGTTAAGTGTAGAGGTAGGGAATGGGGTATATTTTTAGTAGCGCATAACTTAACCCGGTCTTTTATTCCACAACGACACACACATAACTAACACACGCAAACACAAGTACGAACAAACTTATAATAGATATCACTTTTTTTTTTTTTTCATTTTTCTTTCATTTTCTTCTTTTGATTTTTTCATTTTTTTTTTCTTTTTTTTTTTTCAATACATCAAGAACACTAATACATACACATACGAACACACTCAACTAAAACTTCAACTTGTAATACTAAAATGACACACTAACACTCTGTTTAAACACACAAGACCGGGTCAAGTTGGGTATTTATTTAGGGAACTAGCTAAAGGGTTAACAATCGATAGGCTTTTAGGCTCAAAGATAGGCAACTACATGTCCAAACCCCCGCCCCTCTCTCTACCAAGCTCATATATATGATGCATGAGGTCCAACCCCCCAATTCCCACACTCTCACTCAAACTAACAAGGCCACCTAGCTTCCTAGTGCCCTTATCATCTCTACACTTATGTTCACTCAAAAATTCAAGTCGCATTCAAGCACAAGTTCTAGTGCACCCACCACCCGTTGCCACTCTCTCAAAGAAAGAAAGGTATTATTTATCTACAAGTGTGGCTTAAACTCTCACCAAGAATAAAAGGGGTGTTAAGGGTTGCCGGTGTATCTATTGAGGTTGATTCAAGGTGTTCCAATTTCCAAAATATTTACGCTTGACTAAAAAAAATGTAAAAACCTCAAAAAAATTTTAAAAATTTTCCCCCATCCCCACACTTGGGATACATTGTCCCCAATGTACGGTTTTAGGAGAAAAAGATCGCTTCCACTTTGTCAACATGATATCAAAGCTTCACGACTCAACCACAAACTTCTTTTTGGTATTTTTCATTTTTTTCATTTTTTTGGATTTTTAATTTTTTAACACACCACCTACTCTCACAACCCAAGCAAATCATCAACAATTCAATACACCACCCAACCACCCGAAAACCATAAGCACAAACAAAAACAAAAACAAACATAAGGACAAGAACAACTCCCATTTTGATATGATGATGTCTCGGAGTCCCCATGTCCAAATCGTCACCTTGGTTGTATAGCATTTCATTCGCAATCCAAAGTGGTTAAGGTGCACGAACTAAAAATAAACACTTGGCATTCATCTTGCTCCTACTTCGCTCGTCCGTGAACCTACAAAACACTCAAAACACACAAACACACAAAAACGCCACAAATACAAAAAAACACACAAAAATAAAATTTAAACTTGGGGTGCCTCCCAAAAGCGCTAAGTTTATGGGTCTTCAGCCGGACCTTACCTCATATATCCTTCAAGGTGGTCTCAATGCACATTTGCCTACCGAGTTTCCAATGTATGCTCGGTAGTTAACACGCCAAATAAACAGTTGTTTAAAGATTGGCGTGTGAATTGGGCGCTTTGGATTGTTGGGGAAGAACCATTTCACTAGCCTTTGTCCGATGTCATGCAATCTCACCTTCCTAATGTTTGCTTTTGAATCTACATCTTGCACCTTTTTTATGAAGTTAATCGGTGTGGGATGAGACTTGTGAGATTCTTGAGTAAGACTTGTGACACCTGCATCAATAACAACAACAACCTCTTCCAAATGTAACTTTTCTACAAGCGAAAGATTTGGCGTGGTATTACTTTCCACAACCTCGTCCTTATCTTGAGAATAGTTTCTAATGTCATCGGGCAAGGGTGAAAGAGATTCGTTTATGTTGACCCTCATCGATAACATTTTGCATTTAAAATTTAAATAGCGAATTCTTTGACAATTTGGTAGGTTAGGCGTTGATAGCGACTCCTCGATCTTAACTAATTTTTCTTCTATTCGAGCTAGTCGCTTTTCCTCCTCACTTTGATATGTAACATCTACACATTCATGGGAAGGAACTTGATATTGAGCTTGAGAATAACCTGAAGAAAAATATAATTGTGAGTTTTCATAATAATAATCATTCTCCTGGTTATCTGTGAAACGTGTCTCTTCATAGTCATAGTCATAGTAACTATGATAGTCTTCTCGACATGGAGTTGCCCGGTACCCAGATATCCACATTTCATCCCAATATTCTGGATCACTCCAAAATATGGGACAATCTTCATCTACATGCACTTGTCCACAACAAAAGCAATGTGGATTTACAAATGGTACGGGTTTTGGACAATCTTGACAATCTTCTGTCCAATGAGCGAAACTTCCACAACTATAACATGGTTCGAACTCGTCATCGACCCAATTCATCGTGTTCTAAATCTGCAAGTAAAAACCTGCACAACTAGAACACCCAAAGTGAAATCTAAAAAAAATTAAATAACACTTTTATACATCCTCTTTTTTTTTAATTTTTTCAATTTACTATATATTTTTTTTAAATACAAACAAAACTATCAATTAACACACGTTGCGCACTACTCCCCGGCAACGGCGCCAAAATTTGACGTGTTTGTCGTGGTACACGTAAAATTTCCCAATTACAACTAAAGATAGTGGCAAGAAGGTATCGAACACAGGGAGTTTGTGGATTGTGTGTAGACTAATAACTTTGTAAATTAACTAATATTTAACTAGTAACAAAATTAAAGATCAAAGATTGTTGATTGTTTTGGATTTAGACTTAGTAAAAATAAACTAAATTACTGAATTAAAATGGGTTTGTTCTCAAGATTATGAAAGCAATGACCATCTCTGGATCCATTTTCCTTAAACCCTTATGCAAAAGTTCCACTAGAAAGAGTTACATAGACATAACTCATGTTTAAACAATTGTTGTGATAAAAGGGAACAAAGTACTCGGATTATATCAATGCGAGGTTGTTTCCCGATGACCGATTAATCAATTATCCAACCCAAATCCTACCCGCAATATCTCGGTTGTTAGCAACACCAAGAACGTACGATTGAGACTAGAAATTAAGAAATTGATTAACTACTACAACCAATTGTTCAAACACCACAACAATCAAGCAAACATGTACTAGATTATTGTTCTAGAAATGAAAGAAACAAACATAGAAAAGTTTAAGAAAAACTTCACCAAAGATGATCACCAATTGTTTAGCCTAGCATGGCTTGGTGAATCATTCTCACAATCCAAGAAGTGTTCATAAGCATCAAAGACATAAAACTAATTGTTATCCAATGTTTCCCCATGATTACTTGCAGCCAAAATCGCCCCAAAGATGATAAGAAACGTTCAGAATGAAAGGTATGATGAAAAGACTCCATAAATTTGTCTTTAAAGAAGGGAGTTACAAACATTGCAGCGACCACCGTACCCCTACTGTATGGCCGTAGGGGTACGGTCTGGACTTCAAAGTCTACGGCCATTCAGGCCTGCCCTACGGTGGGAATTTGTGTCCCTGGGCCACCGTAGGGGTACTCCCAGGCCGTAGGCCTACTGTGGACCTGGTGAAAATCTTGAACTTTTTCTTCCTTCTTTCCACCTTGACTCGATCCGTTCCAACCCGTTCCAAAGCTCGTATTTCTTCTTTTTAAGCTCCTTTAAGTACCTACAACCAAAGCAACCGTAGTTATCCAATTCCAACCACTAACATGATAAAATGTGGGAAAAATAAGCGTTTTAACCATCTAAAAGGGTGTTCCTTGAACCACCCGTCAGGTACTTCCCCTTCTTCAAGATCAGGATCGTTATATTCCAATTCATATCTCATATCATCAGTTTGGAATATTTCAGCAAAACGACCTGTGAACTCAATGGTCCATTCTCTTCTTTCTAACATGTCCTTGTAAACTTGTTTAGCATCATCAGTCAAGGACCTCACCTTTTCATTCCAGAATATACTTTCATCTGAATCAACGTTCTCACCTTTCTTCTTCGAACTTGATTCTCCAGTATCTTTCTTCTTCTTTGAAGGTGGTCTCTTCTCAAATGTAAACTTAGACGTATCGTCTCCTCCATCATTATCATCATCACTGCTACTATCATTCTCTTTTTGACTACCAGAACCCTCTGCATCATCATCATCATCATTATCATCATCCTCATCATCACTCTTCTCCGATTCTTCATCATCCTCATCATCATCTTTCTCTTTATCAGACTCAGATGGTTCAAAATCAACCTGTTCTTCTTCTTTTTCTTTGTCTTCCTCACCCTCTTTCAACTTGGGTGCAACATTGTACAGGTTATCAATCAGCTCACTAAGACGTTTATTCTCAGCTTTCAACTCTTTGTTATCTTCTTTAATAGCCTTAAACCTGTTTTTGTTCCTCAAACATTTACCTTCAAGCTTTTTGTTCTTTGCTTCTAGCTTCTTCACTTTCTCATCAATTTCATCCTGATTTGACTTAGAAGCTACTACAATCTGAAGCATCTTTTCCTCATTCTGCTTGAATTTGGCTATTTCTGCTTGCTGAGCCACAATCATCTTCATCATGTCATCCATCTTCTTATTCACCTGTTTCATAACATCGTCATCCACAGTGACTTTCTTTGACTTGGATTTAGATCTAGATGGCTCAACTTCAGCTTCTTTTTCTTTCTGAGGCTTTCTAAACATGTCAAGTACATTATCCAGTGCTACATTGAATTCATCCACTGGTAATGTTGTTGCCTCTTTAGTCTTCTGTTTCTTTGTGACTGGTGAAGATTGCTTTGATGACGTTCCAGCTTCAGGTAATCTTTTTCCTCTCAAGAGTTGAGCTAACTCTTTCTCCCTTAGCTGCTTTGTACTGGTTTTCTTAGCCATGGTTTTGTGTTTAGTCTTGGGCAAGTTAACAACTACAGTTTCTCCTTCGTTCAACTCATCCATATTCACACCTAAAACTTCATCTTCAGCACTAACAGACTTCTTGCTCTTCTCAGCTTCTGCAATCGATCTGTTTAATGATTCAGACTCACCAACCATAGTGGCCTTACGTTTGGTGGCCTGGAGATTTTCAGCATCCGAATCCCACTGTTCCTCCTCATCTGTTTCTTCAGAATCCACTGATTCTTCATCCACCAAACTTGTACCTTTCTTAGCAGTTGATTTTTTTCTCACAGCTTGTTGCTTCGAGCTTCTCTGATCAGTCTTTCCTTTGCCCTTCCCTTTGGCTCCAGGATTGACTACTTGCCTCTTCCTCTTAGTATTAGCATCAGCATATACCAAGGGATCATCATTATCTGAATCACTATCAGGATGCCTTGCTGTATTCTTTCCTGGATCATTGTAATCCTCTCTAGCTAAGGCTCCAAACAACCTTCTGTACGGTGGCCTTTCATTGTCTGGCACACCCTTGTATCCCTTCATTCTCACCAAGGTACGAATGTTCATGTGATCTAAAGCAAGTATCTGTGTAGGATCTTTCCTCAGATTTGGATACTTGTGATCAAATATCATCATTAGGAATCTAGGGTACAACATAAAATACTTCTTCTTTAACCCTTTCAGCATCTCCAACATGTGGTCCAAGATCATTCCAGCAACATTAAATGGTTTGTTGAGAGTCAACGCAACCATTAATGAGCTCAAACTCTTTCTCATTACATCATATCCTCCACTAACACATCCAAACACATGGATTATGACGTGAGCAAAATACTTAAACTGTACGCTCAGTTTCCCTTTGTACATTGAACCATCAGTGATAGGTCCTTTGTATTTCATCCTAAGGAAACAAGCTTTCTGCTCAGTCCACGAGAGTTCTCTTGGATCCTCACTAACTTCAAACTTGATCTGGAGAGCTTCTCTGATGTCAGACTCTGTAATGAACATCTCCATGTCTTGAATCTTGCTTCTGATAATGGTCTGATTATCCATAAAGTCATACTTCGCGTTGTTGTAGAAGTCCTCAACTATATCCTTGTAGATAATAGTTGGTGTAGCCAAAGCATAAACTACTCTGCTTCTTTTCAGAAACTTGATTATATCTGTAAATTCCACATTCTTTTCTACGTCCCCCAGATAAGCACAGCAATTGTGATTCTTCTCGAACGGCCATTTGCTCTTGCTCGATGATTCACCTTCTTGAACAGGTTCTGGGACTATATCTGGAACAACATTTTCAACAGGAATTTCAACATTTTCTTGTTCCTCAGCCATCTGCATTACAAAATCAAAAACAAACGTCAAAACACAAAATCGACAAAATTCAAAATTTTAAGGATTTTAGAATTTCCACATTCGCCCAAAAATCCTGGTCGAATGTAGTTTATTTTGGTCGAATGTACAACATTCTGGTCGAATGTGAAATGATATTGCATAAAAATGTACATTCGCCCATTTAGAGATTCATTCGTCCAAACTTTTTCACATTCGTCCGTTCGAAGGACCGAATGTAGAATCTGATCTTCTCTAAAATTTTGAAAATTCTCAATCTTTGTTGTTAATCTGTAAAACTGATTGATATGATTCCTAACAATGCCGACTAACTCTCGTGTAACATCAATTGTCCCTTATTTTCATTATATGTCAGTTTTATTAGAGAAATTAGGGTTTATATTCAAAAATCAATCGATTACTCAATTAAAAACTGTAATAACCCTAATTTGTTATCCATTCTCCCCCTAAAACTGTCATATAATGAAATACACTCATAATACAACAGTAACAAACACTCTAAATCCTTGAAATCCTAAACCCTAGGTCCGGTTAAAAAACGACTGATTCTGATCTCATTCCTTCTTCATTACCTGTAAATTTGGTATCAAAATGATCAGGATTGAATGAGGAATCAAACGCACAAGCAAGAGAAACGAAAACAACAAGGTCTGGTACTTAGTAAAAATTTTGAAAAATTTCGAATGATGGGTCGAATCTGCTTGTGGCTATATATAAGCATCCACCTTCGACCGTTTGTTGTGGACGAATGTGAAGAATTTCCACATTCGCCCCAAATGAATGGCACGAATGTAGAAAGTGTCTACCCGAATGTGAATTTTTGATTAAAAATCCCACATTCGTCCGTTTAAACAACCCGAAGGTGAGAATTTTCCACATTCGACCCAATTAAGGGGCGAATGTGAAATGGAAAATTCTGAAAAATTTGCCAAATCACGAATTCGAATCCCGTTCAACATTTTTCAATCCGTTAAGCTTCCAAAAATCATATTTTCACATTTTGAATGATACAAAGCCCAGATGGTGTTGTCAAATCTCAGAAATTGACTATCAAGCATCCCCGGTTATCAAAAAAATAAAACAGAAATGCAAAAATTTTGGATTTTTCTGAAATTTTATCAAAACACACCTAAAATCTTTTTGGATTTTGTATCTTTTTGACAATAAAAGTAAATTGCAACAAAATAAAATGCAACAAAGTAAATGAAAGCAGTAAACTTTTTGTGAAATCCGGTCAGAGGATCATATCAGTTTTCTGAGAAATCTGATCACAGCGTTGATCTATTCGTTTAATATTATCATTAGAAACAGTATGTGACACGGCAATTGCTGATATTGTAGTCCACGTAAGCTCACATGCAGACAATTACGCAATGCTTTAAAATGATACGAGTTAGGTGTATTAGACTAACACGATGTGGTGCCCACACACACGACATACTCCTGTATCAAGTAATTGCACAAAGATTCGTCGTAACGCGTGATTATGCCAGAGTTATCCGTAAAAGTTACAAAGTATATAGCACAGAGGTGTACAGGTCAGCAATTAAATGCAGCAGAGTAACATGTGCATATACACTAGGTTGAGGCTGATATTAATCATTGATTTGCATCAAATGATCAATACGAAGTAATAATGATCTATGATCAGTTAAAACATAAAGTTCCTCAATTCGGTAACTTCCGGTTTTGGCAATTAAGCTCTTTTAAGCAAATATTCTGATAAAACTAGGTCCGTAAATCAATACGACAAAAGTTTATCAGAATATCCCGGATAACTATAACATAACGACCCGAAACCTCAGATTTTGGCAATCCTATCAAACGAAATTACGGTACTAAGACCATATGCCCATGAGGTGTTCAGCCACGAACGCGTAGTTCGTTATGTTTGTATCACTAATGCACGCAATATTTAGTCTACGAAGCCTATCAGCATATCACACGTAATCAACACACGCCTCATATACTATACAATTCTTTAGCCTGTGTCAGATCCCCACTGATGTGCTATCATTTCCTCTGTTTACCAGGAAATCATTTTTGATTTTCTAATTTTTAGGTCTTTTTGAATTTTATAATGTTTTTGGCTTTTCTGATAAAATGGCTCCCCCTAAAATAAAGAACATATTTTTGTTTGTTTTTCAGAAATATCAAAAACCAAAAAAATTTGAAAGAAACAATCCACTCGAAAGCATCAACTTCTTTGAGGATTAAACAATCCCCTCGAAAGCATCAACTTCTTTGAGGATTACGATAGTAAAGAGAAATTCCCAATTAGCAAAGAGAAATTCCCAATTAGCAAAAAAATAAAAACTAAAAAAACTAAAAAGCGATAAACCGAGGTGCCGATTAGTCCTGTTTTTCCGTTATATTGTTTACTTTTAAAAGATATTCAAAGCGGGATCTGTCAAAAGCTTTTGTAAACAAATCTGCACGTTGGTAGTCAGTATGGATTTTGACCATATCTATCAATTCTTTAGCGTAACAATCACGGATAAAATGATATTTGATCCGGATGTGTTTCGCTTTAGAATGATTTTCAGTATTTTTAGTTAATGCGATTGCGGCTTCGTTGTCACAGTGTATAGGGGTTTTAAGAAACTGCAAACCGTAATCCACCATCTGCTGTTGGATCCAGAGTACTTGCGAACAGCAACTCGAGGCTGCAATGTACTCGGCTTCACAGGTAGATAGAGCCACGGAAGTCTGTTTCTTGCATTGCCAGGTGATTAACCTGCTCCCTAAAAACTGGCAACCGGCTGTAGTAGATTTACTATCTTTGTCGCAGCCGCCCCAATCTGCATCACTAAAAGCGATAAAATCAAAATTATCATCATTAGGGTACCAAAGTCCTTTTGAGGGACAACCCTTCAGATATCTAAGGATACGCTTGACCGCCGTCAGATGACTTTGTTTCGGCTTCGATTGATAACGAGCACAAAGACACGTTGCGTACATAATATCTGGTCGAGACGCCGTCAAATACATCAGAGATCCGATGATTGCTCTGTATGTAAATGGGTCCGTAAGCTCCCCCTTAGCGTCCACTCCAATCCCGTGATTGGGTTGAATCGGGGTATCCATCGGCTTTGAGTCCTCCATCTGGAACCGGCTCAAGATGTCGGAGACATATTTCGTCTGGTGAATGAAGATCCCGTCGGGTCTTTGATCCACCTGTAAGCCTAGGAAAAACTGCATCTCCCCCATTGCGCTCATTTCAAACTTTTCCTGCATGACAGTTTCGAACTCCCTGCATAAAAGCTCGTTAGTTGAACCAAATATTATATCATCAACGTATATCTGCACTAGAAGCAAATCATCTCCCGTCTTCTTCGTAAAGAGGGTGCAATCGACGAGGCCGCGCTTAAATCCTTTGGAGATGAGGTATGTACTTAGCTCCTCGTACCACTGTCTCGGAGCCTGGTGCAAGCCATATAAAGCCTTGTTTAGCACGTAGACCTTATCCCGGTGGATTGGGTCCTCAAAGCCTGGTGGCTGCCCGACAAAAACCTCTTCCTTGACTTTCCCGTACAGAAATGCGCTTTTAACGTCCATTTGATAAACTTTGAATTTCTTGTATGAAGCAAACGCAAGGAACATCCGAATAGCTTCAATTCGTGCTACCGGTGCATAGATTTCGTTATAATCAATCCCTTCGATTTGATGGAAACCCTGCACGACCAATCTGGCTTTGTTACGAACTATAACTCCACGATCATCCTTCTTGCACTTAAACACCCATTTAGTGCCTATTTTCTTCCTATCCGGCGGCAAATCCGTGAGCGTCCAAACTCCCAATTTCTGGAATTGTAATAACTCCTCCTGCATAGCTTCCACCCAGGCATCATCCTTCAAAGCGTCCTTGTATGTCCTTGGCTCTACCTGCGACACATAACACGCAAACGACCAATCATTTTGACTACCAGATTGTTGAATTTTGGCATATAAAGCTAAAGCACCAAAACTCTCTGGCGAATTAACGCTTTTAAGCTGCCCTCTGGTCATAACACTGCTTCCAGGATCACCGATAACTTGCTCCAGCGGGTGAATACGATGAATCCGAGATTCCGGATAATCAGGTACTTGCACTCCCGTCTGAACAGTCAAGTTCTCTACAACATCCAGATCATGACCCGTATTTGATGATGAAGCCACATCTGAAGTTGGAGTTGGGTTCACTGGCGGTGCCTCTGGTTCTTCAGCATGTTCAAGAATGACTTCTTCAAATTGTTCATCTTCAGATTCTGAAGATTCTAATGAAGTTGAAGCCTCTTGAAACACTTCTTCCTCTTGTATAGGAGCATTGGTATCATTAGAAGCTGGTAGGGGGTTCACGGTGATCGGACGCACCAACGGTGAAGTCGTTGCATTTTCACACTCGTAAAGTAATCTGATAACAGCTTCTTCAACCAAACTATCTAGATTGAATGATTCAAAGAAATCTTTGTAATCAAACATCCAATCAGGACCCGTGCCTTGAAGATTTTGAGTATATCGTTGAACTTCCACGTTAGCCCAGTCTTCCACTCGACGAGTTCGCTTGTTGTATACCCGTTTGAGCGGGGTTGCATAGCCAACAAAGTAACCCTCCTCGGCTTTAGGACTAAACTTCTCGCTTGGATTCAACATAGTACATGGCGCCCCAAAAGGTTCTAGATACTCTAAGTTCGGCTTTCTTCGGTGTAACAGTTCATAAGATGTTTTACCAAACTTCTTTACTGTCAGAACCCGATTTAATGTGTAATTTGCTGCATAAATGGCCTCGTTCCAGAACATTACTGGAAGATTTGAATCAGCAAGCATTGTTCTAGCCGCTTCAATTAGAGTCCTATTCTTTCGTTCAGCAACACCGTTCTGTTGTGGGGTGTACGGAGCCGAATATTCATGATGTATCCCTTTGCTTTCACAAAGTTCATCCATCTTGGCATTTTTGAACTCCGTCCCATTGTCACTCCGAATTCTCTTTATTTTCACATTGTAGAGATTCTCTAATCGAGTGAACAGAACTTTCAGGTTGTTAAAGGTGTCACTTTTGTTCTGCAAACACATCACCGATGAAAATCTTGAGTAATCGTCAGTGACGACTAAACAATAAAGCTCTCCAAGATGACTTTTGCGCTTGACCGGTCCGAAAAGATCCATGTGCAATCGCTCAAGTGGCATCTCTACAGAGTTAACTTTCTTCACTTTGTGGGACTGATTGTGTTGCTTCCCCTTTTTACAACTCACACACTTGTCATTCAGATGGAAATGTTTCACGTTTACTCCATCGACAAGTCCATTTCTCACAAGTTGGTTCATTTTCCTTAGATGAATGTGCCCCATTCTTCGGTGCCACATTATCGATTCTTTCTCTGTCGCTTTTGATAGAAAACATGTTATCTGCCCCTGTGATGTCATCGCCTTGGACATATCAAGAATGTATAGATTGTTGACGCGAGGTGCCTTCAACATTATCCACTCTTTAGGAATTGTAAAGCCCGGTTTCAGAATATAGCAGGATTTGTCATCAAAATGCACAGTAAATTGTTTATCACATATTTGACTGACACTCAACAGATTATAATCAATCTGCTTCACATACGAAATCCGCTCGAAACTCACTATCCCATTGCTCACACTTCCTTCCATCGTGATATATCCACCTTTATTTCCCGCGAAAGCTACATACCCTCCATTGATGTTCTTCACGTCGAACAGCAACGCAAGATCCCCTGTCATGTGGCCTGAAGCTCCACTATCAACAATCCAAAGACTGCTAATAGGGCCAGCTGAAGCTCCCTGCACACAAAAAGTAAATCAGTTAGTTCTTTCGGGGGACCCAAGCCTGAGTCTTGGGTCTTTGAACATCAGGTTTCAAAGTAACATTTTCACAAGCATTTTCAACAACTTTTTGATCAATCTTTTTCTGATTGTTCAAAATAGTTTCCTTTTTCTCATTAACCCTTGAAGTTGAGGCTCCTGGAGTACCATTGGGTGACCAAGATTGTTCAGACCTTTTCAAGATACGAATCTGAGACTTTGGGTTCTCAGTTGGTTTCTGAATATTGTTAGCAAATGTAACTCTCTTGGTAACCTTTTCTGATTTAACAGACTTAGGTCCAACATTTGATTTGACAATCGGTTTTGGTGAAACCTTTTGCCTATCAACTGTTGCGTTCACCACAGGCTTCCTCCATGATTGTTCCATAGCAATCCGATTCCTTCGATCATATTGGATTGGACGATTGTTCCTCATTTGTTGAAAATTGGTTTGATTATAAAACTGTTGTGATTGTTGAGGAACAACTCGCCTATGTGGTGGCACATAATGATCAATCGGTTTCCTCATGGAATTCCTCACTTCAACCTCGTGCCTTTTATGCCTTACATATGGGCACTGAGCAAGTAAATGCCCTCGTTCCCCACATTTAAAGCACGCACGGTACTCTTCAAAAACATTCGGAGCATTTGGTTGAGCAAATGATCTAACAGGATATTGATCATTGTACTGTTGCTTCCTTAAACTCTCAGGGAGTGGCCCTTTTGAGTAAGTAGGCTCATTAAAACCATTAGCTCTGTTTTTGGGTCGAACAAACTCTGTGACATGGACCTTTGGTTCTTGAGGAACATCCAAATACAATTTCTTTAATAATGCTGGTGGAATCTCATTTGTTCTCTCATGTTTTGGGAACCAAATGGTACTTTCTTGCCAAATCTTTTCTATTTTAGCATAATTGGCATTTTTTATTGGAAAGTCCTCGTCAGAAATGATCTTATCGGATCCTTCCATCCGATAGAACACTTTGACAGGTTTGTCACATTCACTACAAGAAATAGAGGTGTTTACCCACACATAATTTACCTACACATGAAAATGTGTGGGTAAATACCTACACATGATTATATATGTATTCCCCCTAAATTTTGAAAAGCAATTAAATATTAAATGCCTACACATGTGGCAAAAAAAATTATGTGTAGGTAGTTAGCTACACATAGGTAAACAACTAATATATATATAGGTAAATGATTATGGTTACCAACACATAATAACTTTAAATAGTTGATAAACTAAGTAAATAAATTTATTTTATTGATTGAAATGACATGGCAAAATAAATATCTACACATATTAGAAAATGCACAACATGTGTAGATATTGCATAATATAGAGTAAGTAAATAAATTTTTTTATCAGAATGACGCGGTAATACAAATACTTACACATATTTAAAATTATACAATATGTATAGATATTGGATACATATAAAATAAGTAAACAAATCTTTATTTAACTTTTTAGATGATATGGCAAAATAATTGCATACACATATTAAAAAACGTACAATATGTCTAGATATTGTATATAAATAAATCTTTTTTATTAATGACGTGACAAAATATTTACCTACATATATTCAATTATAAATGTAAAATATGTGTAGACATTTGATACCGATTAACCAAGTAACTTATTATTTTTTTTTTTTTGAAAATGACGTGGCAAAACGAATACCTCGTCCAACCCTTTTTAGACATAACATAACCAAATAAAGCAAATCATTAATAGCCATCATGATAAGTAATGCCGAATATGGTTCATCGGGAGATGCATGATTTTTGTTGCTCACTATGATATAGTGTGATTTGCTCACTAAAAAAATACCCTACACCCATTTTTTTCCTATACTTTTATCTTAACTATTCATTTAAAAAAAATAAAATCTTAAAGATAAATTTTTACCCTAGTTAGGCATAGGGGTCTAAACGGTGTGCAGTGGCTTGAGAGTTACTCGGGATCAGATCGCTAAAAAGCTCGAACGAGCCATGTCTTAATGAGTTCGAGCTTGAAATATGACTCGTTTAGTTATCGGGCTCGAGCTTCACATACAAAGCTCGTATAGGCTCGCGAGCCTAAACGAGCCCAAACAAACATCCTATTATTATTTCTATGTATTCATTTTTTCATTTGAACAACTTTAAAATTAACTAATAACATTTGTGAGCCTAGCTTAAGCCAAGCTTTGGCTCATTTAAGCTATCGAAGCGAGCTCGAACCGTGCTTTTAGCTCGTTTTAAATTGTTATCAAATTATCTCTAGCCGAGTGGAACCGAGCTCGAGCCTCATAAAAGCATGACGAGCCGAGCTCGAGCCTAATCGGGCTCGTCTCGTTTACCCCCTCGTTAGGCAAAATCAATTTTTATTTTATTTTATTCTAATCATATAAAAAAATGAAATAGGTTTTAAAAATATAAAAAATCTTCGTATTTCCTTCCCAAATTCAATTTCAGTTTCCCAAATTCAATTTCAATTTCATGTAAACCAACTTTTTCGCAATTCCTTCCCACTTTATTTTTACATTTTTACTCTCCCACCCAATCCCCCCCCCCCCCCCCCCCCCCCCCTCAAAAGCCCTAATCACGATTTTTTCATCCTCTGCTCCCATTCCATCTGCCTCCACTGCCGCGCCATTAGACGAACCATGAACCAACCTTGTTGCTTGAATCACCAGCTCATGTATCCCCTTTTGATGCCATTGTTACAACCGCTTTGCACAAGGAGCATGTATGTGTTTTCTACGTATTTTTTTATTAAAGCTTTAAACCTGTCTATGTTTATTAAGGTACTAGTCTAACTGTAAGAGACGATTAGTGCAACTACCTATTTTATTTTATTATGGTGGTGATCCAAGATGGTTTTTTTATGATTTAGAGCTAAGGTTAACTGTTGCGTTATTTAAAACTGAAGGTTTAAAGTCGCACACCAACTGCTCGATGAAATGCTTTGTAACACCCGGATTATCGGTGTTAGTATATATGTGATCATTAGTACATGTTATTTATACGATTGTTAATACTTGGTATAGTTTTGTATCTATGTTAGATATACATAATTACAAATGGTTCTGAATATATCTTATATTTGTGATTATATATTTGTGGCTGCGTGATAGGTACTTTATGGCTGCAAACGATGGAAAATAACAACGAATAATAGGAGTAACTAATGCTAAAATAGAACAGCAAATAGGACAGCAGCAGCGTGCAATTGGGTGTCGTTTTAAGATTGATTAAGGGGTAGAATTGTGATGTACGTTGTAGTTACTTGTTGGGGTATTTGACAGCCTCGGGACAGCTGATTTGGGGCTGTGTTAATGGTGTCAAAACAACCAATATATGTGGTGTCACGGCTGCAAAAACATATCTGCTTGGACTGAATGCTGGACTGTTTCGCGCTCGGTTTCAAGGCTGCGTCATGGTGTACAAACCATGATTTCGTAAGGTAATCTTAGGGAACGTTGAAGGCGCTTATTGAGGACAGCGGATGATGGTATTCATAAGTTTTCTAAAGCTTTTGAGGTAAGTTCTATTTTATGAAAAGTTGGGTGAACACCAAAGGAACTCTTATATTATTGCAAGTTAATTTTGATTTATGTGTATATTATAGACATATGTTTACATGATGGGTACACTTCATAAGAGTACAATACGCTATCACATGGAGCGTGGCTTGAATTTGGATTCTTTGCGATTTGTGGGAGTATCTTTGTGATTTGTGGAGTGTTAAAAAAATACTTGGTAATGTTTTAAGGATATTCTTACTATTAAATTATTATTCATTATGGAATTTAATCTAATATATTAAGTATTATTTGGTTGTATGTTCTTGAAGGAAATTGCAAAAAAGGAAGTTATAGCACGTGCGAAATGAAAACTTAATTGTAGAAATGGTTCGAAGAGTACAATACGCTATTATATTGAGCGTGCCTGATTTGGATTCTTCATCCGGTCAACTTGAGACTTGGCGGCTTACACATTGGGATATGGAAAAAGGTTGGATATCAAAAAGTGCGGCTTCAATATATGTAAGTTTACTTTTTCTTTTCTACCACCATGTATTCATTATTTGGTAAACAGTTAATTTATTGTATTTGTTTTTTTTCCTAATATGAAGAAATGATGAAATTGAGAAACCAGCATATTGTGGAATCAATGAGTGACATGTCAATTATTGAGAATGTACTTGACGAAGCTCTATTCGTTTGCATGGGTGGGGACGTGATCCAGTTATTGTTGATAATACAACGGGTACAACTAAATAAGCAAAGCGTCCTACTTATAATGAGCTGGTCAATGCACTTCAAACGTTGACAAGTAAATGTGCAATTATGGAACAAGCACTGATTGAGAATAATATCATGACTCCTCCATCAAGCACATTTGGACTATCTTAAGGTGATACTCCAGAGGGTGATGAAAGTATCGATGAGTGATGTCGTTTAGTATTTTATATAGTAACTTATAGTCAATATTGCTTTGTTTGTTTAAGTATTTTCTTTGGTTGTTTGAACACTTATGTTTTGATTAAGAATGTTAATTTGGTCATGTATGTTTCTAGAACCGTTTTTATATTTGTTTGCATATATTTAAAAATTATTATTTAAATAAATCGTGGTTGTTATCTACACATTTAAATATTTTTACAAACACATCAATATATATTATTTCTACACATATTAAGATAAATATCTACACATCTTTTACATTTACCTACACATAATTAATTGCCACGTCAGATGCCACGTCATCGGCCAATTTAACAAGTTGCTATACTTCTACTAACATACATATATTAGTTTTAGCCACACATATATGTGTAGGTATAGCTTGCTATCTACCTACACATAATAAATGTGTAGGTAATGATCTATATCCACAGTGATGAGTCTACACATCATTACACTTAATTTATGTGTAGGTAAACGTTACTACTAACACATTATATGGTTTTATCTACACATACTATGTGTGGGTAAATACCCAAATTTCTTGTAGTGATTGTTCATTCTTAACATTCTTTTCAAGATCTTTCTTAACCACATTTTTCTCAAGATCTTTCTTCACAACATTCTTATCAGACTTATTCACACGATGAGCATTTGCCATCGGAATCACTATCTGAGATGGTGAAACTGGTTCATTTGTAATGATGTGATTTTCTTTTGGAATTTCACATCCATTAACAGTTTGATTACAACCAGTGTCATCACTCTCAGTGTCTGAATTCACACTCTCAGCAGTAACACCCTCATCATTGACACCCAAAATCGGTCTAACATCGGAATGTGGATCACCAATACTTGAAGTATTAGATTCATTTTCCGATGCTGAGTCCGATTTTACCGAACTCTCCGGTGTCACTTGGTGACAATTATGGTTTTCAAAAAGAACCGGAGATGGCACAGATCGGTAATTAGTGGTTTGATCATCAATGATGTGGTCTACCACATAAGCAATGTGCTTATAGCTTTCCAGCTTTTTGTTCACTTTCTCAGCAAAGCATTTGATGGCGGCCATTTCCAACTTGGTGTTTTCAATTTCATTTATATAGTTGTTTATTGCCAATTGTTTTAAAGACAAAGTGTTTTTCAAGTCGGAAATGTCCTTTTTGTAGCCATCTAATACTTTGTTAAAAGCATTCAACTCTTTGCGAGTAGATTGACTGTTCATGATAGCACTATCACGTTGAACACGGAGTTGTTTATTCTCCTCAGTCAATCTATCACATGTACCACAATATTTATCACTTGTAACATCAGTGCTACACTCAGAACTTACAGGTTTTGGCGGATCAGTCATGGCCATCAATGCGAAATGAGCTTCCTTTCCTGGAAAGAATCTTGAATAATCGATCTTGGTGAAAGCATCATCTGCAATGCACGACTTCCTTGTCATCAGAAAATCCGCTTCTGCTAGCAACTGATCTATATCATCATCTAGAGAATCAACACTTGCTTCCGTATCCGATTCACTGTCTGAATCAGAATAAACCGATTCACACTCCTCAGGAACATCAGAAACAGTATCAATCACAATTCCAGAATTTGTCTCTTCAGTCTTAACCTCAACATTAACCTCAGCATTAACCTTAACAGGTTCAGTATCCACATCCATCTCAGCCTCAGACTCATCACTTTCAACTTCAGTTTCTACCTTCTCATCCACCGACACTGAATCTTCAATATCAACCTGATATGCAACACAAGCCACATTGCCACCAATAGTAATTTCTTCAACACCTATCTGCATACTCGACCAGTCAAACCTCTCATCTTGTTGAGTCACCAATGCTTGATTCTGATTGGTGTTCTGATGTGTTTCATTTGGTGTAGTTATTGGTATGACTGTTCGGTTAGCATTGTTTGGTGATTGGTTTTGTGTCTGGTTTGGTGTGTTTGGTTGTCTATTTTGGTTGCTATTAAAGTTGTTTTGACGGTTTTGGTAGTTGTTGTTGTTTTGGTAAGAAACTTGGTTTTGGTTTTGTTGTTGACGATTCTGGTAACTGGCATTGAATGGGTTCCTATTGCCTTGTTTTGGTGGCTGGGTGCATTCTCTTTTAAAGTGACCTTTCCCTCCACAGTTAAAACAAGTAACTTTCTCCTTATTGAACCCGTAGGTTGTGTTCGGAGAAGTTCCCAAATCCGTTCTACCTGTCTTCTCGATAAATTCTGTTGCTCTTCTCATAATGCTCGCAAAGGCCCATTGGATATCAATGAGTTCCATCTCTTCCTTGTCAATCTGTGCGTAGTCTTCATTGGTTAAGTTGTTATTCCCAATTTGACTAGCAACTAATCCATTGTAGGATGAGACCATTGCAGAGACTAATGCAATGTGTTGCTGAGCAACTTCAACTGTCACATTTCCCAAGTTAGACGTCTCCAAAACCACCGTTTGTTGATTAGGTTGGTTCATTGGTTGTTGAGATTGGCTAGCAGTGTAGAAAGCTGCTTGTTGCATTGGAGAGAATGGTGGTATATATGAATTGTTGTATTGTTGTTGTGGTGGTGGATTTGATGGTTGTGAAAAGGATGATGTTTGTTGATGGTAGTTGATGGTAGGTGATTCCATAACATTGGAAATACATGCAACATGTGGTGCTACTAGCCCTCCTGAGCTTGATGTACTAGCTGGAACTGGATTTCCTCCAAAATATAAGTTGGGATTCTGAGGAATCTGTGCTCTTCTAGCTTTCCTCTTCTCTTCCAATTCTTTGTTTTCCAGCTTCTCTATAAACTCTTGGATAGACCAGTATTGATAAGCATCCTTCTCCCTAAGGACTTCCACATGCTGATCCCAGTTTGGTGGTAATGCATCTGCAAACTTATCCACCTGCTTTGCCATAGGAATCTGTATACCATAGCTAGACAATTCAGATAACAAATGACTATATCTAGGAGTTAGTTCTTTCAAAGTTTCATTTCCAATATAAGAAAAATTCTCAAACTCCTTTCTCAGTTCTTCCATCCTTAGACCTCTAGTCTTCTCATTGCCATCATGCCTTCTTTTAAGTGCTTCCCATAATTGCTTAGACGTAGTACAAGTCCCAAACTGATGCAACAGATCGTTTGTGATAGCTTGTGTCAATTGGGAAAACGCCTTCTTTTCCACAGCAAACTTCTTTTTCTCATCCTCAGCCATGCTCTCCAATGGCACTGGTTCACCTGTGTTCTCCAAAACTGGTGGTGTGTAACCTTTAGCAATCATGTTCCATGCCTCTGCACCCTCCACTCCCATGCCTTCCAAATGTATCTTGAACTTTTTCTGCCACTGATTGTATTCTTGAATCTCCAGCTTCGGTGGCCGATTCCCGCTACCTGAAGACAAATCATTAATCAGTGTGGAAATAGCATTTGTAGTTTGAGTGTTTACCACCGCTGCTGCTACTCCCCAGTAGTCAGATTGTGGTGCTGGAGGTGCACTTTGAGTCATATAGTTAACCGGCTGCGAAGACTGTGTGCTCGTCTTCTTTGCTGCTACCGTCCATGGGTCCATCACCTGCTGTTGTGGTTGTGTAGTTGCTGGTGTCGGAGTAGTCGGAAAATTCCACATGATCACGAACTTCGAAAAATTCAACACTTAGAAAATTTTCCAAAAACTAGTCTAGGTTCGCCCAGAAAAGCTTCACCTTCGTCCCTTTCTGTTTCAGGTTCGCCCAAACAGTGATACCCGAATGTAAAATCTCACCAGAAAGTAAAAACACACTAACACTTTTCACGTTCGTCCAAATAAGTTCAGGTTCGCCCGTTTTAGTTCTAGGTTCGCCCGCCCGATCAATCGAATGTGAAAAATATGATCCGAAAGTGAAAAATTCAACAGAAAATTTCAGGTTCGCCCAAAAATATCCTAGATTCGCCCAAAATTCTCTCAGGTTCGCCCAAAACTTTACACCTTCGACCACACAGTTCCAGGTTCGCCCATATCTGATTTTGAAAAACGGTTACACTTTGAAAAACGGTTATTTTGATCTCTGATTTTCAAAAGTTTGTGAATTTGAATGATCTTGATCAGGTTTTGCTTCGGAGATGATTTGGAACAACTTTAATTCTTGGAATTTTGAATTTTAATCACAAAATCAACTCTAAATCTTTCAAAAACACTCAAAAACCATTTTTTATGCAAAAACAGATGTGAATTGATCAAAATAATGTCCAAATCAGCTCTGAGTTTATCAATTTGTTGTTGTATGATCCTCTATGCTCTGATACCACTTTGTAGAGGATATGATTTGACACGAAAACAGGATTATATGATCATACAAGTTACAAAACCAGGTGCGGAAACCCTAGCTTTGAACAAACTGATATAAACTCAAATCAAAACACAATCAAAGTCATTTTCAAACCTTTTCATAGATTAACACATTCATAAACTTGATTACAATGTCAAAACAGTTAATCTAACTCAAACACAGACTCTCTCAAACTATCCTGGAACAACACCTCAAAACACACACACCTAATGACTCTCTTAACATTACAAAAACACAAATTCTATTTATAGGCACTGCACATTCGCCCCTTTCTCTTGGTCGAATGTGAGTATTTTCCACATTCGCCCATTTACATGGTCGAATGTGTTCTTCTGTGTAGTTCCATTCCAGATTCGTCCAGTCTTCTTCTACCTTCGCCCAAATCTTCTTACATTCGCCCATCTCAGCCTTCTAAACACATGTTAACTATCCAATCACTAGTCGCAAAACGCATCTACAACAACCCAAGAGTTCCAACAGAAAGAGCTCTCGAGTTGGTCAACAATGACAGCAGCAACAATATCTTTTCTAACCGATTTTACCGAGAAATCCTCACCTGCCCACGTCCAATGATCTTTACGAGCCGAGAGATTACATCCATTTAGCAGTTGAAGCATATCAGCAGCAGGTCACGAAGCATTGTCCAAAACAGTCCCAACCCAAAAGGCCGACCCATCAGACATGTTCCCAACCCCATTGCCCAGCCCATCGGATCTGTTCCCAACCCCGATTCCCAGCACATTAAAACGATTCCCAGCCCAGTTTCCCAGCCCATTAGAACTGAACCCAACCCAGTTTCCCGGCGCAGCATAACTGTTCCCAACCCAGAAATCCCGAACCAGCCCGTTTTTGTTTCTAGCAGCCCCGTACAGATCAGGAAATAGGACCCAAAGAGGCTCAGATGCAATCCAACGGTCATCCCAGAAACGGACCGATTCGCCATTTCCAGCCACAGCCGTGAGCTTCTCCTGGATCCGAATACCTATTTTAAAAAGCTTATCCTCCACACCACAAATATCTTTCCACGCCCCGGTTATCGATTTCTTTAAGGGAACCATCTTATAACTTTGCCTGTTAGCCGCGTAGTGAATACACTGGATCACTTTCACCCATAATTGCTCCGGGTCTTCCTTCATCCCCCACCACCATTTTACAAGCATCGCAAGGTTGAAATCTTCAATCCCGCCTATCCCAAGGCCACCGGACTTCCTATTCTTTATCATTTTATTCCACTTAACCCACCTCATCTTTTGCCTAGAACCCACCATTCCCCACACAAAATCTCTACGGATTCCTTCAAGTTTTTTGATGATCGCCTTTGGTGCCTAGTACAACGAGAGGTAATACGATGGGAGACTCCCTAAAACCGCTTTAGCAAGTGTCACCCTACCCTCCAAAGTTAAGTTCCTAGCCTTCCAAGACGAAAGCTTGTTATTAAACTTGTCCACAATAGGCTGCCAAAATCTTGGGCGTTTCATATTGACCCCAATAGGGATACCAAGATACACAAAAGGAAACATCCCGGGTTTGCAATTTAGTCTAGTCGCCATCTGATCCACCTCATCTTCGTCAACCCCAACTCCAAACAATTGGGACTTACTATAGTTCACATTAAGACCCGAAAGAAGATTAAGCCATCTAAGGAAGCGGGTAAGACTCACCACATTATCGCTTGACCATTCCCCAATAAAAATGACGTCGTCCGCATAGCAAAGATGTGAGAGAATCGGCCCATTACTAGGAAGCTTAATCCCGGAAAACAAACCCAACTCAACCGCACGGTTCATCAACATCGATACCACTTCCATAGCTAAAAGAAAGAGGAACGGGGAGAGGGGGTCGCCTTGCCTAAGGCCTCTCTTGTAAGCAAAATCCCCCGATGGCGAACCATTAATCAACACGGAGCCCCTCCCCGAGCTAAGGCACCCTTTCAACCACCCTATCCATTTATCTGGGAAACCCATAAAGTTCATCATCCGAAACAGAAATTTCCAGCTTAACGAATCATACGCCCTTCGGAAGTCAACTTTGAAAAGAAGCAGTTTTAATTTAGTCCTTTTAGCCCACGAAACAACCTCACTAAGAATGAGGGGGCTGTCCAAAATGTATCTTCCTCCCACAAACGCCGATTGAGTCGAGGAGATCAAGTTATTTATCACCGGTTTCATCCTCAACATAAGCGTCTTGGATAAAATCTTATAAAGAGACCCAACCAACGAAATGGGGCGAAAGTCTTCCAAACTCTGCGGTTCAACCTTGTAAGCGAAAGATTTTGACTAAAACAGGATTAATTGATCATACAAGTCACAAAACCAGGTGCGGAAACCCTAGCTTTGAACAAACAGATAAAACTCTAATCAAAACACAATCAACATCATTTTCAAAGCTTTTTCATAGATTAACCTTTTCAAATACTTGATTACAATCACACACTAGTTAATCTAGAACACTTATACACTTTCTCAAAAACTCCTGGAACCTAACCTGAACACACACACAACTGAAAACTCTCTATAATTCACAAATACACAAAATCTATTTATAGACTCTGCACGTTCGCCCAGTTGATGTGGTCGAATGTGGAATTCTTCCACATTCGCCCACTTTAAGGTACGAACGTGTATTTTCTGATCAGGTCCATTCTTCATTCGCCCATAATCATCTACCTTCGCCCACTTTTACTTACATTCGCCCAGTCTGTTTCCACCTTCAATCTATCAGCAAACTATTAACACATGTTAACTTGTAAATCCAATCACTAGTCGCAATACGTGCATCTACAAACTCCCCCTCGACTATTGATTGGATCGTCTTCTGTCTTCGTCCATTGCTTTATTTAACAAGTAAATTCTGAGCTGTTTCTTTTGCTCTTTGGTCATTTCAGGCTCCAACTTTCTCTTCACTGGTTTCGACACATTAGCCATCTTCACCATTTTGCCAAGTTTATTATCCAAGTTACTCCCTGAGTTTATATCGTATGCAAAACAAACTCCTACAACCTGAGTATACTTCTTTGCTTGATCAACATCATTCGGCTCATGATGAATCGGATTGTAGAAAAGCATGATGATGTCTTCAAAAGTACAGTTTATCAACCACATAGGATCAAATACATGAACATGCTTGTATTTGTCCTTTCCATCTCTCAAAACTATCACCGCTTCAGCCTTCCTCCAATCATAATACCAGAATATAAAGTCAGCACTGAAATGTTGTGGCATGGGCATCAAAGGTATCTTTCTCATCACTTCAGGTGCTTTGTATATCAAAGTAACCCTCTTCAACTTGGTTTTAGGATCAATATCCCTATGAACTTTCCTTCTGGGATATTGAGGCTTGAATCTATTCCATTTCGTTCTACTTTCCCAAACCAACTTATCTGCACACCAACCGACATGAGTATTATTAACTGAAGCTCCAGACATTGGGAATCTGCATAAATCTCTGACCGCCCAGTACGGTAGAGTTAGCAAATCAATGAATTTGTAGAAGTACAGAATTCCTGATTCCCATTTAGCAGCTAAACACTTCAGTCTGCCCAAATATGTCCACCCAAGAGCTCTGCCTTTGAACTTAGCATTATGGAATCTATAGAAACTTCCTTGAGCTTCAGGCTGATTCCCATTTAGCAGCTAAACACTTCAGTCTGCCCAAATATGTCCACCCAAGAGCTCTGCCTTTGAACTTAGCATTATAGAATCTATAGAAACTTCCTTGAGCTTCAGGCTTCGGTCGGTTTTCATCCATTTCTCTCAACTTCTTCAAGTAATTCTTCAATTCATCAGATTGACTTGAAGATTCTTGCTTATCAGCTCCAAACACCTTTTCAACAAACTCTGCACTCCTTTTCTTAGCTTTCTTCTTTGCTGAAGTGTTTGGAATCTCAGTGAAGTCAGGAAATATCACATCTTCATCAGTCTGTCTGAAGTACTGTGGATATTCCTCATGTGTTATATCTTCAATCTCCACTTCATCAAATTCTGGAGTATTTTTATCATCTGAGTGATTTCCAATATCCTTTTCAGGAATATCTGGAATCGACTCATCCATTACAAACTCCTCAAATGATTTCCCTACTCGCTGTGCAAGGCCATCAAGAATTTCCTTTGCCACAGTAGCAGGTACTTCACCTTCTTCAAGATCAGGATCGTTGTATTCCACTTCATATCTCATATCATCAGTCTGGAATATTTCAGCAAAACGACCTGTGAACTCTATTGTCCATTCTCTTCTTTCTAACATATCTCTGTATACTTTCTTCGCATCATCAGTCAGAGATCTCACCTTTTCGTTCCAAAAGATACTTTCATCTGAATCTACATTCTCTCCTTTCTTCTTTTTAGAACTTGATTCTCCAGCATCTTTCTTCTTTGGTATTCTCTTCTCGAAAGTAAACTTAGAAGTGTCATCTCCTCCTTCATCATTATCACTATCACTACTACTATCATCATCTTTCTCACTCCCAGACCCTTCTGCATCATCATCATCATCTTTCTTACTATCCTCATCATCACTTTTCTCAGACTCCTCATCTTCCTCATCATCATCTTTTTCTTTCTCCGAATCAGAAGGCTCAAAGTCTACCTGTTCTTCTTCTTTCTCCTTATCTTCTTCACCTTCCTTTAGCTTGGGTGCTACATTGTACAAATTATCTATCAAATCACTAAGGCGTTTGTTCTCAGCCTTTAGCTCTTTGTTATCCTCCTTGATCAATTTTAGCCTGTTCTTGTTTCTTGAACATTTACCCTCACGCTTTTTATTCTTAGCTTCAAGCTTCTTAACTTTCTCATCAATCTCATCTTGATTTGACTTTGAAGCAACCACAATCTGAAGCATTTTCTCCTCGTTCTGCTTAAACTTGGCTATTTCAGCTTGTTGAGCAACAATCATCTTCATCATATCATCCATCTTCTTATTCACTTGCTTCATCACATCATCAGCAATAGTGACTTTCTTGGATTTAGATGGCTCAACTTCTGCAGCTTTTTCTTTCTGAGGCTTCCTGAACATATCCAACACATTGTCCAGTGCAACATTGAATTGATCAATTGGTAATGTTTCAGCCTCTTTTGTCTTTTTCTGCTTCTTAGAAACTGGTGAAGACAGCTTTGATGATGTACCAGCATCAGGTAATCTTTTTCCTTTCAAAAGCTGGGCAATCTCTTTCTCCCTCAACTGTTTAGTACTTGATTTCTTTGCCATTGTTTTGTGCTTTGGTTTTGGCAAGTTTACTACAACAGTTTCTCCAGCATTTAGTTCATCCATATCAACACCTAAACCTTCATCTTCAGCATCAACAGACTTCTTACTCTGCTCTGCTTCTTCAATTGACTTATTCAGAGATTCAGACTCACCAACCATAGTGGCCTTACGTTTGGTGGTCCTAACATTTTCATCATCCGAATCCCACTGTTCATCTACCTCAGTCTCCTCCGAGTCAACAGATTCTTCATCCACTAAACTTGTTCCCTTCTTTGCAGTTGTTTTCTTTCTCACCACCTGTTGCTTAGAACTTTCTTGGTCTGTCTTTCCCTTACCCTTCCCTTTGGCTCCGGGATTGACAACCTGTCTCTTTCTCTTTATGCTTGCATCTGCATACACTAGAGGATCATCATTGTCTGAATCACTCTCAGTGTGTCTAGCCTTGTTCTTTCCAGGATCAGTGTAATCCTGTTTAGCTAGAGCCCCAAATAATCTTCTGTATGGTGGCCTTTCATTGTCTGGCACACCCTTGTAACCTTTCATTCTTACCAAAGTTCGGATGTTCATGTGATCTTGACCGATAATCTGTGTAGGATCCTTCCTCAAATTAGGATACTTATGGTCAAATATCATCATCAGGAGTCTTGGGTATAGCATGAAATACTTCTTCTTCAAACCCTTTAACATCTCCAGCATATGATCCAGTATCATCCCAGACACATTGAATGGTTTGTTGAGAGTCAACGCAACCATCAATGAACTTAGACTTCTCCTCATTACGTCATATCCACCGCTTACACAACCAAACACGTGGATAATAACGTGTGCAAAGTATTTGAACTGCACACTCAGCTTCCCCTTGTGCATCGAACCATCAGTGATAGGTCCTTTGTACTTCATTCTAAGGAAACATGCTTTCTGTTCTGTCCATGATGACTCCCTGGGATCTTCACTTACTTCAAACTTGATTTGAAGTGCTTCTCTAATATCAGACTCTGTTAGGAACATCTCCATTCCCTGTATCTTGCTTCTGATGATAGTCTGATTCTCCCAGAAGTCATACTTCGCGTTCTTGTAAAAGTCTTCAATAATGTCTTTGTAAATGATAGTTGGTGTAGCCAAAGCATGCACAACTCTGCTTCTTTTCAAGAACTCTATAATCCCGGTAAACTCAGTGTTCTTCTCCACGTCACCAAGATAAGCACAACAATTATGAGATCTTTCGAACGGCCAGCTTATCGTAGTAGATGCTTCAGTCTCCTGAACAGTTTCTTGAACTGGATCTGTGGCAATATTCTCCACTGGAGTCTCAATATTTTCCTGTTGCTCAGCCATCTGTTCATTAAAATCAGAAAAATACGTCAAAATAAGAAATCGACAAAAATTCAGAATTTTAAGATTTAAACAGTTTCTACATTCGCCCATTTAAAACAGGTCGAATGTGAGTTTTTATGGTACGAATGTGAGTTTTTCTGGTCGAATGTGAAAAAGTGTTGATTTAAAAGCACATTCGCCCAGTATAAGTTTCATTCGTCCATTTCATTCCACCTTCGCCCGTTTATTGACCCGAAGGTGAAACATGATAATCCCTAAAATTCAAAATTTTGTCAACTTGAATTTAAACGTGTAATTTTGATTGAAACGTGTTCTACTATGGCCGATTAGCACTCGTCCATCACCAATTGTTCCAATTATTCAATTTATATCAGATTTTAAAGAAAATTAGGGTTTTATCAACCAAACAATCGATTGACCCATTAAACGTTGTTATAACCCTAATTTGTTAATCCTTCTCCCCCTAAAACTGATATAGATTGAAATGTAATCAAAAGTAAACATCAACAAACACCCTAAGACCCTTAATTCTAAAACCCTAGGTCCTGTTATAAAAATGACGATTCTGATCTCATTAACGCTCCATTACCTGTAAAATTTAAATAGAAATGATCAGTGAATAGTAGGGAATCAAATGCACAAGAAAAAGGAATCAAAGCAACAAGTCTATGGATCGAAAGAAAAATTTTGAAAAAGTTGGAATGAGGTTCGAAGGTGAGAAGGCTGTATATATAAGTCCACCTTCGCCCGTTTTTCTGGTCGAATGTGGGATATAGCCACATTCGCCCAAATTGAATTGGCCGAATGTACATATTGTTTACCCGAATGTGAAGTTTGTTTAAACAAACCCACATTCGCCCATTCTGAACAACCGAAGGTGAAGATTTTTCCACATTCGACCCAATTAAGGGGCGAATGTGAAATGGAAAAATCTGAAAATTTTGCCAAATCACGAATTCGAATCCCGTTCAACATTTTTCAATCTGTTAAACGTCCAAAACTCATATTTTCACTTTTTGAATGATACAAAGCCCAGATGGTGTTATCAAATCTCAGAAATTGACCATCAAGCATCCCGGGTTATCAAAAATAAAGCAGAAATGCAAAAATTTTGATTTTTCTGAAATTTTATCAAAACACACCTAAAATCTTTTTGGATTTTGTATCTTTTTGACAATAAAGGTAAAATGCATCAAAGTAAATGAAAGCAGTAAACATTTTGTGATATCCGGTAAGAGGATCATATCAGTTTTCTGAGAAATCTGATCACAGCGTTGATCTATTTATTTAATATTATCATTAGAAACAGTATGTGACACGGCAATTGCTGATATTGTAGTCCACGTAAGCTCACATGCAGACAATTACGCAATGCTTTAAAATGATACGAGTTAGGTGTATTAGACTAACACGTTGTGGTGCCCACACACACGACATATTCCTGTATCAAGTAATTGCACAAAGCTTCGTCGTAACGCGTGATTATGCCAGAGTTATCCGTAAAAGTTACAAAGTATATAGCACAGAGGTGTACAGGTCAGCAAACGAATGCAGCAGAGTAACATGTGCATATACACTAGGTTGAGGCTGATATTAACCACTGATTTGCATCAGTAGATCAATACGATGTAATAATGATCTTTGATCAATTAAAACATGAAGTTCCTCAATTTGGTAACTTTCGGTTTTGGCAATTAAGCTCTTTTAGCAAATATTCTGATGAAACTAGGTCCGTAAATCAATACGACAAAAGTTTAATCAGAATATCCCAGATAACCATAACATAACATAACGACCCGAAACCTCAGATTTTGGCAATCCTATCAAACGAAATTACGGTACTAAGACCATATGCCCATGAGGTGTTCAGCCACGAACGCGTAGTTCGTTATGTTTGTATCACTAATGCACGCAATATTTAGTCTACGAAGCCTATCAGCATATCACACGTAATCAACACACGCCTCATTATACTATACAATTCTTTAGCTTGTGTCAGATCCCCACTGATGTACTATCATTTCCTCTTTTTATCCAGGAAATCATTTTTGGATTTTCTAATTTTTAGGTCTTTTTGAATTTTTCAATGTTTTTGGTTTTTCTGATAAAATGGCTCCCCCTAAAATAAAGAACATATTTTTGGATTTTTAATTTTTCTGAAAAACAATAAAAACAAAAATTTGAAAGAAACAATCCACTCGAAAGCATCAACTTCTTTGAGGATTAAACAATCCCCTCGAAAGCATCAAATTCTTTGAGGATTACGATAGTAAAGAGAAATTCCCAATTAGCAAAGAGAAATTCCCAATTAGCAAAATATTAAAAACTAAAACTAAAAAGCGATAAACCGAGGTGCCGATTAGTCCTGTTTTTCCTTTATGTTGTTTACTTTTAAAAGATATTCAAAGCGGGATCTGTCAAAAGCTTTTGTAAACAAATCTGCACGTTGGTAGTCAGTATGGATTTTGACCATATCTATCAATTCTTTAGCGTAACAATCACGGATAAAATGATATTTGATCCGGATATGTTTCGCTTTAGAATGATTTTTAGTATTTTTAGTTAATGCGATTGCGGCTTCGTTGTCACAGTGTATAGGGGTTTTAAAAAACTGCAAACCGTAATCCACCATCTGCTGTTGGATCCAGAGCACTTGCGAACAGCAACTCGAGGCTGCGATGTACTCGGCTTCACAGGTAGACAGCGCCACGGAAGTCTGCTTCTTACACTGCCAGGTGACTAACCTGCTCCCTAAAAACTGGCAACCAGCTGTAGTAGATTTGCTATCTTTGTCACAGCCGCCCCAATCTGCATCACTAAAAGCAATAAAATCAAAATCATCATCATTAGGGTACCAAAGTCCTTTTGAGGGACAACCCTTCAGATATCTAAGGATACGCTTGACCGCCGTCAGATGACTTTGTTTCGGCTTCGATTGATAGCGGGCACAGAGACACGTTGCATACATAATATCTGGTCGAGACGCCGTCAAATACATCAGAGATCCGATGATTGCTCTGTATGTAAATGGGTCCGTCAGCTCCCCCTTAGCGTCCACTCCAATCCCGTGATTGGGTTGAATCGGAGTATCCATCGGCTTGGAATCCTCCATCTGGAACCGGCTCAAGATATCGGATACATATTTCGTCTGATGAATGAAGATCCCGTTGGGTCTTTGGTCCACCTGCAAGCCTAGGAAAAACTACATCTCCCCCATTGCGCTCATTTCGAACTTTTCCTGCATGACAGTTTCGAACTCCCTGCATAAAAGCTCGTTAGTTGAACCAAATATTATATCATCAACGTAAATCTGCACCAGAAGCAAATCATCCCCTGTCTTCTTCGTGAAGAGGGTGCAGTCGACGAGTCCGCGCTTAAATCCTCTTGAGATGAGGTATGTACTTAGCTCCTCGTACCACTGTCTCGGAGCATGGTGCAATCCATATAAAGCTTTGTTTAGCACGTAGACCTTATCCCGGTGGATTGGGTCCTCAAAGCCTGGTGGCTGCCCGACATAAACCTCTTCCTTGACTTTCCCGTACAGAAATGCGCTCTTGACGTCCATTTGATAGACTTTGAACTTCTTATAGGAAGCAAACGCAAGGAACATCCGAATAGCTTCAATTCGTGCTACCGGTGCATAGATTTCGTTATAATCAATCCCTTCGATTTGATGGAAACCCTGCACGACCAATCTGGCTTTGTTACGAACAATAACCCCACGATCATCCTTCTTGCACTTAAACACCCATTTAGTGCCAATTTTCTTTCTTCCCGGCGGCAAATCCGTGAGCGTCCAAACTCCCAATTTCTGGAATTGTAATAACTCCTCCTGCATAGTTTCAACCCAGGCGTCCTCCTTCAAAGCGTCCTTGTATGTCCTTGGCTCTACCTGCGACACATAACACGCAAACGACCAATCATTTTGACTACCAGATTGTTGAATTTTGGCATATAACGCTAAAGCACCAAAACTTTCTGGCGAGTTAACACTTCGCAGCTGCCCTCTGGTCATTACACTGCTTCCAGGATCACCGATAACTTGCTCCAGCGGGTGAATACGATGAATCCGAGATTCCGGATGATCAGGTACAGTAACTCCCGTCTGAGCAGTCAAGTTTTCTACAGTCTCCAGATCATGACCCGTGTTAGACGATGAAGCAACATCTGGTGTTGGAGTTGGGTTCACTGGCGGTGCCTCTGGTTCTTCTGCATCTTCAAGAATGACTTCTTCAAATTGTTCATCTTCAGATTCTGAAGAGTCTAATGAAGTAGAAGCCTCTTGAAACACTTCTTCCTCTTGTATAGGAGCATTGGTATCATTAGAAGCTGGTAGGGGGTTCACGGTGATCGGACGCACCAACGGTGAAGTCGTCGCGTTTTCACACTCGTAAAGTAATCTGATAACAGCTTCTTCAACCAAGCTATCTAGATTAAATGATTCAAAGAAATCTTTGTAATCAAACATCCAATCAGGACCCGTGCCTTGCAAATTTTGTGTATATCGTTGAACTTCCACGTTAGCCCAATCCTCCACCCGACGAGTTCGCTTGTTGTATACCCGTTTGAACGGGGTTGCATATCCAACAAAGTATCCCTCTTCAGTTTTAGGACTAAACTTCTCGCTTGGATTCAACATCGTGCATGGTGCCCCAAAAGGTTCTAGATACTCTAAGTTCGGCTTTCGTCGGTGTAACAGCTCATAAGATGTTTTTCCAAACTTCTTCACTGTTAGAACCCGATTTAGTGTATAGTTTGCTGCATAAATCGCCTCGTTCCAGAACATTACCGGAAGATTTGAGTCTGCGAGCATTGTTCTAGCCGCTTCAATTAGAGTCCTATTCTTTCGTTCAGCAACACCGTTCTGTTGTGGGGTGTACGGAGCCGAATATTCATGATGTATCCCTTTGCTTTCACAAAGTTCATCAATCTTGGCGTTTTTGAACTCCGTCCCATTATCACTCTGAATTCTCTTAATCTTAACATTGTAGAGATTCTCCAATCGAGTGAACAGAACATTTAAGTTGTTAAAGGTGTCACTTTTATTCTGCAAACACATCACCCATGAAAATCTTGAGTAGTCATCAGTGACGACTAAACAATAAAGCTCTCCAAGATGACTTTTGCGCTTGACCGGTCCGAAAAGATCCATGTGCAATCGCTCAAGTGGCATCTCAACAGAGTTAACTTTCTTCACTTTGTGAGACTGTTTGTGTTGCTTCCCCTTCTTACAACTTACACACTTGTCATTCAGATGGAAATGTTTCACGTTTACTCCATCGACAAGCCCATTTCTCACAAGTTGATTCATTTTCCTCAGATGAATGTGCCCCATTCTTCGGTGCCACATTATCGATTCCTTCTCGGTCGCCTTGGATAGAAAACATGTTATTTGCCCCTGTGATGTCATCGCCTTGGACATATCAAGAATATAGAGATTGTTGACGCGAGGTGCCTTCAACATTATCCACTCCTTTGGAATTTTGAAGCCCGGTTTGAGAATATAGCAGGATTTGTCATCAAAATGCACAGTGAATTGTTTATCACAAATTTGACTGACGCTCAACAGATTATAATCGATCTGCTTCACATAAGATATTCTCTCAAAGCTCACTATTCCATTACTCACGCTCCCCTCCATAGTAATATATCCACCTTTATTTCCAGCGAATGCGACATACCCACCATTGATATTCTTCACGTCGAATAACAATGCAAGATCCCCTGTCATGTGGCCTGAAGCTCCACTATCAACAATCCAAAGACTGCTAATAGGGCCAGCTGAAGCTCCCTGCACACATTAAGTAAAGTGGTTAATTCCTTCGGGGGACCCAAGCCTGAGTCTTGGGTCTTGGAATATCATTTTTCACAGAAACATTCTCAGAAACATTTTCAACAACTTTTTGTTTTGGATCAATCTTTTTCTGATTGTTCAAAACATTTTCCTTTTTCTCATTGACCTTTGAAGTAGAGGCTCCTGGAGTACCATCGGGTGTCCAAGATTGTTCAGACCTTTTCAAGATACGAATCTGAGATTTTGGGTTCTCAGTTGGTTTCTGAACATTGTTTGCAAATGAAACTTTCTTGGTTACCTTATCTGATTTAACAGACTTAGGTCCAACATTTGACTTGACAATCGGTTTTAGTGGAACCTTTTGCCTATCATTTGTTGTGTTCACCACTGGTTTTCTCCATGATTGTTCCATAGCAATCCGATTTCTGCGATCATACTGAACTGGACGATTGTTCCTCTTTTGATAAAAATTGTTTTGATTGTAAAACTGTTGTTGTTGAGGAACAACTCGTCTGTGTGGTGGAACATAATGATCAATCGGTTTTCACATGGAATTCCTCACTTCAACTTCGTGCCTTTTATGCCTTACATACGGGCACTGAGCAAGTAAATGCCCTCGTTCCCCGCATTTAAAACATGCACGGTACTCTTCAAAAACATTTGGAGCATTTGGTTGAGCAAATGATCTAACAGGATATTGATCATTATACTGTTGATTCCTCAAACTCTCAGGGAGTGGCCCTTTTGAGTAAGCAGGCTCATGAAAACCGTTAGCTCTGTTTTTGGGTCTAATGAACTCTGTGACATGGACCTTTGGTTCTTGAGGAACATCCAAATACAATTTCTTTAAAATGGCAGGTGGGATTTCATTTGTTCTCTCATGTTTTGGGAACCAAATGGTGCTTTCTTGCCAGATTTTATCAATTTTAGCATAGTTAGCATTTTTGATTGGAAATTCCTCGTCAGAGATGATCTTATCGGATCCTTCCATCCGATAAAACACCTTGACAGGTTTGTCACACGGTTCATTCTTAACATCCTTTTTCTCAAGATCTTTCTTAACAACATTCTTTTCAGACTTTTTCTCACGATGAGCATTTGCCATCGGATGCACAAGTTGAGATGGTGAAACTGGTTCATTGGTAATGATGTGATTTTCTTTTGGAATTTCACATGCATTAACAGTTTGATTACAACCAGTATCATCGCTCTCAGAGTCTGAATCAACACTCTCAGCAGTAACACCCTCATCATTCAAACCTAAAATCGGTCTCACATCGGAATGTGGATCACCAATACTTGAGGTATTAGATTCATTTTCCGATGAAGAGTCTGATTTTACCGAGCTCTCCGGTGTCACTTGATGACAATTATGATTTTCAAAAAGCACCGGAGATGGCACAGACTTGTAATTAGTGGTTTGATCATCAATGATGTGGTCTACCACGTAAGCAATGTGCTTATAACTTTCCAACTTTTTGTTTACTTTCTCAGCAAAGCATTTGATGGCGGCCATTTCCAACTTGGTATTTTCAATTTCATTGATATAGTTATTGATTGCAAGTTGTTTTAATGATAAAGTGTTTTTCAAGTCGGAAATGTCCTTTTTATAGCCATCTAGTACCTTGTTAAAAGCATTCAACTCTTTGCGAGTAGATTGACTGTTCATGATAGCACTATCACGTTGAACACGGAGTTGTTTGTTCTCCTCAGTCAATCTATCACAGGTACCACAATACTTATTACTAGTAACATCAGTGCTACACTCAGAACTTACAGGTTTTGGCGGATCAGTCATGGCCATCAAAGCGAAATGAGCTTCCTTTCCAGCGAAGAACTTGGAATAGTCAATCTTGGTGAAAGCATCATCAGCAATGCACGACTTCCTCGTCATCAGAAAATCAGCTTCTGCTAGCAACTGATCAATATCATCATCTAGAGATGTAACACTTGCTTCTGTATCCGATTCACTGTCTGAATCTGAATAAACCGATTCACACTCCTCAGGAACATCAGAAACAGTGTCAATCACCACTCCAGAATTAGCTTCCTCAGCCTTAACCTCAACAGGTTCAGTCTCCATTTCCATTTCAACCTCAGACACATCAACTTCAACCTCAGTTTCTTTCTTCTCATCAACTATCACCGACTCTTCAATATCAACCTGGCAAGCAACACAAGCCACATTTCCACCAGTTGTGATCTCCTCAACACCTATTTGCAAACCCGACCAGTCAAACCGTTCATCTTGTTGAATCATCAATGCTTGATTCTGATTGGTATTCTGTTGTGTCTCATTTGGTGTAGTAATCGGTATGACTGTTCGGTTAGTGTTGGTAGGTGATTGGTTTTGAGTCTGGTTTGGTGTGTTTGGTTGTCTGTTTTGGTTGTTATTAGAGTTGTTTTGACGGTTTTGGTAGTTGTTGTTATTTTGGTAAGAAACTTGGTTTTGGTTTTGTTGTTGACGGTTCTGGTAGCTTGCATTGAATGGGTTCCTATTACCTTGTTTTGGTGGCTGGGTGCATTCTCTTTTAAAGTGACCTTTCCCTCCACAGTTAAAACAAGTAACTTTCTCCTTGTTGAATCCGTAGGTTGTATTAGGAGAAGTTCCCAAATCTGTTCTACCCGTCTTCTCAATAAATTCCGTTGCTCTTCTCATAATGCTCGCAAAAGCCCACTGAATATCAATCAATTCCATCTCTTCTTTATCAATCTGTGCGTAGTCTTCATTGGTTAAGTTGTTATTCCCAATTTGACTAGCAACTAATCCATTGTAAGATGAAACCATTGCAGAGACTAGTGCAATATGTTGCTGAGCAACTTCAACCGTCACATTACCCAAGTTAGAAGTCTCCAAAACCACTGGTTGTTGATTAGGTTGAGTAACTTGGTTCATTGGTTGTTGAGATTGGCTAGCAGTATAGAAAGCTGCTTGTTGCATTGGGGAGAATGGTGGAATGTAGGAATTGTTGTATTGTTGTTGTGGTGGTGGTGGTGTGTATGATGGTTGTGAGTAGGATGAGGTTTGTGCCATGTAGTTTATGGTAGGTTTTGGTGATTCCATAACATTGGAAATGCAAGCAACATGTGGTGCTACTATTCCTCCTGAACTTGAGTTACTAACAGGAACTGAAGTGCCTCCAAAATATAAGCTAGGATTCTGAGGAATCTGTGATCTTCTAGCTTTCCTCTTCTCTTCCATCTCTTTGTTTTCCAACTTCTGTATAAACTCTTGAATAGTCCAGTATTGGTATGCATCCTTCTCCCTGAGAACTTCCACATGCTGATCCCAGTAAGGTGGTAGAGCATCTGCAAACTTATCCACCAAAGCTTTCATAGGAATCTGTATACCATAACTTGACAATTCAGTTAGCAAATGACTATATCTAGGAGTTAATTCTTTTAAAGTTTCATTGCCAATATAAGAAAAATTCTCAAACTCCTTTCGTAATTCATCCATCCTTAAGCTTCTAGTCTTCTCATTCCCATCATGCCTCTTTTTAAGCATATCCCACAATTGCTTAGACGAGGTGCAAGTCCCAAACTGATGCAACAGATCGTTTGTGATTGCCTGAGTCAATTGGGAAAAGGCTTTCTTCTCCACAGCAAACTTCTTTTTCTCCTCCTCAGACATACTCTCCAATGGAACTGGTTCACCTGTATTCTCCAAAACTGGTGCTGTGTAACCTCTAGCAATCATAATCCATGCCTCTGCACCCTCCACTCCCATGCCTTCCAAGTGAATCTTGAACTTGTTCTGCCACTGATTATATTCTTGTATCTCCATGAGCTTAGGTGGCCGATTCCCGCTACCTGAAGATAAGTCATTTATTAGTGTAGAAATAGCATTTGTGGTTTGAGTGTTTACCACCGCTGCTGCTACTCCCCAGTAGTCAGGTTGTGGTGCTGGAGGTGCCACACTTTGAGGCATTGAGCTAGTCATCGCCATGTTGTTAATCGGTTGCGAAGACTGTGTGCTCGTCTTTTGTGCTGCCACTGTCCATGGGTCCATCACTTGCTGTTGTGGTTGTGTCGTTGCTGGTCTCGGGGTAGTCGGAAAATTCCACATGATCACGAACTTCGAAAAATTCAACACTTAGAAAATTTTCCAAAACTGAAGTCTAGGTTCGCCCGAATTTTCTTACTTTCGTCCCTTTCTGGTCCAAGTTCGCCCAAACAGTATTCACCCGAATGTAAAACTTCACCAGAATGTAAAGCACCCTAACACTTTTCCACTTTCGCCCAGAATGTGCTAGGTTCGACCAGTAATTTTCCACTTTCGCCCGCCCGATGAATCGAAGGTGAAAAATTGTACCCGAAAGTGAAAAATTCAACCAAGAAATTCCAGGTTCGCCCAAAAGTACCCTAGATTCGACCAAAAATAACACAGATTCGCCCAAAACTAGTCAGGTTCGCCCACTAAGTTCCAGGTTCGCCCATTTCAGGTTTGAAAAACGGTTACACTTTGAAAAACGGTTATTTTGATCTCTGATTTTTAAAAGTTTGTGGATTTGAATGATCTTAATCAGGTTTTGATTCGGAATTGATTTGGAACAACTTTAATTCTTGGAATTTTAGATTTTATCCACAAAATCAACTTCAAATCAATCAAAAACACTCAAAAACCATTTTCATTCAAAAACAGATGTATTTTGATCAAAATTAGGTCCAAATCAGCTCTGAGTTTATCAAATTTGTTGTTGTATGATCCGGATAGCTCTGATACCACTTTGTAAGCGAAAGATTTTGACTAAAACAGGATTAATTGATCATACAAGTCACAAAACCAGGTGCGGAAACCCTAGCTTTGAACAAACAGATAAAACTCTAATCAAAACACAATCAACATCATTTTCAAAGCTTTTTCATAGATTAACCTTTTCAAATACTTGATTACAATCACACACTAGTTAATCTAGAACACTTATACACTTTCTCAAAAACTCCTGGAACCTAACCTGAACACACACACAACTGAAAACTCTCTATAATTCACAAATACACAAAATCTATTTATAGACTCTGCACGTTCGCCCAGTTGATGTGGTCGAATGTGGAATTCTTCCACATTCGCCCACTTTAAGGTACGAACGTGTATTTTCTGATCAGGTCCATTCTTCATTCGCCCATAATCATCTACCTTCGTCCACTTTTACTTACATTCGCCCAGTCTGTTTCCACCTTCAATCTATCAGCAAACTATTAACACATGTTAACTTGTAAATCCAATCACTAGTCGCAATACGTGCATCTACAAACCTTCTTCGGAATAAGTGCTATAAAGGAGGCATTGCATCCATACGAAATCTTTCCGGACTCTAATTCTTCCAGTAAACGAATAATCCCCGGTTTAAGATCCTCCCAATATTTCTTTACAAACTTAAAAGTAAACCCGTCAGGTCCCGGTGCCTTACTACCTTCGCACGATTTGACCGCCTCCCAAATCTCATCAGCCGCGAACGGTCTGACCAGATTTTGTGCTTCCTCGGTAGACAAAGTCTTGAGTCCTAGGTTGCTGAAAGCAGGCCTTCGACGAATCGGTTCCGCAAATTGTTTTCTAAACCACCTTCTCGCTTGCTCTTTAATAGTGACCGGATCCTCACACCACACCTCGCCAAATTTCAGCCGATGTATCCTTCTGAATGCAATATTCATATTGATAATCCTGTGGAAAAAAGACGAGTTCTCATCTCCCATCTTGATCCATTTATACCTAGCTTTCTGTTTTAAGTCCAACGCACGGTTAAGGTCCAACTTTCTTAATTTTGCCCGGAGCTCCACCCTAAGTTTTTTCTCGACATCCGTTAAATGCGCGACTTCAGCCAACTTATCAAGATCGTCTACCGCTTTAGACAAGACCAGTTTATTACTCTCCTCCCGCACCTTAACTCTAGCACGCCAGGCCTTGATATCCTCCTTGATGCCTTTAAGCACTTGAAGGAAAGACACATCAGCCATAGTCTCCAAGCTGCCACCCGCAACCCTATTAGACACGATCTCATTCAGCTCCACTTCCCCGATCCAGGAATTGAAAAACCTGAAGGGAGGGGGGCCGAAGTCCAGATTCGCACACGACAACAGCATAGGGCAATGGTCGGAATGCCCTTTAGGCAACACTTCAAGCTTCGCGTTCGGCCACCTATGCATAAATCCATCGCAGACAAATATTCGATCGAGTTTACTCAGCTTAGCCTCCAAATTATCTGAAATATATGTAAACTTCCCCCCACCATTCGGTATTCGACCCAACCCACATTGGCAACAAAGCTGTTGAAAGCCCCAGTAGCCCTAGGATCGAAGAAAGAATGCACTCTTTCCTCTTCACAACGCACATCATTAAAATCCCCTAACGCGACCCACCACCCTTCAAACGAGGTCCTGATATCCGACACTTTATCCCACAACTGCCTGCGTCTACCCACATCGTTTGGAGCATATAAATTGAGAACATTAATTCTCTGGCCACCCTCCTCCCCAGTAACCAGACCCGAGACCAAAATAAACGATTGGTCTGTGATAATGGAGTCCACATCCAAGCACGAAGGATCCCACATAGAAACCAACCCCCCCGACCTACCGATAGCGTCCGAGGACGCACATCGGAAAGGTGATCTGCCCCAAAAATGCGACCAAAAAGACTCATCCGCCCAAGATTTATGAGTCTCCTGAAGCCCCAGAAACGACACCCTCCCGACCCTTTTAACCTCACGCACCCACCCAGGCTTGTCAAGCCCAGAAACCGCTCTAACGTTAACAGTCAAAAATTCATCGACCTCAATGCCCAATTTCCCTCCGTATTTAAGAGTTTCATCCACTTCCAACTCGAAATCCGATTCCTCCTCCTCCCACTGCGAACCATCGTCTGACAAATCATCCGAGTTCACTATCGGAATCTCCGAGTTGACGACCTCCGGTTTATTTATCTCCTCCTCCTTTTCTTTATTTTTCTCCCTGTAATACTTTGCAGCATCAATATTAATTAACTCATCAAGGCTGAACGGATCAGAGTCGGCCGGATTGTTAAGGTCTGGAGTAATAAACAATTGGGTTTTTTCACACAACTTATTCCTTTTTCTATAGTTAGAATAAAGTTTGGGCAACTTTAGTGGGAAAAAATGATACGTGCCACTCATTTCCCCATGCATAACACCCTTACCCAAGTTGCATGCGCTGTCTTTTTCCTTTTTTATTCCCATTCACATTGTGCTAGGAAGGTGGGAGACAAAAGAGCATCATCATCATCCATGTTCCCATGTCTTTATTTAAACTATGTTTCTTTACTTTACAAGCATGCGCATGATTCCTTCTGTAATGTTCATTCAAGTTGTAAGCCTATAAAAGGCTCTTTGTTTTATTGAAAGAGGGAATGAAAATGATGAACAAAGCTTATGCTTATATGTCTTCTCTTATCTAGTTTCTTGGGAGATTAGCCTCCTCAAATTGGCTTCTATCAATGGTGCTTTCATTGGGTTACTCAACTTCCACCATGGTGCCTCGCTTCACCGGGTTCAAACCGGCCGCATTGATGCAATCAAAGGATAAGCAAAGGTTTTACAAAGAAAAACCTAAGAAAAACTTCCAAGAAAACTAGATGGAGAAGAGATGCAAGCCAAAGGCTCTTGTTAACATTTTCATTCATTAATTTGAACTAAGCAAAACACACTCCATATATAGGAGAATACAACTTCTGGAAATAACAAGGAAATGGGTCAAGGGAACAACGAGACAAGGGACAAGCATGGGAATAAAGTAAAAGGAGAGAAAACATGAGGAACATGGGGAGGTGGTCTTGTTCTTTGGTGTTGGGTCGTATCACAAAACCTTATTACTATTACATGATATATTCCCATTTTGTTACCTCAAACTGGAACATAGCCATGGGAGCCACCAAAGATAGATGAAGCAAAATGCAGTCAGAAGAGTATTGAGACACCAGAAGACAGAAGGCCTACCAGATAAAAGATGCTTTCTATGTCTTGATAACATGGCAGCCCCTTAGAAGTAGGCAAATGCAATAGCGGTCCCAATGAACGAGATGGCTAAAATGTTGCATAAGAGAAACAAAATGTCATAAATAATTGTTTTATAAGCAAAATATTAATGTGTTCTAAGTTCATGATAATGGGAACAAAAACATACCTTGGTTCAAAATCAATGCCCAGGTCGATTAAACGACTAATAGAGGCTCCTTAGAAGAGGGCAGACGCCGTCAAGAGTGACAACATTTTTTTGCTATACATTAAACAAGATAAAATAAATCAAAACGCTATAAAAAATAACAACCAAGAAGACGATAAAGGACGATACATGATGGGTTTTAAAAAAGCACGCCTAGGCGCAAGGCTCTTCGCATTTTTGCTTCACACCTCTACTAAAATCAAGAAGCGCCAAAAAGCGGTATTTTAGTGAGCTCGTTTGTGGGGACCGCTACTGCGTTCGCCTACGGGTCAGAAAAACATGATTTACAATTTACAGTGTCCGAAGCCGGTTATCAGCTTACAGATCAGCCAAGCATGATTCTTAAATTTAAGAATTATCAAGTATATTAAGAGTTGTACATTGTGCTTGTGGGGTTGTAATTTAAGAGGTTTTGGTAAAAGACAGCGTTGTCTTTCAAATATGCCTTATGTTATAGTACAGATGTAGTTTAGAGGTGGAAAACCCAACCCATTATGTGTAAACACTAAGCAAGTAAATTAGACTTGTATTTGTTTAATAACAGGACAGACAGGATGACGTATTTAAAAGAGGGGTCGAACATGTTAATTGCCCGTACGTCGTTTAACGTGTTTTAAAATACTTGGAGCATCATATCATTTTCCTTTAGAAAAGTACATTACTATGTTAGCAATTTAATTTCAGTCTTCTTTAATACATTATTTGTGAAATCCGACAAATGTTAATTGTGTCTGCCTGACCCATTTGACCCACATAACAAGTTACCTGCTTTCACTCAACCTATCTTAGTAGATGACCTAACTTGTGTGACTCGTCTGTTTTGCCACCTCAATCTATATGTTATAATCTTGTGAATCTATTCTTGTGGCTCTTCTTGTCCCTGCTTTCATGGCTTTGACGTCATCTTAAGTTTTTATTGTTATCACAAAACAGCCTTTTAATCAGTAATAAGAAATAAGCAAATACAAACGACCTGATTAAACTTCAAAACAAAACAGAATTCAAAAAGAAAACTCACAATGCATTGTATTGTGATTATGCAAAGTAAACCAACATGTATCTTATAAATCTAGTTTTAAGGATGCTTATTCGGGTTATTGTGTTAATATGGTTGGGTTCGTCAAATTTCATCTAATCAAGCTTGTCGTGTTGTTAATTGTTATCCGAGTTGGTTTTGTCCATTAAGCTCGCTTGTCTCACACATGTCACACGGTAATTATTTACGATAATATAAATACGTAATTGTGGGATACTAAATAAGAAGATAGACAATACCAATAAAGGACATATACGAAAACAAACACAAATGATGTCAAGATACTATAAAAACTCACAAAATCATAAGCTCGGCGTGCAAGAAGGGCATTCTCAGTTCAAGTGCTTAATGCATTATCTTGGTTTGTTTCGAGCTCTTTGTTCATTTCTTCAAAAGCCGTGTTATTATCTTCATATATGCTTTTATATCCAAGCAGCTCTTTTTCTGTTGCCTTGTCTGATTATCATGGCTAAAACGCAATAATGACAACCTTGAGCATACCAAATAAGAGAACAAAATGTAATGTGTTTCTCATAATGTAATTCTAACTAAAAACGATCCTTAGTATTTAGCTATCAATACTACCATAACTTACGTACCCAACTGGAACTGTGTGCCTGAAAATAGCCTTGTAAACATACAGAAGGAACACAAACAATTAAAAAACTGGATTTTCTTGTTATTGCCCGTTCTTTAAAAAACGACGAACAATATATTTGTGTCCGCCTATGTCGTTTGTTATTACTCAGAATAAACGTAGAGCATACACGCAATAAAAGTAAACAATACCCGATTTAAAGTCTAAACATCACAGGTTACTACCATTACTTATACCCTTACACAAAAATCTAAAGCATATACAAACATCCAAACATAGACGCACAAATTAATAAGTAATTGTATGAATAGGGATGTTGCAAGTGAGGTATGGAAGTGTTGACCAATTGTAGAACATCTATGCCTACTCACATACACATCTGATAGCTATTAGCATGCAAACTACCAATTTAAAATGTAAGCTCGCATAACGAACGTGCAATCATTGAGAGGTCCCTCTTTTATTTCATTGAATAGACCCTCATAATAGTAACTAAATAACACAGTATATCTAAAATATTCTTCACTCCCACTTAAGATGGACAATAGATATCAATTAACTTCATTGACAAAAAAATGGTAAATTACATAAGGATGGTAGATAGGCGGGCAACAAGCTGCGCCGCCACCCTTTTTTTAATAGAAAATCCCAATCTGCTAAAAACAAAACCCCGCCCTTGGGGGGTGCAAAAGTTGTTGTGCACTACTCGCTGAACCCGAGCCAAAAACCGCACCGCCTCCAGTGCCAAGAAACCGAACATGTCGAAGGCCAAGGGAAAGAAAACATGCTGATTATCCTCACATGCTTTAGCATGCTTTTCCACTTTCTTGGATTCAGCCTCATGACCGCTTGCCCGGCCACAAACCCACTATCCCAAAGCCCAACAAGGGGGGACACCCCGGTAAGATCAACACACGCATGTTTCCCACCTTCCCAACCAAAAACTAAGACGCTGCTGGGCGCAAGGTGGACCTCCCCTCCGCGGGGTCTATGAGAAAATTAACTGACGCTTCTTTTCTTGCGGAGATCCCCGCTCTTCTAACGATGTCTGCCAAAGCATCCCGGACAAAATCGTGCCGATATTTAAACCCTGGCAATTCCTTACAATGTAATGCATGTTCCCCATACTTATCAAGGCATGCTTTGCGGAAGACCGAGCAATTTTCATCATCGGGAAAAATGGGAATCATCAGTCGGTATTTAAAGATTTCCTTGTACTCTACTGCCGACATCCGTTGCCCCAAGCCTTCGATAGGTAACACAGTAAGGAAGTCCTGGGTGTGAGGCTTTTGCAGGCATGCCAAGAGGCCTTCTGACGGACGGACAAACAGAAATCTTCCTCCAAACTTTGTGCGATTCGGTTATAAAGAGCATTCGCCAGAGTTTTCTGTGGCATTTTTGGAGGCGGTGTCCTTATTAAAGAAACCGCCAATATCAAAGTCAGGAAGGGATCGTTGTAAAAGGTCAATAGCGCTAGAATAATCTCCACTGTTACGTAATATCAATCATCCTTGGGTTAAGCAATCAGGAGATTGTTCATATAATTTCACATAGTTCCTCCGCCTTAGCCGTCTGAACCAACCAACCACCATAACCCACAATTCAACGCGAAAAAAAACTAATTTCAATTTAAAAAATCACAAACCCTACTTTTACGCATTTTACGGTACCTTGGATCTGTTAATTTGATCTTTCCAATTTGAACCAAATTCTGGCCAAATGTTTGCAATGTTTTCACAAGCTTCAGCTGCCTACCAATGAAAATATGTATTAATGTTGGCAGTAATATTATTATTACTAGTGTAATATTGTTATCAAATCAAGGATATACCCTTTATCAAACCGCCAATTTACTATTCCAGCTGTGACACCCTTGGATACAGAAAAAACAGAAAATAAATTTATCTGGATGAACAGGACGGGGATCATATATTCATAGCACTCCAGCAGCTTTATCAATTATCAGTTTCGCATCTTTGTATGCAAGAAGCTAAGAAACACGTAACATAAATACATAATACAATTGACCATTTGGTGCAATGCGTTGAAATCGATCCAAAGCATATAGTTTATCCAAACATAAAAACTGTTGTTGATAGTGATGCATACCAGGATTCCAAGTATTCTATCAGCATTCCTCAGCCAATCAAGTAATGTCTCAGTTTTGGCTCTACATAAGAATGTACTGGACTGCCATATACCCATTTTGGATTTGTGGATGGTCCGTGGTTCATGTCACTGAAACAAAATAATAGCTATAAACAAGTGTATGGAAAAAGTGAAGAACATAAAATGCACAATGTACACAAAATAAATGCTAATATAAAACAAAAAATCAGTCAAAGTTCTAACCTGCAAAGATTGATTTCATTAACCCTTTTGGAATCAACATTGAACTCGAATTACAGACCATGTATTTGAAGGGATATTCGTCATCATCTTCACCCATCGCATCCATTTTCTTCCCTTATAATGGAAAAAAAAAGAGTACTTGCTTATTGAAGCACGTCTAAACACCCACTAATTAGGGTACCAAACTGAACGCTAAATTTGTTATTTGTTACAAATCAAAAGAACGGAATGCATACCTGGCATGTCTTGCAGATGCTTTATAATGAACTGAAACGAAGCGCCCATAAGATGGAATCAATTCGTGTCTTCAATTACATTCAATACGAAAATTGAATCGTGGGTTACAATTACATTTAATCCAGAAGTGGAAGATGAAGTAATCTCTACGGTTAGGATATCATCGACCAAGATCAATTGATGAATGTAATTAATGGTCTAATGAATTGTGAATTAAAGGTGAAAATCAGATATTGAACTGAAGAACACGAACATAGAAGGAGACAGTTTCAAAAGCAATTATTTGGAATGAGTTGCATCAGCCATTTGTACAATTGCAATCAAATGTTGCACATAGGGGCATAAAGGGAAAGACTTGGCAAAAAGATACTTGTTCACCTTGCGACCTTTTGTATGCCTTCTTAAAAAGATGGTAACATTACTATATTGTACGTCGAGTTTCTTTAATATAGTAAATATAGATAAACACTTAAATAAACATTTAACAATCTATAATTAACATTTGTCTTGTATTTAATTTTTTGTATTAAATTTCTCTTATTAAATAAATAAAATTACAATCTTGCCCATCTAAATAAATATGAAATTACTATCTTACCAATTTAGAATGCATTATATAGTATAATATAATACTAGTGGGCATGCCCGCGCGTTGCCACGGGTACTTATATTTTTTTTTTCTATGTTACGCGGCGGGGTGAAAACGAGACAAAAAATTTCGAAGTGGCTGCTTGACACAGTGTTTCTTTTCCAATAATACAACTACTATATTATGGCACGATAAGCAATTGAGTATAAGCAAAATAATTAACATAAGAAGTAATATAAGAGATGGTAGACAGCATTATTCATACATAAATCATTACAAAACGACACACTTTTTTGTTCCGTAAAAAAATATAACAAAAGACCAAACGGGATGAAAGTGGAACTGTTAAAAAAGTTAGCTTAAGAGTCATACACAACTGCACATCATGTTTTTGTTCTGTAAATGTTCGGGAACTCACTCCTGGTACAACTCTTTTTCCACATTAGCCTTTACCGGTGTGTAGAATATTATGGGTTCCCATTCAAATTCTTCATACAACTCATCATTAGACAGCAAATCAAACACTCTAATATCCAAGTCATAATGAAGAATCTCACATATCCACCAAAAGTTCTATAAGACTGATATCCCTAATGTGATTTATTTATATCAACAAAAGCAAACTTATTCTCCCTACATGTCTAGAAATCTAATACTACTCTTGACATATACAATTAGGTATAAAAGACACAAAACGAAAAGTTGAGGCTCCAAAAGATCTAAAATAATAAGACATACAAAGAATATGACATAACATATTTTCGATTTTTGAAAAGAATTTTGACTCGTTAGTAACCAACTCAAAGCGTGCAACCAAACTTCCTATATTCATAGCAAAGCACTCAAGCAAAGACCCTTTTTTCCTGGACTTCTAATTCAACATTTGTAGTTGAATCCCTAAAGTTATTATAATTGACTTCATCTTCCTAGTTTAAAGGCTTTATAATCACTTCACCAGTTGTGATATTAAAGTATATCTAGTAATATCAAGATATTCATAAACTATATCAACAGTATCCATTTCTCTATCATTCGACATGTTATCCACACCATAAACTAAACATAACCTCAGCCTATCATACAAAGAAAACATAATTAACAATATTTCAGAGGACATATAAATAATTAAGTAATTAAGTTAACTGTGTATATACAAAATGGAGCACCAACCTCAAATTTTCCTATGAATCCACAATAGAGGAGCAGAAATGTAAATTAGTCAGATTTTATAATTAGGAAATAACAATCATCTATATTAGCATATATACTGAATCTAAAATACGAAAATAAATAAAGTAAACCTCTATTGAACGAGAGTTAGAACAAATGAGGGTCTCTGTTACTTTATGTGGCTGTTTTTTACTCGTGTAACCTTGTTTTTCTCCAAGTGCAGGCCAGAAAGTTGAGTTCTCTGTTCCTTCATTCGCAAAGTTGATGTTGGCACCAAGCTGAACAATTTAAAAAAAATTAACCATGAATAATGATTGCATTATCATTCTATTTGGGTATAATAAATACGAAGATTCCTACTTGAAATTTCAAAAACTCAGCAATTTTAGCATCTATGTTGTGCTGCTCTATGGTACTCTGATTTCCATGCGAGGTGAATAATGATGAACCAGATTGAAGAAGAAAGCAATCATAAGAATTTAATGAGATTTCCACCCGAAGGAGATCATAGTGAAAATCATAAAAGAATATCATCATCCAGAAAGTTAAAAAGTAGTGTTGACATTTTTAGATTAGAAATTAGTAATAACTGATAACACTACCACAATTTAATTATAACAAGTGAAAATGAGCAAACAGAATCCATACATAATAGCATTCTTAGATCGTAATAATAATTTTTAAGTGTTCTGAAAGTGGAGCATACAGGTTCTACTTGGACGACTTTATTATTATGCAATGAAGTACCTGATATCTGAATGAGCGCTACACCTTCTGAACTATAGGTTTCATCATTCAATCCTTTTTTCTGCAATGTTCTTCTTGTAACCAGAGCTCAATCCACCCTAATGTCCCAATAATTGTTAATATCATAACACATGAATTTAACATCAAAAAGTATAATGCTAAAACTACAAATATTAGGGTTGAGGGAAGTACCTTCAAACATCACCACTGGCTGGAAATGGCAACAAATTATGGTGGTTCTTTCCCTTGATTTACATGACCCTGAACTGCTCTTCCTTTAACTGAGATGAACATATCCAGCGGAGCAGGCATGTTTTGTTCTTCCTGATGTTGCAAGATATGTCATGTTATCTCAAAGATAAATAACAAACATGGATTAAAACTAAAATACAAAAAAAAAAATCAATCATTGTGGTGTGTAGTACCTCGATGCTATCTTTTCCAAACCAACAACACATGTCGTAATCTTCTTTCTCTTCATTGGAATGGTAGGTGTAAAGAACAATGTAGCAATCTCCATTGTTTATTGTGAAAGCTTCTTCAGCATATCAATAATATAAGTTGCAAGATCATGGACAATAATATATCCAACCACTTACACCAATCAGAAATAAACAATCTTTAAAATCGATATCAACAAAAAAATATTCAATTAGATCAAACCAACAAAGTAACCAACCCCCAGATCGTCAAAAAGGTAAACGAGATGTCAGGTGAAGTAACAAATCATAAAATTGAGATACAAACTAAAACAAATTAAGTTCACTGTAGCCATAAGATAAGAAAAACAATACACAAGAACTGGAAAACAGATGAAATATCAAAATTTCAAGCATAAAAGGAAGAAAATAGATAAAAATTAGAGATTTAACTTATGGCTTCAATAAAGTATATAGAATATATTTCAAAGCAAACCAATAATACAAAATATATAATACTATCATATTGTAACCTATGAATATGAAGAGCCAAACCCATTGAAGTTAGGTATTGATGATGAATAATGAGGAATAAATGAGGTAAATGTGATGGTTTCAAAAGTATAGTGGCTTGGGTTAAACTTCATGAATTGCATTAGTGATTTATACAATTGCCATTAAACATTGTACATTAGGGGCATAAAAGGAAGAAAATGGATAAAAATTAGAGATTTACCTTATGGCTTTTGAGATGCCATCTTGATATGTTGATGAAATTACTTCTGTCACACCCTCATATTTCCACTGCAGGGTTTTACTGCGAGGCGTGTGACACACCAGGATCCCATAGCCATAAGTCATTCGAACGACTCTAAATGCCCAAACCATTTAGTTCGCTTTTCAAAATTTGAGTTTTTGGAAATCAACCATACGTTTTAAGAAAGTGCGGAAGCGTAATCAAAATGGTTAAGTGGATTATTATGCACAAAACAACGCACCCAAGATAGAACTAAATAAATGAAAAGCAAGATAATAGTCAATAGTGTTCAATTAACCCTTGACACAATGATGCATGACCTATCGTGTTCCGTACCTAGAGACCTGCAAAAGCATGCTAGCGTGTGTCAACATAAAGTCGGTGAGTTCACAGTTTAAGTAACAATTGTAATGTTATCAAAGTTTTAAACCATCAGTTTTAAGCTTGTCAGGTGTAGCTAACCCACTCAATGTAACTAAACAGTGGTTATTGGGAAACATACAGATGTTACAGTTCCTCAACACTAGTGTCTATCAACACTAGTAAGAAAAAGTGGTCAGAAGTTCATGCCCGTGACCCAAGCACCTGAGGCATGAGGTTGCTGCACAACCTATTAGCGCTACTAACTAATACCTCGTTCGCCTCCAGCGATTAACCCAATAAAATAGTAAGGACTTTCAAGATAGAGTGTTTAGTTCACAAGAGAGAGTTAAAGTACAAAACTGATAAAAGTGTGATTCACATAAGGAATCGAAAACCCGACCCACACAAGGAGTCACAGCATCCCAAAACCTGGGATGTAAAAGTAGTCCCAAACTGGAATAGAAAAAGTTTAATAAGTTGTCTCAAACCTGAGACGCATGCTTTTGAGAAAAGAGTAGTGGAACTCACCTTAGGTTGCGTGCTAAAAATAAACCGCAAAGATAGCAAACGTGGAAGGTTACTCGCCTACCGATAACCTATCGAACACAAAGTTACGAGTGTTTGAGTGCGGTTACACATGTTGATTATCCTAAACCATCGTACTCTACAATGACCTAGGTGACATCTCATGCAAGTGTACTCGACACAAATATACCATTTAGGTATATGGTACTCTACATCTCATGCAAGTGTACTCTACAATCGTTGGTGATTAGTTAATGATGCAACATGTCAAAACTTTTAATACAACAAGTTTCCATCACACATTGCACACAAGCAACATATCATGTCATCTACATCATACAAATAACATGTACACATGTTCTCGTATAAAATTTCACAACTTATAACCAAATGATACACTCAAATCATCACTTATTCAATACGTCTCAAACGTGCGTTTTCTGGACAGATTTTAGCTTACGAAAACCATTTTTTATAAAATACCAAATCAACTCCTCAAGTCCCCAAAATTTTCCAGAGATGTCCCATAAGTTTATATGTGACTCTACTAATTTTATTTCTTGTCAAAAACACAACAAGATTTTATGAAAAATAATTTAGTTCAGCCACCTCCAGAAAAGCGTGTTGTTGACAGCAGTTTACATAACAATTCACTAAAAATCATAGACTCATCCAAACGAGATGAATCCACTTGGAAAAGCTTCAAATCGTGCCTTTAAATCTTCCCAAATGTCTTTAGCATTCGTGTGATGAGCAATTTGAAAAACAAGTTCTTCGGGCATAGCTTGATAGAGATAAGCAATAGCCTTGGCATTCTTCTTTGCTTCCACTTCTCCTATCGGTTCGACTGCTTCCCAAATTCTGTGAACGTTGAAAATTGCTCTAATCTTTACTGCCCAAATTGTGTAATTTGTAGAATTTAAAACCGGGCACTGGAAGGTCATTGGCGATCCTTCTTCTTTTGCAACTTTATCTTCCTTAGTCATTTTCCGTGACTTCTTTTTCCCAATCTTTGGCAACTAATCTTGTTTAAAAACGGCCTACTTGTCATTTGATCACCACTGGATTTGATCAATTCTCTGCTAACTGCTATTGATCAATTTCTTCCTCGATCAAATTTCTGACTTTTTCCTTACTGGGAACAGACCACTGGTTATTCGACCACCTCTGGATTTAATCAAACCTCTGCTACACTGCTGTTGATTAATTTCTTCCTGGATCGAACCTTCGAACCTGCTGTTCCTTAAATTTCCGTTTTCCTTTTGGCCGACAAGATTTCTTTTCTTCTTAACAACTTTATTTTTAATCAGTGAATCAAACCCAAGAAAACACTGATAAACAAATCCTTTTATAATATACCCCTCAATAATATATTATAATATTTTGGTGTTTGACTTTTAACAAAGTCAACTTTTCCTACACCAAAAAATTTATGCCTAATAATATATATTTTTTTGACTTTTAAGAAGTCAACAACCTGTAAACTACTTCTGCCCAAATACAAAAATTTTTTTCTTCTGTTTGATCAAAAGATAATGGAACTAACACTATTTTGTTCCACAAATACTAGTTTGGATCCTTATCCAAAAACCACGATGATCGAATACAAATCCAAACGGTTTTGGTTCTTTCTTGAACCCGATAACTTATCTTAATCCTTGATCTGTTTTTCTTTGTAAAAGTACTCTGTTTTGTGTATAAGAATGTTCGAAAACAACACTGAATGTTAATAAACTTGTTTGATTGAAAAAAGGTTTTGGCGGGAAAAGTGATCGAACGAAAATAAAAACAGAGTAACAAAAAACTTGTTTTTTTTCGATTGGATTAAGATGTATGTATTCGATTTTGATTATAAACGAGGGGCAGGGATAGGTATAACCGTTTGAACGTGTTTAAATGAATCCTTCTGTGAAATCCGGTGACTCGCCGGAAAATTCTGTTTTGACCGGAACTATCTTCTCCGGTTCCTTTCGTTTCCTTTAACGGTTATAAAACTGATGTATTGATCTTTCTCCACTCCTTATTGGCCTTGAATGATTGTTCCAACCGTTTAGTACTCGTCTGCGATGGTCTCTGTTTCTTGAATGAAAAACAGAGGATATATGATCGCCGCCTTCTTCTTCGATGTGTCTTGTATAATCGATAGGATAATGATAAACCTTCGCTCTGATGCCAAATGTGAGATCACAGGATCGAATGATCGATGAGGGTGTGTGATATTTGAGAGAGAATCTTGAAATGGAAAAGAAACAATACATATTTACAAATGAAGAGGTTCAACCCTATATATACATTTCGATCGGTTGTGACTTAACCGTCGTGACCCTTCAACTAACTAACATAACCGCTACTTTATATTGTGACACATCGGTTCACAATCTAATATTCCTAAACTTAGGATATCTAATAATACTTAGGATATATGTATTATATGTAACATATGGAAATCGGGAATTATATGTCTAACATGGAAGACAATGGTCGGCCGTTTCGATGGTGTAAATGGGTGCCGTTAAAGTGTAACATATTCTTGTGGCGAGCGGCTTTGGATAGGATCCCCGCGAAGACTGTTGTTTGTAGAAGGAATGTTTGCGCCGGCGATTGTTTGTGTAGTCTGTGTGATGGCGCCAAGGATACTGCAGTGCACTTGTTTACGGCTTGTCGGTTTGCCGAAGGGGTGTGGTGTGGTATTGCTAGTTGGCTTCATTTACCTCCAATATTTCTATTCGATGTTTATGATCTGCAGCTTTATATCGATCAGTTGGAATGCTTGAGGGAGAAAAAGGAGCTGATTTACGGCATTTTTATGATAACATGTTGGCGAATTTGGAAAGCGCGTAATGAGAAGGTTTTCAAGAGTATGAGTAGGAAGAGTTTTGAGATTGTTTCGGATATAAAATCGTTGGGTTATTTATGGTATAGGAGTCCGAGCAAACGTGGGTTAGTAAATTGGAAGGGATGGCAAACGTTTATATTAATTAATGTATTAATGTATTAATTAATTAGAATTAGAAGTTCATTAAATAAAGTATTAATTAATTACAAGTTTATATTAATTAATGTATTAATGTGTACTAATAATTTGACGTAAATTATAATGATGTCCTCCTCTAATGAAGTTAAATTACTTTGTTGCCCATCTAGATTGCATTATATAGTATAATAATTTGACGTAAATTATAATGATGTCCTCCTCTAATGAAGTTAAATTACTTTGTTGCCCATCTAGAATGCATTATATTATATAGTATATATAAGTATAGATAACTATCATCATTACTTAATATAAAATTAAATTTATTCAACATCTGTTATAGACCGGGTGCTAACCTAGTAATAATAAATATGAAATAAGAATTAGGCAAGTAATTGGAGCTTGAGTACTAGAATGACAAAATTATACATAAGTACATACGTAGGGAAGAAACAAACACCAAACGAAAAGGAAGATATTACAACACGATCGTTAAAAATGAACCTCATTTAAAGGCATGATTATAGTCATGAAAATGGAATGTTTTGTAAATGAAACGTGACAACCATAGTGATCCCCCAAAACACAAAATGGCAGCCACTGCAACTGTGGTTCTTGCGGCAACCGATATCATCCCCGGTTTGGTTGCGGCCATAATAGCCGTTGAAGCAACTGAAAACACCTGAAGAGAGATCTCCAGTGCCTTAAAACGTTTATATGCACCATTGCAAGTACTGCAATTCACCACATGGCTCCAGTACCTAAACAAAAGAATCAATCAAAAAGCAAATAAACCTTAATGTGTTTTGAGCTTTTGTCGATAACCTGTCGAAGAATTGTTCTCTATGAGGGATGGGTGGAAGAGCTCCATTAAACTTGGTTCCCCAATCAAATTGACCGCCCGCATATTTCTTTAGCCACTTTCGAAATAGCACCACATTACCATCTGCTTTGGTTGGCACAAAACTGACTTTTTGCCAATTTAAAGGCCCTGCCTCCAGTAATTTCTCCTCCTAAAATATGCATAATCTTTCAGACATTTAAATACTACAATTTGAATTTGAATAACAATCAAGGTTTACCTGAATGCGAAGAAGATACAAATCTGAATCAACAACCAAATTCTGGATCATATGGTTCCTCCATTTTGAATAAAAAACATCTACCCACAAGTGTCTAGGAATAACAGTTATTAGTCTGCTATTACCCGGGCTCACCGGAATACAAAAGAAGATTAAAACGACCTCTTCAGGTGCCTTTTGTCCTAGTTCACCCTGAGTTAATCAAATTAAAAAAAAAAAAAAAAAATTGAAGTTATATATACGAAGTTAAGTTTATACATGTGGCTTAGAAAGTTATTTTTATACCTGTGTGTAATTTTGGATATTACTTTTAAAGATATATGGTGAAACGAAGCTCCATGTGCAATCTTGCTGATTGGTTGTAGCAAAACCATCTTTGTGTGAATATTCTATTTTCATATCAATAGGTGTACCTCCTTCTCGATCAATCTTAACAGTGCACGAAACTTGTGTTAGGCGGGTGATTATCAAGACACAAGAGCTTTGCGGATACAAGAATTATTTGATTGTTAAATACTTATCTGGGCAGTGGTGCGATCCTCATTATCCCATGATGTGCATATGGAACATGAGAAGGGTTCATGAGATTTTCAATTAGTACTTCATACCCATATGGTATATCTCGGTAGTATGTTTGAAACGCATATGAAGGATGTGCAAGTTCAGGGATGTATGGTGGTTTCTGTTGGCCCAGATCAGATTATGCAGCGGAATTAATCAAAGTATAAACGAAATATGATAAACACAAATGATAGACACAAATCGAATGATTAATATTATAACAAACGATTGAATGTATGATACAAACTAACAATGAAAGACAAATGAATTCTGGAAAGTTTCTTTCGACAAAGGATTTTTGTGTGTGATAATCTTGATAACCGAAACAGTTTGCCTTGAGTTTTGTATATATATGTTTCGAATAGATGTGTCCCTCCTTTGAACCGTTGCAATGCTTCTTTCCCACCGGTTTGACTTAGTAATTTGGCGCCAAGATAACTGTTTTAACCGTAGGGGTATTTTTGTCCATTTTTCTGCATAAACACTTTAACTTCATGTCGAATTATTGCTGTTTCTTCTGAATAATTGTAGTCCTTTTGTTGCAGCCTTGAAACATTGATATGTAGTCTTCTGATTGTTGTTTTGCAGCCATTCTTTGTAGACAACCCAAAGTGACCCATTTGTTTACTTGTTAATTCTAAGACTAATGTATCCTATGACTTAACATACTAATACATATACTAACGAATACAGAATAATTATGTTCAATCTTTACATACTAAAACACAAACAATAAATATATATAAGTTATATTTACAAATCAACACTCGCCCCTAAATATAACTAGGGCTCATGGGACTTGTAGGTAATGTTTCAATGGCTTCTTTGAGGGCTTTTTCGGCTTGAGTGAAGTCCACATTCCTGCGCTTCATATATCGTTTTGCAGCCCTCCAATCACCTCCCATGTATAATGCATAGTCCTCTTCATTTGGTTTCATTTCTATGTTCGATGATGATGCATTCATGGACATGTTTGGTGTGGTGTTTACCCTTCTAACTTGACTATGTTCTTGCCTTTCTTTCTCTATTCTTTCGGCTGTTTTACGGGCATTCTTATGGACTTGATATTGCCAATCTAACACATCAAGGTATTGAGCATACAAGATTCGCATCATATCTTTGTCCTCATAGTCAAATCCTAACTCTTTTGCGATCACAACCCAAATATTATACATTGACACTCGCCTATGACCGCCTTCCTTTTGTACCATAATATATAAATCATATAACTCCACATTCTTTCCATTCTCAAACACCGGGGGAATCGGCCGGTTTGTTATGCCTAGGAATTCTCTTAGGAACCAAGATACCAGTTGAACAAATGGTCCTTTGAGTATGTTTCTATGTGCCCAAGGGAATTCCATATCATGTATTATGTCTAAGAACTCAATACATTTGTCTAGTGAATCTATGTTTATTTTGTTTATAACTTCATCTACATCACGAATGTTGGATTCGGCTTCGGCCGAAATGGCTTCAAAGTAATCGTGTATGTAGGCCTCCTTCATTCTATTATGTTCTTCATCACCCTTTTCCAACATTCTAGCTAGATATATCTTCCTTTGATTCACTTTGAGATTCTATGATCTCAAATTGTATACTTTTGTTCTTAAACATGTTTTCAACAATGCAGAAATTTCCCTTAATTTTAACCACAAAACCTTGTAGTTTAAGTTGAGGGAGACTTAGTATATTGTTGTCCTCCATATCGGTTGAATAAAACACATTTGGTATGATCAAGTGTTGGTCTTCGACCGACATGCTTACCATCCCAATTCCCCTTATAAAAACAAAGTTGTTTTTGATCCTACTCTCAACCCCGAATGACTTCTTTAATTTGATAAAGAAATCTAAATTACCCGCTATATGATTTTGAAGGTTGGGACTCACATACCACATATTCTTCCAAGTACTATTGTCGGATCCTTGAAGAATGTAATCTTCACCACTTCCATATGAGTTTTCTGGATAATATGATATCCCGGTGTCGATGGCATCTCGTATTAATTGTGCACCCTCATCCCTTTCTTTTATGCCACAAACACCAATTAAATGACCCGGTTGTTTACAATAGTAGCACTTTCTTGTTTCAATTCCCTTTCGCCTTAGTGCAGCCTTTCTTTCTTTCTTTTGCCTGAATCTTGCCATGTATTGTGGCCTTGATCCTATGTATGAGATTCCAGTGGATTCAGACATGATTGTATCGTATGCGAATTGATTATAAGACTAAGACAGTGAACCGTATGAATAAAACTTTCTGTTGTGAAACAAGACAAAAACTAACAGACTTGACTTCCAGAATTCGACTATAACTTTTCAACTTCGAGTATTATATGACACTGATGCTTGACTTATGTTGTGAATAGACAAGACAAGGATCAAATAATTGACACTTCTGACACAAATTTAACACTGAAACGAAAAAAAAACGGACAGACACAAACAAATATTATTGATGAACAGACAGAATAGACACAGAAATATGATCAACTAAACGTGAATGATGGAATATTGATTGTAATTTATGAGTAACAACAATAGACACTTCGGACAAGAAATAAATGAAATGGACTCGAAGAATTATGCAGAATAGGATTAGACTTTGACACGGAATGATGAATCAGACACAAATAACCTTGCTCTGATACCAGTTTTGTTGGCCCAGATCAGATTATGCAGCGGAATTAATCAAAGTATAAACGAAATATGATAAACACAAATGATAGACACAAATCGAATGATTAATATTATAACAAACGATTGAATGTATGATACAAACTAACAATGAAAGACAAATGAATTCTGGAAAGTTTCTTTCGACAAAGGATTTTTGTGTGTGATAATCTTGATAACCGAAACAGTTTGCCTTGAGTTTTGTATATATATGTTTCGAATAGATGTGTCCCTCCTTTGAACCGTTGCAATGCTTCTTTCCCACCGGTTTGACTTAGTAATTTGGCGCCAAGATAACTGTTTTAACCGTAGGGGTATTTTTGTCCATTTTTCTGCATAAACACTTTAACTTCATGTCGAATTATTGCTGTTTCTTCTGAATAATTGTAGTCCTTTTGTTGCAGCCTTGAAACATTGATATGTAGTCTTCTGATTGTTGTTTTGCAGCCATTCTTTGTAGACAACCCAAAGTGACCCATTTGTTTACTTGTTAATTCTAAGACTAATGTATCCTATGACTTAACATACTAATACATATACTAACGAATACAGAATAATTATGTTCAATCTTTACATACTAAAACACAAACAATAAATATATATAAGTTATATTTACAAATCAACAGTTTCTTCTTGGTGAGGATATCTTTATACTGTGGATCAGTGTTAGGCCAAAACCAAACAATTCCATATTGCACGGTGCTTGGATAAACACCAACACACGCTTTAGGGAAAGAATGAACCTGCAAGTATATATATTTTGATAATTCTATCAGGTAAAGTGATGCAGTTTTGAAAGCGCATCAAATGGCTCAAGAACAATTGATTAACCAAACCCTCAAAAGAACCGAAAAGGCTCAAGAACAAAGTTCTTTTCAATTAAAATTCATTCAAAAACTGAAAAACAATAAACCCTAAATACCCTACTTATACTAAACATAAAGAGATAAACATTAATAATTAAACGATAAACATAAATAAACTTTTAAAATTCGAATAAGGAGATAATCCTGCATCATACTCCCCGTCGTCGAAAAAAACTCGTCCTCAAGTTTTGCCTTCAGATCAAAACCACCAAAACCACCTGGATCAAAAGGAACATCAACCCGATTGCCATTTATTATTATCATCACTTCAGGTCCATCAATATTACTCAAATCATTAGATACACAAGCTTTTGACACGACTTTTAAGTTCACGTGTGTTTCAGGCAATCTATCCACCAATAATGCTCCACTTACATGCTTATCCATAATCTCATTTAATCGAATATTTGGAGAATCATGCTCAAAAGTTGAACGATTTTTTGTGGAGTTATCATCATCATTTTCTAGAGACTTATCCACAATTTTCGTAGCATCGTCCCTAATATCTTCTTTTTGAACTTTAGAGTGGATAGTGGTATTTGAATTTATCCAAGAAAATTTCAATTTTCCCCAACTAGTCGGCTCTTTTGTTGGTGTTGGAAGTAGCAGATCAGAATATAAATATTTTCCGTTCATTGTAGGCGTACCACCATCAGCCACCGCATCACCAACCAAACACACCATGCCACCACCGTTTTCTGCCGCTTTTGATTCAGCAGACGCCGGTTGCTCGGTTGATGACCTCACAGAAGCTTCGTCGTTCACAACACCAGGACCATCCCGTTGATTTTCAAACACCCACGCACGGAAACAAATCTCCGCGAATGAATGATATGCACGGATGTTGCATCTAAAATTTTCATCAGCTACCCTGTTTGCAACTTTGGCACCCATATCTTTACTGCCAACAAATCCATTAATCATCACATGAGATACAAACTTACAACACTCAACAGCCATGTAATCTTCTACTTCCTTTCTTTCTATGCTGATGTTTTCCGTTTTTCTACCGGTTGCCCAAAAATACCATTCCTCGTCCTCGTATTCATCAAAACAAGGAGGTGACGGATAGATAACGCTACAATTCCCTGGATACTCCTCCTTCCCATGGTTCTCATCCCGGATGAAAGCCTTTGAGTCGGTTTCCAGAAACTTGTAACCATCGTAGAATTCAGGATGCTCCTCTTTCCCAACGATCTCATCCCAGATGACATCTTTTGAGTCAGTTTCCTGGATCTCACGATCTTGCGAATCGAACATGATTTTATCGTTGCCTCGGTCGGCGACTCGACGAGAAAAAACATAGTTCGCTTCACGCAGAGCCATTTGAAAACCAAAGCTCTGATACCAACTGATGCCGTTTCGGAAGCGCATCAAATGGCTCAAGAACAATTGATTAAGCAAACCCTCAAAAGAACCGAAAAGGCTCAAGAACAAAGTTCTTTTCAATTAAAATTCATTCAAAAACTGAAAAACAATAAACCCTAAATACCCTACGTATACTAAACATAAAGAGATAAACATTAATAATTAAACGATAAACATAAATAAACTTTTAAAATTCGAATAAGGAGATAATCCTGCATCATAAAGTTAGGATATAAAAATGTATGAAGATCACAAGTGATCGAATTTACCGGAGGACCATCAAGGGGAGCTTGAGGAATTAACTTGCAGTCATCAGAGCCTCCAAAACACCAGCCATGGTACACACACTGCAACCGACCCCATTGATCAATCCTTCCTTCAGAAAGTGGAGCCAATCTGTGCGGACAACGATCATCAAACACCCTCCATTCATTCTGGTTCTTATCCCACCACACCACAACATCAAGACCCAACACCTTCATCCCACGGGGAGCTCTCTTGTCCAAATCACACACAGGCATGAGTGCATACCAGTGAGAAAACCAATCGAATATCTCTTCTTGATTAAGGATTCCGGTTTCGCTTTCTTCTTCAGGTGGGGCATCTGGTTCTGTTGGAACAGATGGGGAAATGACATTATACTTAGTGGATTTGGATGTGGATTTTCGATATTGGGTTAAGTTAAGTAAGTGTGGTTTGGATATTTTGTGAGCAAATGAAAGACTGAAAATGGGTTTGGAGAAGTGGGCTCTCGTAATTGAAGGTGGAGCAACACTGGAGACAGTTCTTAGAGCTTCCATGGTGGATGAGTTTTCTTCAGTGAATTGAATTTTTAAGGATTTGCATGATTGCATATAAATACAATATTGTGTATACCAACTTTATTGTTTATTGTCATTAACAAACACACCAAAGAAAGAATTAACACAAGAAATCAACGAAGAAGCCAACAATTTATTATTATGAAAACTATACCCAAATGATTACAAAGAAAATAAAAACAGAATTAAAAGTGAGTTGAAAACGAAATTGAATGAGTTAGGGTTTCTACAACAAGTTGATATTAATCCCCAATAAGTCAGTTAATAACCGTTGGCAACTATCAATTGTACATCTTTGGTCCTCGAACTATTAGAACTTTAAGGCTTTGGCAATTTATACCCTTGGACTTGTATGTCTTCTAAACACAACTTTATTCCAACAATCTCCACCTTTTTGTTAGAAGATTTATCCCACATTCAGCAGCTCTAAACAATACTGAAATTTTGGTCGAGGAATCACTTTGGTAAGCATACCAGCAGCATTATCCAAAGTGTCTACTTCTTCAACCTCCACATCTTTATTGCTTATCACATCCCTAATGAAATGATACCTCAGACTGATGTGTTTGGTCCTTTCATGAAAAACTTGGTTTTTAGACAGCATAACTGCACTTTGATTATCACATAGCACCACAATACTATCCAACTTCACACCAAGATCAGAAACAAATCCCTTAAACCATAGAGCTTCTTTGACAGCTTCTATCAATGAAATGTAATATGCTTCAGTTGTTGACAAAGCAACAACTCTTTGTAATATGGCTTTCCAGCTTACCACACCACCAAAAACTATGAAGACATACCCTGTCATTGACCTGCCCCAATCCAAATCTTTTATTAAATCTAATATAGCATAGCCCATAACCTCAATAACCTTTTTGTCCTCTCCAAAGATCAAACCAATATTCTTTGACTCATTTTGGTTTCTCATGATCCACTTTACAGCTTCCCAATGAGGCTTGCCAAGATTGGCAAGGAACCTGCTCACCAAACTAACTGCATACCCTATATCAAGCCTAGGATAAACCATAAGGTACATAAGACTTCCCACTGCATTGGCATAGGGAATTCTTTGCATAAACTTATGTTCTTCCTCAGACTTCAGAGAGCATTGACTTGATAGCTTGAAGTGAGAAGCCAAAGGAGTAGTAATAGGCTTGCTACTATCCATCTTAAACTTGGCTAACACCTTCTCAGTATATGATCTTTGAAACAACTTTATCAGCTTTTGGCTTCTATCCCTCACTATCTCCATCCCTAATATGTTTTTGGCCTCCCCAAGGTCTTTCATCTCAAATTCCAGCTTCAACATGTCTTTTGCATTCTTCATTTATTCCTTGTCTTTGCAGATAACCAACATGTCATCTACATACCACAATAGATACAAAACTCCCCTCAAGCCCATTGTTTTATGTACACACAACTGTCAAACCTTGACCATGAAAAACTATGAGTTATCATGAACTCATCAAACTTTTTATACCATTGCATTGGGGACTGTTTTAGTCCATACACGGACCTTTATAAGAGACACACCTTCCCTTCACTGCCTTTTTCCTCAAAACCTTTTGGTTGTTTCATAAAAATTCTTTCTTCAAGATTTCCATATAAGAATGCAGTTTTAACATCAAGTTGTTCTATTTCCATATCATCTGTAGCTCTAAAGACAATAATACCCTTATGGAAGAATGTTTCATCACAGGTGAAAAGTTTTCATTATAATCCAACCCAGCCTTTTGTGTGAACCCCTTTGCCACTAACCTGGCCATCAAACCTTGGTCCACTACCCTGACCACCTTCTCTTACCTTGAAAATCCACTTGAAGTCCACAAGTTTTTGATCAGCAGGCTTGTCTACTAACTTCCATGTCTCATTCTTGTGTAATGAGCACATTTCCTCTTCCATGGTTTTAATCCACCTGTCTTTATTGTCTGAGACCACAGTTTCTTCAAAGATTAATGGTTCATGTATGCACTCATCTTCTGCTGCCACAAGAACAAAAGCTGAGATATAATCATTGTTTATGTATTTCATAGGGGGTACAATAGCTTTTCTAGTTCTATTCCTTGCTATACTACAACTTTGTATACTGGGGCTTTGACTTGAACTTTGAGGTTGTTCTGAACTTTGAGTCTCACTTGAATGACCAACGCTTTTATATTGTTCTTCCCCTTCCTTTAACTCCACCTCAAACTAAACTTCATGATTCCCCAAATTACCAGACTACCCCTGCCCTGAACTTGTGCCAACAACTTCTTTATACATGATTTCTTCTCTTAAAGCATTAACATCTCTACTGATCGGTATTGAAGGACCGTTCAAAAATAAGAGTTTTATAAAAGTCCAACTACCTTATTAGATAGGGTAAGTCAGGTGTCGAACCTCGAGGAGTATTGTGGAAAGTGTTATGATTAGCTAAATAATTAAACTAGACAGAAAAGTAAAATCGATTTGTTGGATTGTTGAGAAAATTGAAATTAAAGAAAACAACTTATAAGAAAATGATTTGTAAACAATTATAAGAAATGGTGACCTCCAGGATCCCGGTTAGTCACTATCGCCAAGGGTTATGGGTATTGCCAATTGAAATCATATAGACATGATTTGTGGTTTAATATAATTAATATTGTAAGCTGATTAATGACCTAACTGACAGCCGATAACTAGACCACGACTGTTGATTTGGTTGACTACCACTTAACAATTTATCAATTATTAATAAGATTGACAGACAAACACTTGAATATTAATAAATGACCATTGATAATAAACTGCTTTGGTTGATGAAATGCAAACAAGCATAATCATTCCATAAACATTCAAAACACATAGTTCATACAAAACGACACTTGAAATTCGGAATTAGACAATCACAATTTCTATTTTAATTCAATGCTTAACACACGGTAACCCTTGACTCCAAAACTAACCATTCACCCGGAGAGGTTCACGGGTGGTTTAGCCGCTCATGGTGATGAAACACGCGTCCATTGATCGAAGAATGCTAGAAATCATGTTGATACAGGTGAAAGAGATGATCAAATGATGTTGAGGGAGGTTGTTTGTAGCTCAAAATCGCCCAAAGGAAGTCCTAATTTGGACTAATGACGGCTAAGAACGAATAGTGTTTGATAATCCCCTTTTATACCTACAAGAAAACAACTTTCCTTTTTTCCCGAGCACTCGCCGTAGCTTACGCTCAGCTGGTCGTAGGTTACGGCCAACACTTTCTGATGAATAATGGCGTTTTTGCTGATGGCCTTTTTGTCGATGCCAGCCGTAAGCTATGGTTGTCTGGCCGTTGCTTATGGCTGGGGTTGTCGGACAAATCTTGTTTCTTGCATAAACTTTTCGTTATAACTCTGTTTTCTTCATCGTTTGCGACCACGTCTTCGTTTTCCGTCCCTATTTCATATCATCCATTTTAATCTTCAGGTCCAATCCATGAATTTTCTCCAAAACATGTCCAATCTTCATATTTAACCTGCAAATCCATGAATTCGGGTAGTTATCATATTCAAGCAATATAATAATCCAAAATACATTAAATCCAACCATTTTAATCACATTAACACTCGGGTTTCAGCCTCTCCATCATCTACTTATTATAACCTTTGAATCTCTTAAACTCCACAACCTATTTCCTTTTATACCCTCAGGATATCCAAGCACTATACACTTTTGTGCTATAGGGTCTAACATTTCATCTTTTACATATGCATAAGCTAATGAACCAAAAACTTTCAAATTACTATAATCAGTTTTGGTAACTGACCACATCTCCATGGGAACCTTCATATTTATTGATGATGAAGGTGATCTATTGATCAAATAAGCAGCAATGGACACTGCTTCTCCCCGAAATCTCTTAGGTAACCCTAAACTGGGCAGCATACACCTTACTTTGTTCAGCAATGTTCTGTTCATTCTTTCAACTAATCCATTCTGCTGAGGAGTGTCTGGGATTGACAAATGCCTTGCAATACCTTCTTCTTTACATGATTGAGAGAATTCCAAATTACAGAATTCTAGGCCATTGTCAGTTCTTATTTTCTTTATCTTCTTTCCAAACTAATTTTCAACCAAGGTCTTCCATTCTTTGAACTTAGCAAATGTCTCATGTTTATGTTTCAAAACATGAACCCATACCCTTCTTGAAAAATGATCCACAACTGACAGAAATAAGCACCTCCACCAAGAGTTAAATTCTTTGATGGCCCCCACAAATCAGCATGAACATAATCTAAACAACCCTTAGTTGAATGAACCCCCTTAGAGAATTTTACCCTGTGAGACTTTCCCATCACACAATTTTCACAGAACTCTAAGTCACTCTTTTGTTATCCATCTATAACCTTCTGTTTACAGATTTCATTCAACCCTTGTCCACTTATGTGGCCAAGCCTCTTGTGTCATAACATGAACTCATTATCTTTAGATTCTACCACAAGAGAAACACTTTCTTATTTCACATGGCCATTAAGAAAATAGACATTATTAATTTGTCTAGTTCCTGATAAAACCACCATTGACCCCTTTACAACTTTGGCTTTCCCATTCTTTAGACTTACTAAATAACCTTGACTTTCAAAAGTTCCCAAAGAAATCAAGTTCTTACATTTCTAGAATCGTAGTTGATCCATTATCTAAACTCAACTTAATGGATCGATACCCTGCAATTCTACAAGGCTGATCATCTCCCAATTTTATAGTTCCAAGATCTCCACTCTTGAACTCTATAGAGTACTCTCTGTGAGGAGTCATATGAAAAGAGCACCCTGAATGAAGAATCCAAATACAGACAACAACATCTTCTTGATTTGTTACAACTAAGACATCAGCACTATCATACCAATCTTGTGAATTGTCTTGAGGAGAATTACATTGGCTCTTGGACCCTAAATCATACTGCTTCTTGCTTCTATCTGGAAACTCCTTTTTAAGGTGTTTTTCTGAGTTACAAATAAAACACCATTTTTTGAATTTTGTCTTGGAGTTCCCATGATTTTGATTGTTACTACAGAACCCTTTTCCTTTGAAAGATCTCCGTTCTGGCCTTCCTCTTACAACCATGCCTTCTGCACTATCTTTCTTCACATCAGTTCTTTTCTTTAACACTCTTGAATTAAGAGTAGCTAACACATCATCCATTGACAAAGAATCCCTCCATACATGAGGGTGTTAACAAAGTGCTCATATGAATGTGGAAGAGATGTCCAGAAAATTATTGCTTGATCTTCATCATCAAGGGTCACATCAAAATTTTTCAAATCAAGAATCAGTTTATTGAATTCATCCGTATGATCTTCTAGACGTTTTCCAGAAGTCATTTGGAATGTATACAACTTTTTCTTCAAGTAAAGTCTATTAGCCAATGATTTGGTCATATACAGTCCTTCTAATCTTACCCAAACGCTTGCTGCAGAGGTTTCTTTTGAAACTTCTCATAACACACGTTCCCCAAGACTTAGAATTATAGCAATATGTGCGTTCTCAAGTATATCCTTCTTCTCCTTGTTGGTCAAACCAACTGGTAATCTGTTTTCACCGAGTAAACATCACCAACACCATGTTGAACGAAAAGGGCCTTCATCTACATTCGCCATAACCCAAAATGTAAGTCAGGTGTCGAACCTCGAGGAGTATTGTGGAAAGTGTTATGATTAGCTAAATAATTAAACTAGACAGAAAAGTAAAATCGATTTGTTGGATTGTTGAGAAAATTGAAAATAAAGAAAACAACTTATAAGAAAATGATTTGTAAACAATTATAAGAAATGGTGACCTCCAGGATCCCGGTTAGTCACTATCGCCAAGGGTTATGGGTATTGCCAATTGAAATCATATAGACATGATTTGTGGTTTAATATAATTAATATTGTAAGCTGATTAATGACCTAACTGACAGCCGATAACTAGACCACGACTGTTGATTTGGTTGACTACCACTTAACAATTTATCAATTATTAATAAGATTGACAGACAAACACTTGAATATTAATAAATGACCATTGATAATAAACTGCTTTGGTTGATGAAATGCAAACAAGCATAATCATTCCATAAACATTCAAAACACATAGTTCATACAAAACGACACTTGAAATTCGGAATTAGACAATCACAATTTCTATTTTAATTCAATGCTTAACACACGATAACCCTTGACTCCAAAACTAACCATTCACCCGGAGAGGTTCACGGGTGGTTTAGCCGCTCATGGTGATGAAACACGCGTCCATTGATCGAAGAATGCTAGAAATCATGTTGATACAGGTGAAAGAGATGATCAAATGATGTTGAGGGGGGTTGTTTGTAGCTCAAAATCGCCCAAAGGAAGTCCTAATTTGGACTAATGACGGCTAAGAACGAATAGTGTTTGATAATCCCCTTTTATACCTACAAGAAAACAACTTTCCTTTTTTCCCGAGCACTCACCGAGTAAACATCAACAACACCATGTTGAACGAGAAGGGCCTTCATCTACATTCGCCATAACCCAAAATGTAAGACCCCACCCATAACACGGGATAATTAAACGATAATATACTTGGATTGTACTTGGAAAGCTAAAGCATTTCATAGTTTACTTTAACGCATTAACATCCAAAAGCGACATTGATTAGTACAAACATCCTAAATTATAGTTAGGGCTTAGCATATTACAAAATAGCCAAGTATTTTCATAAGTTTATCAAAGCACTGTGGAAACGGATGAGTTAAGCATGTTCGGTTCTTCAAATAAGCCTTGATTCAAGCTTGTTCTTGAGTTTGAGCTTAAGTGTGTGTTTTGGTAGGTGTATGGATCTTTCTCCATGAGCTTTGTGTGTGTGTTTCTTTTGCTCTTTTTTTTTATAAGTATTCACCAAACTCAAGTTGGTTATTTGGCAAGTATAGCCCCTCCCATCTTTTGTCAAGTATTTTCTAACTAAAAGCCCCGAGTGCTTATATTTTAATAAAATACGGTTTAGAAAATTTTGGGGTGTTACAATTCCACCCCCCTTAAAGAGGGTTTCGTCCTCGAAACCGGATATGTATATGAATTTCCATGGGTCACGCCTCATGGTTAACCTTGAGTTTTATCCCTTATCGACGAGGGTTATTTTAATTGAATTTGATTACGCCTCTAGACTTATGTATACATGTTCATTTACCCTTTTCGGGAATTATTCTAGTTTAGGCACCCGCGGTTGTTATGGTTTGACCAAAAGTCATTGACTTGGCTTCTTTGCATGTTTGGAACCCTTAAGTCCCCGAGAGCTCATGTATATACATATTTGATTATTTAATTTGCTTAGAATTATTTCTATGCACTGAGACACATATTGGGTTTGGTTATCATAACGGCTTCTCGAAGACCGTCACCCACACTCAACGTGGTTTTAGTTTTCGTTTGATTTCGGCTCAAAGGCCTCTTATAACGCCATGGTTTTTCTGGAGAGCATCGAGTCCTTTCCGCCTCACGTTTTCCTTGTCCTAGACATCGCGTGTCCTTTTTTATAGTGTTTTCGCCAGCCACTAGGCTTAGTTATATTTATGCACTCATCTGGGTTCAAGTGGTGACGACTTCACTTGACCCGTTTAAACCTTCTAGTGATTGCATAACTATCACTAGACTATTAATGGTTCATCATTCGTTTTGTTACTATCCGATTGCTAATTCTGTGAATAGTTAATTCATCAGTGTTTTCGGTTATAGGTAGCCTTAAATTTCATAAGTCACACGCTTTAGTCAGTCGTCCAATCCAATGTCTATGACTTCTGATGTGTTTCTACACACCGTCCGCCAGACTTTTGAGTTAAGTTTGTTGGACTTTATAAAAGTCCAGCTTTCGTTTATCATGAGTATATGTCCTGGTTCAGAGGCCCTCACTTGGGCTAGTAATTCGTATTACTTATTTCGAGTTAGAATATTTCATGAAATCCTCCATATACTACCTTAGATAGCATTTAGCTTATCTCCTATATACTTTAACATGCATTAGTATCATTTTATCCGAATTTTGGTATGTGAGTTTCAACTCTTAGTCGAAAGTAATTCCAAGCGATTGAGCACCTATTATCTTTTTTCCTCGATTCTCCGGACGTTCAGGATTTTATCCTATCGATAGAATTAGCATAGGGTGCATGACCCTTTCTTATCTAGCCTTTCGAATTTACATTTCAAGCTCTCACAAGCATCTTATTTGAGATTCAACCCGAGTCTTCTGACTCTTTTATTTGTCTAGGTATTATTTCGTATATAACACCCTGCCTTCACATCCCCTTCCGGATTATGTTTTTATTTAATTCCTCGGAATGCTTTGGTTCCAAGGCAATTCCTTTAATGGTCTTTCCTTATAGGGTCCGTTACTGAGCTATGACCCGTTTCTGTCAATTTATGTCCCCTAAGACTTATTGACCCTTAGATCAATTCAACGTTGCTCAAAAGGTTTCTTAGTCATCTGTTTTTTCATGGTGTTACATTACCATGTTTGGCTTATTATGAAGGCATTGCCTTCATTTATGCGATTCACAGCCATCTATATAATTTAGAGTTCAGATCGTTTGTTCATTCATCATGTGCTAAGGCCCATGAGGTCTATCTCACTTGGTTTGTTTTTGACATGCCTTCATTAGACCACATCAATCATCGTTTAGTCTCATACGACCCTTGCTCATGGCTAGGATCGTTCCTCTGGTGCGGAAGCACCTTCGGTTTTCCAGGGTCTCAAACGAGCCCACTTTTGATTTAGCGTTCAATTTCTTTTTTTATTTATCAGATCGTTTTACGGTCTAAAACCATGTTTCTAGCTTAATTCCGTATGAGTCATAGTTCACGCTTGCCCCGCAGGCTTTTATTCTCATTTGCATTCCAGTTTAGCGAGACGCGTAGCCCTTGGTTGCCCATGAGCTTTCACGGATGATTATGATTTAGTATGACACTTAGTTCACACTTGTCCGTAGGCCTTCACGAATTTATATGATTAGCGTGACGCATAGTTCACATTTGCCCGTAGGCTTCCACGAATTTATTACGAGTCAAGTTTAAGTATTACTTGACTTTGATCTTAGCCTGAATCTTGGCTTTCGTTTTACCACAATACGGGGTTCATGTTCGAATACGAGTTAGCCCTCGAGTGCCGTATAGGCTTGTTAAAAGTTTACCATTTTGATGGGGTTCAGTTTGGTTTGTGATTTAACCCTTGATTAAGGTTCAAATCCATTTAGGAATTCACCTTCGATTATGGTTTGAATGTATTTATGACTTAACCATGGACTATGGTTCAAGTCTTTTTGGGTGTTAACTCTTGATTAAGATTTGAGTGCGTTTACGACAAAACCTTGGATTAAGCTTCAAGTTCTTTTTCGTATTAACCTTTATTGGGGTCCGAATGTGATTATGACTCAACCTGTGATTAAGGTTCAAGTCCTTTTTACGAATTTGACCTTCTATAAAGGTTCGAGCTTTATTATGACTTAATCTTTGATTAAGGTTCAAGTCTATTTACGAATTTAACCTTTTATAAAGGTTCGAGTTTTAGTATGACTTAAACTTTGATTAAGGTTCAAGTCCTTTTTACGAATTTAACCTTCTATAAATGTTCGAGTTTTATTATCACTTAACCTTTGATTAAGGTTCTAGTCTATTTATGGATTTAACCTTCTATTAAGGTTCGAGTTTTATTATGACTTAACCTTTGATTAAGGTTCAATTCTATTTATGAATTTAACCTTCTATTAAGGTTCGAGCTTTATTATGACTTAACCTTTTATTAAGGTTCAAGTCTATTTACGGATTTAACCTTCTATTAAGGTTCGAGTTTTATTATGACTTAACCTTTGATTAAGGTTCAAGTCTATTTACGAATTTAACCTTCTATAAAGGTTCAAGTTTTATTATGACTTAACCTTTAATTAAGGTTCAAGTCTTTTTACAAACTAAATCTGTTTATGACTCCACCTTGATTAAGGTTCAAGTCTATTTCCGAATTGAATCTGTTTATGACTCAACCTTGATTAAGGCTCAAGTCTATTTTCCTAATCCGTGTAATTGTTGTGGTAATACCTTTGGCTCTACGGCCCCACGGGTCGTTTATGCATCGGTTTTACATACCCGGTCTACCGGACCTTTATTGGTTTGGCATTACTCCCGCGTTCTATGACCCCGCGAGTCATATAGTCAGAAGTTTCACATGCCCTTTTTCTCCCAACCTAGTCCTTTCTCCCGGTCTACCGGACCTTTATTGGTTTGGCATTACTCCCGTGTCATGTGTTTAACACTTACCTGGCCAGGGTAAGCAATTTGCACATGACACTGATGATCTCGTCGCGTTCGTCACGATACTTCCCAAATAGACAATTCCCAGTCGCCTGTTTGATTTAATGAAATCTCTTTTGCTAATTTGCTTCATTATGTTGATTTCATTTTTTTTCCGGATTGCATTGTTTTGTAAATGCAATCATGTTTTCCAATTTTTCGTTTCGGCTGAGCCTTGGCCCACCATGACCGTGTAATTGGTGTGTTTCCAAGTTTTGAATTGTTCAAATCACCTTTCTAATGATTTATTCCTGATTGATTTCCTGTTCATACATGATACATAAAATTTTGACTAGATTAAGATAACTTTGGAAATGAATTCCTTACCGGATTGATGATCAGCTTGAACCGAACGCTTAACTTGTTTAACCTTGGGCTCTGATTACCACTTGTAAGACCCTACCCATAACACGGGGTAATTAAACGATAATATACTTGGATTGTACTTGGAAAGCTAAAGCATTTCATAGTTTACTTTAACGCATTAACATCCAAAAGCGACATTGATTAGTACAAACATCCTAAATTATAGTTAGGGCTTAGCATATTACAAAATAGCCAAGTATTTTCATAAGTTTATCAAAGCACTGCGGAAACGTACGAGTTAAGCATGTTCGGTTTTTCAAATAAGCCTTGATTCAAACTTGTTCTTGAGTTTGAGCTTAAGTGTGTGTTTTGGTGGGTGTATGGATCTTTCTCCATGAGCTTTGTGTGTGTGTTTCTTTTTCTCTTTTTTTTTATAAGTATTCACCAAACTCAAGTTTGGTTATTTGGCAAGTATAGCCCCTCCCATCTTTTGTCAAGTATTTTCTAACTAAAAGCCCCGAGTGCTTATATTATCATAAAATACGGTTTAGAAAATTTTGGGGTGTTACCCAAAATCGTTCTTCCCATCAAACTTTTCATGTTCGAACTTCGTCAACACCATCTTGTAACCTTCAATCGTCTTCTTGATTGAACAGATTCTTTGATTGAGCCAACCAGGCTCTGATACCACTTGTTATAAACGAACACCCCAGAGAAATAATAAACACAAGAAATCAACCAAGAAGCCAAGGATTTATATTATGATAACTATACCCAAATGGTTACAAAAGAAAAAAAAACATAATTGAAAGTGAATTGAAAACCAAATTGAATGACTTAGGGTTTCTACATCGAGCTGATATTTGTCCCCAATAAGTCTGTTAATAACCGTTGGCAACTATCAATTGTCCAGCTTTGATCCTTGAACTATTAGACTTTAAGGCTTTAGCAATTTGTACCCCTGGACTTTTATGTCTTCTAAACACAACTTTATTCCATCATTACTAAATATTAGTTAGCAAACCTAATGAATAGTAAATCTAAATGAATAGTAAAAATAATATTATTTTATTCTTATTATTTTATTTAAAACTTTTTTTTAATTAGCTATATTATTTTATTCTAAAACTTTATTATTTTATTCACCATTTGACCTCCGGTTCGCTTCTGTGTGGGTTGTTGTGTACCCATTGATGATGACTAAATACATGGCTTCTGGGTGAGGTTAAGTCGAATGATTGTGGGTTTTCATCATATTGGTTGAATTTTGAATTAACATATTTGTTACGGAATTGAATGATAACATGTTGGGCATTGAGTAAGTTTGTTTAAATATTGAGTTTAGAAAATCCGCATTAACGCGTCATGTGAAAAACGTGCAACGCACGTATTAATACACCTAGTTTATCATTATTTTTCAGGATTGTATTTTTTTTTTCGCTTTTGGAGCTTTCATGGTGGATGATTTATTTATCAAAATCATCAAGTGGTATCAAGTATCAAAAAAGTGTTTTCCAAAATAATATAATCGTTATATGAATTTTTCTTAACCACTTGAATCAACTTGCAATAAATTATGTAATAGAAGTCATTGTTTTTTATTATTCTTTTAGTATGATAAACAATATACTAATTAAAAATTCATCATATCACATGTATATCAAACCATGAGTAATGGTCGGCTCCCGAAGACATTTTTTTTTTGTCATATGGACATCACAGATGTATTCTTAATGGAAAATGGTGTTTCATGATTTATGCTCCTCCAATGAATCTAATAAATATTTATTTACTTTTTAATAAATTTGTAGAGAGAAGTAAGAGAGGGAGTGAGAGAAGTTAGAGAGAGAGAGAGAGAGAGGTGGATGAGCGTGAAACAAACCAGCCCTACATTGATCAACATAGCCGGTCATGAGAATTCAACTGCCTTGTACGAACCTAAAAAAAGAGCCCTTAGGGCTTAGCCAATAATATTAACTATTTTTTTTAAAATACAATTAACATTATAGCATTAAACATAACAAAAATACAGTAGAAATGACATACCGTAATGATTGAGCCCACGTAGGCCCGTATTTGTGTGGGTCAATATTTGAAATTAATGCTAAAACTATGAGTCTACAACTAATTACAGAAAATATTAACATGATATTAAAAAACAAATTAACAAAAAAAAAATTCTAAGGAAACAATAACATAGTATGATATTAAAAAAACTAACCAAGAAAACAAAATGAATGAAAATTTAAAAAACAGTAATGGGGTGGGAAAGGAAAAGAAATAGAAAGGCGGAGGTTGAAAACCAAAGCTGATGCTTTAATAAAAAAGAATTGAAACGGGCCAAACATGAGAGAAAAGGAATCGAAATAGCAACATTGTACCAAGGATGCAAGGTGATAACCACTAGACCAAAGCATGTTTTCTTTAGAGAATGTGTTCTATATATTTATATATATATAATGTTTAAAAGAAAAAAATACAAAATTTAGACCCCGGAAAAAACGGCCTCGGCCAGGGGTGCGGCTCCCCCACCCCTGGGGCCGACTCTGTTGATCAACCACCACGACACCTTGGGCACGACCCTTGCCGACTCTTGTCTCAACACAATAACTTCTACTGACATTTGCGCACCATTGAAAAGCATTATGTTCAACAAAGAAAAGAAAATAAAACCCATTTTATTCAATATCTGGATTCAACAGAGAATGTAAATAATCAGATGGTGATTCCTGTTCCCACATATCAAGAATCTCGGATCAACACTTATCATCCATTGGAACAAGTTATTGGTGATCCTGGTAGCAGTGTGATGACACGTGGTCAAGTAAGACGAACATCGTCTAATGATAGTATTGGAGCCCTTGCCCATTATTCTAAAATTCAGAAATCAGGTGAACAAAATGATTGGTCATTTGCTTCTTATGTCTCGCAGGTAGAGCTGAGATCGTACAAAGATGCGTTGATAAAGACCAGAATCTATAACTTATAATAAAATAATTGAGTTTGTATGAGTTGGGATTCAATGGAGGCCTCAACACCCCATTGAATGTGTCATGTGACACCTTGAGGTGATAGTATTAAATTTATTATTAAAAAAATATACCATGTAGCAAATTAAAAAAACAAATAATAATATAAAACCTAATCTACTAAAATTAAATTGAGTTATTTTAGGAAAAAATAATTTAAATTTTCTCTTTTATGTTTCCTCCCATAATTTTTAAACGTTAATATCTTTTATATACGAGAGTTTTTAAAGAAAAAAATTACACCGAATTAACGAGCGTTTAATTATCTTTCCAACGAGTACCATAGTGCTATATAAAAAACGGAGAAAAAAACGACTATTTTTTGTGGGGTTTCGTTTATACAGGAAAAAAAACACAAAGTGTTCCAGTTATTCATTAATCATGTTTTTTATTTTAAACCAGGTTCTTATCTACGATGTTGAAATTCAGCCCAATCGTCATGCTATCATTGGAATTTTACTCTAAAGATGCATAGGTATACTTCATCAAGAGAAGCTAGGAGAAAGAATCGCACAACACTGCAACACATGAAGTCACCTTATAGCAAAGTTATTTTTTTATTTATTTAATTACAAGAGTAATAATTATAACTATTAGTATTAGTATTATTAGAATTGTTATATTTTTCAACATCGGGACGCTCCCGGGATAAAAACTAGTATGTTGATATAAGAAAAGAAAATAAAACCCACCATTTAAGACCATTATTTTCCGATAGCCAAATGAATATCAAGAAATCTTGAAATTCAATTAAACCTTAAAGAAATCTTGAGTCAAAGAGTTCCAATTGATATTCTTGCTAGCTCTGAAAATATAATATCACAGCTACAGAAATACTAATGTTAAAGTATATACACTCATGTGTCAAGAAAGTTGAAGGTGACCACCACGTCACTTATGGTAACCTACGTATTCCAAAGTGCAATAATAAAAATCATGAGCTAGCCATATAATAACTTGAAAGAGAGAATTACACAGATTGTCCTTTAGTTTTACCTGAAATTGCATCCTTTGTCCTTTTTTTGAATTTTTAACTCCCTATGTCCTTTGTTTTGTACACTTGTTACACCGTTTGTCCTTTAGACCCAACCCCGTTAAAAAACTCAGTTAAGTTGGTCATGTGCCACTCATGTGAGGGGCAAACCTGTCTTTTCACCTTAAAACATGATAAAACTTTAAAAAAAAAAATCAAATCAGACAAACATCATCATCTTCATCTTTACCCCTTCAACAACTCAAACCCTAAACCACCATTAATTCATCACCAACATACCTAATTCTCTCTTTTGCCCTAATTCAGGTAAAACTAAAGGACAAACATCATCATCTTCATCTTTTGCCCTAATTCTATCTCACCATGATGTCCTTAAACAACACCTCCTCTTTTGATTCACGTCTGGATCAGCGCACGTTAGCTCCCACCGATCTAAACACCTTTTGATTCACGCACATGCAAATTTTCTGATTTAAACCGTTTATTTAATTAATTTAACCATTTTATGTTCATAAGTTTGTAGATCAGCGTTTGTTGTGTTTTTAATTGTTGTAATCTGATATTATTATTATTAATATTTAATATTGTAGAAAAACTCTATATCTGGAGTGTCGAGGAAGCAATCGCAGGCTTTGAGGTTATCTGTACGGCGTCCTGTGTTTGTATCTATGCTGAACAATAATAATAATAATAATCGAACGGAGCGAAACGTCAGCGTTTCGGTGGAGAGTGCAGTGAAGGAAGTGAATGGTCCGGTGGCGGTTGAAGTAGATGAGTCTGAAGGTAATAAACCGACGGCGGCGGTTGGTGGTGGAGTTGAAGACGTGTACGGTGAGGATAGTGCCACCGAGGATCAATCTATTACTCCTTGGTTTGTTTCCGTTGCTAGGTAATAATAATAATAATAATAATAATAATAATAATAATAATAATAATAATAATAACTCTTCCTGTTTTAGTGTTTTATTCACGTCGATGATTACTATGCTTTGTTTATTGTTATTATTATTGTTATTATTATTATTATTATATGCTTTTTTATGTAATTGTTTGGAAAAAGTGTGTTTCATACTTTCATTATTAAAAAATATAAGCAAAAATAGATCCTGATTTCTATATTTAATTTCAGTATATGGATTATTATATATGTATTTAAGAGAAACTGGTAAATGTTCACTTGAAGTCTGATTTGGTGATGAATTAATGGTGGTTTAGGGTTTGAGTTGTTGAAGGGGTAAAGATGAAGATGATGATGTTTGTCTGATTTGGTTTTTTTTTTTTTTAAAGTTTTATCATGTTTTAAGGTGAAAAGACAGGTTTGCCCCTCACATGAGTGGCACATGACCAACTTAACTGAGTTTTTTAACGGGGTTGGGTCTAAAGGACAAACGGTGTAACAAGTGTACAAAACAAACGACATAGGGAGTTAAAAATTCAAAAAAAGAACAAAGGATGCAATTTCAGGTAAAACTAAAGGACAATCTGTGTAATTCTCTCAACAAGAAATTAAGTGAAACTAAGAACTCCAGCCATATATAAAAAAATCATGAGCAAAAAAATTAACAATCTATTGTCAAACCCAGCACTACTAGAAAAGTAGCTCTTTTGCTATAAAATTTTCTTACGAAGAAAGATGCGTCACAAATGTTAACAAATTAAATTGATACTAATTTGTGACGACCAGAAACACGCTTATTTTTAAACAAATTTGCTACACAATAGTGACCAATAGTTTGAAAATTGCGTAGAAAATGCGTAGGAATTGCGTCACAAATTTTCTACACCATACTTTCGTAATAAATACGTTAAAAATTTCGTAGTAAATGTGTAGTAATTGATTTCCGATGAGGGTTTTTCTAACATCAAGGATTTGTTGAAAACGCGTCACAAATAAAGTATTGGTCACTATTGTGTACCAAATTTGTCCAAAAAATAAGGGTTTTTTTGTCGTCATAAATTAGTAGAAAATTTGTCAAAAATTTGTGACACATTTTTTTTCGTAAGAAACTTATGAAGCAAATGGCCACTTTTCTAGTAACCTATCGGAGGAAAAAACGGAGTTGCGGGAAAGAATAATTAAAAGAACAGAGTAAATAGTAACTTGACGGAGTTCAATAGCAACGCCGTTAAGCTAACGGAGTTGAATAGTAGCCTAACGGAGTTGAGTAGTAACCTAACGGCCTTGAGTGGAGTTGAATAGTAACTTGACGGCATTGTATAGTAAATTGACGGAGTTGGATAGTAGTTGACGGAGTTGAATTGACTTGAGTTGTACCACGACGGAATTGAGTAAAGAAAATTAAAAAAACATAGCTAAATGGTAATTTAACAGAGAAAAAAAGAAAGTTGCGGGAAATTTTTTTAAAAAACCAGAGTAAAAAGTAACTTGACGGAGTTAAATACTTAACGCAGTTGAATAGCAACTCCGTTAAGCTAGCGGAGTTGAACAGTAGCCTAATGGAGTTGAGTAGTAACCTAACGGCGTTGAGTGGAGTTGAGTAGTAACTTGACGGCCTTGAATAGTAACTTTACGGAGTAGGATAGTAGTTGACGGAGTTGAGTTGAGTAGTAACATGATGGAATTGAGTAAAGAAAATTAAAAAAAATAGAGCAAAATAGTAACTTAACGGAGGAAAAAAAATGGATTTAGGAAAAACAAAAAAAGCAGAGTAAATAGTAACTTGACGGAGTTGAATAGTAACCTAACGTAGTTGAATAGTAACTCCGTTATGCTAAATAACAACTTAACTAAATTAAATAATAACTTAACGGAGTTGAATAGTAACTCCGTTAGTACTATTCATTAAAGTTTCTAAACTAATATATAGGTAATTTTTCTTAACCACTTGAATCAACTTGCAATAAATTATGTAATAGAAGTCAATGTTTTTTTATTATTCTTTTAGTATGATAAACAATATACTAATTAAAAATTCATCATATCACATGTATATCAAACCATGAGTAATGGTCGGCCCCCGAAGACATTTTTTTTGTCATATGGACATCACAGATGTATTCTTAATGGAAAATGGTGTGTGATGATTTATGCTCCTCCAATGATTCTAATTAATATTTATTTACTTTTTAATAAATTTGTAGAGAGAAGTAAGAGAGGGAGTGAGAGAAGTTAGAGAGAGAGAGAGTGAGAGAGAGAGAGAGAGAGGTGGATGAGCGTGAAACAAACCAGCCCTACATTGATCAACATAGCCGGTCATGAGAATTCAACTGCCTTGTATGAACCTAAAAAAAAGAGCCCTTAAGGCCTAGCCAATAATATAAACTAATTTTTTTAAAACGACAATTAACGTTATAGCATTAAACATAACAAAAATGCAGTAGAAATGACATACCGTAATGATTGAGCCCACGTAGGAACGTATTTGTCGGTCAATATTTGAAATTAATGCTAAAACTATGAGTCTACAACTAATTATAGAAAATAATAACATGATATTAAAAAACAAATTAAAAAAAATTCTAAGGAAACAATAACATAGTATGATATTAAAAAAACTAACCAAGAAAACAAAATGAATGAAAATTTAAAAAACAATAATGGGGTGGGAAAGGAAAAGAAATAGAAAGGCGGAGGTTAAAAACCAAAGCTGATGTTTTAATAAAAAAGAATTGAAACGGGCCAAACATGAGAGAAGAGGAATCGAAATAGCAACATGGTACCAAGGAAGCAAGGCGATAACCACTAGGCCAAAGCATGTTTTCTTTAGAGAATGTGTTATATATATTATATATAAAATGTTTACAAGAAAAAAATAAAAAATTTAGGCCCCGGGAAAAAACGGCCTCGGCCAGGGGTGCGGCTCCCCCACCCTTGGGGCCACCACGACACCTTGGGCACGACCCTTTCCGACTCTTGTTTCGACACCACAACTTCTACCGACATCTGCGCACCATTGAAAATCATTACGTTCAAGAAATAAAAGAAAATAAAACCCATTTTATTCAATATCTGGATTCAACAGAGAATGTAAATAATCAGATGGTGATTCCTGTTCCCACAGATCAAGAATCTCGGATCAACACTTATCATCTATTGGAACAAGTCATTGGTGATCCTGGTAGCAGTGTGATGACACGTGGTCAAGTAAGACGAACATCGTCTAATGATAATATTGGAGCCCTTGCCCATTATTCTAAAATTCAGAAATCAGGTGAACAAAATGATTGGTTATTTGCTTGTTATGTCTCGCAGGTAGAGCCGAGATCGTACAAAGATGCGTTGATAAAGACCAGAATATGTTGATATAAGAAAAGAAAATAAAACCCACCATTTAAGACCATTATTTTCTAATAGCCAAATGAATATCAAGAAATCTTGATATTCAATTAAACCTTAAAGAAATCTTGAGTAAAAGAGTTCCAATTGATATTCTTGCTAGCTCTGACAATATAATATCACAGCAATAGAAATACTAATGGTAAAGTATATACACTCATGTGTCAAGAAAGTTGAAGGTGACCACCACGTCACTTATGGTAACCTATGTATTATTCCAAAGTGCAATAATAAAAATCATGAGCTAGCCATATAATAACTTAAAATTAAGTGAAATTAAGAACTCCAGCCATATAATAAAAATCATGGGCAATAAAATTAACAATCTATTGTCAAACCCAGCACTACTAGAAAAGTAGCCTTTTTGCTACAAAATTTTCTTACGGAAAAAGATGCGTCACAAATTTTAACAAAATTGCTACTAATTTGTGACGACCAAAAACACGCTTATTTTTAGACAAATTTGCTACACAATAGCGACCAATACTTTGAAAATTGCGTAGGAAATGCGTAGGAATTGCGTTAAAACTTTTCTACACCATGTTTTCGTAAGAAATACGTTAAAAATTGCGTAGTAAATGTGTAGTAATTGATTTCCGATGAGGGTTTTTCTAACATCAAGGATTTGTTGAAAATGCGTCACAAATTAAGTATTGGTCACTATTGTTTAGAAAATTTGTCCAAAAAATAAGGGTGTTTTTTGTCGTCACAAATTAGTAGCAAATTTGTCAAAATTTGTGACGCATTTTTTTCTGTAAGAAACTTATGTAGCAAATGGCCACTTTTCTAGTAGTGAAGATACATGCCACACCACACATTGACCACCACCCATGCCGCCTCTTTCCACAAAACCAAAAACTCTGCTAACATCTAGCGTAGTACGGGCCATGAATATTCCTAAAAATCATAAAACTGATAAATAGTTAATCAATATAATTTGTTGAATTTTTTCTACTCTTTAAACTCTTTGAGTCGTTTTACTTTGCAAATAGCCAATAAACATGTCGCTAAAAGATGTGAACAGAACAACAAAAAACGAATTGCACTTTCTTCGTAAATTGAATATCATATTAGGGAGAACGGAGCGAGCTCGGTAAGGTATGTTCGGCCTTGTAGACGATGCGGCTACACCGGGCCGTGCCCATCGGCTTTGGAAATCGGCAACAATAATCGTCATTGGCTCGTCGATTCTCTTTCCCCTTCAAACGGTAATATTACGGTTACAAAATAAAAAAAATAATTAAATTCTTTAAATACTTACCCACAACCCCAAAAATCAATCCTCCATACCATTAAACTCTGATGGTTAACACAAAAAAAAAAAAAAAATGAGAGAGAGGATGGTAGCTGTGGCGAGGAGGATGGCGAGATGTGGTGGTTGTCGGTGGTGAGGCATACGGGAAAACGTCCAAAACCAACACACATACATAGAGGTGATTGTGCTGGGCTTTCTCGTTGGAACATTGGGTGTTGCGGCGATGGTTACTGGGTTGTTGTGGGTGTAAAAGAAGAGAGAGAGGAGGGAGGAGTGTTGAGAAAAAATGTTTCATTACTAGAAAAAAACACAACTTTCTTGAGGCGCATTACGTGTCATGAAAGGGTGTATATGACACACAAAAGAAATTCTCCAGTGCTTTAAAACCTTATATGCAGATGCATCCTTTCAATTGCTGCAATTCACCACATGGCTCCATTACCTAAACAAACAAGTTAATTAAGAAGTAAATAAACCCTAATGTGGTTAAATTGATTCAGATAACTTGTTCATGAGTTACTCTAGGGATTAGCATTTTTTTCCCGAGTATCTATACCCGTACTCATACAGTACCTGTACCCACTTTTACTTATTTCGGTATTCGGTACTTTCGGTATCTATACGGGTACGAGTACGGGTAAAAATGGTACTGGTACCGAATTCTATATACTATTGAATTTTATTATATGTTTTACTTTGTATTATGGTATTTATGATATTCGTATCAATTTTACCTATTTGGTACATGTACCATATTGGTACCCGTACCAAAATTTTCAATTTGGTACCCGTATAGTATTGATACTCGTAATTGTTTACCTACTTGGTACCCGTACGAGTGCTAAAAAAGAAAAAAATAACAAAATGGTACCAAAACGGGTACTGTACCCAAAAGAGCACCCTGAATCAAGAATCCAACTTTTGTTCAAATTCGGTACGGGTATTTTCGGTACGGGTACGGGTACGATACCGATCTCATCCTTGATAAAGCACATAGTGCTATAATTCTATGTCTTGGGGATCGTGTGTTATGAGAAGTTTCAAAAGAAACAATTTTGTTATTTTTTTTTTTGGATTCTTGATTCAGGGTGCTTTCTCTAGGATGTTGTTGATTCTTGATTCAGGGTTCTCTTTTCGGTACAGTACCCGTTTTGGTACCATTTTGTTATTTTTTCTTTTAGCACTTGTACGGGTACCAAGTAGGTAAACAATTACGAGTATCAATACTATACGGGTACCAAATTCGTACGGGTACCAATATGGTACATGTACCAAATAGGTAAAATTAATATGAATACCATAAATACCATAATACAAAGTAAAACATATAATCAAATTCAATAGTATATAGAATTCGGTACCAGTACCATTTTTACCCGTACTCGTACCTGTACTGATACCAAAAGTACCGAATACCGAAATCAGTAAAAGTGGATACTGATACCTATACCGAGTACTCAAAATCGGTACGGATACGAATACCGGTATAGGTACGGTATGGGTACGGGTATAGATACCCGGGAAAAATTGCTAATCCCTACTCTATAGGAGGGATGAGTGGAAGAGATCCATTTAGCCATTTTCTATATGCCACGATATTAGTATCTGCTTTGGTGCCACGAAAAAAGCTTTTGCCAATTTAAAGGCCCGGCCTCCATCAATCTGTCCTCTTAAATGATGCATATTCTTTCATATCTATCTATACTTACTATAATAGGAGAGTCGTGAGTGACATAAGAAATGCTTAGAAAAGCTGATGTGGCAGCCATAGAGATAGGCCAACAATGCCTTGCTGATGAAAAATGTGATGTCATTTATCAGCTTAAAATTATAATTAAATAATGCCACTTGGCTGAACAGTGCTTCATAAATTAATTAAATATTGCCACTTGCTTTAATAGAGGTTCATACAACTGTGGCTCTAAATTTGAGCTCCAAATTCAAATTCAAATTTCAAACTCAAAACCCCATACACAACTATATAAAGGTATCATCTCTCTCTCTCCCTCTCTCAAATAATTTACTGCTTTCTCTTAAATTCCTAAATCATAACATATGCTTCTCTCACACTCACGTTCAGATCGAAGGATTCAAGTACTAGGAAACCAAATTCTAATCGATCATAATAATAAGAATAAAATTTATCTCTCTGCAATCCAATAACAGTCAATCTTTTGTCTGTTCCATTAGCAACCAGAGTATTTGGTTGAAAAAGGTGTTGATTTTGGGAAGATTCTTACAATCAAAGAAAAATATTAGTTGTACCATTACTAACGGTTCAGCAATGGCAGCATCAAACTCAAGATAGGTATATCTTTGTTTTTAAAGGCATTTATGCGTTTGTTTAATGCGTCGAAGTTTTTGTCTATGCAACTTGTGTGTTTGATTAATTTGAGTCATGCTTGATGCAGTATTTTTGTGAATATTTTACCGTTACCGGATAGAGGTGTTATCTCAAGCAATCAAGGAGAACACTATAGTGTTTTTCCAGATGGGGTCAGGGAAGACATTGATTGCGATTATGCTTTTACGTCACTATGCTAATCTTTTGAGAAAAACGTCTCCGGTTACTGCTGTGTTTTTTGTTCCCGCTGTTGTAGTTGTCAACAGGTATGTTTGTTGAATTTGTTATTTCTTGAGTTTTTTTTCAAGTTTTGTAGTTGAAGCATAACCGTGAAAGTTTTTGTCTGTTCCATTAGCAAGTAGAGTATGTGAGGAAGCACCTTGAGTAAGTTGATCTTTTGAAGATTCTTACGGTAAAAGAAAAATATTATTTGTATCATTAGCAACGGTTCAAGAGTGGCGGTTTTCTACAAGTATAAAGAAACAAATATGTCTCTGTTTATTCAACAGTGGTAGGCAAGATTATCTCCATGTTACAATCAAAGTTGATTTGTATGTATTAGCAAGATTAGTTGCAAGTTTTCTGCAAGTTTAGTTGGCACTAGTTCACCTTTGTAGCGATATCGCGGTTGTTTACCTTTATGGAAATCACAATAATTGGTTTCATTCATAGTGGTTTTTTGTAACGTCTGCTGACAGTCAACACATTTTTGTAAATAGTCTATAGAGTAAACTGATGTTGTATTGGATTACAGTTGTTTTGAGAACATCTGTTGACAATCAATGTTTTGAGAACATCTTTTGACAATTAACAGATGTTGTAAAATAGATGTTGTTAAAAAATAATACAACCCGGTATAAAATAACTTTTTAGATTTCTATAGAGTTTGTGCGTACCATCAATACCGTACTCTAGGTTAAATAGAGGCTTGAAGTCCAAATTTAATAATTACAATTTTGAAACTTACTTTCTTTCCATTCCAAATGGTAATTTGTAATTTGAAAATTGTATTCGATGATAGTTGTTTCAATACATCTGTTGACTTGTCAACAAATGTTGTAAAATAGATGTTGTCATTTATAAGTAGCATAATCCTCTTCACTCTATTAGTAGTTTTTTGTAACGTCTGCTGACAGTCATCACATGTTTGTAAATATTCTATATAATAAACTGAAGTTGTATTCGATAACAGTTGTTTTGAGAAGATCTATTGACAAGTCAACATGTGTTGTAAAACAGATGTTGTGATTAATAAATAATACAACCCTCTATAAAATCACTTTTTAAATTTCTAAGAGTTTGTTTGTATGATCAATAAATACTGTAGTGTTGGTTAAATAGAGGCCCAAAAGTCCAAATTTAATGATTACGAACATTACCAGAGTTGAGTGGCAAATAATAAGAGTTTTGAGTGCAAATATTATTATTATTAATTAATTGATTTATTTACGTTCCACATGGTAATTCTAATTGAAAATTGTATTGTATGACAGTTGTTTTGAGAACAACGGTTGACAACTCAACAAAAGTTATAAAATAGATGTGATTTATAAGTAAAAGAACCCTCTTCAAAATCAGTTTTTTATTTTCTACAGATTTTGTCCGTACCATCATTTCATCTAACATAAATAAACAATAATAATTTTTTTTAAAAGCATCTTTAAATAAGTCCCTAACTTTTGAACTTTTAAAAGGGAATGTTTTAAATTAACATAGGGAAGCGTGTTTACGATTTTGAACATTAAAAGGGTTTAGTGGCAAATAATAAGAGTTTTGAGTGCAAATATTATTATTATTATTAATTAATTAATTGATTTATTTACGTGCCACATGGTAATTTCTAAGTGAAAATTGTATTGGATGACAGTTTTTTCATTACATCTGAAGTTGTAATGGATGACAGTTGTTTTGAGAAGATCTGTTGACAAGTCAACAGGTGTTGCAAAACAGATCTTCCGATTAATAAATAATACAACCCTCTATAAAATCACTTTTTAAATTTCTAAGAGTTTGTCTGTACGATTAATACTGTAGTGTTGGTTAAATAGAGACCCAAAAGTCCAAATTTAAGGATTACGATTTTCAAACTTAGTTTATTTCGGTAAGAATGGTAATTTGAAATTGGAATATTTTATTGTATGAGTTGCACCTAACGTTTGAACTTTTATGAGGGAAAGTTTTAAATTAACATAGGGAAGCGTGGTTACGATTTTGAATATTAACAGGGTTGAGTGGCAAAAATAAGAGTATGACAATTGTTTTGAGAATAACTGTTTACAAGTCAACAGGAGTTGTAAAATAGATGTTGTGATTTATAATAATAGAACCCTCTTCAAAATCAGTTATTTATTTTCCACAGAGTTTTTCCGTACCATCATTTCATCTACATAAATAATAAAAATATTAATTTTTTTAAAAGCATCTTTAAATAAGCCCTAAATTTTGAACTTTTAAGAGGGAGTCTTTTAAATTAGCATATGGAAACGTGTTTACGATTTTGAACATTAACAAGGTTGAGTGGCAAATAATAAGAGTTTTAAGAGCGAATAATATTATGAAAAAATTACGTCGTTAGTCCTTATGGTTTCCTTCCAGTTTCAATGTAAGGTATTAAGGTTTTATTGTTTCACTTTAAGGTATTAACCTTTTAATTTGTTTCAATGTCGGGTATTAGGGACTAACCTAGTTAAAACTTAACTAAGTTTGAGGGGTATTATGGTCCATTCACCTATATATTTCTTTTAACCAATTAATACATATTAAAAACAATAACAAACCGGTTGGACCCAAGGGTCGAACCCAGCACCTTCATTGTACAAGATAACAACCCAACCAACTGATCTACATGATCAGTTGGTTTAATAACTGATCATGAATGATAAAGAGAGGCAGAGAACAAATAAAAATAAAGAAAATTTCCAAAAGAAGGTTTTATGACTGTCGTTCGTATTGAAGTCCTTTGTTTTTTTACGTTCTGCATTCTGTTATGATTGTCATCCGATTGTGATTCTGACGTTTTTTTGCTTCTGTATTCTATATTGTCAACTGTCTAGTACTCTAGTTTTAGGATAACCATGGCCTGATTAAACGAAAATGATGTAAATGCATGAAGAGTGTTTTGATTTACATATATAAGATCTTTTAGTTATGGACTTACGGTCTAGTATTCACAATTTCGTCACTGTCTTATCTCAATGCTACACGCCTGATCTCGAAAAATCTTCATAAAAATGTGACAAACGAAGATGAAATAGAAGAATGAAAGTAAATCCTTTTTTCTCATCTGTAATGCATAACTTTTGCATTGGTTTATTTCATCTTTTTGTTAAAATAATTATATACAAACTTTTGCTATGTGGATACGATATAAGAGGGATCAGCAAGAACGCAACAGGACTAGCCCGGCATGATCCACAGGCCCCAAGAAAAACGTAGCTCCCACGGAAACAATATGCTGTATCAGATTATCAACCATAGAGTTCTGCCATGGAAAGCATCTTCACTTTCTGCAACACATAAAAGTTTGAAAAATAAAACGTCACACGATCAGTTCCCAATAAAGTGGATGTGGAAATTTTCTTTATTTTTATTTGTTCTCTACCTCTCTTTATCATTCATGATCAGTTATTAAACCAACTGATCATGTAGATCAGCTGGTTGGGTTGTTATCTTGTACAATGAAGGTGCTGGGTTCGACCCTTGGGTCCAACCGGTTTGTTATTATTTTTAATATGTATTAATTGGTTAAAAGAAATATATAGGTGAATGGACCATAATACCCCTCAAACTTAGTTAAGTTTTAACTAGGTTAGTCCCTAATACCCGACATTGAAACAAATTAAAAGGTTAATACCTTAAAGTGAAACAATAAAACCTTAATACCTTACATTGAAACTGGAAGGAAACCATAAGGACTAACGGCGTAATTTTTTCTAATATTATTAATAATAATAATTAATTGATTTATTTACGTTTCACATGGTAATTTGTAACTGAAAATTGAATTGTATGACAGTTGTTTTGAGAACAACTGTTGACAAGTTAACAGAATTTGTAAAATAGATCTTCCGATTAATAAATAATACAACCCTCTATAAAATCAGTTTTTAAATTTATTCAGAGTTTGTTCGTACCATCAATATTGTAGTCATGGTTAAATAGAGGTCCAAAAGTCCAAATTTAATGATTACGATTTTGAAACTTAGTTTATTTACATTTCACTTGGTAATTTGTAATTGGGAAATTGTATTAGATGACAGTTGTTTCAGAACATCTGTTGACAAGATGTTCTGATTTATAACTATACCTTCATGTATAAAATCATTTGTTAAATTTCTATAGAGTTTGTCCGCAGCATAATTTCGTCTACATAAGTAAATAATAATAATAAAAATATTTTAAAAGCATGTGTTAAGTCCCTAACTTTTGAACTTTTAAGAGGGAAAATTTTAAATTAACATAGGGAAGCGTGGTTCATTAATTATGCTGCAGTGGTAATCATAGCAATAAGTTTCCTTTATAAATATAACCCCATAAGCACATAACAATACAACCCTTTTAAATTTCTACAGAGTTTCTGCTAACCCTTCTGTCATATTGATAAATAAATAAATATTTTGAAAGCATGTCAATGGAAGCTGTCAACAATAGTCTCAGTTTTATTTGTGATCTGAACCCAGCGAAAGATATGTGGAATATGAAGGTACGAGTTATACGAAAATGGAATCAAAATTTTAAGATGGAGCTCATATTGATCAATAAGAAGGTATAGTCACGAATGTGATTGTTTATGTTTATATAATTTGTTTGAGGTTAATGTTGTTATCTTATCTTCATCTTATCATATGGTTATATACTTATTTTTGTATGTTAAAAAAGTTGTTGTGTTTGATGTTGATCTTTTGTTTATGGTTATTGGTAGGGTGATAAGATTCAGGCTACCATTAAAGGTCATTTGGTGCAAGTTTTTAACAGTAAAGTTCACGAGGATGATATTGTTGTTCTCTCCAAATTCGGGGTTGGTGAAAACAAGGACCCCTACACTGTTGTTGCGCATGATTTTAAATTCATTTTTATCGTTGTACTACTATGAGGCATGATGTTGGATAAGAAGGACTTGAATATGGGTTCAGGTTCATTCCATTTAAAGATATTCTGAATGAAGAAGCAAATAAACTATTGACTTTTGGTTGGTCTATTCTCATTCTTTATGTTATTGAAGTTTTTGATGGTTTAATTTGTATAGATTTTTGATATATTTGTATTTTATATTTTTGCTGCAGATGTTGCTGGTAGGCTGATTTGGTGGGGTGATTTGGATGTGTTTGGATAAGCTCCAAAATTAACGCAACGGATGAACATTGATCTTCAAGATTTGGAGTAAGCATTGCTTTGTATTGTTATAGGTATTGTTTGTTCTTATATTTCCAAAACTTAATCCATACAATCATTTGTGTAATAAATGACAAGAATTAATGAAGTGGTGTAATAAATGTAATCAAGAATATACTCCAAATTAACTAACTTCTACCTTATTTAGTGATGTAATAAATGTTGTATATCATATTTTGAGTTCCCTTTTTATATGTATTTACAAGCTTAAAATTATTGTTTGCATGTAGAGATACCATTTTACGATGTACCATGTGGAATGAATATGCAGTACTGTTTAAGAACCTCATTTCTAATAACCCGGCTACTAAGCATTTGATGGCTGTTATATAGCATGGGTAAGTTAAGGACTGGAAAGGTAACTTTGTGTTAGACTTGCAGTTTTTAAAATAGTTGTGAATGTGAAATGAAGTCACTAAGTATATGTATATTGTTATATATAGAACAAATTACCGTACAAAGCAACAAGTATGGAACTCGACTGTTTCTGAATGAAGAAATTGATGAAGTTAACCAATTAAGAAGGAGGTACAATATTTAGAACAATTTTATACAGAAAGGGGCAATGTTTTAAAATTATATTTGTCATTTTTTTAGCCTTGCAGATCATTTATCACTCCACTTGAGATCATGACCAAGGTCCCGCTTGTGTCGATAGAGCAAAACTTCTAGGACAAGTTTATCTTCTGGTATTATGACTATCTGATGACTGAAGCGGTTATAGTTTGAAGAATGATCCCAAGATCTGTAAAAAGCTTCGTGTCTGGGATCCTATGTTGCTAATGAACCTGCCTAAAGCAGTTATGCAGAAGCTGGCAAGAATTAGATCAACTTTCAAGATCAAGACGCAGATCACGCCGTTTGGTTTCAAAAGAAGGTCAGGTACTGTGCTTCCAAGAAAATACATTCAGGAAGCGACTGGTCAAAGTTGCAGATCATTGAAGCCTGAGAAGTTGTTGATTGAAGACTGAGATTTGGTGGTTGTATTTTGGGTTGTTTTGTAAATATCTATCTAGGTCCAAGGGGGAGTCTGTAAGTACACCCTACAGATATGTCCCTAGAATGGATATCGGGTTAGGACCATGTTTAGCTCGTTTCATAATTGTTTGGGTTGTATTATATAGGTTTGGGGGTATTTTGGTAAATTGGAAGGCCTTTAGGCATATGAAAGGCTCATACGTGTGCCTCTGTGACACGTATGAGGCCATACATGTAGTGCTTTGGAGGTGTATGAGCCTGAGCTATAAATACCCCCATGCCTTAGAGAATTTAGAACTTTTGCCATTTCTTAACAAGTGCAGCCCATTTGTGTGTGTTTTTGTGTGTGTGCTCTCAATCATATTATCATCTTCATTAACACTGACCTATAACAACTAACTGGATTGTTAATTCCGCCTTCAATCTGATACGCGCGTGTGATGTGCCGAGAAATTGATATGTTTTCACACATAATTATGACCTATCTTATACTCAAAATCGTGCTTTTATCTCTGTTTTATCATGATTTATCTTTCTTTTTTGATAATTGCAGGATCAGAGGTCCGGTGGTGAAAAGAAGTGGAAACCCGCATAAAATGGCACTAAACGGACGAAGAATTGAAGACTTTAAAGCTCTACCAGATATGGCACGGCTGTGCTTACGGTCGTGCAACTGTTCTGGGTCAACAAGTCAACATGTCCAAGTCAACTGAGGTCCAATTCAGCATTTCAGGATGTGCACGGGCGTGCCCCGCTGTATGGCAAGGGCGTGCTTTACTCAAACGTGTTCCCCAAGGCTTAAGCCGACTAAAACTGACAAAAAAAAAAAAAAAAACCTTGAACGAGGGGATGAAAGAGCATGAACTAAAAAAAAAAAAGTTGGGATTATTGAGGAGCACAGGCGTGCTCATGCCTTAAGCACAGCCGTGCAAGACAAACAGGGGGACATTCTGCGCGAAAGGACCCTGCAACAATACCTAACGTCGAGCATGGGCGTGCCAGGGTATGAGCATGGGCGTGCTTGAGCTGATTTGCCTATAAATAGAGGCCTCCACCCCATATTTTGAAGCATCCCTTCACCCATCCTTTCCACCCGCATCTCTCCCTCATTCAGCCATCTTAAGGGTCTTGTAAGTGACCTTTACCGCCTGGGATCAATCCATAAGCACTTATTGATTTAGAGTTGAAAGAGAGATCACTAAAAATCATCAAAAAAAACCCTCTTTAATCCTCCAAACAATCACTACTATGTGTTTACCCAACACCCAATATGGAGTGCAAATTCTAAAGCCAATGTTTGGCTAGGATAGTAGAATGTTGCTTTGGTGAAGACTTTTCTTGGTATGAATTATATAGTTTTTATTTGTTAAGTGGTGTTGTGTTCTTATTCAATTCTTTTAACTTGAAACTTTGTTTGATGAATTAAGTAACTAATTACATAGTTTTTGGTCTAGTGGGTGTGTTGATAGGAAGCGGGAGGACTTATGAGTGTACCCATGGTGTGTAACAACCCATGCACTCATAAGCTAACCTAATCCCGCGAGTAGTGATTAGCCCATTTGTGGGTAGAAATACACACATTTAGTGGCTTAATCCTCTACTATCAAAGATCTCACTTAGGGTTGGTACGGTCTATATACTCGGTCCTGGTGATAAGTCAAGACTTAATTCTGCGACTTAGCTTCATTGTCTATGTGAAAGCTTTGGCGCAAGTTATGAATTGATGAACCCGTGTTGAAAGGAAACGGTCTTTATTTGCTTTCATTATTATACTACCACATAGTTAATAATAGACCACTCACGTTTTAAAAAGGTTAATTAACTCAAGTAGAAGATGCACGTGTTCTGGTTAGTCACGACTCTTCTATGATATCAAGTGGCAACTTGTTCGGTCATGCTCCGGCCACCGGCAAGCTGTTAACAAAAATTTTAAGTAAAATGATGTCTTTATTGCAACACTGGGAGATGGATTCTTCGGGGTTGGGTGCACACACTTTTGAGTAGTCCGTCACTTTTGGAGAATGCTGTTGCAACTCCATGTTAAGCATAAGTGCGCAGATGTATACACCACTTAAATAGGTAACTATTGTTAATACGTCCCAAGATTAGTTGGATCCCGAAGCAGCACTTGTTTTGGTATTGATTTTTTACTCTGGTCGTTTTCAGTCTCTCTCTCTCTCTTTATTTTATCTTTACTTTTATTTAAAAACAACTTAAAGCTGAGTAGGGGAAGTCGTGTCTTTGGGTTTGATACTCGGCACTTGCTGGAAGTCTATACTACGCTCGATAGGTAGACTTGCCTATCGTGTGTGTTTAGAATAATTCGCATTTATCGTGTTATTTTATAAATATAAAACTTGACAAAGTTTTTTAAGTTAAAAGTTTTGACTTAAAGATCGTTTTGGACAAGTGTTTGGCGCATCCGTCGGGGACTTGTTTCCTTTAAAATAAAGGTAATTTAAGTCATTTAAAACCTTTAATCCTCACGACATCAAGTTTTTGGCGCCGTTGCCGGGGACACAACGTATTCCATAAAAAGGTTTTAAGTTGCTACTTACTAATTGTTTTGCCAGTTGTTTTTATAGCTTTGTAGGATGTATCATCGAGTTGTTGAAGGTGTTTGCTTCGTTCTACAAGGATGTGACTATTGTGGCGGAGCTCCTTTTCCCCACAGTTGTGAAGATTATTTATTAAGTATTCTCCCGTGTAGCTATTGTGGTGGACCTTCTTACCCCCATAAATGCGAAGAATACATCTCTCCGAGTCTTCCTACTCTTGAGTCTTACCCTTTTGAATCTCCTCCATATTCAACCGCACCTAAACTACCTCCATATAACCTGTCACCATTACCACACTCTCATGCAACCCAACTTTTTTCTTCAACTTTCTTACTTTACCCCTTCGATGAAGAATACCCCCCGAAAATTCACCACCATTTTTGCCACCAAATCCTTTCTCCAAGTCCGAACACAAGCCTATGTCCGAGTCCGAACCTGAACATATCATTGATTTGGAGAAGTTTGCGAAAAATCCCGAGATAGTCAAAAACTATCTCTTGACAAAATTCGCAATGGAAGATGAAGCAAGAACAAGGGTATTGAAATTACTACGAGAGGAAGCCGGTGCGGACAAGATTGAATAAAACATGGGCGGAAGTGGAGTGATGAACAAAGAGGTGCAAGACGGGCAGAAAGAATCAGATTGTGGCAACTCAGAAAAGGAAGTGGTAATATCTCCATTGCCACTGTTCATGAGTGATAGCCCCCCAATGGCTGAACTTGTTCACGACTCCCGGGGTAAAGCGTATCACTCGGAGGATCACTTCACTAGGAAGAAGTGGCGTTATTTCGGCAAGCCACTTGTGGTGTGTCGGGGTGACCGACTTCTTCACTACTTGCACATAGTGAAGTTTGATCCAGGAAACTTCAAGTGGTGGTGGCGCGACTCATCATCACCTCTTGTTGGGTCTGCTGACCTGGAGAAGAACAGATGATTAAAAAGCCAAAATATTCTATCCTTTGATCCTTTGAATAAAACAATTGTTACAAAGAAGCTTTCCCCAAAAGACTGTTGACCCTAACAACTGCTGCACCAAACAACTGATAAAGACAACTACTGCTGCTGAAAGGTCTGCTGAACAAACGTCTGATGAACAAAGGTATGATGAAGAAACAACTGCTGATCAAGTACTGAAGAACAAAGGTCTGTTGAACCAACAACACTTTGGTTCAACAGATGATAGAGACCATCAGAGCTTTACTTAACAGTGTTTTGTATTATTAGAGTTTTCAATGTAACAGTAGTTATAGTTAGCAGATGTTAGAAGTTGTTAGTCAGTTAGAGGTCGTTGTCTTAGGTGACGTCAGCTGTGATCATCAGAGGTTTAGTTTAGTCTATAAATAGAACAGTGAATGTACTGTTCTATTCATCACTCGTCATTCTCTTAAGACAAACATTCTCTGAGTGATCAGGCTGAGGGGGAGTTTATTTGTACGATTGTAATCTTTCAACTTAATGAAAGCATTCGATTAAAAACAATTATTCTCCATGTTTTGATTTACAGTTTATTCCGCTGCACTTTCCATTTATATTTCACTTCACTTGTTTCATACTTATCTAAACAATCAAAACAATCAGAACTCAGATCCTAACAATTGGTATCAGAGCTTGGTCAATTAAATTCGATCTAACCAATCAATTTAATATAAACAGATCAGCTCACAATTATTGATATCATTTGTTTGTCGGATTTAAAACAGAGTAATAGTTTATTTTCGTTTCAACAGTTAGTAAACAGACTTTGTTTTTGAAAAATCAGAGAATGACTTCACTCAATCAAGATCCACACAACACTGGCACTAGCAACAAGATCCACACAACACTGGTACTAGTAACAAGCCTCCGATGCTTGTCAGGTCAGAATACAACATCTGGGAACGTCGGGTGGCTCATGTGTTAGCACAACAGAACACAGGGTGCTGGAAATCGGTAGTATTTGGACCACATGTTCCAAAGGTACCGAGTGCCGAGGATCCAAAGATCCAAGTACCAAAGAGTGTTGAGAACTACTCAGAGCAAGATTTTCAAAAAATCGAGCTAGATGCCAAGGCTTTCAGCATAGTAGCCATGGCACTGCCGAATGATATCTATGCCGGACTCTTGCACTGCAATAGTGCTAAAGAATTGTGGGATGCTCTTAAAGTGCAGTTCGGGGGAACTGAAGATGTGATTGAAAACAACCGTGAAATACTTAACCAACAATATGAAACGTTTAGTCACATAAAAGGGGAGTCGTTAACACAACAGTTTGAAAGGTTTAATTGTCTGATTAGTGAACTAAAACTGGTTGGTCTAACTTTTCCTAATTCAACCCTGAATCATAGGTTTCTTAGATCACTTTAGGACAAATGGGACACTATAGCTATAGTCATGAGAAACTCTATCGGATTCAAAGACCTGACCCTGACCCAGCTTCATGGTAAGCTCCTGACTTATGAAAGGGAGCTTAACCAGAAAAAGAAGCTCCAGGACTCTGGAAAAGTGTCAGATGACTATGTATTTGGGAATACTGCACTTTTGGGCCAAGAGGAGGGTTCTGGAAGTAGTAAGGATAGGAGTTATGATCATTACATTGACATAACCACTGGTTTTAACAATGATTCTTACTCATCACCCAACTATGCTTTTGCAGCTAGTGGTGATATCCAGGCTTCTGATAATTCATCTTTTGTGTAAAATGACCTTCAATATATTGACCCTTTGGACTTAGAAGAAATGGACATCTTGCATCAGGTTGCCCTGCTCAATATTAGAACCAATAACTTCTATAAGAAAACTGGCAGGAGGTACCCAGGTTTACATGGTGGGTTAAAGGTGGGTTGGATAAATCAAAGATCAAGTGTTACAAGTGTCATAGAATGGGTCACTTTGATAGGAAATGTAGGAGTCAAAATGGTACCCCTATGATCACCTATCGAAACCAAAGGCCTCAGACCAACACTTATCAAACCATCCCTGTACCAAATGTGCAAAACACTGCTCACTTTGCACAGACCCAAACCGCTGTTCCTGTGCACTATGTTCAAACCACTGTTCCTCAGAATCACTATGTCCAAACACCTGTTACTCAGGCACAAGTGCCAATGACTGCTGCTCCACCCTCTGCTACTGCAGAGACCAGTCAACCAGGTCAACAGAGTTTCTTCACTCAAGGCTTTGTTGATTGGAGTAGTCTACCAGATGAAATAACAGATGACAACATTGCTTTAGTTGCCAATTCCGAAAATAATTTTTGTTTTATGGCACTAGAAACAATTGTTGAAGAGACTGATTCTGAGGGTGTGGTTTCTCTGTCTGAAAATGTGACTAATGGTGTTGTTGATGAAGAAGTTTCAGCTGAAGAATCTGAAGTAGAGGTTGTGAATCTTTCAGACCCCTGGGGTAGTGATGATTGTGATTGCCAGTGTAACTGTGCCTTGATGGCTGCTGCTAAGGTATCTCCTTAAATCTTAAATGACTTGTGCTCAGACAAATGTGTTGTGGCATTTGCTAAGATAAAAGAGGTGAATGAAAACTTTAGAAAGAAAATTTTGTAAGATGAAATTCAATTTGAAAATCTCACTAAAGAGTTAAAATAAAAAATAACTGAAAAAGAATCTGAAATCAGCAGTTTAAAACATGAAGCAAGCATAACCAGAGACCAGCTTCAGACTATGATAACTAAATATCATAGTTGTAAAAAGGATCTTGAGTCCACCCAAGTTGAATGTCAAAAATGGGTGGAATCATCAAAAGGTTTTGAGATGATTGTCAACCAACAATCTAAAAGTCATGTGAAATTTGGCTTTGGTTTTCAAGAAACCACTGCTCAGAGTTCACAAACCACTGACAAAAAGGAACCGCAGTTGGTTGAAATCATCCCAACCAATTCAAAAGGTCAAGAAATCAAGGTTACTGAACCCAATGGCAAGAAAATCATTCTTGAAAAGTTGGAAGGTACACCCTCATTTGATGAAATTGAGAAATATCAATTCAAACCATCATGGTCAGATGAGTGTGTTGTCCTTGAAAATTTTCAACCAATGACCTTCAAAACCCCTGATGGTAAAAAGGAACCACAGGCCAAAGTTATCCCTTTGAGAGATCTTCCAATAGATGATCAAACATCTGTTGAAAAGAAAAGAGGAAAAGGGAAAGCCAAAGACAACTTGTTTTGTGATTTTTGTGAAAAGAAGAACCATGTCACCAAAAACTGTTTTCTTCTAATATAAGATCAATTTTGAGCTAAAATCTGATTTTGATGAGGAATTATGTTGAACACACACTAAATATTCAATAAAACCCACTAGATGATTTGCATAATATGATAATACAATGAGAGCCCCCAAATCTCTAGGATGTGTGTTGGCCAAAAACCCTAATCTATCATTCTATTTATAGCCCAAACACACTTAGAACAATTACATTTAGGTCCCTAGGGTTAGCAACTTACTAATACAACCACTAAACAAGAAATCCATTTATTATCCATAACCCCTTTCTTGATCATAACTTGAGCTTCACTTGTTGATCTATTATCCGGGTTTCTCGACTCGCCTTACGTGTTGGCTGCGACTCGTTCGACTTTGACTTTTGTTGACCAAACTTTGACTTGTTGACTTTAACTTTGTTGATAACATTAGACTACAAATTTTAGACCCAACAATCTCCCCCTTAGTCTAATGTTATCAATCTCTTGTACCATCTTCAGAACCATTAATCTCTACATGTTATGATCTTGTAATTTGGCAAAGCTGCAGTCTCAAATTCAGTACTCAACAATACTCCCCCTAGACTGATGCTTTCCAAATTTTCTTTGCTGAAGGTGTTCTTGTCACTTTGTTCTTTGAGTACTCATATCTCACAATCTCCCCCTTTTTGCATGCATCATCTTTGAAATCAAGAACAAACTTTTTCAACTCTCGATAGCTTGAGTGGTATAAAAGACGTAGGAGGAGGATTCCTATCTCGGTGTCTTCTACAAACTTGAGGAAACAGGTGCTTTGGTTTGGTATATTGCTCCACTGATGATAGGCCATCATTGCAGCAAGTAGTTGAAGAAACCTATCCACAATCACAAACACAACTCCAAATTTTCTTTAGGCAAATTCAACATACAGACAAAGCCGTATTCATTTGTGGTGTGTAATCAAGTAAGTATCTCAAACGGCTTGAGACACAAATAATGTGACATGGAACACTTAAAAAAAACAACTATACACAAATAAAGATTTTTTTTTTTGGATTTTTTTTTAATTTTAATCCTTTTTTTTAATAGCCATCAACCTTCGAGATATAGAAGGGATCAGAGATGGGATCACACTAACTTGAAAAGCCTAGCCACACTTCAACTTTCTTTAGGATAGCTACAACCCAAGAACGATTGTTGGTATGTTTGTCCTCTTAAGTCCATGGCTCTCGTCTTTCAACATACGTCTGGCGATGAAATTATCATGTTTTTGGTAATATTGATGAAAATTTTGTGGACCCCACTTGTGCTAGGTATAAGCCTATCAATCCTCAAGGTTTATTGAGATATAATGATGAGAGCTTAAGGTCTATGTTTACACATAACAAAGAAGATGATCATTATGTCAATCAGATGATGAGAGCTTCAGGTCTATGTTCCCATAACAGAGAAGATGATCATCTGATCGCTTGTTGAGCTATCTATATTTGTTTGCACGTCACTAACATTGCGTGTCTTTTGTTTCTCATTTGATTGAATAGCCCTGCATTGGTAGCTTGCACTCTTAGGTGTCTTTTGATTATATATGCACAAAATTTGCTGTGTCTTTTGATCTCTCAACCTGTGTATGATTGGACTCAGCTTGTGCAGACCTAAAACACTGTGGGAATCCAGCTTTTCATGTAGATTTATTATTATTCACCTTATAGCAGTTTTGAATGGCTTTTGATGCTTTATTGTCTCGTGTGAGGCAACTGGGGATGTAGATTGTTTTGAGCTTGATTCGGCTTGTTGAGAAGCATTGGGTTTTACAACACCTTTTGACTCTATGATCTTTGATCCCTTGTGATTTTCATTCATCATTGATTCATCATCTGAAGTTGAGCAATCTTCTATAAGAAAATCTTCTTCCTGTGAATCTTGATGGACTTGATTTGTAGTGTCAACTCTATCATCAAGTTCTGACACTGAAGTTTCTGAGTCATTTGAGCTTTCCCATTCTCTAGATGAACGAAACTCCGAATCACTTTGTGAATCATTGTTGCATGATGTTGACGGAGTAAACTCAGGAATTTCTTCAGTTAAGAACTTTCCAAACCTGTTATTTTCAAATGCGGGCACAAAAACAGGTCGAGCACAAATAGTTTTATCATCACAAAATGCAGATTTTAAATCAGCACATTCATGCATAATATCATCATGACAAACATCAGAAAGTGAGATAGGTTTCTGCCTATCACATACATTTACTACGCCATTCGAATCAACATTAGGTCTAGGTCCAGTACAGTCCTCCAAATTTAAAACAGTTTTAGTCTTTTCATTATTCCAAATAAACCAATTAACTGTTGAGTAACTGGCTCCTGGGTGACCGAACCCCAAAGTCTTTCCACCACAACTGTCATCATCTTCAACCTCTGCCTTTTGTGTCACTTCTGCGTTGCTTTTAATCATATTAGTACTAGACTCAGGTTTGACACATTCCTTTTCACACAGATCATTTTTAGGATGAGGTTTTGGAATTGGTATATATTCACTTTTGCTCAGGGGTAAAAATAAAGATCTTTCGATCCCATTTTTATCCTTATATCCAATTCCATCTTTAACAAAAGATTGCCTTGAACACTCCACTAGATCAGCTTGAGCCTTCTTGCTTACATTCCATTTGTCCACAATAATTTGAAGATGATTTGTTTCGTTTCTTGATTTTTCTAACTTTTCTGTTAAATCATTTATTAAAAAATCTTTTCTAAGGACAAATTCTTTAAGGGTTTGCATTTCAGCGAGAGTTGCATTTAACTTTCGTTGATATGTCAACTCATTTTCTTTCATTTCGTTGTTGATTTTTTGAATATCATCTCTTTCTCTTAAAACTTTTCGATTGTGGGACAAACAGTAAGCAACTGCTGTGACACACGTTGGTGTGCACAGTTTTGTTTTAATTTTAAGAGGAATGCTTTTTACCAGATCCTTATCCACATGATCTTTGTTTGATTCCTCATTCCCAGCTTTACCTGTCATGTTGCCTTTTTCAGTCTTGCTGCTTTCAGTCTTTTCAGCAATCAATGTTTCTTCCACAGCTTCCTTCTTACCTTTTTCATCCACATCCTGCTCTTGGCTCACCATTCCCTTGGTACAAATCTTTCCCATAAGATCTTTGTTGTTGTCGACTTTTGCAGTTGCAACTTCTTCACCCCAGTCATAGTCGTCCTCAGTCAATGCCTTTGGTGCTTGCATTTTAGCAGCCTTATTTTCGTCGGTTACTACCACTAATCCTTTTGTAGGCTTGATCTCATTTCCAGATTTTGCTGAGAGATTATGAAGAGTCCCAGCTGAAATGGAGGATGGATTGGAGCTTTTCATGCTTATAGGAGCAGTGAAAGCCATGTTTCTAGATATTGATGTTGGTGGACTTGATATTGGAACGTAACCGACTTGATTCATCTCTCCCTTTGTGACATCATTTTCAAATGACTTTAAGGAATTTATCACATCTGACAAAGTCATTGAAAAAATCATAAAGTCCTCTCTGACCGTCATGACTTTCAAGCTCCATTCCTTTGGGAGTGAATTGAACAACTTCTTGATTGAATTGCGGTTGTTAACAGGAATCCCGACTTTCTTCATCTTTGTGAGCATATTCATGAAACGATTGATGTGACTTCTTAAACTTTCACCACGAATGCTTCCAAACATGTCATACTCCTTTTGAACCATGTCTTGCTTCTTCTGAATCATGTCGTGATTTCCTTCATAGTAGTCACACAAGGCATACCACAGAGACTGAGCAGTGGTATACTCTTCGAACATATTAAAAACATCCTTCGACAGAGCCATGGTAAGAGCATCGTAGGCTTTGTGATCACGTTGAATCAACTGCTTGTCAAGTTCTGTGAACGTTGATGGATCATGATTATACGCCTCACCAGCATTAGTGGTTCTCATTGGGACATGGGGCCCAAGTTGAACAGAAGTCCACTGAGTGTGATCATTGGCAAAATAAAATGCTTTCATCCTGTTTTTCCAAGTCCCAAAGTCCTGAGCACCATTCAATTTTGGTAGACATGTTGCGGTACCCGTTTCAAATTCTGCTTGGGTTATTGGTGCCATGTTTCTTAGAGGATTTTTTTTTAAGATTTTAATCCAAACAATTTTTCTTTGCTCGGAACCTGGTTCAGATCACACTAAAAGTAAACTCGTATTGACTCTTTTCTTGATATTGCACAAGTTATAAAATGAGTAGGCCAAAACAAATTTCTTAAGCACCCGGTCCAATTTGAACTCGTAACAATTTTTTTTTGAACTAAATCAATTTTCAAAAGGCCCAAAATTTTTAATACTTTTGATACCCGACCCCTAAATACACCTCAATACTTTAGGCCCTCAATTTGAACTTTTAAAACCCGACACAACAAAATTTCATGTTAATCCATCATATGTAAATAACGCTCAAATGGACTTTGATAACTTTCTACACCCTATATTACTTCACACAAAGAAAAACATTTAAGTCAATACTATGAAAGGCAATTGGAAATTTTAATTTAAATTAGTAGAGGTTTTACTTTTAAAATATTTTGAGATTGAGACGTGCACTCTCTATTTCAAAATTATTATTTTCACAAAATCGTTTAACACTATTATGGATTTGAAATTCAATTTCACCAAGTTTGACTATTCTATTTGTGATTTCCAAGACATGCACAGTAAAAAAAAAAACTTGCTTTAGTTTCACGCCAAACACAAAGCACACATAAAACTTCTCTGCTCTCTCTCTCTTCTCTCTAACCCAATCCTCTCCTCTCTACTGTGCTACTTCAACACAATCCCTAAAATTCTTTTAACAACCTCCACCCACAATACCTCTCTGTCTCTCTCAACTAAACACAAACAAACCTAAGTTGCAAAGGTGGACACAGGATGGTGGTGTTATTCGTTGGTGGTGACGAGGTGGGAAGGATTGTGGTTGTGTATAGTAATGGTGATGTGAGTGGTTTGCAGCTGTGTTTGGTGGGCTGTGAACGATGTTGGATAGAGTTTACAGTGGCGGGTGGTTATCATACGGTAGTGGTGTTCAGATGTTGTAGGGTGACCGGTTGTGTGTGGTGAGCCGAATAGGTTAGTGGGTGTCTGGTTTTAATCCGGGCGGCGGCTAAGGCTGTGTGTGGTGAGAGTGACGGTGGTGATGGGTCAAGTGCGGTGGAAGGACCAAACAAACAAACAGGAAACCTACAACTCTTTCCTCTTTTTTTTTTTTTTAATTAAGTACGCAGGCAAAAAAAGTCTCCGGAAAAGTATGCCGGAGCTTAATCAAATACACCGTGGTAAAGTCATAAAAGACTAAACCACTGTCCCCAAATTTTCCTTTGGTGTATACGTGACAAGTACGCCGGTAAAGTCGCCGGAAAATTAAGTACGCCGGTTCTGTTAAATACGCAGACAAAAAAAAAGAACAAATACGCCCAGAATAAATTAAAAACTCTGAAAACTGGCTAAGAAACTCTCTGATCTGATTCAAAATATCTCCAAATGATTTAAACTCACTCTAAATCTTCCTAATTACACCATGATCAAATCTCATTGAACAAACAACTAAACGAAACATTTTAGATCTGTATTTTAAGAAAAAGATTGAAAAAAAAAAAAAAAAAAAACTCAAAAACTTTAAAAGTGTATAAAATCTTTAACAAAAATCAGATTCAAAGATGAATTTGGAGATTGTTAAATCCCAAATTCAAGTCCCATGCTCTGATACCAAATTATAGGATCAATTTTGAGCTAAAATCTGATTCTGATGAGGAATTATGTTGAACACACACTAAATATTCAATAAAGCCCACTAGATGATTTGCATAATATGATAATACAATGAGAGCCCCCAAATCTCTAGGATGTGTGTTGGCCAAAAACCCTAATCTATCATTCTATTTATAGCCCAAACACACTTAGGCCAATTACATTTAGGTCCCTAGGGTTAGCAACTTACTAATACAACCACTAAACAAGAAAACCATTTATTATCCATAACCCCTTTCTTGATCATAACTTGAGATTCACTTGTTGATCTATTATCCGGGTTTCTCGACTCGCCTTACGTGTTGGCTGCGACTCGTTCGACTTTGACTTTTGTTGACCAAACTTTGACTTGTTGACTTTAACTTTGTTGATAACATTAGACTACAAATTTTAGACCCAACATCTAAAAGCATATGACATCAACAAAGCAACAAGTTTAAATGATTCTAAAACCAATGAATGTTCAATCTGTAAGAAAAAGAATCACAAAACAAAAGAGTGCCTGTATCTCAAAAACTTTGATGAAAAGATAAAAGAGTACAAGGCTAAAACTCTTGAAAGTCAAGTGGTGAGTACTCCAAAAGGAAAACCCAAACAGACTTTTGAACCAGTCCAAACAGCTGTTACCAAAGGTCTGAACAAAAACTCTGCTCCCAGAGATGTTCAGGTAACAAATGTTCCACCAGCTACCAGACTACCAAGAGGATATGGACAACCCACTTGTCATCGTCTGCCACATGTTTATGAAGAGCCCAAAAGGCCTTCAAAACCAAAAGTGAACAGACATCCTCATGGTTTTCAACATCTGACAGGAAGTGATCAAACATCTGTTGGACCAAGTGTTGACATACAAGCACTGGCAAATGGTCAACTACAGTTGTTGAACCTAGTCCAAAAGCTAGTTCAAACCACTGATCATTCTCCTCAACTTAAGGCTGAGACATCTAAGAACCCATCCAAAGCCAATTTGGCTTTGGACACTCACCAAAACTAAAATCTTTACTGATGTGCAGGGAGCTTCTGCTTGCTTAGATAGTTTATGGTATGTAGATAGTGGAGGCTCCAGGCACATGACAGGATGTAGAGCCCTTCTTCTGGACTTTCTTGCACATGGAGGGGGTGATATATCCTTTGGTAATGATGGTAAAGTGTTGGGTTCTATAAATGTCAAAGCAGGGCGGCTTAAGTTTGAAAATGTTAATATGATAGACAATCTAAAATTTAATCTACTTAGTGTATCACAAATGAGTGACAAAGGTTATGGGTCATTCTTCACTAAGCAAACACGTAAGATTGTTGGCCCAGAGGCTGTTGAAAAGATTAACACCATCATTGCTGAGAGTAAAGCACAACTTGTTGCTCATAGAAGTGGCAATGTGTATGTAGTTGATATGTTGAAGGATAACCCTATGGCAAATATCTGTCTGTTCTCTACTGCCTTTACCAAAGAGACAGAATTGTGGCATAGGAGACTTGGTCACACCAACCTTCAAACTATCAACTCTCTCTCTAAACAAAACCTTGTCAGAGGTTTGCCATCAAAAGAATTCAAATGTGATGAGCATTGTGTTTCCTGTCTAAAAGGAAAACAACATAAAAGCTCTTACAAATCAATTGATGAGTCCAAAACTAGTCAGTGTTTACAATTGTTGCACATGGACTTGTTTGGCCCAGTTAAAATCATGAGTCTAAGAAGAAAGAGATTTTGTCTTGTCATAGTTGATGATTTTTCTAGGTATACATGGACTTACTTTTTACATTCTAAGGATGAGACTGCAGGTATTTTGAAGGACTTTGTCACCAAAGTTGAAAAACAATATGACTTGCCAGTAAAAGTCTTTAGAAGTGACAATGGAACAGAGTTTAAAAATAAGGAGTTGGATGATTTCTGTGTGTCAAAAGGGATTGTAAGGCAGTACAATATCCCAAGAACACCAGAGCAAAATGGGGTGGTTGAGAGAAAGAACAAAACTCTCATTGAAGCTGCAAGAACAATGCTAGCAGATTCTGGTTTGCCACTGTCCTTCTGGGCAGAAGCTGTAAACACTGCTTGCTATGTTCAAAACAGAGTTTTAATCAACCCAAGACATCAAAAGACTGCTTATGAAATTTTGTTCAAAATCAAACCACTGATATCATTTTTCAAAGTCTTTGGCTGCCCATGTTTCATTTTAAATCTTAAAGATTCCATTTCAAAATTTGTAGCCAAAGTAGATTGTAGATATTTTCTGGGGTATTCTTCTACTGCCAAGGCCTATAAAGTGTTTAACACAAGGACCAAAACAATAGAAGAAACTCTGAATGTGAAGTTCATGTCTACAAGCTTAATAAAGCCTTGTATGGACTGAAACAAGCACCAAGAGCCTGGTATGAAACTCTCTCCACTTTTCTCTTATCCATTGGTTTCACAAGAGGTAAAATTGATAAAACCTTATTTTTAAAATGGAAAGGAAAAGATTTAATGATTGTTCAAATATATGTGGATGATATCATTTTTGGATCCACATGTAACAAAATGTGTGAGGAGTTTAGGGAACTCATGACAGCAGAGTTTGAAATGAGTGCTATGGATGAACTTCAGTGCTTTCTTGGTCTTCAAGTGAAGCAGCTGCAAAATGGCACATTCATTCATCAAAACAAATATGTGAAAAACTTGTTAACAAAATTTGAGATGAATGATTGTAAGCCATGTAGTACACCCATGAGCACAGTCAAGCCATTCACTGATGATGACAAGGATGAACTGGTTGATCAAACACACTACAGATGCATGATTGGGTCTTTATTGTACTTAACAGCATCCAGGCCAGACATTATGTTTGCAACCTGTGTTTGTGCAAGATCCCAGGCCTCACCTAGAAAGTCAAACCTTATTGCTGTGAAAAGGATATTCAGATACCTAAAAGGTGCTCCCACACTTGGTATCTGGTATCCTGCTAATGAAAACATTGAGCTTTCAGGTTATTCAGATAGTGATTTTGTTGGCTGTCACACCACAAGGAAGTCCACATCTGGAGGGTGCCAGTTCCTAAGGAATGCCTTAGTCTCCTGGCAAAGCAAAAAGCAAGCTGCTGTTTCAACTTCAATAGCTGAGGCTGAGTACATTGCTGCTGCAAGCTGCACAGCCCAACTCATGTGGCTTCAAAATCAACTACTGGATTTTGGGATAACTGCACTGAGGACTCCACTCATGTTGGATAGTCAAGCTGCTGAAAATATCATCAAGAATCCAGTCTCTCATTCAACCACCAAGCACATAGACATCAGACATCATTTTGTCAGAGATAGCTATGAGAAAGGTTTGATTACTCTGCACCATGTTCCAACAGAGGATCAGTTGGCAGATGTGTTGACAAAAGCTTTAGACACATCTACCTTCACAAATCTGATCTCTCGAATTGGTATGTTAAACATGGATTAAAACAACAAAAAATTTTTCAATAAAAACATTAAAATGTTTCCAGAAAATCAAATTTTGCTTAAAAATGACACTTTTGGTTGAAAAATCTGTTTTAAACCACTGATCAGATAAAACAACCACTGTTTCATTCAAACCACTGTTGGTTGAAAAATCTGTTTCAAACATCTGATCAGATAAAACAACTGTTATTCCATCAGTCTTTTGGTTAAACAACAGAGGTTGGCAACAGACTTTTACCAAAACAGCTGTATGCCACCAGATGTTTAAACCATCAGATGTTTGCCACGTCTGCTCTCAAAAGCAGAGTTTTGCACATCAGCGGTTTCACCAGAAGCTATAAAACCCTGTTTTTCCCCAACAGCAGTTTTACTGTCTCATTGTATTCAAAATACTAAAACCGCCTTCGTCTTCCTCAAAACCCTCAATCAAAGTTCAGTACTTTCATACTCGAAATCCATTACAATGGATCTTCAAACAAAATCCACCCACAATTTCCTTCCATATCTGGTTAAAACAGAAGATAACGTACCATTTCATTCCACCATTGACATCATTACCAATTCAAAATACAAAAACATCTTAACTGCTGATGTTCCCATCCATCTAGAAACACTCCAAGAATTTTGGGCTAATGCTGAAGTCTTGTTTCAAGACAAAAAGCCTACTTCCATTATTTCAAAAATTGGAGCTACCAGCATCGCCATTACACCTGAAGTCATATCCACAACCTTCTCCCTCAATGACTTGTCAGGTATGGAATCCTTTCCTAAAACAGAGCTTCACATAGAGTTTCAGGAAAGAGGGTATGATGCACAAATGACTGGATCAACATTATATAAAATTTTTTTTCCTCCAGTCATGAAATTTTTCTTCCATACTCTCCTTCTCTGTGCCACGGCTAAGACCACATCCTTTAATGAAATCCCATTGAGGATTCAATACTTGGGGTATGCTATGTTGTCAGACTCTGACTTCAATCTTTCCCAGGGATTGTTCTTGGACTTAGTCTCAAATGTGAAAGCCATAAAATCTGGCTCAAACAATGCTTTTCTACTCTACCCAAGAATCTTAAGTGTAATTCTTCAAAAGATTTTACCAGAAAATGATTTCCAAAAGGGAGAGTCTTTTAAAATGAAAAGTTTAACTGATGAAACTTTCACAAGAATGTTGGGTTCTTCAACCCAAGAAAAGGTGTCAAAAGTGTCTAAAGTTTCAAAAACACAAACAAAGTGGACACAAACAACAACTGTTATTCAAACCTCTGTTGTTGAGCCTACTGCTCCTGGTGATCATGGCACTTCATCCAGTGCTGTGAAACCCACACCAGCCACCAAAAGAAAACGCCCATCTTCAAAAACCACCTCCACACCCAAAAAGGGACTTCTGGAAGATGAGATACCAGAAGCTAACCCTGTTGCATCACCAAAGCAACCTGAAACCACTGTTGTTGCTTCCTCACAATAGATGGAGATATCTCAACCCAAACAAACCCCTCAAGAATCCTCACAAAAGGATCTTGTTGTAAGCCAAAGGGAACCACATACTTAAGCATATGAATCACTTGATCATATGTTTACAAGTCCATCTCCCAGGGCTAATTCTCTTCTTACTCCACCCACTTCACCACCACATGTTCCACAAACCATGCAACCTCTGTTTGAAGCAATTGACAAAACTCAGGATAATCCCAGTTCCTCTCCTTCACCTGTCACAGAGAGTATACCTCCAAAAGTGTCTAGGCCTGAGAAAAGTCAATCTGTCAACCCACAAACAGATGAGGAGGTTACACTCCCAGAGTTAAATTTAACTCTTGGTGAGTTTTCAAGTGAAGCAGCCACTACTGATGTCGAGACCATTGTCTCACAACAGGACAGTGGTTACATAACTAAGACTTCCTTGAAGGCAACAATTGATGAGGCCACAATTGTGTCCCCAAAATCAGTTGGAAGTCCCCAGAACCAAGACCAAGGGGCATCTGGTTCTCATTCCATGGACTCACCTCCTAGGACTGAACCAGTTAAAACTACCACTGGTGGGAATTCAGATGATCCTATTAATTTAGGTGATGGATTAAAACTACAAGAATTGACGGATAGAGTTCAAACCATTGAAACCTCTGTTGCTGACATCAAAACTGATGTCATGTCAATATTGGAAACCTTGGCAAACTTTACAAAGAGTCAACCATCCACTGCTGATGTTGCTAATGAGCTATGGAAATCTGTTTCCCCCATCATCATAGCTCACAGAAAATTAGCAGATCAGACACAAGAGACTTACATGACCTTGATCAGAAATATGGTGGATGCCAGATTTAATGACACAAAGGCTGATATCAAGGTGATCAAAGACCATTTGCTGAAGACTACTGGCTCTGCCCCTACCACAATCCTTAGATATGAAGATGATGATGAATTCACAGCTGATGATGCCAAAAAGGGGGAGAGTGGCAGAGATAGGCTACCAAAATTGAATCCATTTGGTGCTCCACCCTCTCAAAAGGGTAAGCCAACTGCTGACAAACCAGAGTCTACCAAATCAGCACCACAAAAACAACAACAACAACAACAACAACCAAGTGTTCAAACCCCTGCTACTGAACCAGTCAAAACCAGCAAGGCAAAGGAAGTTGATACTTCTGCCAATGAAAAGGCTGCTGAAGACAAGCTTAAAAGGGCTGACACTTTGGAAGTTAAAGCAGAGAGGTTGATTCAGCTCAAGAAGGAACAACAGCAAGAAGTAGAAGATGTGAGTTCCTCAAAAAGAAAGAAAATCTCAGCAAAACATACAAGGAAACCGCCATCTAAACTATCTTCTGAAACCACTGATGCTGTAACCCCTGTTACCACAACCACTGCCACCAAAACCACTACTACCAAAACCACTGAAACCAAAACAACTGCCACCAAAACACCTGTTCCAACCAAACCAATCACCACACCATCAACTACCAAACCAACCACTACACAATCAACAACCAAACCTACCACAACAGAACCAAAAACCCAAACATCTGCTGGTTCTACAAAAGGACCAACAGAGGTTAACCCAACCACTGCTGCACAATCCCCTTCACCTAAAATCTTGTACAGCAGAAAAAAGGAAATCTACCTTTGTTGTGCAAGATGAAAACATTCACACCACACCACCTAACACCCCATTCACACAATCCACACCTGTCCCAGCCATTCCACTCTCATCATACTCACCACACACTTCACAATTCAGATCACACAGACCACCACCATCCATCACACCATTGGCTGAGAAGTATCCTCTTGAACTTGATTTACTCAAGGGGGAACTTCAATCCTTCTATAATACTGATCAGCCATCAGAAAGATCATTCCCTTCTCTTAAAAATTTCCCTGTTCCTCTCAACATTGATACCTATCTGAAGTACAAGAGTGAACAGGCAGATGCCATCATAAAAGAGAAGTGCAAAGGGAAGGATGACAGGAGTGCTCAGGGCATCCATTCAGCAGAGCTTAGCAAATTGAGAAGGATTGAGGATTTTTCTAAGACTCTGAGCAACTCCATGTGTGACACCCCGCATTTTCAGGTTAACTCTTTTACTGAACTCTAGTTAATTTTCCATGATTATACGTGGTTAAACACTTAGCTAGGGTTAGTGAACAAGTCTTTCTGAATGTTAGGTAACATTAACATACGTTAAGTGGCATTAACATACGTATAACTAGGAAAACGGTTGTCTTGACACACACACGAATCCTATAACCTGAACGTTGGCGATTTGTTGGACATGCATGATTATGTGAACAATTGAGTGTTGATGTGTGTGGATTAACACGTGTATGTAAGTTACATGCTTATGTGAATTATTGCGTATTAACTAACTTGTACGTAAACGTTATGAGATACGTGCACCTATGATAAACATAGTACGTATTGATAAAACAGTAGTTTTATATATGCTAGTATGACTGTTATTGTCGGGATGGATCTCGGGAGTTAGTTAGGGTTAATGGGCTCAATTATCAGACAAAAACCCACCAAAGCCCGAAAGACTTGGCCCATGAGCCTAACCCTAACTTATCATTTATAAAAAAAATAATAAAGAAACCCTAGACACACACTTTGCGCCGTGGGTTTCATCACACACACACACTTTTCACTTCAATCTTCTTTCAATTTCTCATTTGTTCAAGTTGATTTGAGTGGTATCTGGGAGTCTTAAGGAGCCTAGCATTGAAAGGTATATTGTTTAAGAGTTTTATGATTATTATTAATGTTTGAAAAGTTATAAAAACCCTAAGAACTTGATGTATAAAAATCGCAAATGGTGATTAGTGTTAATATCTTGATTGTTTGTTGAATTGTTGATGAATATGGTTAATAGGAATCATGTCTAGGATGTATGGTATGTAAAAATCTGAGATTGAACTTGTTAGTATGAATGTTATTGTGCTAGTATGAGGTTATTGCATGATTATGGGGTATGGAGGTTGGTTAGGGTTTACAAAAGTCATGTTAATAAAGATTCTGATTTCTGGCAGATTACTTGTAACGATTTGCGTGGCTGTTATGCGATTGTTAACATGATTAATTCGATTATTTTCTGACTCTTAAACATAACCTATGATGTTAGCTTTCCAAAAAGTCCAAAATCATGTGTTTTGGACCTGTTTTGATATATAAACAAGATTTTATAAGATTAAAACAACCCTGAAAAAGACCTTGAAAAAGACCTTGTGATTATCCCACTAAAACAACCCTGAAAAAGACCTTGTGATTCACATGCTTCGCCTCAATAAAAGCGGTGGAGTTGCGATTTGAATACAAGCCAATGAGTCATGTCGTCCATCGGGTAGAATTTGAGTGTTCACCCCCAAATAAAAGCCGAGTGAATGAGAAAGGTCAAGAAAAAGGAAAAAGGGGCATCTTAGGAATTGTTTTAATAGTCTCACCAAAAACCAAGCCCGAAATCCCGAAAGTTCATTAAGCGGGACTCTTAGGAGGTAAGTTGAGCTCGGCACATCGACTTAAAATTACAGTTTTTGTCCCATAAAATTGCCTAACGTTCGGTTTGCTTGAGGTCAAGCAGACGCTCAAGTGTGAGGTGTTATAATGTGCCAAGAAATTGATATGTATTCACACTTAATTATCATCTATCTCATACTCGAAATCGTGCTTTTATCTCTATTTTATCATGATTTATCTTTCTTTGTTGATAATTGCTGGATCAGAGGTCCGGTTGTGAAAAGAAGTGGAAACCCGCACAAAACGGCAATAAACGGACGAAGAATTGAAGACTTTGAAGCTCTGTCAGATATGGCATGACCGTGCTTACGGCCGTACAACTGTTCCGAGTCAACAAGTCAACATTTCCAAGTCAACAAAGGTCAATTTCAGCATTTCAGGATGTGCACGGGCATGCCCCACTGTATGGCACGGGCATGCTTTACTCAAACGTGTTCCCCAAGGCTTAAACCAACCAAAATTGACAAGACTGTTATGATTATTGAGGAGCACGGGCCTGCTCATGCCTTAAGCGCAGCCGTGCAAGACAAAAAGGGGGACATTCTGCGCGAAAGGACTCTACAACAGTACCTACTGTCGAGCATGGACATGCCAGGGTATGAGCATGGGCGTGCTTGAACTGATTTGCCTATAAATAGAGGCCTCCACCCCACATTTTGAAGCATCCCTTCACCCATCCTTTCCACTCGAATCTCTCCCTCATTCAGCCATCTTGAGGGTCTTGTAATTGACCTTTACAGCGCGGGATCAATCCATAAGCACTTATTGATTGAGAGTTGCAAGAGAGACCACTAAAAATCATCAAAAAACCCTCTTTAATCCTCAAAACAATCACTACTATGTGTTTCCCCAACACCCAATATAGAGTGCATATTGTAAAGCCAAAGTTTGGCTAGGATAGTAGAATGTTGCTTGGGTGAAGACTTTTCTTGGTATGAATTATATAGTTTTTATTTGTTAAGTGGTGTTGTGCTCTTGTTCAATTCTTTTCACTTGAAACTTTGTTTGATGAATTAAGTAACTAATTACATAGTTTTTGGTCTAGTGGGTGTCTTGATAGGAAGCGGGAGGACTTATGAGTTTACCCATGGTGTGTAACAACCCATGCACTCATAAGCTAACCAAATCCCGCGAGTAGTTATTAGCCCATTTGTGGGTAGAAATACACACATTTAGTGACTTAATCCTCTACTATCAAAGATCTCACTTAGGGTCGGTACCGTCTATATACTCGGTCTTGGTGATAAGTCAAGACTTAATTCTGCGACTTAGCTTCACTGTCTATGTGAAAGGTTTGGCGAAAGTTAAGAATGGATGAACTCGTGTTGAAAGGAAACGGTCTTTATTTCCTTTCATTATTATACTGCCACACAGTTAATAATAGACCACTCACTTTTTAAAAAGGTTAATTAACTCCATTAGGAGATGCATGTGTCCTGGTTAGTCACGACTCTTCTATTATATCAAGTGGTAACATGTTCGGTCATGTTCCGGCCACTGGAAAGCTGTTCACAAAAGTTTTAAGTAAAAAAAAATGTCTTTATTGCAACACTTGGAGGTGGATTCTTCGGGGTTGGGTGCACACATGTTCGAGTAGTCCATCACTCATTGTTGAGAGGTGAGCTTACCGGTTCGGGAGACCCTCACTTAATAACAAGAAAACAGCTCGTTTTGTGAAAACAGTCACCTTTGGAGAATGCTGTTGCAACTCCATGTTAAGCATAAGTGCGCACTTGTACACACCACTTAACTAGGTAACTACTATTAATCCGTCCCAAGATTAGTTGGATCCCGAAGCAGCACTTCTTTTGGTATTGATTTTTACTCTGGTCGTTCTCAGTCTCTCTTTCTTTATTTTATCTTTACTTTTATTTAAAAACAACTTAAAGCTAAGTAGGGGAAGTCGTGTCTTTGGGTTCGATACTCAGTACTTGCTGGAAGTCTATACTACGCTCGATAGGTACACTTGCCTATCGTGTGGGTTTAAAATAATTCGCAATTATCGTTTTATTTTATAAATTTAAAACATGACAAAGTGTTTTAACTTAAAAGTTTTGACTTAAAGATCTTTTTGGACAAGAGTTTGGCGCATCCGTTGGGGACTTGTTTCCTTTAAAGTAAAGGTAATTAAAGTCATTTAAACCTTTAATCCACACGATATCAGTGTGATACTAATATCTTGTCAAAATTTCGATCCTATAATCACTAGCTTGGGACATACACGAAGTGCACTAATGTTATCCCCCTTAGATCTAGCTAGTGATCTTGTCAGAATTCTGCAGACTTAACCGGTCACTATGCTGGGGATGTCCGGAAAAGCGTTCACGGACTCCCCCTAAGGTCTAGCTAATGATCTTTAGTCTTCAAGTCTTCATATTTGGCAATCTTCAACATGGGAAGACACATAACAGTGCACTAGCAATCTCCCCTTTGAAGACTTGAATACTTGCTGATTTGAGTTTTGGTCTTGGCTTCATGAGATATCGTCTTTGTCTTTGATTAGCTTTGATGACTTGGGAGGAATTAAAAAATCTTGACTGTTTTGATTTTGGATTATGTGATGAAGACGTAGATCAATATCATCTGCAATTTCGTTTCTCGATCTTTATCTTCTTCAGCTTTGGTTGTTGGAGCTCTACCACGATTTGGTGTCTTTGAAGATGGAAAACTGGGTTCTTGTTGTTCAGGATGATGTTGTATTTCAAGCTTGGGTCTTGTTGAGCTTCAAGTTTTGTTGTTTGAATCATGATGAGCACACTGGTTGTGTTTGATCCTACAGAAAAAATTAATAAAAACCACACACAAACTACAACTTTTATTAGATACGAAAAAATCCCGACTCAATCAAATTCTTGCACCAGGTACATTTAGATGTAATATTCTAAAATAACAATTACATTTAACTTTCAATAATTCAACTTTTTAAGATCAGAGTTGCGTTTAAATTTTCTTAATGCAACCTTTTTAAATTAATTTTTGTAAGATCGATCGGACAAGATATTTATATCACACGCGTAATGGATCAAGGGCCCAATTAGTTGTTATAGGTGTATTTTATGAGATAACGATAATACGAGGGCACACACACAAAACAAACACAAAATGGGCAACACCTTTTTAGAGATTGACAAAAGTCACATGGGGAAGTATTTATAGGCTGAGTGTCATATGCTTGGGATGTTCCAGGCGTATGACCCTCATACGCGTAAGGTGCCAGGTGCATGACACTATCAAACGCCCGAGGCTATACAATGTTGACCAAAATACCCTTAAACCTCTTAAAATACTGCCCAATAAAATCTAAAACGTACATAATCATGTCTACCACTATTATCGACCTATTACTAGCTGGGAACATACACGAAGTGCACTAATAGTCTCCCCCTTGGAGCTAGCTAGTGGTCTACATACTTAACTAGTCACTGAGCTGGGGATGCCTAGAAAGACGTTCACAGACTCTCGCTACGGTCTAGCTAATAATCTTGAGTCTTCAAGTATTCATATTTGATAATCTTCAAGTTTAGAAGATACACCGCCAGTGCACTAACAATCTCCCCCTAAAGACTTGACAACTTGCTGATTTGAGCTTTGGTCGTGGCTTCATGATATATCTTTGATAACTTGGAAGGATTCAAGAAATCCCCACTATTTTTATTGACGATTCAATCTTCAGTCTTCAAGTATTCACATTTGATAATCTTCAAGTTTGGAAGATACACCGCAGTGCACTAACAATCTCCCCTAAAGACTAGACAACTTGCTGATTTGAGCTTTGGTCGTGGCTTCATGATATATCTTTGATAACTAGGAAGGATTTAAGAAATCCCCACTATTCTGATTGACGATTCTGTGATGAAGACGGATATCAACAACATCTGCACTTTAATTTCTTGATTCTCATCCTCTTCAGCTTCGATTGCTGGAGCTCTTCCATGATCTGGTGTCTCTAAAGATGGAATACTGGGTTCCTGTGTTCAGGATTATTTTTTTGTTCAGGTTCTGGTCTTGTTCAAGTTCAGGCTTTGTAATTTGAATCATGATGAGCACACTGGTTATGTTTGATCCAGTAGAAAAAAACTAATAAAAATTGCACACAAACTACAACTTGTATTACATATGACAAATAATCCGGACTTCAATCAATTCTTGATGTTTATCATTTGATAAACTTTCAAGTTTGTCCATTATGACCACCATTTAGAGAAACAAATTGTTCTCCCCCTGAGCATTTGAATCTTTTCAAATTTCACCCTAAACTTTCAAACTTGTCATGTTAACCACTTTAGTTTATGAAAGTTGCATTTTGACCCTTGAATTTTGAAAGACTTTTTTTAGTGTGTTTCGGCTTCGGATATGATATTCCAATTGAAGAATTTAGTATTACAACATCGGTTAATAAAAAAAAAAATCTTTTTGTATTGTTCAGAAATTTAAACAAAAACACACCTAAAATATTTTTGGATTTTCAAAATTTCAATATCTAAGAACTTTAAAGCAGCAAACTAATATTCACAGACAATTTTTTTTGCGAGCTTGCTCAAGAGAAAATCATATTAGTATCCGGACGTGCCACCGTTGTTCGATTAGATTAAGTTAGGATAACCAGTAAACAAACGATTACCAATATAGGATCCTCTTAAACCTATAAAATCAAGACTACTCACCGGCACTTTATATATGGTTAATTGGTAAGATTTGTACTTGCAGTCAATGGTCCCCACGAACATGACAAATTCCCCTACCAGGCAATGCCCAAAGCTTTTTCTAGTAACGGGTGAGTAAGACATGACCATCCATTTACAAGACACCAAATTGGTTAAATCTCGTTCAGGGTGGGGCAGATACCGGAAACCAATTTTTTTGATGGGATACTTTCTTAGAAGATGTGTGCAATCCGAGTCACTATGCCAGTGCATAGTCGCCATAAGTTCCGTATTTATTCGATTATAGTACGTTTGGCTGATTTAAGAAACTTGACTTAACGGGTGTGTTCAATCTAGGTCACTATACCAGTGAACAATCACCATAAACTTCAGAATTAGATATAGTACACTCCATAATGCACAGCAGTTTACCGGTATGAATAGCTGGAGACGAAAGGTGCTCGCACTCCTCAACTAGAATTCTCTTACTTGTGTATGAGAATTAAGATTTGACTTATGATGGATCTTTTAGCATTTTAAGAAAGCCTGATCGATTTAATCGGATTTGTAGTAAATCAGAGATTCAATCGATTCAATCGGATTTGTAGTAAATCAGAGATTCGATCAGTTGTTCCCAGAAGAATCACAGACTTAAAGACCCGAAACCTCAGATTTTGGCAACCCATCAATCGAGAATTCGATACTAAGACCATATGCCAATGAGGCAGGAAATCTCTCGACTTTAATTCGTTATTGTTTATATCACCGTGCCAACTTGGAAATGATTTTCAGGCCTACCGATATATCACTTGTAAGACTGAGGTGATAAGAAAATGCAAACCGTAGTCACGCATGTGTGTTGACGTATCCATAGAACCTAGAAATAGCATCTTGATGCAGCTACCTGATTCGGCTTCGCAGGTTGCAATGATGTCACACACGACGACCTCTCATGAACTAACATCCACCCGTTGTAGATTCAGCTTCGATTTTGTAACCAACATTGACAGAGTCTCTTAGGCCAATGAGATCCAGCTTATCGCCATTAGGGTACCATAGACCTTCGGTCGGTAAAACTCTAGATAATGGAGGAACCATTCTACAGCAATCACCTAGCCCACTCTTATTCATTACAGACACCCGCTGTTAAGTCAAAACACTAGGTCATGAATTCAAACTTATCAAACATTTTCTCTTTGTTTTCTCCTTCTTTCACAACAAACTCCCTCCTTTGGTTGGCTAAGGTTACATATTCTCCAAAGATGTTCTGAAAAAGTTGCTAGAGTGATATGTCACCTATTTTGTGCTAAGATGCCCAATTGTGAACAATCAAAGACTACTGATAGTTCCTCCTGGAACCCCATGCACACTTGTTCAAAGATTGGTTCTGGAGGGGGATCCAGGCCTTGATGGTCGTTGGTCGGCCTAGGTCATCAATCATTGATAGATCCATCGACATACCGTGAGGAGTTGGAGTAGGATTACCTAATGATGAACCCTTAGATGAAATTACTGATTTAGGTATCCAAACCCGCTTAATTTTACCTTTGAAAACTTTTGGTTTTGCATGTTGGGGTTTGCCCTTAGGTTGTGCTTTTGGACTTCCCTTTGAACTAGCCTTATGGTTTATCATAGGCTTTGAGACCTTAGGTTTTACAACCTTCTCAGTTTTTGGCATTGGATTTTAAACAATAATTCTTTGTTTTATTTTGAATGGGTTTGATCTCTCATTTGGATAATAATTATCATAAAAATTTTGGTTTGGAGAGCCAAAGTAATTGCTGTTGTTTCTAGGGGGTTCACATATCCTAGCCTTCATCGTTCTCAGATAGGGACAATGAGATCTAATGTGTCCTACCTCGTTGCATTCAAAGCATGACCCCGAGCTATACTGAGAAGATCTGAAGCTAGAGCTTCGAAATGTAGTGGTACTTGAGGATGCTTCATGGTCATGAGATCTAGGTGCACCATCTCATTGATCTTTTTGTTCAAAATACTCAAGATTTGAATGGTTGTCAAAATGTTGCACTTGATCTGTACCCCTATAATGCGAAGGTCATGGGGATATTTATAGGCTCATACGCCTGGGCGGTTCCAGGCGTATGACCCTCATATACCTAAGGTGCCAGGCGTATGACACTGTCATACGCCTAAGGCTATACAATGTTGACCAAAATACCCCTAAACCTCTAGAATACTGCCCGATAACATATAAAACGTACATAATCATGCCTACGACTATTATCGACCTATCACTAGCTGGGGACATACACGAAGTGCACTAAGAGCATTCACAATAGAGACCCTATTTCTTTGGGTGACAAAACCCTATAATTTTTTTGGGGGTTGGAAGTGGTTGTGAGTGAAGAAAAAGGGGAATCTACAGTGTGTCGGTATATATCGGGTTCTTAGGGAATCTTTTATGGAAAACAGGAAAACTGTATTTATATATTAATATTTGTTGAAAGTGGTTGTGAGTGGAGGAGAGAGAAACTGTAATGATTTTTAATGTAGTATGTAGTTGTGATTGGTTGTGAATGGATGGGGGATGAGGATTCTATTGTGAATGCTCTAACACATTACTTTCATTCATATCATAGTTTAAAAAATGGCTAAGGCGCGTGCCTCATGTGGTTATTTTCTATGTACGCCTCAAAGGGCCGAGGTGGCAAGAAAATAGGCACCACAGGTGTGTCACAGGGGCTTTGATCTTTTTTTATCCTTTTTTTTATAAATTTAGAATTTTTGTGTATTTCATACATTTGGTGTCTTTTTGATATTTTTGATGAATTTGATGATTAAATTGGTTATTATTTTTTTATAAGATATATGATTTTTAAATCTATTTTTTAAATTTCGCCTCGAGATTTACACCTCGTGAGGCGAAGGAAATTGATTCACATATATACAATGAGCAAGTTGGGGATTTGCTTGATCTTCTGGAAAAAAAAAGAGTTAATAATTACCTTCCAATTTTTGAAACCTATATTGATTTGAATATATGTAGGAAGGCTTAGTGGAAGGGTGAAGAGAGGTGCCCGAGGGGTCAAGAAAGAAAAAAGTCACAATGGTCGATGTACCAATTTGGGCTTTTGGTTAATTTACAAAGAAACTCGTTAGAAATATAATCGTCTAAAGTGATTTTCTTAATTTAGTTCCATGAAATTCCCTTCTTCGATCTTTATTGTTTGATGTTTGAGGCATTTGCTGTTGAACTAACAGATCTATGCAACAAAAATACTGTTTTTTGCCATAGTTCAATGATACTTAAAACATTTGCTATTGATATCACTGATTTTGTTCCGCACAAATTCTCTTCTTTCATTGTTGAAGTCGTCTTTTATTAATGATTGTATTTTATAACATTTCTGGTAGTGTTGGAATGGAGGTGGAGACAGTATTGCAACTGCCACCATCATGCTTCTTGATGATACTCACCATTGTCTTAGGATTAGTCAGTCTAAACTAGATTTATAGTCATATTTTCTAATTTCTTTCTTTGCAACTGTTTTCTTGTTTTTCAATTAATAATGATTCATTGTTCACAAATGTTTCTAAATCATTGTCTCATATGCTGCCTATGATGACCTTATTAGGTATGTTATGTCTGTTATTGGTAGAAATACTGCTAGTCTAGGTTAGTTCATTACATGTTGGTTTAAAAGAAAGTAGCACAACTACATTCGAATAATTTGTTTCTATAAACATGGTCAGCTAATGGTGTTGTCAATGTTTATATTAATTAATCATTAAAGAAGTTTGCTATTTGTGGAGATGAGATCTGTTAAGGAGGCTAGCAATGCATTATTGGCTTTGAATGTCGAGAAATTTGTTCAATTTTGTATGAATTATGATCATGGTAGTCGAGAGTTATAAACATGAATTAACAATTTGTGTGTGAGGTTCGATTTTGTAATATGATAAACGAGTCTAACCGTAATCAAAGAATCCAATTAATATCTGGATGCCGCTTCCGGGTGTTTCTACGTTAGTGGGGTCTAAGATGAAACATGTTAAGTTTAATATTGCGGTTCACAAAGCCTTTTTTCCTTCAAATTTCTGCTTTGAAAATGTTACAAAAAGGAGTAGTTGCTCCATTGATTTAATTTCAGTTAATAAGTTGCTCAATTTTAAACAACATTATACAAAAAAAGGAATTTCATTTGTGTCAGACCAATATTCCTGTAGATTTCCATTCATGGTTTCTAGTAAAAGAAACTAAATAAAGACGTGTTGTATGTAAAACATGGGTCGTTTGTAACTAACTACAAGTTTACATTTATGGCTATTATTGGGAGTCCATGAACTCCCCCAAGATGATGATAAAAAAAAGTCATGTCATACATACATCAAATAACCAAAACAAAACATGTTATGTGTAATAAAAATATTATTACTCATGTTATCGCTAATTTTTTCAAGTAACTCAGAACCTAATAAAAAAACGAAACAACTGATAAATAAATAGAAACCAAGTACAAAGTTGTTTTAAGTAATCCAATTAAAACATAAGGACTCGCAGCAACACGCGGACATTCCGACTAGTTATTATAAAAGTAAATAATTAACAATAAAAATTAAAGTTAATCATAAAGTTAAAAAAAAAAACATTTCTCGACGATATTATTAATTTTGTTTTGCATGTTAAAAAAAACATACGGACTCGCAGCAACACGCGGACATTTTCTGACGACTTAATCTTTTGTTGCTATACATCCGATTTTTGTTGCCCAAATGATGGTTTGTTTTTTATGGAGTCTTGCGTGAGAAATCCTATAATTTTTTTATTTTTTTATTTTTTTTTGTAATGGAGTGTGTGTTGGTGAACCACGGAGAAGATAAAGCACTTTCATTCCTACTATATCTTTCATGGATATGATTTCTATAAATAGGTGCTTCTTTTAGTATTCTATTATCAAAATAACAATTTTTTGACATGTTTGTGTCTAAGGCCATGGGTGTATATTAACATTTGGAGCATTAAAGATAACATGACATGTTGACCGATGTTGCACAACACTCACACTTTGTCTTAAGGCGGTAAAGAGTTTTTTTATTAACATGTTTTTTTTGAACAGCTCATTAACTTGTTAACTGAATATTAATAGACTAACTAAATTTGTATTTCCTTTCTTAAACCAAAACCATTAAAATTTATGGTTATCATGTGAAATTAAATCATTTCCTTAAGGTAAAGTAGAGCAAATGAAGAAAAATGGATTAAAGTATACCCCATGATCTAAACTTGATTTATGAAATTAATGGAAAGTAAGACATCAATTAACTTACCTATTAGTGATTAGTATGATGTTTACAACTTGTATAAATTTATTATTTTTGAAAACGTAGCGTAACATAATATTTTGCTATGTATTGTAGAAGTCTAACCCAAATTTGAGTGTTTACTTTTATTATAATCATCATTAATCTATGTTACCTTATTAAGGAGGAGGCATGTCTACAATAGTAATTATACACAAATTTTAAGATAGGATATCAAGAGACTCATGCTTTAACATAGATATGATATGTAAAATTTCCCCATAATACCCCTTATTGCATTATCCACTTGTACTATAACTATAAGGTAACATAGATAATTATAGAGGAACTTGAAGTTGAGAAGGAGAGAGACTAACCACCATTCGAATACTAATTATCAACTTGCTAAATCTTATAGGGAATGTACATAGCCCATTCATAACAGTTATAGTTACAATAGCTAATTTGTTTGTATAACACGCTCATTAGAAAAAATGTTGCTATCTATTTTTTTTTCTTTTTCGCACATTGCCACCTCACACTTTCTTAGCTTTAGCAACTTTAAATCCATGTATGCAATTTGTTTCTATCTATCACAGAAAAATGCCAAGGGGAGAAAACCAAGATTGAAGACCTACATCAATCTTGGTAGAAACATGATATCAAAATATAATCTTACATTAATCACTCTCTTGCTTACTACAACTAAATACGTAGCTAACCAATTGTATGTTGGAAACATTTAACAGCCGCTTATAAAATGTATGGTAGCAAAACCATGATGTCAATCGGTTTCGTAACCATAACCATAAATTATGGTTAATTGATCAGAGCTTAACCATACCATCGGTTAATTGTTTGTTTGTTCGTTTTTGTTAACTAGGCTAATTCGGTTATGGTCCTGTTAATACGGTTATTTAATCACGCTCTAACCTTAAAAAACATTGGGGTTATTGCTCAAAACTAAACCGACCCGCCTTTGCACAACCCTAGAATCACAAATTTAAGTGTTATGTCCCGCTGCATCGCGTGAGCACCATACTAGTGATTAATTAGTGGGCTAGCTTTTAGTAATTGTGGAAAGTGACTTGGATGTTAATCCATGTTTAAATGATGAAAATGGCGATTTTAGTGAAATTTTGAGACTGTGTAAATTGACCTGTGATGAATTTAAGAAGACCAAATTGGTAAATGATTGTTTTCTATGATTAGATTTAGAAGAGGAATATCCGTTCCATTTGGTCTAAAGTTTGAATCCGATCGAGAGGGTTTTAAGGTAGTGGTCATTTGGGCGGCGATTTTTCCTCGAATTGGTGGCTTGGTGGACTTGGACTGAACAGTGAGCAGTCGTTTGTTCAATGCTAACTCACTAGGAGTTCAGGGGATATTTAGTTGGCTGTTAAAAAAATAAGATTTAGAAGTCTTCCTCTAGTGTATTCATGCGTACAAGAGAGTAAGGATACGTAAATATTTGTTGTTGCGTAGAAAATTACCAAAATACTTATTTCTTACCAGTTTTTTATTTATTTATTTCAATGTACATATGGAGTTTTAGCTTTCACCAAACTAACCATGCCTCATTTCCTTCTATCAAAAGCATTACAAACTAGCTCTGCTAGACGAAACACTAGGATACAGTTGTGGGAAAAGGAGCCGAAAAATCCTACACATTATATTGGTGAAAAGTGTCGGCCATGCCGACAGAATCCACCCTTTGGTGAATGTTGCCTTCTTATCCTGCTTTTGGTTACTTTGGTATACACAAAATTCCTTGAAAAATTTATGGTTAAAATTAATATTTTTGTGATTTTCACTATTATAAATTTTATTAAAATTTTTATCCAAGTTATTTAAACTCAATGACTTTATACACTAGACTATATTTTTTCAGAATGGCTAGATCAACGGGCAACGCACACACTTGAAAACCCCGCATGACACGGGTTTAATATGACTCGCATATGGTACGGGCGCTTCCAAGTGAGATTTAACGAATCCTCTCATGATTCTAAAGAATGAAAGGTTCGTCTCCAAAGAGAGCGTAGAAACCGGGTATCGAACTCCACCTTCCCAAAAAGTTCTTTTACTCCCTCTCTCCCAAGTTAAAAGTCCTTCTTTCCATTTTTTGTTGTCCCAAATTAAATATCCATTTCCAAAAATAGAAATGCAATTTCTAGTTTTGCCCATAAAAGACAAAACACAATCACCACTCTTGAGGATATTATTGTCATTTTACCACATACAAAAAAAATTTTCTTAAAATGTGTGTTTTTGAACCCATGACATTTAAATTGGGACGGGGGGAGTACTAATTTAACCACAATCAAGAATCAAATTTAATATCTCTTCATAACTTCACACTTAACCCATTTATCATTTGCCGAGAATTATTCATAACTTCACACATAACCCATTTAACATTTCCATTTTCAAAAATAGAAATGCAATTTCTAGTATTGCCCATAAAAGACAAAACACAATCACCACTCTTGAGGATATTATTGTCATTTTACCACATACAAACAAAAAAATTCTTAAAATGTGTGTTTTTGAACCCATGACATTTAAATTGGGACGGGGAAGTACTATTTTAACCACAATCAAGAATCAAATTTAATATCTCTTCATAACTTCCCACTTAACCCATTTAACATTTGCCGAGAATTATTATTCATTGGCCTATACTACTATAGGATCCATATATTATTGTAAAGATTGTAATGGAATTCTTTACATCTTTCTAGAAGTAGTTGTTAACACTATACCTACTATATCGATAAATACAACCAAAGGGGAAACGATTGACACATTATAAAATATACATAATGATAATGACGTATTTCTTTTTTTATGCAATTATCACGTATAAGATATATTTCTATTCATCAGGTTTTTTTGGCTTGGTTAGCTGGTTGTTAGTCATTGCTAAAAGCACTATACATTCTAAAAGCACTGTACATTTTATGAATATAAAATTTCAAAGTCATGTAACTATTAGTGCTGGATTAAAGAAGATTGTAATATTATAGGTCGTTATAATTCAACCCTTAAAAATTGTTTTCACCTCCGAAAGCATTGCACTATGGTTATGGCGCAGCGCTTAGGGCCGTGCAGATTCTGAATATAAGCTCATTTGTTACGTTTGATATAATATCATTCGTTATCGTTTTACATATAAACATTTACAACTTTATCTACAATATACAAGATGTCGTATTCATTGTATGATTTCTTTAAATGGGTGCTTCTTTCAACATTCTAATATCATAAATATCAATTTTAAGATATGTTTGTGTCTAAGGCCATGAGTATACATTAACATTTGGGACATTAAAGATGACATGACATATTAACCGGTGTTGCACACCACTTAGTTATTGTGTTTGGGTATTAAAAAGTTTATTGGTTAACATGTTAACTGAATGTTACTAGACTAAATAAATTTGTATTTCAGTTTTTAAACAAAAACCATTAAAAGTTATGGTCATTATGTGAAATTAAAACATTTCCTTACCATAAAGTAGAGTGTAATAAAGAAAAATCTATTAATATATATAAAAGAATTGATAGTTGCTGACGTGGCGTGCAATGGTGGCTTCAACCTCTTCATGAAACTGCCACGTGGCATAATAATTGAAAGACTTTTGTGGTTTTTAATTGTTTTGTTTTTTTATTAAAAAAGGAAAAAAATAAAACCCTAATGTTATCTCCCGCCTCTCTCATTCTTCTCCTTTTCCTTAATACTCTCGCGTCTCATCAAAACAAGATAAAGCCAGCACTGTTGACGTCTATCGTCCTGCCGCCACTAGCTTTGCCGTATTTGACATCAACTCCATGAAATAACAATGGCTGGTGGCTTAGGAACAACACCGTCTTGGTGTCGATCAGAGTTCCGTGGGAGGTCCAGCGTCATCGTGAGTTATTATTATTATTATTATTATTATTATTATTATTATTATTATTATTATTATTATTATTATTATTAAATGAGTGTGACTGTTCAGATTGATGATAACCCTCCTCCTGGTTGTCCAAGGCATAACAGAGTAGTGAACATATATGGTCCCAAGGCGCATGTTTTCAATGCCGTTTCGCTAATTCACTTCTAATGTATTCTTCAACTGGTTAGTTATTATTATTTTTTAATGTAATTTATTAGTTGAAAGTGTGATTTGCTTGAAATGTGTAGTTTAATGTAGAATTGGTTTTAGGGGTTTTTTTATTAGTGATATTTGGTTGTTTGAATAAGAGTTGTTACGAATTGCTAATCGTTTATTAGTGTCATTAGTGTTGAAACTCGATATGATTAGGAAAAACATTAGAATGATGTGTTTACTCTTGTAAACTATATATAAAACCAGTTAATATTAGAGTTATACAATTATTAGTCTTTATGATAGGTGTTAATATTAGAGTTATATATTATTTTAGCTTAGGTATTGAATATTGATATTAATATTAGAGTTATGCATTTTTTTAGCCTTTATGATAAGTGTTAATATTAGAGTTATACATTATTTTAGGTTAGGTATTGAATATTGATATTAGAGTTATGCTTTTTTTAAACATTTGATAGGTTTTAATACTAGAGTTATATATTATTTTAGGTTATGTATCAATATTAGTATGTTAGAGTTTTACATTTTTTTTAGCCTTTAAGATAGGTGTTAATATTAGAGTTACATTGGAGTTATACTTTGTTGGTAGAATAGAAAATTTAGTTAAAAGAGAAGGTCAGAATATCTACTTCGACCCGAAAGTGTGACACCAAGCAAACTCAGGTTAGTAACATTGACTAAACTAGTAAGTCTACCTTAGCGAGTCATACATATTACATACTTAACTGGATCAGTCGAGTCGTTACCATGATTCTAGGGAATCATCGGGAGTCGTTACGATGATCCACGGGATCATCGGGAGTCGGTCCATAACCATGTGTACAAGGATTGGTGATTCGTGGAATCCCCGGGTTTAACGCACACACGCAAGTCTCGAGTCCCGGGAATTGGTGAACGGATGTAAACGTGTTAGTTATCATGCATTATGTGTTTATAATCATATTGTGACTTATCAGTATGTTAATACGTGTTTATATGTGTTAAAATAGTGTTTAACGCGCCGAACACACAACGTGGGATTCTATAGGCGATTAGGAACCAGAGGGTTGCCTAATCGCCTGACTATAGGCGATTGGGGAAGGGTTGAGGGCGATTGGAGCCCCTAATCGCCTATAGACAGGCGATTAGGACTCCTAATCACCTAATACCTGCTCCTAATCGCCTGGTCTGTTGTGCACGAGTCAAAACACCTATAAATACAACCCTTGACTCCCCAAACACCCTTAGTGCAACCCTAACAGATCCTAAGCCACCCACACACCTCAAAACACTTCTGGAACTTGTTTTGCTTCAAAAATCAACATTTCCAAGCTAACACACCCTTCTTTGATAAAATCCAAGGTGTGTTCTTCATCTCCAACCTTTGTAATGTTATTGTTTTGGTTCCCCAAAAGTCCACATCTTGTTTTGCTAAGTATGTGTCTTTAAAAACCTTTGAAAATAGTTCTAAAACAAGTCTACACCATAATACTTGCTGTATGTGAAGTTTTTATGCATCTGATGATCTTTTTGGTGATTATAACATGAATGTTTCTATGAAATTGATGTACTTCTGATATGTAGGAGTTATTAGGATGGTTTTCTAAAGATTTGAGCTGTTGTTATTGTGTTTTGATAAAAGTATGCATTTTGACCCATTTGGATGATTCTTGAAGAACTAGGATGTTATGATGTGATTGAATGTTTGTTTGTTGTTAAGAATCACACTAGGATGATGTTATAACAAAGAAAGGATGATTTGCAAGTTGTAGGAGGTGTAATCTGGTTTTTACCATTTAAGGAAAGATTTCATAGTTAATGAAACCTAGTACTTTGCCCTTTTTGGAAATAATCGCACCGAGGTCGCTAGAGCAGAGATAAATTTGGGGTTTTTGCTTGGAATGGGTTGGTAAATGGTTTAGGTTTGATATTGGGTGTTTTTACATGTTTCGGATCTGATTTGGAGGGTTAAACGCGCGAGAATGCGTTGCGCAGCTGCAGCAGGCGATTAGGCCCCTTGAGGGCGATTAGGCCCCTAATCGCCTGAAGCATCAGGCGATTGCAGCCCTAATCGCCAACAATCGCCTGTTGACCAACCCCCAATCACCAGTTGACTTTTCCTAATTGCATGCTAAATTCCTAATCGCGTGTACTGCTGTTATGAGCGTATTTTGACATCCCGAAGCATGATTTGACACCTAGGAACATGATAGGAACCCCGTGACATGCCGTATGACTTGGTAAGACGTGTTCGGACTCATTTGTACTTTAATTGTGCTTTATGCTAGACTAGGTGAACTCTTGCGTGTGCTAAGTATTTAACTACATATGCTGCATGATATCTTGCATTTATCTAACACATGGAATGTCGAGTCACCAATGGGATGACGAGTCTTGTCTGGCATGGTCGGTTTAACAGTCAAAGATGTTTTGAAACGTTATGGTTATGGTCTGGACATTCAGGCACTAGTTAACCTGCGGGTTATTAGTCCGGATACTTACACACATCTTATGATAGGTCGCCGCTATTTGGGGCTATCATAGCATAATTACATAACTATTTTCAAGTAACGCAATCTAAGGTGAGTGTCACAGCCCCGTTTTTACCGTTTTACCTTCAGGGGGAGAAACATGCTACTTACTTATTTATTAAAGGTCATGTTATACTATGGTTGAGAATCCAGTTAAAGACCGAATTTACGGATCGATTAAGCGAATTCAGCTCGGTTTCAGATGGGAGATTCGAGACGAGACATAAATTAACGATAACAAAGTCATCACATATTCGTATTAATTCAGAAACGGTTACAGACAATGTCATCAGTAGGATAAACATCTATCTCGAGGCCGGGGGAGGTCGGGCATGACCTCCCCCTTGAGAGCATTCAAAGTACAAACTCAAATCTACCAAATGAAAACCAACACATGAGATTGCTATTTATAGTCCAACACATATGTCCACTTTCACCCCTATGGGGAGGTCGAATGTGGAAGTTTTCCACATTCGCCCCTTTTATAAGGTCGAATCTAGACTTTGTGTATTGGCCTATATTTACAAATGCATCAGATCCATAAAAAGCCCTTATGGATCACCACAATCTCATGTAACACCATACAAGACTCAACCCTAGTCTATTCGACAGTGACGTCCACAGAAAGTGCATCAACAATCTCCCCCTTGACGTTGCTGGCGAATCCTAAACACACCTAGCATCTTCAGTCAGTTATTGTTGAAGTATCAGATACATTGTTACATCAATAATCTCCCCCTTGACTGATGCTTCATCAAGTTTCTCCGAGATCCCGTATGATCAATCACTCATGTTCTTGAGTAACTTCATCTGTTCGACAGAATACAAGCCGTAGACGAGTGGATCAAGCAATCAGAAGTTTTCAGCGGGAACTACCAATATATCGAGGACTTGAAATGCTTCAGAAACTGAAGTTTTCGACGGGGCCAACAATATCTATTAATAGCTCTTGAAATTCTTCAGTACTGTGATCTTGAAACTTTTGTTGAACCTACGTGCCACATGACTCCTACGAGGATACCTCATTACTTTCAGAACATTGAGATCTCAGTCTTGATTTCCTTCTTCATAACAACTCCTTTTGAACAAGTTCCTTCAAACACACTGGAACTGGGTTGACTGTTCACATCTTCCGGAATAACAATATATCTTATTTTTCTGGTTTCTGGCCCATAATAGTCATTTGAATCTGATTATCACACTGTTGATTCTCATGACTACCCCACAATAAAACGTTTCATCATCATCAATTCTTCAACAATTTGGGTAAACATAATCACCATTCTCCCGAAAACTTCAAAAATTGCCATATTTTCAAAAATTTTTTACCCCTTAAAATACCAATTTTTCATTTTTATAGATGTAGGTACGAATGTGGAAATAAGGCTACATTCGACCGTTTTGTAAGGTCGAATGTACCAAGGTAAGTCGAATGAAGTTCTGACAACAATTGAATTCCACATTCGCCCAGTACTAAGGTACGAATGTAGAAAATTTTCACTTTCGCCCTAAAAGTTCTACATTCGTCCATTTACACTCCACGTTCGTCCTCTAAATTCTACATCCGCCCTCCCGTTTTTCTGCAAGGGTTGAATGTGCAGAAAAAAACGTGTTCTTGTTCAATATTTTCTTCGAATCAGTCCATAATCACTCTAATTCTTCGAATTTGATGATGAAACTTGTTCAGAAAGGTTTGGAAATGAAAACCTAACCCTCGAATTCACAAAAATATGGAGAAATCACATGATTTCGGGTTCAATTAAGAATCTAGGGTTTCTCGGGTTTCAACCTTTCATTCAAAATCTGATTTTAATGTCTGAAAACATGAAAACGAGCTGTGATTGATTCAAACAACTGTTAGATCGTTCAAATCGGTACCACGGCTCTGATACCAATTGAGAATCCGGTAATAAACCGAATTCGTGGATCGATTAAGCAAATTTAGCTCGGTTTCAGACGGGAGATTTGATACGAGACAGAAATTAACGATAACAACGTCATCACAGATTCGTGTTACTATAGAAACGGTTACAGACACTGTCATCAGTAGGATAAACATATATCTCGCGGCCGGGGGAGGTCGGGCATGACCTCCCCCTTGAGAGCATTCTAAGCACAAACTCAAATCTACCAATGAAAACCAACACATGAGATTGATATATATAGTCCAAAGCCAAAAGCCACTTTCGCCCTTTTGATGAGGTCGAATGTGGAAGTTTTCCACATTCGACCCTTCAAATAGTCACATTCGACCCTTCAAATAGTTCGAACCTGGATTTTAGATTTTGGTCTATATTTACAAATGCATCAGATCCATAAAATGCCCTTATGGATCACCACAATCTCATGTAACTCAACACAAGACTCAACCCTAGTCTATTCGACAGTGACGTCCACAGAAAGTGCATCAACAACACTGCCGGACATCGGGAACAACACCAACTCCTAACGGAAAGTTGGTTGATTTTCCGACCTTAGATGAAGATGGAAGACCCAAGACCGTGAAGACTTGGGTCCCCCTTAACCACTAAACTTTGAATGTTGTGCAGGGAGTTCCACAGGGCCTTATCAGCAGCCTCTGGATTGTTGATAGTGGAGCTTCTGGGCACATGACAGGCGACTTATCACTGCTATTTGACATCAAGAATATCAATGGGGGGTATGTTGCTTTTGCTGGTAACAAAGGGGACTATATTTCAATAGAAGGCAGTATGAGTAACTGAATTGTAAGCTTTGAGAAGATAAGCTTTGTGAAACAGATAGACCACAATTTTCGGAGTGTCTCACAGATCTATACAATGTTGACCAAAATACCCCTAAACCTCTAGAATACTGCCCGATAACATATAAAACGTACATAATCATGCCTACGACTATTATCGACCTATCACTAGCTGGGGACATACACGAAGTGCACTAAGAGCATTCACAATAGAGACCCTATTTTTTTGGGTGACAAAACCCTATAATTTTTTTGGGGTTTGGAAGTGGTTGTGAGTGAAGAAAAAGGGGAATCTACAGTGTGTCGGTATATATTGGGTTCTTAGGGAATCTTTTATGGAAAACAGGAAAACTGTATTTATATATTAATATTTGTTGAAAGTGGTTGTGAGTGGAGGAGAGAGAAACTGTAATGATTTTTAATGTAGTATGTAGTTGTGATTGGTTGTGAATGGATTGGGGATGAGGATTCTATTGTGAATGCTCTAACACATTACTTTCATTCATATCATAGTTTAAAAAATGGCTAAGGCGCGTGCCTCATGTGGTTATTTTCTATGTACGCCTCAAAGGGCCGAGGTGGCAAGAAAATAGGCACCACAGGTGTCACAAGGGCTTTGATCTTTTTTTATCATTTTTTTTATAAATTTAGAATTTTTGTGTATTTCATACATTTGGTGTCTTTTTGATATTTTTGATGAATTTGATGATTAAATTGGTTATTATTTTTTTATAAGATATATGATTTTTATATCTATTTTTTAAATTTCGCCTCGAGATTTACACCTCGTGAGGCGAAGGAAATTGATTCACATATATACAATGAGCAAGTTGCGGATTTGCTTGATCTTCTGAAAAAAAAAGAGTTAATAATTACCTTCCAATTTTTGAAACCTATATTGATTTGAATATATGTAGGAAGGCTTAGTGGAAGGGTGAAGAGAGGTGCCCGAGAGGTCAAGAAAGAAAAAAGTCACAATGGTCGATGTACCAATTTGGGCTTTTGGTTAATTTACAAAGAAACTCGTTAGAAATATAATCGTCTAAAGTGATTTTCTTAATTTAGTTCCATGAAATTCCCTTCTTCGATCTTTATTGTTTGATGTTTGAGGCGTTTGCTGTTGAACTAACAGATCTATGCAACAAAAATACTGTTTTTTGCCATAGTTCAATGATACTTAAAACATTTGCTATTGATATCACTGATTTTGTTCCGCACAAATTCTCTTCTTTCATTGTTGAAGTCGTCTTTTATTAATGATTGTATTTTATAACATTTCTGGTAGTGTTGGAATGGAGGTGGAGATAGTATTGCAACTGCCACAAGATGGTCGTGTGTTTTGTAATGTGCCCTCCCAACTTTCGGCTAAGAGACTCGGTTGTCCAGTCTGACCCTCCAACCAGCCGATTGTACTCGTGCAATATACGGAACCATTTGTTGGTTTGGTGGGTGCTTTCTTCGACGTGGCGCCATGCTGCAATAAGTGCAATCTCCTGTTCTTCAGTCCATCGTTGCGGTTCCATTTGTGGATAGTGTTAGACGGTGGTGGTGGACGGTGGTGGTGGTGTGGTGGTGCTTATAGTGTTAGACGGTGGTGGTGGTGGTGTGGTGGTGCTGATAGTGTTAGACGGTGGTGGGGTGATTGTCTGACGGGAATGGGAACGGTATTTATAGGACTGACCCGGACAACCGAGTCTCTTAGCCGGAAGTTGGAGGGCCCATTACAAAACACACGACCATCTTGTGAAGTCTTTAGATATTAAATACTTGGGAGGTCTCACAGTTGTTATGGTATTCTATGACAGTGGTGATAGGGATGGATTTCTTAATGACAAGGTTAAGTGGTCCGAATGGTTCGAGTACATAGAGTCATGGGCAGGTTCTGCATGTGTGGAAGAGGGACGTGTTGCATGGCTCCAAGTGCATGGGGTTCCGGCTCATTTGGCGTTAGACGAGGTTTTTGAGTCGATAGGAAGCAGATTTGGTAAAGTGGTTCGACCGGCGTCGTTATCAGGTGATGATAATAATTTATCGTACGCTCTTATTGGAGTATTGAGTAAGGAATGTAAACGGATCGTGGACCGGGTAGATATTAGTTGGAGGGGAAAAACTTATAAGGTATGGGTTGATGAAGATGTGGGCGAATAGATGCCTCAGTGTGTGGCGGAGGATGAAGAGGATTATGTTTCTGTCATACCTGAGGATGTCTTTGGTGATGATAGAATGTTTAATACTGAATGTGATTGGTGGACCGAAGTGGACCATACTCCCTACTCATGGTTGTTTTGCATGTTAAAAAAAACATACGGACTCGCAGCAACACGCGGACATTTTCTGACGACTTAATCTTTTGTTGCTATACATCCGATTTTTGTTGCCCAAATGATGGTTTGTTTTTTATGGAGTCTTGCGTGAGAAATCCTATATTTTTTTTTTTTTTTTGTAATGGAGTGTGTGTTGGTGAACCACGGAGAAGATAAAGCACTTTCATTCCTACTATATCTTTCATTGATATGATTTCTATAAATAGGTGCTTCTTTTAGTATTCTATTATCAAAATAACAATTTTTTGACATGTTTGTGTCTAAAGCCATGGGTGTATATTAACATTTGGAGCGTTAAAGATAACATGACATGTTGACCGATGTTGCACAACACTCACACTTTGTCTTAAGGCTGTAAAGAGTTTTTTTATTAACATGTTTTTTTTTAACGGCTCATTAACATGTTAACTGAATGTTAATAGACTAACTAAATTTGTATTTCCTTTCTTAAACCAAAACCATTAAATTTTATGGTTATCATGTGAAATTAAATCATTTCCTTAAGGTAAAGTAGAGCAAATGAAGAAAAATGGATTAAAGTATACCCCATGATCTAAACTTGATTTATGAAATTAATGGAAAGTAAGACATCAATTAACTTACCTATTAGTGATTAGTATGACGTTTACAACTTGTATAAATTTATTATTTTTGAAAACGTAGCGTAACATAATATTTTGCTATGTATTGTAGAAGTCTAACCCAAATTTGAGTGTTTACTTTTATTATAATCATCATTAATCTATTAATTTATGTTACCTTATTAAGGAGGAGGCATGTCTACAATAGTAATTATACACAAATTTTAAGATAGGATATCAAGAGACTCATGCTTTAACATAGATATGATATGTAAAAGTTCCCCATAATACCCCTTATTGCATTATCCACTTGTACTATAACTATAACTATAAGGTAACATAGATAATTATAGAGGAACTTGAAGTTTAGAAGGAGAGAGACTAACCACCATTCGAATACTAATTATCAACTTGCTAGATCTTATAACGAATGTACATAGCCCATTCATACCTGAGGATGTCTTTGGTGATGATAGAATGTTTAATACTGAATGTGATTGGTGGACCGAAGTGGACCATACTCCCTACTCATGGTTGTTTTGCATGTTAAAAAAAACATACGGACTCGCAGCAACACGCGGACATTTTCTGACGACTTAATCTTTTGTTGCTATACATCCGATTTTTGTTGCCCAAATGATGGTTTGTTTTTTATGGAGTCTTGCGTGAGAAATCCTATATTTTTTTTTTTTTTTTGTAATGGAGTGTGTGTTGGTGAACCACGGAGAAGATAAAGCACTTTCATTCCTACTATATCTTTCATTGATATGATTTCTATAAATAGGTGCTTCTTTTAGTATTCTATTATCAAAATAACAATTTTTTGACATGTTTGTGTCTAAAGCCATGGGTGTATATTAACATTTGGAGCGTTAAAGATAACATGACATGTTGACCGATGTTGCACAACACTCACACTTTGTCTTAAGGCTATAAAGAGTTTTTTTATTAACATGTTTTTTTTAACGGCTCATTAACATGTTAACTGAATGTTAATAGACTAACTAAATTTGTATTTCCTTTCTTAAACCAAAACCATTAAATTTTATGGTTATCATGTGAAATTAAATCATTTCCTTAAGGTAAAGTAGAGCAAATGAAGAAAAATGGATTAAAGTATACCCCATGATCTAAACTTGATTTATGAAATTAATGGAAAGTAAGACATCAATTAACTTACCTATTAGTGATTAGTATGACGTTTACAACTTGTATAAATTTATTATTTTTGAAAACGTAGCGTAACATAATATTTTGCTATGTATTGTAGAAGTCTAACCCAAATTTGAGTGTTTACTTTTATTATAATCATCATTAATCTATTAATTTATGTTACCTTATTAAGGAGGAGGCATGTCTACAATAGTAATTATACACAAATTTTAAGATAGGATATCAAGAGACTCATGCTTTAACATAGATATGATATGTAAAAGTTCCCCATAATACCCCTTATTGCATTATCCACTTGTACTATAACTATAACTATAAGGTAACATAGATAATTATAGAGGAACTTGAAGTTTAGAAGGAGAGAGACTAACCACCATTCGAATACTAATTATCAACTTGCTAGATCTTATAACGAATGTACATAGCCCATTCATACCTGAGGATGTCTTTGGTGATGATAGAATGTTTAATACTGAATGTGATTGGTGGACCGAAGTGGACCATACTCCCTACTCATGGTTGTTTTGCATGTTAAAAAAAACATACGGACTCGCAGCAACACGAGGGCACGATCACCTCACAGTGCCGGGCACACCCCCTTAGGTGTTATGGGTTTTTTTTGGGGCAAATGGCTAAAATAGCCCGTTGACCGTGTGTTTTGCAAAAATAAACCTCTCACCCCTCTTTGGAGACACGGGACACGGCTCTCAACGAGCCTGAACCTTCTCCGAGATCCTTTCACTTTAGATCCAATAGCCAACCGACACGTGGCGTCTCCCATCCCGAGGCTGTCCCGTCTCTTTCCAGACGGGTCAGAAGTCAACCGTCTCTCTCCCAGACGGGTCACATTTCCCCATGCCGTCTCAAGCCTTCGGTTCAACCGTCTCAAGACGGGTCACATTTTCCAATGAGGACTCGCCGTCTCCCGAGACGTCTCGGGTATCGTCGTCTCCGGTGAGTCCCGATGATTAGTCCGGCGCTTCGGTTGTCCAGGTCAGTCCTATAAATACCGTTCCCATTCCCGTCAGATAATCACCCCACCACCGTCTAACACTATCAGCACCACCACACCACCACCACCGTCTAACACTATGAGCACCACCACCACCGTCCACCACCACCGTCTAACACTATCCACAAATGGCACCGCAATGATGGACCGAAGAACAGGAGATTGCACTTATTGCAGCATGGCGCCACGTCGAAGAAAGCACCCACCAAACCAACAAATGGTTCCGTATATTGCACTAGTACAATCGGCTAGTTGGAGGGTCAGACCGGACAACCGAGTCTCTTAGCCGGAAGTTGGGAGGGCCCATTACAAAAACACAAGACCATCTTGTGAAGTCTTTAGATATTAAATACTTGGGAGGTCTCACAGTTGTTATGGTATTCTATGACAGTGGTGATAGGGATGGATTTCTTAATGACAAGGTTAAGTGGTCCGAATGGTTCGAGTACTTAGAGTCATGGGCAGGTTCTGCATGTGTGGAAGAGGGTCGTGTTGCATGGCTCCAAGTGCATGGGGTTCCGGCTCATTTGGCGTTAGACGAGGTTTTTGAGTCGATAGGAAGCAGATTTGGTAAAGTGGTTCGACTGGCGTCGTTATCAGGTGATGATAATAATTTATCGTACGCTCTTATTGGAGTATTGAGTAAGGAATGTAAACGGATCGTGGACCGGGTAGATATTAGTTGGAGGGGAAAAACTTATAAGGTGTGGGTTGATGAAGATGTGGGCGAATGGATGCCTCAGTGTGTGGCGGAGGATGAAGAGGATGATGTTTCTGTCATACCTGAGGATGTATTTGGTGATGATAGAATGTTTAATACTGAATGTGATTGGTGGACCGAAGTGGACCATACTCCCTACTCATGGTTGTTTTGCATGTTAAAATAAACATACGGACTCGCAGCAACACGCGGACATTTTCTGACGACTTAATCTTTTGTTGCTGTACATCCGATTTTTGTTGCCCAAATGATGGTTTGTTTTTTATGGAGTCTTGCGTGAGAAACCCTATAATTTTTTTTTTTTTTTGTAATGGAGTGTTTGTTGGTGAACCACGGAGAAGATAAAGCACTTTCATTCCTACTATATCTTTCATTGATATGATTTCTATAAATAGGTGCTTCTTTTAGTATTCTATTATCAAAATAACAATTTTTTGACATGTTTGTGTCTAAGGCCATGGGTGTATATTAACATTTGGAGCATTAAAGATAACATGACATGTTGACCGATGTTGCACAACACTCACACTTTGTCTTAAGGCGGTAAAGAGTTTTTTTATTAACATGTTTTTTTTGAACGGCTCATTAACATGTTAACTGAATGTTAATAGACTAACTAAATTTGTATTTCCTTTCTTAAACCAAAACCATTAAAATTTATGGTTATCATGTGAAATTAAATCATTTCCTTAAGGTAAAGTAGAGCAAATGAAGAAAAATGGATTAAAGTATACCCCATGATCTAAACTTGATTTATGAAATTAATGGAAAGTAAGACATCAATTAACTTACTTATTAGTGATTAGTATGATGTTTACAACTTGTATAAATTTATTATTTTTGAAAACGTTGCGTAACATAATATTTTGCTATGTATTGCAGAAGTCTAACCCAAATTTGAGTGTTTACTTTTATTATAATCATCATTAATCTATGTTACCTTATTAAGGAGGAGGCATGTCTACAATAGTAATTATACACAAATTTTAAGATGGGATATCAAGAGACTCACGCTTTAACATAGATATGATATGTAAAAGTTCCCCATAATACCCCTTATTGCATTATCCACTTGTACTATAACTATAACTATAAGGTAACATAGATAATTATAGAGGAACTTGAAGTTGAGAAGGAGAGAGACTAACCACCATTCGAATACTAATTATCAACTTGCTAGATCTTATAGGGAATGTACATAGCCCATTCATAACAGTTATAGTTACAATAGGTAATTTGTTTGTATAACACGCTCATTAGAAAAAATGTTGCTATCTATTTTTTTTCTTTTTCGCACATTGCCACCTCACACTTTCTTAGCTTTAGCAACTTTAAATCCATGTATGCAATTTGTTTCTATCTATCACAGAAAAATGCCAAGGGGAGAAAACCAAGATTGAAGACCTACATCAATCTTGGTAGAAACATGATATCAAAATATAATCTTACATTAATCACTCTCTTGCTTACTACAACTAAATACGTACCTAACCAATTGTATGTTGGAAACATTTAACAGCCGCTTATAAAATGTATGGTAGCAAAACCATGATGTCAATCGGTTTCGTAACCATAACCATAATTTATGGTTAATTGATTAGAGCTTAACCATACCATCGGTTAATTGTTTGTTTGTTCGTTTTTGTTAACTAGGCTAATTCGGTTATGGTCCAGTTAATACGGTTATTTGATCACGCTCTAACCTTAAAAAACATTGTGGTTATTGCTCAAAACTAAACCGACCCGCCTTTGCACAACCCTAGAATCACAAATTTAAGTGTTATGTCCCGCTGCATCGTGTGAGCACCATACTAGTGATTAATTAATGGGCTAGCTTTTAGTAATTGTGGAAAGTGACTTGGATGTTAATCCATGTTTAAATGATGAAAATGGCAATTTTGGTGAAATTTTGAGACTGTGTAAATTGACCTGTGATGAATTTAAGAAGACCAAATTGGTAAATGATTGTTTTCTATAATTAGATTTAGAAGAGGAATATCCGTTCCATTTGGTCTAAAGTTTGAATCCGATCAAGAGGGTTTTAAGGTAGTGGTCATTTGGGCGGCGATTTTTCCTCGAATTGGTGGCTTGGTGGACTTTGACTGAACAGTTAGCAGTCGTTTGTTCAATGCTAACTCACTAGGAGTTCAGGAGATATTTAGTTGGCTGTTAAAAAAATAAGATTTAGAAGTCTTCCTCTAGTGTATTCATGCGTACATGAGAGTAAGGATACGTAAATATTTGTTGTTGCGTAGAAAATTACCAAAATACTTATTTCTTACCAGTTACTTATTTATTTATTTCAGTGTACATATGGAGTTTTAGCTTTCACCAAACTAACCATGCCTCATTTCCTTCTATCAAAAGCATTACAAACTAGCTCTGCTAGACGAAACACTAGGATACAGTTGTGGGAAAAGGTGCCGACAAATCCTACACATTATATTGGTGAAAAGTGTCGGCCATGCCGACAGAATCCACCCTTTGGTGAATGTTGCCTTCTTATCCTGCTTTTGGTTACTTTGGTATACACAAAATTCCTTGAAAAAATTATGGTTAAAATTAATATTTTTGTGATTTTCACTATTATAAATTTTATTAAAAATTTTATCCAAGTTATTTAAACTCAATGACTTTATACACTAGACTATATTTTTTCAGAATGGCTAGATCAACGGGCAACGCACACACTTGAAAACCCCGCACGACACGGGTTTAATATGACTCGCATATGGTACGGGCGCTTCCAAGTGAGTTTTAATGAATCCTCTCATGATTCTAAAGAATGAAAGTTTCGTCTCCAAAGAGAGCGTAGAAACCGGGTATCGAACCCCACCTTCCCAAAAAGTTCTTTTACTCCCTCTCTCCCAAGTTAAAAGTTCTTCTTTCCATTTTTTGTTGTCCCAAATTAAATATCCATTTCCAAAAATAGAAATGCAATTTCTAGTTTTGCCTATAAAAGACAAAACACAATCACCACTCTTGAGGATATTATTGTCATTTTACCACATACAAAAAAAATTCTTAAAATATGTGTTTTTGAACTCATGACATTTAAATTGGGACGGGGGGAATACTAATTTAACCACAATCAAGAATCAAATTTAATATCTCTTCATAACTTCACACTTAACCCATTTATCATTTGCCGAGAATTATTCATAACTTCACACTTAACCCATTTAACATTTCCATTTTCAAAAATAGAAATGCAATTTCTAGTATTGCCCATAAAAGACAAAACACAATCACCACTCTTGAGGATATTATTGTCATTTTACCACATACAAATAAAAAATTTCTTAAAATGTGTGTTTTTGAACCCATGACATTTAAATTGGGACGTGGGAGTACTATTTTAACCACAATCAAGAATCAAATTTAATATCTCTTCATAACTTCCCACTTAACCCATTTAACATTTGCCGAGAATTATTATTCATTGGCCTATACTACTATAGGATCCATATATTATTGTAAAGATTGTAATGGAATTCTTTACATCTTTCTAGAAGTAGTTGTTAACACTGTACCTACTATATCGATAAATACAACCAAAGGGGGAAACGATTGACACATTATAAAATATACATAATGATAATGACGTATTTCTTTTTTTATGCAATTATCACGTATAAGATATATTTCTATTCATCAGGTTTTTTTGGCTTGGTTAGGTGGTTGTTAGTCATTGCTAAAAGCACTATACATTCTTTTTGTTGAACGGCAAATCACTTTATATATATATATATAAAGAGCAGCAAGCAGCTGAGAACAAAAAGAAAAAACAAAACACGAAACAGAAAACACCAAAACCCCGAAACCCCTAAGCAAACCACAAGGGACCCCCAAAACTAAGCAAACCGATCAGGTTATCTCGATCGGACACCCCCCCTTGAACCTAGACACTCTAACGCCTTTTCTGACACGACATCTTCTCCCTTGGAATTTACCATAGCACTATACATTCTAAAAGCACTGTACATTTTATGAATATAAAATTTCAAAGTCATGTATCTATTTGTGCTGGATTAAAGAAGATTGTAATATTATAGGTCGTTATAATTCAACCCTTAAAAATTGTTTTCACCTCCGAAAACATTGCACTATGGTTATGGCGCAGCGCTTAGGGCCGTGCAGATTCTGAATATAAGCTCATTTGTTACGTTTGATATAATATCATTCGTTATCGTTTTACATGTAAACATTTACAACTTCATCTACAATATACAAGATGTCGTATTCATTGTATGATTTCTTTAAATGGGTGCTTCTTTCAACATTCTAATATCATAAATATCAATTTTAAGATATGTTTGTGTCTAAGGCCATGAGTATACATTAACATTTGGGACATTTAAGATGACATGACATATTAACCGGTGTTGCACACCACTTAGTTATTGTGTTTGGGTATTAAAAAGTTTATTGGTTAACATGTTAACTGAATGTTACTAGACTAAATAAATTTGTATTTCAGTTTTTAAAAAAAACCATTAAAAGTTATGGTCATTATGTGAAATTAAAACATTTCCTTACCATAAAGTAGAGTGTAATAAAGAAAAATCTATTAATATATATAAAAGAATTGTTAGTTGCTGACGTGGCGTGCAATGGTGGCTTCAACCTCTTCATGAAACTGCCACGTGGCATAATAATTGAAAGACTTTTGTGGTTTTTATTTGTTTTGTTTTTTTATTAAAAAAGGAAAAAATAAAACCCTAATGTTATCTCCCGCCTCTCTCATTCTTCTCCTTTTCCTTAATACTCTCGCGTCTCATCAAAACAAGATAAAGCCAGCACCGTTGACGTCTATCGTCATGCCGCCACTAGCTTTGCCGTATTTGACATCAACTCCATGAAAGAACCATGGCTGGTGGCTGAGGAACAACACCGTCTTGGTGTCGATCAGAGATCCGTGGGAGGTCCAGCGTCATCGTGCGTTATTTATTATTATTATTATTATTATTATTATTATTATTCTTATTATTATTAAATGGGTGTGACTGTTCAGATTGATGATAACCCTCCTCCTAGTTGTCCAAGGCATAACAGAGTAGTGAACATATATGGTCCTAAGGCGCATGTTTTCAATGCCGTTTCGCTAATTCACTTCTAATGTATTCTTCAACTGGTTAGTTATTATTTTTAATGTAATTTAGTAGTTGAAAGTGTGATTTGCTTGAAATGTGTAGTTTAATGTAGAATTGGTTTTAGGGGTTTTTTTATTAGTGATATTTGGTTATTTGGATAAGAGTTGTTACGAATTGCTAATCGTTTATTAGTGTCATTAGTGTTGAAACTCGATATGATTAGGAAAAACATTAGAATGATGTGTTTACTCTTGTAACTATATATAAAACCAGTTAATATTAGAGTTATACAATTATTAGTCTTTATGATAGGTGTTAATATTAGAGTTATATATTATTTTAGCTTAGGTATTGAATATTGATATTAATATTAGAGTTATGCATTTTTTTAGCCTTTATGATAAGTGTTAATATTAGAGTTATACATTATTTTAGGTTAGGTATTGAATATTGATATTAGATTTATGCTTTTTTTAAACATTTGATAGGTTTTAATACTAGAGTTATATATTATTTTAGGTTATGTATCAATATTAGTATGTTAGAGTTTTACATTTTTTTAGGCTTTAAGATAGGTGTTAATATTAGAGTTACATTGGAGTTATACTTTGTTGGTAGAATAGAAAATTTAGTTAAAAGAGAAGGTCAGAATATCTACTTCGACCCGAAAGTGTGACACCCGGCAAACTCAGGTTAGTAACATTGACTAAACTAGTAAGTCTACCTTAGCGAGTCACACATATTACATACTTAACTGGATCAGTCGAGTCGTTACGATGATTCTAGGGAATCATCGGGAGTCGTTACGATGATCCACAGGATCATCGGGAGTCGGTCCATAACCATGTGTACAAGGATTGGTGATTCGTGGAATCCCCGGGTTTAACGCACACACGCAAGTCTCGAGTCCCGGGAATTGGTGAACGGATGTAAACGTGTTAGTTATCATGCATTATGTGTTTATAATCATATTGTGACTTATCAGTATGTTAATACGTGTTTATATGTGTTAAAATAGTGTTTAACACGCCGAAAACCCAACGTGGGATGCTATAGGCGATTAGGAACCAGAGGGTTGCCTAATCGCCTGACTATAGGCGATTGGGGAAGGGTTGAGGGCGATTGGAGCCCCTAATCGCCTATAGACAGGCGATTAGGACTCCTAATCGCCTGATACCTGCTCCTAATTGCCTGGTCTGTTGTGCACGAGTCAAAACACCTATAAATACAACCCTTGACTCCCCAAACACCCTTAGTGCAACACTAACAGATCCTAAGCCACCCACACACCTCAAAACACTTCTGGAACTTGTTTTGCTTCAAAAATCACCATTTCCAAGCTAACACACCCTTCTTTGATAAAATCCAAGGTGTGTTGTTCTTCATCTCCAACCTTTGTAATGTTATTGTTTTGATTCCCCAAAAGTCCAGATCTTGTTTTGCTAAGTATGTGTCTTTAAAAACCTTTGAAAAGAGTTCTAAAACAAGTCTACACCATAATACTTGCTATATGTGAAGTTTTTATGCATCTAATGATCTTTTTGGTGATTATAACATGAATTTTTCTATGAAATTGATGTACTTCTGATATGTAGGAGTTATTAGGATGGTTTTCTAAAAATTTGAGCTATTGTTATTGTGTTTTGATAAAAGTATGCATTTTGACCCATTTGGATGATTCTTGAAGAATTACGATGTTATGATGTAATTCAATGTTTGTTTGTTGTTAAGAATCACACTAGGATGATGTTATAACAAAGAAAGAATGATTTGCAAGTTGTAGGAGGTGTAATCTGGTTTTTACCATTTAAGGAAAGATTTCATAGTTAATGAAACCTAGCTAGTACTTTGCCCTTTTTGGAAATAATCGCACCGAGGTCGCTAGAGCAGAGATAAATTTGGGGTTTTTGCTTGGAATGGGTTGGTAAATGGTTTAGGTTTGATATTGGGTGTTTTTACATGTTTCGGATCTGATTTGGAGGGTTAAACGCGCGAGAATGCGTTGCGCAGCTGCAACAGGCGATTAGGCCCCTTGAGGGCGATTAGGCCCCTAATCGCCTGAAGCATCAGGTGATTGCAGCCCTAATCGCCTGTTGACCAACCCCCAATCACCAGTTGACTTTTCCTAATTGCATGCTAAATTCCTAATCGCGTGTAGTGCTGTTATGAGCGTATTTTGACATCCCGAAGCATGATTTGACACCTAGGAACATGATAGGAACCCCGTGACATGCCGTATGACTTGGTAACACATGTTCGGACTCATTTGTACTTTAATTGTGCGTTATGCTAGACTAGGTGAACTCTTGCGTGTGCTAAGTATTTAGTCCGAATACTTACACACATCTTATAATAGGTCGCCGCTATTTGGGGCTATCATAGCATAATTACTTAACTATTTTCAAGTAATGCAATCTAAGGTGAGTGTCACAGCCTCGTTTTTACCGTTTTACCTTCATGGGGAGAAACATGCTACTTTCTTATTTATTAAAGGTCATGTTATACTATGGTTGAGAATCCGGTTAAAGACCGAATTTACGGATCGATTAAGCGAATTCAGCTCGGTTTCAGACGGGAGATTCGAGACGAGACATAAATTAACGATAACAAAGTCATCACAGATTCCTATTAATTCAGAAACGGTTACAGACACTGTCATCAGTAGGATAAGCATCTATCTCGAGGCCGGGGGAGGTCGGGCATGACCTCCCCCTTGAGAGCATTCAAAGTACAAACTCAAATCTACCAAATGAAAACCAACACATGAGATTGCTATTTATAGTCCAACACATATGTCCACTTTCGCCCCTATGAGGAGGTCGAATGTGGAAGTTTTCCACATTCGCCCCTTCTATAAGGTCGAATCTAGACTTTGTGTATTGGCCTATATTTACAAATGCATCAGATCCATAAAATGCCCTTATGGATCACCACAATCTCATGTAACACCATACAAGACTCAACCCTAGTCTATTCGATAGTGACGTCCACAGAAAGTGCATCATCAATCTCCCCCTTGGACGTTGCTGGCGAATCCTAAACACACCTAGCATCTTCAGTCAGTTATTGTTGAAGTATCAGACACATTGTTACATCAACACCTAGCATCTTCACCTAGCATCTTCTTCAGTACTGTGATCTTGAAACTTTCATTGAACCTACGTGCCACATGACTCCTACTAGGATACCTCATTACTTTCAGAACATTGAGATCTCTGTCTTGATTTCCTTCTTCATAACAACTCTTTTTGAACAAGTTCCTTCAAACACACTGGAACTGGGTTGACTGTTCACATCTTGCGGAATAAAAATATATCTGATTTTTCTGGTTTCTGGCCCATAATAGTCATTTGAATCTGATTATCACACTGTTGATTCTCATGACTACCCCACAATAAAACGTTTCATCATCATCAATTCTTCAACAATTTGGGTAAACATAATCACCATTGTCCCGAAAATCTTCAAAAATTGCCATATTTTCGAAATTTTTTTACCCCTTAAAATACCAATTTTTCATTTTTATAGATGTAGGTACGAATGTGGAAATAAGGCTACATTCGACCGTTTTGTAAGCTCGAATGTACCAAGGTAAGTCGAATGAAGTTCTGACAACAATTGAATTCCACATTCGCACAGTAATAAGGTACGAATGTAGAAAATTTTCACTTTCGCCCTAAAAGTTCTACATTCGTCCATTTACACTCCACGTTCGTCCTCTAAATCCTACATTCGCCCTCCTGTTTTTCTGCAAGGGTTGAATGTGCAGAAAAAAACGTGTTTGTTCAATATTTTCTTCGAATCAGTCCATAATCACTCTAATTCTTCGAATTTGATGATGAAACTTGTTCAGAAAGGTTTGGAAATGAAAACCTAACCCTCGAATTCACAAAAATATGGAGAAATCACATGATTTTGGGTTCAATTAAGAATCTAGGGTTTCTCGGGTTTCAACCTTTCATTCAAAATCTGATTTTAACGTCAGAAAACATGAAAACGAGCTGTGATTGATTCAAACGACTGTTAGATCGTTCAAATTGGTACCACGGCTCTAATACCAATTGAGAATCCGGTTATAAACTGAATTCGTGGATCGATTAAGCAAATTTAGCTCGGTTTCAGACGGGAGATTCGATACGAGACAGAAATTAACGATAACAACGTCATCACAGATTCGTGTTACTATAGAAACGGTTACAGACACTGTCATCAGTAGGATAAACATCTATCTCGCGGCCGGGGGAGGTCGGGCATGACCTCCCCCTTGAGAGCATTCTAAGCACAAACTCAAATCTACCAATGAAAACCAACACATGAGATTGATATATATAGTCCAAAGCCAAAAGCCACTTTCGCCCTTTTGATGAGGTCGAATGTGGAAGTTTTCCACATTCGACCCTTCAAATAGTTCGAACCTGGATTTTAGATTTTGGTCTATATTTACAAATGCATCAGAACCATAAAATGCCCTTATGGATCACCACAATCTCATGTAACTCAACACAAGACTCAACCCTAGTCTATTCGACAGTGACGTCCACAGAAAGTGCATCAACAACACTGCCGGACATCGGGAACAACACCAACTCCTAACGGAAAGTTGGTTGTTTTTCCGACCTTAGATGAAGATGGAAGACCCAAGACCGTGAAGGCTTGGATCCCCCTTAACCACTAAACTTTGAATGTTGTGTAGGGAGTTCCACAGGGCCTTATCAGCAGCCTCTGGATTGTTGATAGTGGAGCTTCTGGGCACATGACAGGCGACTTATCACTGCTATTTGACATCAAGAATATCAATGGGGGGTATGTTGCTTTTGCTGGTAACAAAGGGGACTATATTTCAATAGAAGGCAGTATGAGTAACTGAATTGTAAGCTTTGAGAAGATAAGCTTTGTGAAACAGATAGACCACAATTTTCGGAGTGTCTCACAGATCTGTGACAAGAAATACACAGTATTATTTGATGACAATGCTTGCTTTATTCTGAAGCTTGGTTTTAAGATTCCGAAACAATGGATTATGATCTCAGCTCCAAGAATCAACAACTTGTATGTTCTGGATATGAGTCAAGCCATGACAGCTAAGGGGGAGGTCACTTCTTTTCTGTCTAAAGCAACAAAGAAGGAGTCTATTATGTGGCACAGACGAATGGGGCACATACACTTGAGGAAGATAAATCACTTGGTCCAAAATCAGCTTGTGGAAGGTGTCTCAGTCAAGAATTCCATCTGAATGACGTCTGTATCTCATGTAAGAAAGGGAAGCAAAAGAAGAAATCTCACAAACCTAAGAAGGTCAACTCAGTCAATATGCCTCTCTAGCAGTTGCACATGGATCTCTTCGGCCCAGTCAATCGCAAAAGCAAAAATGGGGATCTATACTGCCTAGTTGTCACAGATGACTATTCAAGATTCTCATGGGTTATGTGCATGCATCACAAAAGTGAGACGTTTGAGTTTTTGAAAATTGTTTTCACCAAACTAGAAAACATCTATCAGCTGAAGATCCGCAGGATTCGAAGCGATAATGGAACAGAATTCAAGAATCATGCTATGGAGTCGTTATGTGCAGAAAAGGGTATTCATCATGAATTCACATCGCCGTACACTCCTCAGCAAAATGGGGTTGCAGAAAGAAAGAATCGAACTTTTATCGAGGCAGCCAGAACAATGCTCGCAGATTCAAACTTGCATGTGATCTTTTGGAACGAGGTAGTTTACTGTGCTTGTTATACTCTAAATATGGTTCTTACGGTAAAGAGGTTTGGTAAGACATCTTACGAGCTTCTGAACCGTAGGAAACCGAACTTAGAGTTTCAAGAAGCTTTCGGAGCTCCATGCACAATGATACATCCCGATGGGAAGTTTGGTGCAAAGGCAGAAGAAGGTTTCTTTGTTGGATACAGTACTCCTAATAAGAGAGTACACAACAAAAGAACCAATAACGTTGAAGAGTGGCTTAATGTCGATATTCAATGTTACACTGTCAATGCGCCCGGTGTTGGACCTGATTGGTTGTTTGACTATTAGAGTTTAATTGATTCTTTCAACGTGGATAATCTGGTAGATGATGCTGTGGCACAAATGTATTACGAGTGTGAAAACGCAACTAGCTCACCGCTAATGCGTCTGATCGTAGTAAATGCACCTGCGCCTGCCGCATCTGATGCCTCTGCATCCACGGGTCCCCCTGGTAAAACCGCAGCAGTTGAAGTTGAGGAAGTCTTTCAGGAAGCGTCGGCAGAGGTTCTGGAATCTTCTTCAGATGAGGAATATGCAGAGTCTCGGGAAACTCTTACTGAAGATCTAGCTGGAAATGGTGAATCTACCACTACAGCTCCAGTTCTTCCTACAGGGAATAATCAAGCTGGTCCTTCTACTTCAACAGCTCCTGGAATTGGTCTACAGATTGATTTCACGGGTTTTAATATGCAACCCGCTGCTCCCTCCAGGTCAAGCGCCGCAGAGACAAATATTTCTCAAGGACTTGAAAATCTCAATCTGCGTTCGGATGATCCAGTGCCGGCACATCCGGAATCTCAGATTCACAACACTCATCCAATGCAGAATGTGACTGGTGATCCGGCTAGCAGAGTGATGACACGCAGTCAGCTCAGAAATGCTAGTCCAAGTGACAATGCAACTACCTTGGCTCTTTATTCGGAAATCAGAAAAGCAGGTCACCAGAACGATTGGTCTTTCGCTCTATATGTTTCTCAGATGGAACCAAGAACCATCCAAGAGGGTTTGAGGGAAGAACCATGGATTGATGCAATGCAAACTGGGCTTCAGCAGTTCAAAAAGCTAGGAGTGTGGGACTTAGTTGAGTTACCTCCAGGCACGACGAAAATTGGAACAAAGTGGGTCTACAAGTGTAAACGGGATGACCGCGGGGTAATTATTAGAAACATGGCTCGATTAGTTGTCCTCGGCTTCCATCAAATCGAAGGAATAGATTACAACGAAGTATACGCTCCAGTTGCTCGCCTTGAAGCTATCCGGATGTTCTTAGCTTACGCTTCGTACAAACGGTTTAAGGTGTATCAAGTGGACGTGAAAAGTGCTTTTCTGTATGGTATCGTGAAGGAAGAGGTGTTTGTTGCTTAGCCACCGGGTTTTGAGGATCCGCTTCACCGCGAATAAGTCTACAAATTGAACAAAGCGTTGTACGGACTCCATCAAGCTCCGCGTGAATGGTATCAAATGCTTAGCAACTATCTTATATCCAACGGGTTCAAACGTGGAGTTGTGGATTGCATCTTATTCACCAAGGAAAAGGGTGGTGACCGTCTTTTGGTACAGGTTTATGTCGATGATATTATTTTTGGGTCTACTAATGATGAAATGTGCAGGGATTTTGAAAAGCTTATGCAGGAAAACTTCGAGATGAGCTCAATGGGAGAGATGCAATTCTTCTTAGGTCTACAAGTAGAACAACAAGAGTCGGGGATCTTCATCCACCAGACCAAATACGTTGCTGACATCTTGAGCCGGTTCCAGATGGAAGACTCTACTCTAGTAGGCACCCAATTCAGACCAATCACGGGATTGGACCTGACGAGAAAGGACAAGCCGTTGATCATTTTCTTTATCGGGCGATGTTTGGCTCACTTATGTACCTCACAGCATCAAGACCTGACATAATGTTCGCGACATGTCTACTATCCAGATACCAGTCAAGGCCGAAACAGTCGCACCAGGTTGCTGTGAAGAGGATCTTATCTTATCTAAAGGGTTGTCCGACCAAAGGTCTATGGTACCCTAATGACGATAAGTTTGACCTCATCGCCTTTAGTGATGCTGACTATGGCGGATGCAAGCAAGACATAAAATCCACATCGACTCGATGCCAGTTTTTGGGACCAAGACTAGTCTCGTGGCAGTGCAAAAAGCAAGCCTCAGTCGCCTTATCCACCTGTGAGTCGGAATATGTAGCAGCATCTAGCTGCTGCTCCCAGTTTCTTTGGATACAACAACAAATGAGAGACTACGGTTTGAAATTTCTTAATACTCCCATTCACTGTGACAATGAGTCCGCTATAGCACTTCCTAAAGAATCAGTTAAACATTCCAAGGCGAAACATATCTTGGTTAAGTATCATTTCATACGCGATTGCTATGAAAAGAAACTTATCGATATGGTTAAAATCAACACGGATTACCAACGTGCCGATTTATTCACCAAATCTTTTGACGGACCTCGTTTTGAGTATCTGTTAATCTTATACGACATTAAAGAAAAGCAGGATTAGATCCTCATCGGTAATCGTTTTTGTAAATATTTTTCTTCAAAAATCAGAAAAATCCAAAAATATTGTCTCTTCGCAAATTTTTAGATTTTTAGGGGGAGAAAATTCAGAAAAATACAAAAACATCAGAAAATGCAAAAATAAAAAAAATGAGAAAATCCAAAAATCAAAAAAAAAATGAAAAATTGGAAAATGATATTAATGCATCAGTTGGACTGTCTGGACTCTTATCATCTTAAAAATATTGGAACTGAAAAGTAGCCTCTAAAATGATTTGTTGGTAGGCTCGAAATCATTTCCAAGCTCGGCACGGTGATATAAACCTAAATAAACTGAAAATTTTGTGGATTAACGTCGCGTTGGCATATGGTCTAAAAACCTAAATCTCGTTGATAGAATGCCAAAATCCGAGGTTTCTGGTCTTTAAGAGGTTGGTACATCCGGAGTGAACTGGACGTCTCTCAAAATAAATTGGGGTGGCATAAGTGACGTAAGTTGGGTTCGCAGCCTACAACTGAGATACCTCTTTGTCATTCCCAAAGAAAAAGAAAAGAAAAAAAATAGAATAAATTCTTATACGGAGACGTCTGGGAATCCTTTAAGAGCAAAAAGATCATGAATGCCAAAACCCTATTCTCAAAGAGAATCGCTCTAAGGTAGCAAATCAATTACCTAAAGCATCGTACCGTGAAAAATCAAATATATGGTATTTGACTTGAACCCTGGTCTGGATCTCACTGGTCCCTCTGCTGCAGCGTTCTTGCAGACCTTATCACCACTGAGTCCATTCCTTGTAAATACGGATGACAACAACTTATTCACCGGTTACGAGGAAGCTTTGTGCATGCCTTGACGCGGGAATATGTCGCGTGTGCGGGGAACACCTTTAATCAGTTTTAATATTACCTTAACGTATCTAAAGTGCCTAGCGATAAAACTTGATTTTGAGTTTAGGTGGACAACAATACTGACAGTTGTTGTAGGATGCTTATTGGTAATTTAAGATAAAACTGAACATATAAGGGTTCTAGTATAGTCCGTAAACTGATATGATTCCCTAACCGATGAAACTCGCAAAAATATGATAGTGTATAGTTAGTTGATTTCGTGTTTTCGTTTAATTTCTGTTTAGTTTTATCTGTTTAATCATTCTTGATTGCCGATGATGGAACCCTAATCCATTGTAATATTACTTCTTCAGAAATAAAACGCCGAAATTCAACTAATTGAAAATTGTGTTTTTGTCGGGTCAAAACCGTACTTTCTATTAAGTACAGGGGTGGAAAATGAAAACTTTTCAAAGATCTGAGTCAACATCTGAGTCACTTGTTAAAACGGGGTGAAAAACGCATGTTTTAAACCTTAACGGGTCAAATAAGTGAGATTTGGTGCTGCAGGGGCAATTTGGTAATTTGTGTGAAAAGCATACGCATTTGAGTCTCTAATCGCTTATGTGAACAGGCGATTATAACCTACTCGTGTAACTTTTAAGATGATTACATTCTAATCGCCTTTATTTCTATGCGAGTAGACTAAAACGTTCCCTATAACACGTTTAATAATAGAAGGCGATTAGGGAACTTGTAATCGTGTATCAGTGTTGGCGAGTGGTCTACTCGTGTGCCATGGGTTGGCAATTAGCCTGTTAGGATCTGAGTTTGATTGTTTTGATAGTTTAGATGAATAATGAAATTAATGAAGTGAGATATAAATGGAAAGTGCAGCGGAATGATAAACTATAAATCAAAACAAGAGAATAATTGTTTTTAATCGAAAGCTTTCATTAGATTGAAAGGTTACAATTGTACAAGTACTCCCCCTCAGCCTGATCACTCAGAGAATGTTTGTCTAAGAGAATGACTAGAGTGATAAATAGAACAGTACAATCACTGTTCTATTTATAGACCAAACTAAACCTCTGATGATCACTGCTGACGTCACCTAAGACAGCGACCTATAACTGAATAACAACATAAAACATCTGCTAACTACAACTACTGTTACATTGAAAACACTGCTAATATAAACTACTGTAAAGGAAAACTCTGATGGTCTTTATCATCTGTTGAATCCAAAATGTTGTTGCTTCCAACATACCTTTGTCTTCAGTACTTTATCAGCAGTTGTTTCTTGACCAGATCTTTGTCTATCAGTTGTTTGTTCAGCAGACCTTTTAGTAGCAGCAGTTGTCTTCATCAGTTGTTTGGTGTAGCAGTTGTTAGGGTCAACAGTCTTTCGGGAAAGTATCTTGAATCAACTGTTTTATTCAAAGGATCAAAAGCTAGAATATTTTGGCTTTCTAATCATCTGTTCTTCTCCAGGTCAGCAGACCCAACAATCTCCCGCTAGAACAGATGATGCCAAAACTTAGCTTTATTCTTGATCTTTATTTCTCAACAGACTTTCTCTAATTTGACCTTTGATTTGTAATTCAAAGCTCAATGGGAAGAGGTCTTCAGCATCTCTTTCCAGCTCTAGATTCAGTAGTGTTTGGAGATCTTCTGCACACAGGCCATGTGCATCATCCATGCTGAGTTTCTGAATCTTTCCATTTGATCTGAGCAGAGTCAATTCATGGGTGTCTTTATTGGACTTCCATTTTAGAATTTTAGAATTAGAGGAATGGCTGGGATGCATCTTTATTTTGGATGAGTTTGGTGAAGGAGGTCTTCCAATGAGTTCTCTGAGTCTTTCAGTTGTTGGATCAGAGAAGTAGCGGATTTGGTTAAGGAGTCCCTCTTTCACAAAAGTATCAACAAACTGTTTCTGTTCTTCTTCTGTCATCTCCTTTTGCTTTTTGAATTGTCTTCTTGCAGCAATGGATAAGTCAGAAGTGTCCAGCAAGCTGTCTAAGGTAAAGGCCTGTAGAGGTCTCTTAGGCTCATCAGCATAAACAGGTTTTCTTGGCAAAGTAGGGTCTTTTTTTCTGTTTTCTTCCAACTTTTTGTAAGTTTCAACTAATCTTAGCTCAGACCATCTTGCCACAGACTTCATCTCTCCATAATCAGCAGCCACAATTTCTTGTCTCATTCTTTTAAACTTTAGAGCTCGGGCTGGATCTCTGCCTTTGCTGAAATCAAGGGCAGAGACGTTTGATGGAGGATTCTTGGCCATTTCTTCAATTCTGATTAATTCTTCTCTGAGTACATGAGTGGTCCAGCCTGAAAACTGTTTCTTGTTTGCTTTGTAAGCATGGATGCTAAGATTTGTTCAAGAAGAGAATCCCTGACTTCTCTTTCCATGTCACTGCTGAGAGGCATGGAAGACATTGAGTTGCTCAGGGTCTTAGCAAAATCTTCAATCCTTCTCAGTTTGCTAAGCTCTGCTGAATGGATGCCCTGAGCACTCCTGTCATCCTTCCTTTTGCATTTCTCTTTTATAATGGCATCTGCCTATTCACCCTTGTATTTCAGATAGGTGTCAATGTTTAAGGGGACAGGAAAATTTTTAAGAGAAGGGAAAGATCTTTCTGATGGCTGATCAGTATTGTAGAAGGATTGAAGTTCCCCCTTGAGTAAATCAAGTTTAAGAGGATACTTCTCAGCCAATGGGGTGATGGTTGGTGGTGGTCTATGTGATTTGAATTGGGAGGTGTGTGGTGAAAATGATGAGAGTGGAATGGCATTTAAGGGTTGTGTAAGTGGAGTGTTGGGTGGTGTGGTGTGGATGTTTTCATCTTGCACAACAAAGGTAGACTTTCTTTTTCTACTGTACAAGATTTTTGGTGATGGTTATGTTGCAGCAGTGGTTGGGTTAACCTCTGTTGGTTCTTTTGTAGAACCAGCAGTTGTTTGGGGTTTTGATTGTGAAGTAGTTGGTTTGGTTGTTGGTTTTGTGGTTGGTTTGGTGATATCATATGTTTTGGTGGCAGTGGTTGTGGTATCAGTGGTTTTGGTGGCAGTGGTTTTGGTAGCAGTGGTTCTAGCATCAGGGGTTTTAGTAGTTAGTTTGGATGGTGGTTTCCTTGTATGTTTTGCAGAGATTTTCTTTCTTTTGGAGGAACCCACATCTTCAACTTCTTGCTGTTGTTCCTTTTTCAGTTGAATTAACCTCTCTGCTTTAACTTCTAGAGTGTCAGCCCTCTTAAGCTTGTCTTCAGCAGCCTTATCAGCTTTTTCATTTCCAGAGGTGTCAACTTCCTTTGCTTTGCTGGTCTTAGCAGTTTCAGTAGCAGCAGAGGTTTGAGCACTTGGTTGTTGTTGTTTTTGTGGTGTCGTTTGGGTAGACTCTGGTTTGTCAGCAGTTGGTTTACCCTTTTGAGAGGGTGGAGAACCAAAAGGATTTAATTTTGGCAACCTATCCCTGCCACTCTCCCCCTTTTTGGCATCATCAGCTGTAAATGCATCATCATCATCATCTATGAGAATTGTGGTAGGGGTAGAGCCAGTAGTCTTCAGCAAGTGGTCCTTGATCACTTTGATATCTGCCTTGGTATCATTGAACCTGGCATCCACCATATTTCTGATCAGGTTCATATAGGTCTCTTGAGTCTGATCTGCTAGTTTCCTGTGAGCTATGATGATGGGGGAAACAGATTTCCATAGCTCACTAGCAATATCAGCTGTGGATGGTTGACTTTTGGTGAAGTTACCCAAAGTTTCCAATATTGACTTGACATCTGATTTGATGTCAGCAACAGAGGTTTCAATGGATTGAACTCTAACCGTCAATTCTTGGTATTTTAATCCATCACCTAAGTTAATAGGATCATCTGAATTCCTACAAGTGGTAGTTTTAACTGGTTCAGTCCTAGGAGGTGAGTCCATGGAATGAGAACCAGATGCCCCTTGGTCTTGGTTCTGGGGACTTCCAACTGATTTTGGGGACACAATTGTGGCCTCTTCAGTTGTTGCCTTCAAGGAAGTCTTAGCTATGTAACCACTGTCCTGTTGTGAGACAATGGTCTCTACATCAGTAGTGGCTGCTTCACTTGAAAACTCACCAAGAGTTACATTGAACTCTGGGAGTGTAACCTCCTCTTCTGTTTGTGGGTTGACAGATTGATTTTTCTCAGGCCCAGTCACTTGTGGAGGTATACTCTCAGTGATAGGTGAAGGAGAGGAACTGGGATTATCCTGAGTTTTATCAATTGCCTCAAACAGAGGTTGCATGGTTTGGGGGACATGTTGTGGTGAAGGTGGAGGAGTAAGAAGAGAATTAGCCTTGGGAGATGGTCTTGTAAACATATGATCAAGTGACTCATATGCTTCAGTATGTGGTTCCCTTTGGCTTACAACATGATCCTTTTGTGAGGATACATGAGGAGTTTGTTTGGGTTGAGATATTTCCAACTGTTGTGTGGAAGTAACAACAGTGGTTTCAGGTTGCTTTTGTGTTGCAACAGGGTTTGCTTCTGGTATCTCATCTTCCAGAAGACCCTTTTTAGGTGTGGAGGTGGTTTTTGTAGATGGACGTTTTCTTTTGGATGTGGCTGGTGTGGGTTTCACAGAACTGGATGAAGTGCCATGATCACCAGGAGCAGTGGGCTCAACAACAGAGGTTTGATCAACAATTGTTGTCTTTGACCTCTTTGTTTGTGTTTTGGAAACTTTTGACACTTTTGATACTTTTTCTTGGGTAGAGGAACCCAGCATTCTTGTGAAAGTTTCATTAGTTAAACTTTTCATTTGAAAAGACTCACCCTTTTGAAAATCATTTTCTGGTAAAACCTTTTGAAGGATTACACTAAGAATTCTTGGGTAAAGTAGAAAAGCATTGTTTGAGCCAGATTTTATGGCTTTCACATTGGAAACTAAGTCCATAAACAGTCCCTGGGATAGATTGAAGTCAGAGTCTGACAACATAGCATACCCCAAGTACTGAATCCTTAATGGGATTTCATTGAAGGATGTGGTCTTAGCCGAGGCACAGAGAAGGAGAGTATGGAAGAAAAACTTCATGACTGGAGGGAAAAACTTTTTAAATAGTGTTGATCCAGTCATTTGAGCATCACACCCTCTTTCCTGAAACACTGTGTGAAGCTCTATTTTAGGAAAAGAATCCTTACCTGACAAGTCGTTGATGGAGAAAGTTGTGGATATTAATTCAGGTGTGATGGAGATGCTTGTGGCTCCAATTTTGGAAATAATGGATGTAGGCTTTTTGTCTTGAAGCAAGACTTCAGCTTTAGACCAGAATTCTTGGAGGGTTTCAAGATGGATGGGAGCATCAGCAGTTAGGATGGTTTTGTATTTTGAATTTAAAATGATGTCGATGGTGGAATGGAATGGTACGTTGTCTTCTGTTGTGACCAGATATGGTAGGTAATTGTGTGTGGCTTTTGTTTGAAGATCCATTGTAATGGATTTCGAGTGTGAGAGTGACTGAAATTTGATTAGGGGTTTGAAGAAGAAGAAGGCGGTTTGAGTATTTTGAATACAATGATACAGTAAAACTGCTGTTGGGGGAAAAACAGGGTTTTATAGCCTATGGTGAAACTGCTGATGTGGCAAAACTCTGCTTTTGAGAGCAAACGTGGCAAACATCTGATGGTTAAACATCTGGTGGCATACAACTGTTTTGGTAAAAGTCAGTTGCCAACAGCTGTTGTTTAACCAAAAGACTGATGAAGTAACAGTTGTTTTATCTGATCAAATGTTTGAAACAGATTTTTCAACCAACAGTGGATAGAATGGAACAGTGGTTGTTTTATCTGATCAGATGTTTGAAACAGATTTTGTTACCAAAAGAGCTATTTTTTAAGGAGAAAATTGATTTTCTAAAAACATTTTAATGTTTTTATTGAAAACATTTTTGTTATTTTATTCCATGTTTAACATTCCAATTCAAGAAATCAGGTTTGTGAAGGTAGATGTGTCTAAAGCTTTTGTCAACACATCTGCCAACTGATCCTATGTTGGAACACGGTGCAGAGAAATCAAACCTTTTTCATAGCTATCTCTGACAAAATGATGTCTGATGTCTATGTGCTTTGTGGTTGAATGAGAGACTGGATTTTTGATGATATTTTCAGCAGCTTGACTATCCAACATGAGTGGAGTCCTTAGTCCAGTTATCCCAAAATCCAGCAGTTGATTTTGAAGCCACATGAGTTTGGCTGTACAGCTTGCAGCAGCAATGTATTCAGCCTCAGCTGTTGAAGTTGAAACAGCTGCTTGCTTTTTGCTTTGCCAGGAAACTAAGGCATTCCCTAGAAACTGGCACCCTCCTGACGTGGACTTTCTTGTGGTGTGGCAGCCAGCAAAATCACTGTCTGAATAAACCTGAAAGCTCAATGTTTCCATTAGCAGGATACCAGATACCAAGTGTGGGAGCACCTTTTAGTTATCTGAATATCCTTTTCACAGCAATAAGGTTTGACTTTCTGGGTGAAGCCTGGGATCTTGCACAAACACAGGTGGCAAACATAATGTCTGGCCTGGATGCTGTTAAGTACAATAAAGACCCAATCATGCATCCTTGTCATCAACAGTGGGTGGCTTGACTGTGCTCATGGGTGTACTACATGGCTTGCAATCATTCATCTCAAATTTGGTTAACAAGTTTTTCTCATATTTATTTTGATGAATGAATGTGCTATTTTGCAGCTGCTTCACTTGGAGACCAAGGAAGCACTGAAGTTCACCCATAGCACTCATTTCAAACTCTGCTGTCATGAGTTCCCTAAACTCCTCACACATTTTGTTACATGTGGATCCAAAAATGATGTCATCCACATATATTTGAACAATCATTAAATCTTTTCCTCTCCATTTTAAAAATAAGGTTTTATCAATTTTACCTCTTGTGAAACCAATGGATAAGAGAAAGGTGGAGAGAGTTTCATACCAAGCTCTAGGTGCTTGCTTGAGTCCATACAAGGCTTTATTTAGCTTGTAGACATACTCAGGATGGAATGTGTCTTCAAAACCAGGTGGTTGACATACATAGACCTCCTCCTGAATTTTGCCATATAGGAATGCACATTTGATGTCCATCTGATACACCTTGATGTTGTGGTTGACAGCAAAGGCTAGGAAGAGTCTGATAGCTTCTAACCTAGCTACAGGGGCAAAGGTTTCATCATAGTCTATCCCTTCTTCTTGTCTGAAGCCTTGAACCACTAGCCTGGCTTTATTCTTGACAACTATACCCCTTTCATCAGTTTTGTTTTTGAAGACCCACTTTGTGCCAATTGGACAAACATCCTTAGGCAGTGGTACAAGTTCCCATACTTGTTGTCTTTTGAACTGAAGGAGCTCTTCTTGCATGGCTTCCACCCAACTATTGTCTTTTAGTGCCTCTTGGTACTTGACTGGTTGTATGAGGGATAGAAAGCCTGCAAAAAGACAGATATTTGAGGATTGGCTTCTTGTGAGCACACCTTCTCTGATGTTGCCAATGATTTGATCTGGTGGATGAGCTCTTAGGTAGATTAGATCTCCCTGATATGGTATGATGGCATTTTGAGGTGAAGGACAGAGGTTTGGTGACTCTGTTGACATAACATCTGTTTGCACTTTTGTAGTGTCAACAGATATTTGGAATGGGGGTGGAGGAATGGGTCCAAGTGGTGTAAAATTGGAGTGACTCTTGTCAACAGATGTTTGACTTTTGTCAACAGATGATTGAGCAGTGGATGTAAAAGTTGAATCAGTGGTTTGAGGATAGGACTGGCCAACAGTGGCTGACTCAGCTATGACAGAGTTTTGACAGTTGTTTTGAACTACTGCTTCCTCTGATGTAGAATAGACTTGACAGTGATTTGGAATCACAACATCTGTTCTGTAATCTTGTTGTGGAGATTGTGAAATACCTGCATTGTTAGTTTTGACAGTAATATCTTCAAATTTGAATTTATCCAAATCAAATAACTCAGCAGGGTTTGCTGGGATTTTTAAAGATGAAAGTTCACTGAACTTCACATTTAGAGTTTCTTTTATAGTCTTGGTCCTTGTGTTAAACACTTTATAGGCCTTGGCAGTATAAGAATATCCCAGAAAATATCCACAATCTACTTTGGCTGCAAATTTTGAAATGGAATCTTTAAGATTTAAAATGAAACAAGGACAGCCAAAGATTTTGAAAAATGAGATTAATGGTTTGATTTTGAACAAAATTTCATAAGCAGTCTTTTGATGTCTTGGGTTGATCAAAACTCTGTTTTGAACATAGGAAGCAGTGTTTACAGTTTCTGCCCAGAAGGACAGTGGCAAACCAGAATCTGCTAGCATTGTTCTTGCAGCTTCAATGAGAGTTCTGTTCTTTCTCTCAACCACCCCATTTTGCTCTGGTGTTCTTGGGATACTGTACTGCCTTACAATCCCTTTTGACACACAGAAGTCATCCAACTCCTTATTTTTAAACTCCGTTCCATTGTCACTTCTAAAGACTTTTACTGGCAAGTCATATTGTTTTTCAACTTTGGTGACAAAGTCCTTCAAGATACCTGCAGTCTCATCCTTAGAATGTAAAAAGTAAGTCCGTGTAAACCTAGAAAAATCATCAACTATGACAAGACAAAATCTCTTTCTTCTTAGACTCATGATTTTAACTAGGCCAAACAAGTCCATGTGTAACATTTGTAAACATTGACTAGTTTTGGACTCATCAATTGATTTGTAAGAGCTTTTATGTTGTTTTCCTTTTAGGCAGGAAACACAATGCTCATCACATTTGAATTCTTTTGATGGCAAACCTCTGACAAGGTTTTGTTTGGAGAGAGAGTTGATAGTTTGAAGGTTGGTGTGACCCAGTCTCCTATGCCAAAATTCTGTCTCTTTGGTAGAGGCAGCTGAGAACAGACAGACATTTGCCATAGGATTATCCTTCAACATATCAACTACATACACATTGCCACTTCTATGAGCAACAAGTTGTGTTTTACTCTCAGCAATGATGGTGTTAATCTTTTCAACCACTTCTGGTCCAACAATCTTACATGTTTTCTTAGTGAAGAATGACCCATATCCCTTGTCACTCATTTGTGATACACTAAGTAGATTAAATTTTAGATTGTCTATTAGATTAACATTTTCAAACTTAAGTCTCCCTGCTTGAACAGTTCCAGAACCCAACACTTTACCTTTAGAATCATTACCAAAGGATATATCACCCCCTCCATGTGCAAGAAAGTCCAGAAGAAGGGCTCTACATCCTGTCATGTGCCTGGAGCCTCCACTATCTACATACCATAAACTATCTAAGCAAGCAGAAGCTCCCTGCACATCAATAAAGAGTTTAGTTTTGGTGAGTGTCCAAAGCCAAATTGGCTTTGGATGGGTTCTCAGATGTCTCAGCCTTAAGTTGAGGAGAATGATCAGTGGTTTGAACTAGCTTTTGAACTAGGTTCAGCAGCTGTAGTTGACTATTTGCCAGTGCTTGTATGTCAACACTTGGTCCAACAGATGTTTGATCATTTTCTATCAGATGCTGATAACCATGAGGATGTCTGTTCACTTTAGGTTTTGAAGGCCTTTTGGGCTCTTAATAAACATGTGGCAGACGATGACAAGTTGGTTGTCCATATCTTCTTGGAAGTCTGGTAGCTGGTGGAACATCTGTTACCTGAACATCTCTGGGAGCAGAGTTTTTGCTCAGACCTTTGGTAACAGCTGTTTGGACTGGTTCAAAAGTCTGTTTGGGTTTTCCTTTTGATGTACTCACCACTTGACTTTCAAGAGTTTTAGCCTTGTATTCTTTTATCTTTTCATCAAAATTTTTGAGATACAGGCACTCTTTTGTTTTGTGATTCTTTTTCTTACAAATTAAACATTCATTGGTTTTAGAATCACTTAAACTTGTTCCTTTGTTGATGTCATATGCTTTTAGAAGAAAACAGTTTTTGGTGACATGATTCTTCTTTTCACAAAAATCACAAAACAAGTTATCTTTGGCCTTCCCTTTTCCTTTCTTCTTTTCAACAGATGTTTGTTCATCTGTTGGAAGATCTCTCAAAGGGATGACTTTAGCCTGTGGTGCCTTTTTACCATCAGGGGTTTTGAAGGTCATTGGTTGAAAATTTTCAAGGACATCACACTCATCTGACCAGGTTGGCTTGAATTGATATTTTTCAATTTCATCAAATGAGGGTGTACCTTCCAACTTTTCAAGAATGATTTTCTTGCCATTGGGTTCAGTAACATTGATTTCTTGACCTTTTGAATTGGTTGGGATGATTTCAACCAACTGTGGTTCCTTTTTGTCAGTGGTTTGTGAACTTTGAGCAGTGGTTTCTTGAAAACCAAAGCCAAATTTCACATGACTTTTAGATTGTTGGTTGACAATTATCTCAAAACTTTTTGATGATTCCACCCATTTCTGACATTCAACTTGGGTGGACTCAAGCTCCTTTTTACAACAATGATATTCGGTTATCATAATTTGAAGCTGGTCTTTGGTTATGCTTCCTTCATGTTTTAAACTGTTGATTTCAGATTCTCTTTCAGTTATTTTTGATTTTAACTCTTTAGTGAGTTTTTCAAACTGAATTTCATCTTCCAAAATTTTCTTTCTAAAGTTTTCATTCACCTCTTTTATCTTAGCAAATGCTACAATACATTTGTCTGAGCACAAGTCATTTAAGATTTGAGGAGATACCTTAGCAGCAGCCATCAAGGCACAGTTACACTGGCAGTCACAGTCATCAGTACCCCAGGGGTCTGAGAGATTGACAACCTCTACATCAGATTCTTCAGCTGAAACAACTTCATCAACAACATCATTAGTCACATTTTCAGACAAAGACACCACACCCTTAGAATCAGTCTCTTCAACAATTGTTTCTAGTGCCATAAAGCAAAAATTATTTTTAGAATTGGCAACTAAAGCAATGTTTTCATCTGTTATCTCATCTGGTAGACTACTCCAATCAACAAAGCCTTGAGTGAAGAAACTCTATTGACTGGTTTCTGCAGGAGCAGAGGATGAAGCAGCAGTCATTGGCACTTGTGCCTGAGTAGCAGGTGTTTGGACATAATGATACTGAGGAACAGTGGTTTGGACATAGTGCACAGGAACAATGGTTGGGGTCTGTGCAAAGTGAGCAGTGTTTTGCACATTCGGTGCAGTGGTGTTTTGGGAAAACTGATTAGTGTTGGTCTGAGGTCTTTGGTTTGGATAGGTGATCATAGGGGTACCATTTTGACTCCTACATTCCCTAGCAAAGTGACACATTTCTATGACATTTATAACACTTGATCTTTGATTTATCCAACCCCACCTTGACCCACCATGTAAACCTGGGTACCTTCTGCCAGTTTTCTTATAGAAGTTGTTGGTTCTAATACTGAGCAGGGCCAATTGATGCAAAATGTCCATTTCTTCTAAGTCAACAGGGTCAATGTATTGAAGGTCATTATACACAAAAGATGTGTTATCAGATGCCTGGATATCACCACTTGCTGTAAAAGCATAGCTGGGTGATGAGTAAGAATCATTGTTAAAACCAGTGGTTATATCAATTTAATGATCATAACCCTGATCCTTACTACTTCCAGGTACCTCATCTTGACCCAAAAGTGTTGTATTCCCAAATACATAGTCATTAGACAATTTTCCAGAGTCCTGGAGCTTCTTTTTCTGGTTAAGCTCTCTCTCATAAGTCAAGAGCTTACCATGAAGCTGGGTCAGAGTCAGGTCCTTAAATCCGATAGAGTTTCTCATGACAATTGCTATAGTGTCCTATTTGTCCTGAAGTGATCTAAGAAACCTATAATTCAAAGTTGAATTAGGGTAAGTTAGACCCACCAGTTTTAGTTCACTAATCAGACAATTAAATCTCTCAAACTGTTGTGTTAACGACTCTCCCTTCACATGACTAAACGTTTCATATTGTTGGTTAAGTATTTCACGGTTGTTTTCTATCACATCCTCAGTCCCACCAAACTGCTCTTTAAGAGCATCCCACAACTCTTTTGCACTATTGCAGTGCAACAGTCCAGCATAGATATCATTTGGTAGAGCCATGGCTACAATACTGAAAGCCTTAACATCTAACTCATTTTTTTGAAAATCTTGCTCAGAGTAGTTTTCAGCACTCTTAGGTACTTGGACCTTGGGATCTTAGGTACTCGTCACCATTGGAACATGAGGTCCAAAGACAACCGACTTCCAACACCCAGTGTTTTGCTGTGCTAGCACATGACTCATCCGACGTTGCCAGATATTGTATTCAGATCTGACAAGCATCGGTGGCTTGTTGCTAGTGCCAGTGTTATGTGGATCTTGATTAATTGAAGTCATTCTCTGATTTTTACGAAAACAAAATCTGTTTACTAACGGTTGAAACGAAAATAAATTATTACTCTGTTTTCAATCCGACAAACAAACGATATCAATAAATTGTGAGCTGATCTGTTTATATTAAATTGATTGATTAGATCGAATTTAATTGACCAAGCATTGATACCAATTGTTAGGATCTGAGTTTGATTGTTTTGATAGTTTAGATGAATAATGAAATTAATGAAGTGAGATATAAATGGAAAGTGCAGCGGAATGATAAACTATAAATCAAAACAAGAGAATAATTGTTTTTAATCGAAAGCTTTCATTAGATTGAAAGGTTACAATTGTACAAGTACTCCCCCTCAGCCTGATCACTCAGAGAATGTTTGTCTAAGAGAATGACTAGAGTGATAAATAGAACAGTACAATCACTGTTCTATTTATAGACCAAACTAAACCTCTGATGATCACTGCTGACGTCACCTAAGACAGCGACCTCTAACGGAATAACAACATAAAACATCCGCTAACTACAACTACTGTTACATTGAAAACACTGCTAATATAAACTACTGTAAAGGAAAACTCTAATGGTCTTTATCATCTGTTGAATCCAAAATGCTGTTGGTTCCAACAGACCTTTGTCATCAGTACTTGATCAGCAGTTGTTTCTTCATCAGATCTTTGTCTATCAGTTGTTTGTTCAGCAGACCTTTTAGCAGCAGCAGTTGTTTGGTGTAGCAGTTGTTAGGGTCAACAGTCTTTTGAGAAAGTACCTAGAATCAACTGTTTTATTCAAATGATCAAAAGATAGAATATTTTGGCTTTCTAATCATCTGTTCTTCTCCAGGTCAGCAGACCCAACATAGCCCCACTCGCGTGTTTGGCGAAGCGATTAATATCCCATTCGCTAGTAATGTCATGCGAGTAGGGATCCATATAAAAAGGGAGACTTAGAATTTTTTCTTTCTGTTGATGCATAATGTGCGACTAGTGCTTTGGATTGCAACATAAACTAGTTTTGAGAATTTACGTAAGGGCGAAGGTCGCTTTGGAATGGGGCGAATGTGGAATATGGAGGGCGAAGGTAGAATTAACTAAAGAAGATTTCCAAGTTCGTGCTACACTGGAGGGCGAATGTGGAAAAGTTCCACATTCGACCTTACGTCAGGGGCGAACGTGCAGTAGTATAAAAGGACAAACTTTATTTTTATGATGTAACTTTGATCATTCGAGTCGTGTGTGTCAAGATAAAGCTCTCTAGTGTTTGTGTTTATTCAAAGTCGGTCTGTATTGCTTGTAAACCTTATTGTTATCATATTTCCACAAGTAATTAATGAGAATGGTGATTGAAAAGCTTAATCTGTGCGTTTGATTCATAAACTATCACTTTGTATCTGTTCTAGGGTTTCCGCACCTGGAATAGAGACTTGTATGATCAATTCTTACTGTTTTACTTAAAACGATCCTTTACAAAGTGGTATCAGAGCCAATAGAGATCATACAACTACAATTTGATAGTTTTTGAACTGATTTGGACCCAAATTTGATCAAATTTTTGCTGTTTTCAATGAACAATGGTTTTTGATGAAAATTGAAGGATTTGGATTAGATTTCAAGGATAAACTCAAGAATTCGACTTATTAAAGTTGTTCCAAATCAATTCCGAAGCAAAACCTGATTAAAATCTTCAAAATTCATCAACTTTTGAAAAATTGAAATCAAATTGACTGATTTTCAAAGAATAACCGCTTTTCAAATGGGTCGGTCGAACCTAGAGAGCATAGGGTCGAAAGTGGGTTTTTAGGGTCGAACCAAGGACTTCAGTGGTCGGAAGTGCCTTTTAGTGGTCGAACATAGGATTTTGTTGTGTTGAATTTCCACTTTCGGGTCAAAGTTCCACATTCGTCCAAACGGGAGGGCAAATGTGAAAAGTTTTAGGGACGAAAGTGAGATAGGTCTGTTTATTTCTACATTTGTATTTTACAAAGAGGACGAAGGTGAAAATTTTGCCACATTCGACCTCACGTAGACACAGAAGGGGACGAAAATAGAATTATTTTGTGAGATTTTCAGGTGTGTAGTATTTCCATCTTCAAAAACAACATGTGGGGATTTCCGACTACACCTAGGCCTGGTACAACACAACAATAGCAAGTTACCTTGGACCCTTGGACTGTAGTAGCTCAGAAGTCGAATAATCAGTCTTCGCAACCAATCAATTACCTTGCAATGACGAGTTTGATTCCACAGAGTGTTGCTTCATCTTCACAACAACCTGCAGCTGATTACTGGGGCGTAGCAGTAGTAGTGGTACACACTCAAACTACTAATGCTATATCTACTCTAATCAATGATTTGTCTTCAGGTAGCGGGAACATACCACCCAAGCTGATGGAGATGCAGGAGTATAATCAATGGCAGAAGAAATTCAAGATTCATTTGGAAGGAATGGGACTTGATGGAACTGAGGCGTGGCAAATGATTGCAAAGGGATACGTGGCACTAGTGTTAGAGAATACCGGTGAACAGATTCCACTTGAGAGTTTGTCTGATGACGAGAAGTAGAAGTTTGCGGTGGAAAAGAAGGCGTATTCTCAACTAACCCAAGCGATTACCAATGATCTTTTACATCAGTTTGGATCGTGTACTACTTCCAAACAATTGTGGGATATGTTGAAGAATCATCATGATGGTAATGAGAAAACGAGGAGGCTAAGGATTGAGGAACCGAAGAACAAGTTTGAAAACATCAGTTATGTTGGGAATGAAACACTGAAAGAGTTGACTCCCAGATACTGTCATCTGTTAACTGAATTGTCAAATTATGAAATTCAGATTCCAATGTCAGATTTGGTGGATAAATTTGCTGATTCTTTACCACCATACTGGGATCAACACATTGAGGTACTTAAGGAGAAAGATGCTTACAAGTACTGGACCATCAATGAATTTATCCAGAAATTGGAAAACAAAGAGCTTGAGGAGAAGAGGAAAGCAAAAAGATCACAAATTCCTCAGAACCCAGAGTTGTATCATGCAGGTACATCATCTACTGTGGGTAACTCAAGTATTGGTGGGACAGTTGCTCCTCATATTGCTTGTGTTTCAAGTGTGATGGAACCACCCAAAAACCCGATCAACTATCTTGCTCAAACCTCATCTTATACAACACCATCATATACACCACCACAGTCATACCCAAATTCTTTCGTTTCACCATTTTCTCTTATGCAACAAGCAGCGTGTTACTCTGCGAACCAACCATAACCTCAACAACAACAATACATTTCTCAGATGAATCAAGCTAATCAGAGACCAGTAGTGTTGGAGACATCCAACATGAACAATGTTACAGTGGAAGTTGCTCAACAACACATCGCTTTGGTTTCAGCAATGGTTGCCTCATACAATGGTCTGGTAGCTAGTCAAATTGGTAACAACAATCTAACCAATGAGGACTATGCTCAAATTGATAAAGAAGAAATGGAGCTTATCGATATACAGTGGGCTTTCGCAAGCATCATGAGGCGGGCAACAGAATTCATTGAGAAAACCGGATGAACTGACCTGGCCACTACACCAAATACAACATATGACTTCAACAAAGAAAAGGTCACATATTTCAACTGTGGTGGTAAGGGTCATTTCAGAAGAGAGTGTACCCAGCCAGCAAAACAAGGTAACTGAAACCCATTTAACTCAAATTACCAGAATCGTCAATCCCAAAACCAAGTTTCTTATCAAAATCAAAACAACAACAACTATCAAAATCAAAACAATTACCAAAACCGAAAAAAAAACCTCTCAGAACAACACTACTAGACAACCAAATACACCCAACCAGACTCAAACTCAAACACCAAATAATCCAAACAGAACTGTCATTCCTATCACAATACCAAATGATCAACCACAGACTATTAATCAAAATCAAGCTTTGGTGATTCAAAATGATGAGGGATATGACTGGACTGATATACAACTTGGTGTTGAAGAGATAAAAACTAGGAATGTAGCTTGTGTTGCTTAGCAGATTGATTTAGAGGAGTCGGAGCTAGTTGAGAAAGTTGAAGAAACTGAAAGTGAGATTGAGGAGTCAATTGAAGTGATGAATGTTTTGATGACTGATTCAGTAGAAGAACACACAGTTGTTGAATGCACTTTTCTTCTTTCTCTTTCCTCCCTTATTCTAAAAAGGGAAAAAAGAGAAAAGAGGGGGCTGTTATTTAATTGTATCTTTAATCTTCTTTAGTCCTTCCCGCGTCAATAACTAGAAAAAGGGGAACGTCAATGCATCCGGGAAAAAATGATTAATCTCTATCAAAAAACCTGCCAAAGCACCGAACCATAGAGTACTTAGTACCGGTGCCACGGAAAGATATGTTTTTAGATCTCGCATGGAAAAACCTCCTTCATTTTATTGTAATACATAAGATAATACATATTGAAATGTACAATGATCTAGTAAATCTTATTTACTTTTTGTTAAATACAAAAAAAAAACGTCCCCTTCTTCCCCATTATTCCCCCAAAAGACTCAGTTATTTTTCCTGGGGGTTCCGTTCCATATTTCATATAGATAGAAGTATTTTACTATTATTATACACCATGAGGAGAAGAGTTCGGGAATCATTATTGACTCAGTCACAGGTGTTCCTGAAGACAGTGAATCAGTATGTTAAGATTCGGAGAGTGAATCAGATTCGAAAGCAAGTGTGAACTCGTTAGATGATGAAATTGATCAACTCCTGGCCGAAGCTGATTTTCTGATGACTAGAAAGTCATGTATAGTGGATGATGCCTTTACCAGAATCGACTATTCCAAGTTCTTTGCTGGGAAGGAAGCTCATTTCGCTCTCATGGCCATGACAGATCCTCCGAAGCAGGTAAGTTCTGAATCCACAACTGATATTCATAGTGTTAAGTATTGTGGTACTCGCAAGGAAGTTAGAGAATTCAACAAAGTGCATGATGGTTACAAAAAGGACATTTCTGACTTAAAGAAAACACTTTCTTTAAAACAATTGGCAATTAACAGTTATATAAATGAACTTGAAGAAACTAAGTTAGAAATGGCCACCATCACGTGCTTTGCAGAAAAGGTCAACAACAAGCTTGAAAGCTATAAGCACATTGCATATGTGGTTGACCATATCATTGAAAAGCCATCACAACCCAGTAATGCAAATTACAAAGCTATTCCATCACCAGTGTTATTTGAGAATCATAATTGTCACTCAATAACACCGGAGAGCTCAGTCAAATCTGACTCTGCATCGGAAGATGAATCTAACACTTCTAGTGTTGGTGATCCAAATTCTGATGTAAGACCGATTTTGAGAGTAAATGATGAAGGCGTAACTGCAGTGACTGATGATTCTGACACAGAAAGTGAGAAAACTGAGATTGTGAGTGATATTCCAAAGGAAAATCACATTATCACAAATCAACCAGTGTCACCTTTTCCGCTTTGTCATCCGCTGGCTAACGCACATCGTGTCAATCAATCAGAGAAGAAAGAGGGTAAGAATGAATCAGGTGACAAACCCGTCAAGGTATTTTATCGGATGGAAGGATCCGATAAGATTATCTCCGACGAGGAGTATCCAATTGAATTTGCAAATTATTCTAAAATTGAGAAAATCTGGCAAGAAAGTACTATCTGGTTTCCAAAACAATAAAGGACCAATGAAGTCCACCAGAAATTTTGAAGAAACTATATTTGGATACTCCGAGAGAACCAAAAGTTCATGTCACTAAATTCATTAAGCCAAAGCAAAAAGCAAACGGTTTTCTTGAGCTAGCATACTCTAGGGATCCAGCTCCTGAGAGTTTAAGGCACAAATGTTGATGATCAATTTCCATCAATACGTTTGCTAAGCTGCATGCTCAGAACGTGTTTGAAGAATACCGTGCATGTTTCAAGTGCGGGGAGAGAGGGAATTTACTTGCTCACTGCCCGTATTTGAGGCACAAGAGGCACGAAGTTGAGATGAGGCAATCCATTAGAAAGCCGGTTGTTAATCATTATTATCCTCAAAGACGTTTTGTTCCTCAACCAGCACCATTTTACAATCAAAACAATTTTTATCAAAAGAGGGATAATCGTCAATTCAATTATGATCGTCGAAACCGGATTGCAATGGAAAAACCGTTGAAGAGACCTATGGTGAACACAATGGTTGATAGACAAAAGGTTCCACCAAAACCTGTTGTTAAGTCAACTGTTGGACCTGTTTCTGTTATGTTAGAAAAGGTAACTAAGAATGTTTCATTTAAGAACGATATCAAGAAATCGACTAAGACTCCAAAAACTGAGATTCGAATTCTGAAACGTTCAGAACAATCTTGGTCACCTACGGGTTCTTCAGGTGCTTCTAGCTCAAAATCAATTGGTAAATCTCAAGATGAGAAAGTTTTGAATAGACAAATACAGATCAATTCAAAACCAAATGTTGATGTCAATGAATCTTTGAAAGCTGATATTCAAAGACCCAAGACCACACAGGCTTGGGTCCCCCGAAAGAACTAATTTTTTTACTTGATGTGTGCAGGGAGCTTCAGCTGGCCCTGTTAGCAGTCTTTGGATATTTGATAGTGGAGCTTCAGGCCACATGACTGGTGATCTAGCACTATTGTTTGACGCGAAGAATATTAATGGAGGGTATGTTGCTTTTGTGGGAAATAAAGGAGGTTACATCACAATGGAGGGAAGTGTGAGTAACGTAATAGTGAGTTTTGAGAGGATTTCCTATGTGAAGCAAATAGACTACAATTTGTTAAGTGTCAGTCAGATATGTGACAAGCAATTTTCTGTGCATTTGGACGACAAATCCTGCTATATCCTCAAACCAGGCTTTAAGATTCCAAAAGAGTGGATAATGTTGAAGGCAACAAGAGTTAACAATCTCTATATTCTTGCTATATCCTCAAATCTTGCACATGGACCTATTCGGACCTGTCAAACGTAAAAGTCATATCGGAGAGATTTACTGTTTAGTGGTTACTGACGATTTTTCACGATTCTCATGGGTGATGTGCTTACAACATAAGAGTGACACATTTAAGAATCTGAAAGTTCTGTTCACTCGATTGGAAATTGTCTATGGTCCAAAGATCAAAAGAATTCGGAGTGAAAATGGGACGGAGTTCAAAAATGCACAGATAGATGCTCTTTGTGAAGACAAATGAATTCATCATGAATATTCGTCTCCGTATACCTCTCAACAGAACGGTGTCGCTGAAAGGAAAAACAGGACTCTCATTGAAACGGCAAGAACAATGCTTGCAGATTCAAATCTTCCGGTAATGTTCTGGAACGAAGCGATCTATGCAGCTTGTTATACACTGAATCGGGTGTTAACAGTGAAGAAGTTTGGCAAAACTTCTTATGAGCTGTTGAACCGACGAAAGCCGAACTTGGAGTATCTAGAACCATTTGGGGCTCTATGTACGATGTTGAATCCAGGAGAAAAGTTTAGTCCGAAAGCTGAAGAGGGATATTTTGTTGGATATGCAACCCCGCTCAAACGGGTATTCAACAAAAGAACTCGACAGGTGGAGGATTGGGCAAATGTTGAGGTTCAACGGTATACTCAAAACGTGCAGGGAAATGGTGCTGATTGGATGTTTGATTAGAAAGATTTCTTTGAATCATTCAATCTAGATAGGTTGGTTGAAGAGGCTGTTATAAGATTACTTTACGAGTGTGAAAACGCGGCAACCTCACTGTTGGTGCGTCCGATCACCGTAACTCCTCCAACAACTTCTAATGATACCAATGCTCCTGTAGCAGAAGAAGAGGTATTTCAAGAAGCTTCGACTACACTTGATACTTCAGAATCGGAAGATGATGGAGACTTTGATGAAGCTATTCTTGATCATGCAAAAGAGGCACCACCAGTGAACCCAAATCCAGATGTTGCTTCATCGTCCAACACGGGTAATGATTTGGATGCAGTGGAGAACTTGACTACTCAGACGGGAGTGATTATACCTGAACATCCGGAATCTCGGATTCATCGTATTCACCCACTAGAGCAAGTTATCGGTGACCCTGGTAGCAGTGTTATGACTAGAGGACAATTACGCAGTGTCAACACACCAGAAAGTTTTGGTGCTTTAGCTTTATATGCAAAAATACAAAAATCTGGTTGTCAGAATGATTGGTCGTTTGCGTGTTATGTTTCGCAGGTTGAGCCTCGGACATACAAAAAAGCTCTTTTGGATGACGCTTGGGTCGAGACGATGCAAGAGGAGTTGTTGCAATTCCAGAAGTTGGGCATCTGGACGCTTACGGATTTACCTCATGGTAGGAAGAAGATTGGTACTAAATGGGTATTCAAATGCAAGAACGATGACAGAGGCGTGACCTTGAGAAACAAAGCCTGATTGGTTATTCAAGGATTTCATCAAGTTGAAGGAACTGACTACAATGATATATATGCACCTGTGGCACGTATAGAAGCTATCCGAATGTTTCTAGCGTTTGCCTCGTGTAAGAAATTCAAGGTGTATCAAATGGATGTCAAAAGTGCGTTTCTCTACGGTGTGGTCAAGGAAGAGGTCTACGTCGGTCAAAATCCATGCTTTGAAGATCCTATCCACCGGGATAAGGTTTATGTTCTCAACAAAGCGTTGTACGGGTTGCACCAGGCTCCATGCCAATGGTATGAGGAGCTAAGCACGTACCTGCTATCCAAAGGATTCAAACGAGGCTTGGTCGACTGCACACCGTTTACGAAGAAAACAGGGGATGATTTGCTTCTTGTCCAGATTTATGTAGAGGATATTATTTTTGGCTCTACTAACGAACTTCTTTGCAGAGAATTTGAATGTGTAATGCAGGAAAAGTTCGAGATGAGTGCGATGGGAGAAATGCAGTTTTTCCTCGGCTTGCAGGTGGATCAAAGACCAACGGGGATGTTTATTCATCAAACCAAATACGTATCTGAAGTCTTGAGCCGGTTCCAGATGGAAGATTCGAAGCCGATGGACACCCCAATACAACCTAATCACGGGATTGGTGTTGACGCTAAGGGGGAGCTCATAGACCCATTTACATACAGAGCAATCGTCGGATCTCTGATGTATCTCACTGCATCAAGGCCATACATAATGTTCGCTACATGTCTCTGCACACGTTTCCAATTGAAGCCGAAACAAAGTCATCTGACGGCGCTCAAGCGTATCCTTAGATATCTGAAGGGTTGTCGATCAAGAGGACTATGTTACCCTAATGACGATAATTTTGACTTTATCGCGTTTAGTGATGCAGATTGGGGCGACTGTGACAAAGACAGCAAATCCACAACGGCTGGATGTCAGTTTTTAGGGAGCAGGCTCGTGACCTGGTAGTGTAAGAAGCAGACTTCGGTCGCATTATCTACTTGCGAAGCAGAGTATGTAGCAGCCTCGAGTTGTTGCTCCCAAGTTCTCTGGATTCAGCAGCAGATGGTCGATTACGATTTGCAATTTCTTAAAACCCCTATTCACTGTGATAATGAAGCCACAATTTCATTATAAAAAGACACGGTCAATCACTCGAAAGCTAAGCATATCCGGATTAAGTATCACTTTATCCGTGATTGCTATGCCAAAGAGTTGATCGATATGGTCAAAATCCACACTGATTACCAGAGAGCGGATCTTTTCACAAAGGCTTTTGATAAATCCAGATTTGATTATCTTTTAAAAGTAAATGATATAAAAGAGAAACAAGACTGATCATCACCTCGGTCTATCGCTTTTAGTTTTCAATTTTTTTAGTTTTTACAGTTTTTCAGAAAATTCAAAAACCCAAAAATATGTTTTACATTTTAGGAGGAGTCTTTATTCAGAAAAACCAAAAACATTGAAAAATTCAAAAAGCCATAAAAATAGAAAAACCCAAAATGATTTCCAGGATTAAAAGAGGAAATGATAGTTGTAAACGAAGAATTTTAGCAATAGATAGAAAAATATGATCATACAAGTCACAATTCCAGGTGCGGAAACCCTAGAACTGAAAAAAATGATAATACGCAAATCACAACACACAAAATATCTTTTCAATCAACATTTTATAGATAACTTGTTTCAAAACATTCATAAAAACCTTTTCAAGTTAATCTATACACTTTGACACAACCTTAATCTAGAGAGCAACCTGACCTTAACACACACACTATCACCAACTATTCTAACTTACAAATCAAGCCAAAACTATTTATAGGACCTGCACGTTCGCCCATTTTCATGGTGTGAATGTGGACTTTGTCCACATTCGCCCTCTGCCCAGGTACGAGTGTAAATTAAAACATTGAAGTCTTTCACATTCGCCCACTTGATTCTTCCTTCGCCCTTCAATAAGTCACCTTCGCCCTCTGATTATCACTTTCACCCATATACAAAACTTCTAACATATGTTAAAGACACAATCGAAAGCATTAGTCGCATAAAGTGCATCTACAAACTCCCCCTCGACTATTGCTTGGATTGCCTTCTAGCTTCGTCCATCGCCTTGTTCATTAACTTGATCCTCAGCTGCTTCTTTTGTTATTTCGTCATCTCAGGCTCAAGTTTTCTCTACGTCGAACTCTTCGATACATCAGCTATCTTCACCTTCTTGCCCAACTTTAGATCCAGGTTGCTACCGGAGTTGATATCATACGCAAAGCACACTCCGACAACCTGTTGATACTTCTTTGCTTGCGATGCATCATTAGGATCACTATATATCGGATTGTAGTAAAGCATGATGATGTCTTCAAACATACAGTTAATGAGCCACATCTGGTCAAAAACGTGTATCTTCTTATACTTATCCTTCCCATCTCTGAACACTATCACAGCCTCTGCATTCCTCCAATCATAATAACAGAATATAAAGTCTTCACTGAAGTGTTGTTGTAATGGCATCAAAGGAATCTTCCTCATCACTTCAGGAGCTTTGTAAATCAAAGTTACTCGCTTCTTACCCGTTCTAGGATCAACATCCCTATGAACTTTCCTCCTCGGGTATTGTGGCTTAAACATATTCCACTTCGTGCGATTTTCCCAGACCAATCTGTCAGCAAACCACCCCACAGCCGTGTTATTTACAGATGCACTAGTCATTGGAAATCTGCAAATGTCTCTAATCGCCCAGTATGGTAGAGTTAGTAGGTCATGAAATATGTAGAAGTACAGAATTTCTGTTTCCCACTTAACTGCTATGCATTTAAGCCTTCCAAGATACTTCCAACCAAGAGCTCTGCCTTTAAAATTCTGGTTGTGATACCTATAGAATCCACCTTGACCTTCTGGCTTTGGTCTTTTGTCGTCAGTTTCTTTCAACTTCCTTAACAACGTCTTCAGATCATCATTATGTTCAGACGGTTTCTTCTTATCTTCACCAAATACCTTCTCAACAAACTCCTCACTTCGTTTTTCAGCTTTCTTTCTAGCTTCCCTCTGACGTAATTCGGTGAAGTCTGGGAATACTTCATTCTCATTATTCTCTCTGAAGTAATGAGGGTACTCTTCATGAGTAATGTCCTCTATTTCAATCTCCACCATCTCTGGTGTATGTTTATCATCAGAATGACTTCCAATATCCTTTTTAGGAATATTTGAAATCATTTGATCTGCCATGATCTCTTCCAATGTCTTCCTCACTCGCTGTGCTATAACATCCAAAATCTCCTTAGCCACAGCAGCAGACACTTCTCTCTCTTCCAGATCAGGATCATTATACTCTAATTCATACCTCATCTCCTCCGTCTAAAAGATCTCAGCAAATTTTCCAGTGAATTCAATCGTGCACTCTCTCTTCTCAAGCATCTCACGATAAACATTCTTTGCATCATCTGATAGAGATCTCACTTTCTCGTTCCAAAAGATACTCTCATCAGAATCAACATTCTCACCAGATTTCTTCCTAGAGCTTGACTCTCCTACATCACCTTTCTTAGACTTCCTTTGTTCAAAGGTAAACTTGCTTGAGTCATCTCCATCATCATCACTCTCATCATCATCACTCTCATCATCATCATTCTTACTACCCGATCCCTCAGCATCATCATCCTTATCATCTTTATCAGATTCATCATCAGAACCTTCCTCTGATTCATCCTCTGGATCATCTTCTTTCTCTTCATCTGATGGCTCAAAGTCTACTTGCTCCTCCTCTTTCTCTTTATCTTCCTCTCCATCCTTTAACTTTGGAGCTTCTCCATAGAGTTTTTCAAGTAGATCGCTCATGCGTTTGTTCTCTTTCTTCAATTCTTTGTTATCAACTTTCACCAGCTTTATCATTCTTCTATTTCTATTACATTTTTCCTCAAGTTCTTTCTTATCTTCTTCAAGCTGCTTCAGCTTCTTATCAATCTCATCCTGATTTATCTTGGAAGCAACAACAATCGGAAGCATCTTTTCTTCATTCTTCTTGAACTTATTGATCTCGGCTTGTTGAGCAACGATCATCTTCATCATATCTTCCATCTTCTTGTTAACTTGCTTCATCACATCGTCAGAAACAGTAACTTTTCACGATTTGGAATATTCAATCACTTTAGTCTTCTCTTTATCAGGCTTGAACATATTCAGAACATTCTCTAAAGTAGTTTCAAAATCAGGTACTACTTCAGGTTCTTTCGCCTTTTTCTGTTTCTTAGTAGCAGGTGAAGATACCTTGGATGATGTACCAGGTTCAGGTACTTTCTTACCCTTCAGCAATAGTTCTATCTCTTTCTCTCATAACTTTTTCGTGCTAACTTTCTTAGCCATCGACTTGTGCTTTGGCTTCTTCAAGTTAACCACCACTGTTGAACCTTCAAAGTCTCCAACATCAACACCTAACTCTCCTTCCACATCAATAGGATCTTTCTGTAATGCTTCTTCAACAGATTTATTAAGAGATTCAGACTCCCCAACCGCAGTGGCCTTGCGTTTGGCAGTCTTTACCAATTCAGCTTCAGAGTCCGATTGCTCTTCCTCCTCAGTTTCCTCTGAATCTACTGAATCTTCATCCACCAAACTAGTACCTTTCTTTGTAGTTGTTTTCTTTCTTGCACCTTGTTTCTTTGACTCACCCTCATCAACCTTCGCTTTGCCCTTCCCTTTGGCTCCAGCGTTTTTAACTTGCCTCTTCCGTTTAGTACTTGCATCAGCATGCACTAAAGGATCATCCGTATCATAATCACTCTTATCGTGTCTTGCTTTGTTCAATCCAGGGTCAGTGTAACCCGGATTAACTAAAGCTCCAAACAAACGTCTATTCGGTGGCTTCTCATTGTCAGGCACACCCTTGTAACCCTTCATTCTCACAAGCGTTCTGATATTCATGTGATCTTGACCCATCACCATTGTCGGATCTTTCCTCAAATGTGAATACTTGTTGTCAAAGATCATCATCAGAAACCTTGGATACAAAATAAACTTCTTGGACTTTAGACCTTTCAACATCTCCACCATATGGTCTAGTATCATTCCAGCAATGTTAAGTGGTTTGTTGAGAGTCAACGCAAACATTAATGAACTAAGACTTTTCCTCATCACATCATAACCACCACTAACAGACCCAAAGACATGAATGATCACATGCGCGAAATACTTAAACTGCACACTGAGTTTCCCTTTGTGTAGTGCTCCATCTGTTATCGGACCTTTGTACTTCATTCTAAGGAAACAAACTCTCTGCTCGGTCCAAGATAAAACTCTGGGATCTGTACACTCTTCAAACTTAATCTGTAGAGCCTCTCTGATATCATCTTCAGTGATAAACATTTCCATTCCTTGAATAACACTTCTGATAATAGTCTTATCTTCCCAGAAATCATATCTCGCGTTCTTCCAGAAATCCTCCACAATATCTTTGTTAATAATTGCTGGTGTAGCAATGGCATGTATGATTCAGCTTCTCTTCAGAAAATTCACAATCCCTGAAAACTCAGTGTTCTTCACAACATCGCCAACAAATGCACAACAGTTGTGCGAAGGTTCAAATGACCACACTTTTGGAACATTTTCCTCTTCAGCTTCCGGAACTGGATCTTCAATAACATTTTCTACTGGAATCTCAACATTCTCTGGTTGTTCGGCCATCTGAAAAAAAAAACAGAAAAATACGTCATAACACACAAAAACGACAAACTTAGAAAATTTAGGTTTTAACAATTTCCACTTTCGCCCATTTTATAGGTACGAATGTGGATTTTTATGGTTCGAAAGTGAAACATTAGGCCCGAATGTGGAAATTCTTGAGTTAAAACTCACATTCGTCCGTGTTGGTTTACCTTCGTCCCTTAGATTCTACATTCACCCATTTTTACAGGACGAACGTGAATACGTTTTGACCCAAAATTTAAAAATTGTTATCTGTTGTGTCTTAGACTCTGATTTTGATTCAGACCAGTCCTAAAGTGACCGACTAAACCTATTCAACAGTCAATTTCAATTAACATTCAATTCTTATTGTTTTCTTAAAGAATTAGGGTTCGTAACCCTCAAACACTCAATCAACAGACTTAAACAACGAATTAATCTAATTCTTCCTATATTCTCCCCCTAAAACTAATAAGGATTGAATCCTCATCAAAAAATTGCATTAAACCAGTCCAAATAAGTCCAGATTAAGCATTCTAGGGTTTTAAAATAAAAACCCCAATTCCAACGTTGATTCTTATCCATTACCTGTAAAATTATGATTAAAATGATCAGGAATGTATAGGGAACAAGATTCTAGGGTGAAAAGAAACAGGGCAACAAGATCTTGGAGTTTTGAAAAATTTTGAAAAAATGCAGAATGAGGGTTCGAATGTGTGTAAGTGTTTATATAGAAGGCTACATTCGCCCGTTAGAAGTGGACGAGTGTGAGGAATTTCTACTTTCGACCAATTTAATGGCCCAAAAGTGAAACCTGTAACCCGAAAGTGAAAATGGTTTATTTAGAATTCACCTTCGTCCAAAACTAAAAGTACGAATGTATAAAAGTTTGCACATTCGACCCATTTAAGGGGCGAATGTGAAATGGAAAATTTTGAAATTTTTACCAAATCACGAAATCGAATCCCGTTCAACATTTTTCAACACGTTAAGTCTCAAACTTGCATTATTTCAAGTTAGAGTGATACAAAGCTCAGATGGTTTCATCAAATCTCAGAAATTGACCATCAAACACAGTCGGTTATCTAAAAATAAAGCAGAAAAGTAAAACTTTTGGTTTTTCTGAATTTTATATCAAAACACACCTAAAATCTTTTTGAGTTTTGTATCTTTTTGACAATTAAACTGAAATGCATAAAAGTAAATAAAACAGTAAACATTTTGTGATATCCGGTAAGAGGATCATATCAGTTATTTGAGAAATCTGACTATAGCGTTGATCTAAACTTTTATATTATCATTAGAAACAGTATGTGACCCGGAAAATGCTGATATTGTGGTCCACATAAGCTCACATGCAGACTGTTATGCAGTGCTTTAAAATGATACGATTTAGGTGTATTATACTAACACGTTGTGGTTCCCACACACACGACATGTTCCCGTATCAAGAAATTGCACAAAGCTTCCTCGTAACGCGTGATTATGCCAGAGTTATCCGTTTAGTTACAAGATATATAGAACAGAGGTATACAGGTCAGCAAACAAATGCAGCAAAGTAACATGTGCATATATAGCAGGTTGAGGCAGATATCAACTACTGATTTGCATCAGTAAATTGATACGATGTAATTATGATCTTTGATCAGTAATAAAATGAAGTTCCTCAATTCGGTAACTTTCGGTTTTGGCATTTAAGCTCTTTTAGCAAATATTCTGATTAAACTAGGTCCGTAAATCAATACGACAAAAGTTTAATCAGAATATCCCGGATAACAATAACATAACGACCCGGAACCTCAGATTTTGGCAACTCTATCAAACGAAATTACGGTACTAAGACCATATGCCCATGAGGTGTTCAGCCACGAACGAGTAGTTCGTTATGTTTGTATCACTAATGCATGCAGTTATTTAGTCTACGAAGCCTATCAACACATCACACGTAATCAACACACGCCTCATATTACACTACATATCTTTAGCCTGTGTCAGATCCCCACTGATGTACTATCATTTCCTCTTTTTATCCTGGAAATCATTTTGGGTTTTTGTATTTTTATGGCTTTTTGAATTTTTTCAATGTTTTTGGTTTTTCTGATAAAAGACTCCCCCTAAAATGTAAAACATATTTTTGTGTTGTTGAATTTTTCTGAAAAACTGTAAAAACTTTAAAGAAAATTTTAAAACTAAAAAGCGATAAACCGAGGTGATGATCAGTCCTGTTTTTCTTTTATGTTGTTAACTTTTAAAAGATATTCAAATCGGGATCTGTCAAAAGCTTTTGTGAACAAATCTGCACGTTGATAGTCTGTATGAATTTTGACCATATCAATCAATTCTTTAGCGTAACAATCACGGATAAAGTGATACTTAATCCGGATATGTTTAGCTTTATAATGATTGCCCGTATCTTTAGTTAATGCGATCGCGGCTTCATTATCACAGTGTATAGGGGTTTTAAGAAATTGCAATCCGTAATCCACCATCTGCTGCTGAATCCAGAGAACTTGCAAACAACAACTCAAGGCTGCAATATACTTTGCTTCACAGGTAGACAGTGCGACCGAAGTCTGCTTCTTACATTGCCAGGTGACCAACCTGCTCCCTAAAAACTAGCATCCAGCTTTCGTGGATTTGTTGTCCTTGTCACAGCCGCCCCAAACTGCATCACTAAATGCGATAAAGTCAAAATTATCATCATTAGGGTACCAAAGTCCTCTCGAGGGACAACCCTTCAGATATCTAAGGATACGCTTGACCGCTGTCAGATGACTTTGTTTCGGCTTCGACTGGAAACGTGCATAGAGACATGTTGCGAACATTATGTCTGGCCGAGATGCGGTAAGATACATCAGAGATCCGATGATTGCTATGTATGTAAACGGGTCCGTCAGCTCCCCCTAAGCGTCAACTCCAATCCCGTGATTAGGCTGAATCGGGGTATCTATCGGCTTGGAATCCTCCATCTGGAACTGGCTCAAGACTTCGGATACGTATTTAGTCTGGTGAATAAAGATCCCCGTTGGTCTTTGATCCACCTGCAAGCCGAGGAAAAACTGCATCTCCCCCATCACACTCATTTCGAACTTTTCCTGCATAACACGTTCAAACTCCCTGCACAAAAGTTCGTTAGTTTAGCCAAAAATAATATCGTCAACATATATCTGGACTAGAAGCAAATCATCTCCTGTTTTCTTCGTGAATAGAGTACAGTCAACCAATCCGCGTTTGAATCCCTTCGACATGAGGTACGTGCTCAGCTCCTCGTACCATTGGCGTGGAGCCTGGTGCAACCCTCTAGTGCTTTGTTCAAGACGTAAACCTTATCCCGGTGGATAGGATCTTCAAAGCCTGGTGGTTGACCGACGTAAACCTCCTCTTTGACTACCCCGTACAGAAAAGCACTTTTGACGTCCATCTGATACACCTTAAATTTCTTGTAGGAGGCAAACGCTAGAAACATTCGAATTGCCTCTATGCGCGCCACAGGTGCATAAATAGTCAATCCCCTCGATCTGATGAAAACCTTGTACTACCAATCTGGCTTTGTTCCGTACAATCACTCCTCTATCGTCTTTCTTACACTTAAACACCCATTTGGTACCAATCTTCTTCCGTCCTGGAGGTAAATCAGTGAGCGTCCAGACTCCCAACTTCTGAAATTGCAATAACTCCTCTTGCATTGCTTCAACCCAGGCGTCATCCAAAAGAGCTTCTTTATATATCCGCGGCTCGACCTGCGAAACATAACATGCAAACGACCAATCATTCTGACAACCAGATTTTTGTATTTTTGCATATAAAGCTAAAGCACCAAAAATTTCTGGTGAATTGGCACTTCTTAGCTGTCCTCTCATCATAACACTTCTTCCAGGGTCACCGATAACTTACTCTAGCGGGTGAATACGGTGAATCCGAGATTCCGGATGTTCAGGTACAGTAACTCCCGTCTGAGTAGTCAAGTTTTCTACTGCATCCAGATCATGACCCGTGTTAGACGATGACGCAACATCTGGATTTGGGTTAACTGGCGGTGCCTCTGTTGCATTTTCAAGAATAACTTCTTCGAAATCTACATCATCTTCCGATTCTGAAGTATCTAAAGTTGTGGAAGCCTCTTGAAACACTTCTTCCTCCGGTACAGGCGCATTGGTATCATTAGAAGCTGTTGGAGGAGTTACGGTGATCGGACGCACCAATGGTGAAGTCGCTGCGTTTTCACACTCGTAAAGTAATCGAATAACAGCCTCTTCAACCAAGCTATCTAGATTGAATGATTCAAAGAAATCTTTGTAATCAAACATCCAATCAGGACCATTCCCTTGCATATTCTGAGTATACCATTGAACTTCTACGTTAGACCAATCCTCCACCTGTCGAGTTCTTTTGTTGAATACCCGTTTGAGTGGGGTTGCATATCCAACAAAGTATCCCTCTTCGTATTTCGGACTAAACTTTTCGCTTGAATTCAACATCGTGCACGGAGCCCCAAAAGGTTCTAGATACTCCAAGTTCGGCTTTCTTCGGTGTAACAGCTCATAAGAAGTTTTGCCAAACTTCTTCACCGTTAAAACCCGATTAAGTGTATAGTTTGCTGCATAAATCGCCTCATTCCAGAACATTACTGGAAGATTCGAGTCTGCTAGCATTGTTCTCACCACTTCTATTAGAGTCCTGTTTTTCCGTTCAGCAACACCGTTCTGTTGAGGGGTATACGGAGCTGGGTATTCATGATGAATTCCTTTGCTTTCACAATGTTCGTCCATCTTGGCATTTTTGAACTCCGTCCCATTATCACTCCGAATTCTCTTGATCTTTAGACCATAGATGTTTTCAAATCGAGTGAACAGAACTTTCAGATTATTAAAGGTGTCACTTTTCTGATGCAAACACATCACCCATGAAAATCTTGAATAGTCGTCAGTGACAACTAAACAATAAAGCTCCCCAAGATGACTTTTGCGTTTGACAGGTCCGAAAAGGTCCATGTGCAATCGCTCAAGCACTTGTCATTCAAATGGAAATGTTTAACATTCACGCCATCGACAAGTCTATTTTTCACTAAATGATTCATTTTCCTCAAATGAATATGCCCCATCCTTTTGTGCCACATTATTGATTCCTTCTCTGTAGCTTTTGATAGGAAACATGTCACTTGCCCCTGGGATGTCATCGCCTTTGACATATCAAGAATATATAGATTGTTGACGCGAGGTGCCTTCAACATAACCCACTCTTTTTGTTGATGCACTTTCTGTGGACGTCACTGTCGAATAGACTAGGGTTGAGTCTAGGTATAGTGTTACATGAGATTGTGGTGATCCATAAGGGCATTTTATGGATCTGACGCATTTGTAAAATATAGGACAAAACACATGTTTACCTTCGACCTAAACAAAGTGGGCGAATGTGGAAGTTTTCCACATTCGACCAACACAAATGGGCGAATGTGGAAATACTCCACATTCGACCAGTAACAAGGGGCGAAGGTGGAACTGAGTTTTGGACTATAAATAGCAATCTCATGTGTTTGTTATCATTTGGTGATTTGAGCTTGTACTTTGAATGCTCTCAAGGGGGAGGTTATGCTCAACCTCCCCCGGCCACGAGATAGACGTTTATCCTACTGATGACAGTGTCTGTAACCGTTTCTGTATTAATACGAATCTGTGATGACGTTGTTATCGCTATATTTCTGTCTCGTCTCGAACATCCCGTCTGAAACGAGTTGTTACGCGTAATCGATCCGCGAGTTTGCTCTGATACCAAACTCCCCCTCGACTATTGATTAGATCGTTTTCTATCTTCATCCATGGCTTTATTCAGCAGCTTGATTCTGAGCTGTTTCTTTTGCTCAGTTGTCATCTCAGGCTCTAACTTCCTCTTCACAGGCTTTGACACATTTGCCATCTTCACCTTCTTGCCAAGCTTCCCCTCCAAATTACTTCCAGCATTAATGTCATAAGCAAAGCAAACACCCACAACCTGTGTGTATTTCTTTGCTTGATCTGCATCGTTTGGCTCATGATGAATCGGATTATAAAAGAGCATGATGATGTCTTCGAAGGTGCAATTGATCAGCCACATAGGATCAAATACATGAACATGCTTGTATTTTTCCTTTCCATCTCTCAACACTATCACAGCTTCAGCCTTCCTCCAATCATAGTACCAGAAAATGAAATCAGCACTGAAGTGTTGAGGCATAGGCATCAAAGGAATCTTTCTCATAACTTCAGGTGCCTTATAAATCAAGGTAACCCTTTTCAACTTGGTTCTGGGATCAATATCCCTGTGAACTTTCCTCCGGGGATATTGTGGTTTAAATCTGTTCCACTTAGTTCTACTCTCCCAAACCAATTTGTCTGCACACCAACCGACATGTGAATTATTCACTGAAGCACCCGACATTTGGAATCTGCAAAGATCTCTAACCGCCCAGTACGGTAGAGTCAGCAAGTCAATGAATCTGTAAAAGTACAAGATTCCAGATTCCCACTTAGCAGCTAAACACTTCAGCCTGCCTAAGTATGTCCACCCGAGAGCTCTGCCTCTGAACTTTGCATTATGGAACCTATAGAAGTCTCCTTGAGCTTCAGGCTTCGGTCGGTTTTCATCCATCCATCTTAATTTCTTCAAATATTCTTTCAATTCATCAGACTTATTTGAAGATTCTGGCAAATCAGCTCCAAGCACTTTCTCTATAAACTCAGCACTCCTCTTCTTTGCCTTTCTTTTAGCAGACGTATTATGTCTCTCAGTAAAATCAGGAAACACCACATCTTCATCTGTTTGTCTGAAGTACTGTGGATATTCCTCATGTGTAATATCCTCTATCTCAACTTCTTCAAATTCAGGGGTTTCTTTATCATCAGAGTGACTTCCAATATCCTTTTCAGGAATATGTGGAATCGACTCATCAACAATGAATTCTTCAAACGTTTTCCCTACCCTCTGTGCAAGTCCATCCAAAATCTCCTTTGCCACAGATGCAGGTACTTCCCCTTCTTCTAGATCAGGATCGTTATATTCCAATTCATATCGCATGTCATCAGTTTGGAATATTTCAGCAAAACGACCTGTGAACTCAATGGTCCATTCCCTTTTCTCTAACATGTCCTTGTAAACTTGTTTAGCATCATCAGACAAGGACCTCACCTTCTCATTCCAGAACACAGTCTCATTATCAACATTCTCACTACTCTTCTTTGAACTTGACTCACCTGTGTCTTTCTTCTTCTTTGAAGGTGGTCTCTTTTCAAATGTAAACTTTGAAGTATCATCTCCTCCATCATTATCATCACTACTACTATCATCCTCCTTTTGACTTCCTGAACCTTCAGCATCATCATCATCATCATTATTATCACCTTCATCATCACTCTTATCCGATTCTTCATTCTCATCATCCTCATCATCCTCTTTCTCAGATTCAGATGGTTCAAAATCAACCTGTTCAACCTCTTTCTCTGTATCTTCCTCACCCTCCTTCAGCTTGGGTGCAATATTGTACAGGTCATCTATCAGATCACTAAGGCGTTTGTTTTCAGCCTTCAGCTCTTTGTTGTCTTCTTTAATCGCCTTGTATCTGTTCTTATTTCTCAGACACTTTCCTTCAAGCTTCTTATTCTTTGCTTCAAGCTTCTTTACTTTCTCGTCTATCTCATCTTGATTAGACTTTGAAGCTACAACGATCTGAAGCATCTTTTCCTCATTCTGCTTGAATCTGGCAATTTCTGCTTGTTGAGCCACTAGCATCTTCATCATGTCGTCCATCTTCTTATTCACCTGCTTCATCACATCATCATCCACAGTGACTTTCTTCGACTTAGACTTTGACTTGGATGTCTCAACCTCAACTTCTTTTCCTTTCTGAGGCTTAGTAAACATGTCAAGAACATTATCCAGGGCAATATTAAATTGATCCACTGGTAATGGTGTAGCCTCCTTAGTCTTCTGTTTCTTAGTGGCTGGTGAAGATTGTTTAGATGATGTACCAGCATCAGGTAATTTCTTTCCTTTCAATAATAAGTTCAATTCTTTCTCTCTCAGCTGCTTTGTACTGGTCTTCTTGGCCATGGTTTTGTGTTTGGGCTTGGGCAAATTCACTACAACAGTTTCACCCTCATTCAACTCATCCAAATTAATTGTCAACCCTTCATCTTCAGCACCAACAGATTGCTTGCCCTTCTTAGCTTCCTCAATCGATCTGTTCAGTGATTCAGACTCACCAACCAAAGTGGCCTTTTGTTTGGTAGTCCGGACATTTTCAGCATCCGAATCCCACTGTTCTTCAGTTTCTGTCTCTTCTGAATCAACAGACTCTTCATCTACCAAACTCGTACCCTTCTTAGCAGTAGTTTTCTTCCTCACCACTTGTTGTTTTGAACTCCCTTGATCTGTCTTTCCCTTACCCTTCCCTTTGGCTCCGGGATTGACAACTTGTCTCTTTCTCTTTGTGCTTGCATCAGCATAAACTAGTGGATCATCATTGTCACTGTCACTATCAGGATGCCTTGCTGTATTCTTTCCAGGATCCATGTAATCCTCTCTAGCTAAGGCTCCAAACAATCTCCTGAAAGGTGGTCTTTCATTGTCAGGCACACCTTTATAACCTTTCATTCTTGCTAAAGTTCTGATGTTCATATGATCCATATTAAGTATCTGTGTTGGATCCTTCTTCAAGTTTGGATATTTGTGATCAAAGATCATCATCAGAAATCTAGGATACAGCATGAAGTATTTCTTCTTCAATCCTTTTAACATCTCCAACATGTGATCTAAAATCATCCCAGCAACGTTAAATGGTTTGTTAAGAGTCAACGCAACCATTAACGAGCTTAAACTCTTCCTCATCACGTCATAACCTCCACTAACACATCCAAATACCATAATGATGACGTGAGCAAAATACTTGAACTGCACGCTCAGTTTCCCTTTATACATAGAACCATCAGTAATCGGTCCTTTGTATTTCATCCTCAGAAAACAGGCTTTCTGCTCAGTCCAGGACAATTCTCTAGGATCCTCACTTGTTTCAAACTGAATCTGGAGAGCTTCTCTGATATCTGATTCAGTAATAAACATCTCCATTCCCTGAATCTTGCTCCTGATGATAGTCTGATTATCAAAGTAATCATACTTAGCATTGTTGTAGAAATCCTCAACTATATCCTTGTAGATGATAGTTGGTGTGGCCAAAGCATAAACCACTCTGCATCTCTTCAAAAACTTAATAATCTCTGTGAACTCCACATTTTTCTCCACATCTCCAAGATATGCACAACAGTTATGAGTCTTCTCAAACGGCCATTTGTTACCGCTTGATGATCCTTCTTCTTGCACAGTCTCTGGAATAGTATCAGTCACTGCAGTTTCCACAGGAATATCAACATTTGCTTGTTCTTCAGCCATCTGAAATATAAAATAAAAAAAAATAAACGTCAAAACACGAAATCATCAAAATTCAAAATTTTAGATTTTTGTAATTCCACATTCGCCCAAAATTAACTGGTCGAATGTAAATAATTGTGGTCGAAGGTGTAAGATTATGGTCGAATGTAAAGCTGATGTTGGATAAAATATACATTCGCCCGTTTCATGACTCCTTCGTCCATCCCATTTCACCTTCGTCCATACGAAGACCCGAAGGTGGAAAATGGTTAACCCCAAAATTTAAAAATTTTCAAACTGTGTTTTCAGGCCTTGATTTTGATTGGAATCTACCCTATCATGGCCGATTAAGCATCGTCTATCATCAATTGCCCTAAATCATCATTCTATATCAGTTTTTAACAAGAATTAGGGTTTATCTTTATTTAAACAATCAAACATTACTGAAACGTTGTTAAAAACCTAATTCCTTTCATACTCTCCCCCTAAAACTGATATGGAATGTTTATCTATCAACAATAAGCATTAACAAACACTGAAAATCCCTAAACCCCTAAACCCTAGGTCGGTTTAGAAAATCAACGAGTCCGGCTGCAATCTGTGTCCATTACCTGTAATCTTTATATGAAAATGATCAGTAAGAAGCAAGGATTAAAACGCACAAACAGTGAAATCAAAATCAACAAGGTCTGGTTACGAAGAGAAATTTTGAAAAATTTGAAGTGGCTGGTCGAATGTGCAATAGGCATATATAAAGGCTTCACCTTCGCCCGTTCCTTCTGGACGAATGAACAAGATTTCCACCTTCGCCCCTAATGAAAGGCACGAAGGTAAAATGGTTTTACCCGAAAGTGGAATTTGTGGTAAAAGCCACATTCGCCCAAAAATAGAACAACCCGAAGGTGAACAAAACTCCACATTCGTCCCAAATTAAGGGCGAATGTAAATTGAAAATTTTGAAAAATTTTGCCAAATTACAAATTCGAATCCCGTTAAACATTTTTCAATCCGTTAAGCTTCCAAAACACAAATTTTCACTTTTAGAATGATACAAAGCCCAGATGGTGTTGTCAAATCTCAGAAATTGACTATCAAGCATCCCCGGTTATCAAAAATAAAGCAGAAATGCAAAAATATTGAATTTTTCTGAAATTTTATCAAAACACACCTAAAATCTTTTTGGATTTTGTATCTTTTTGACATTAAAAGTAAATTGCAACAAAATAAAATGCATCAAAGTAAATGAAAACAGTAAACAATTTGTGAAATCCGGTCAGAGGATCATATCAGTTTTCTGAGAAATCTGATCACAGCGTTGATCTTTTTGTTTAATATTATCATTAGAAACAGTGTGTGATACGGCAATTGCTGATATTGTGGTCCACGTAAGCTCACATGCAGACAATTACGCAATGCTTTAAAATGATACGAGTTAGGTGTATTAGACTAACACGATGTGGTGCCCACACACACGACATACTCCCGTATCAAGTAATTGCACAAAGCTTCGTCGTAACGCGTGATTATGCCAGAGTTATCCGTAAAAGTTACAAAGTATATAGCACAGAGGTGTACAGGTCAGCAAATGAATGCAGCAGAGTAACATGTGCGTATACACTAGGTTGAGGCTGATATTAATCACTGATTTGCATCAGATGATCAATACGATGTAATAATGATCTATGATCAATTAAAACATAAAGTTCCTCAATTCGGTAACTTCCGGTTTTGGCAATTAAGCTCTTTTAGCAAATATTCTGATAAAACTAGGTCCGTAAATCAATACGACAAAAGTTTATCAGAATATCCCGGATAACCATAACATAACGACCCGAAACCTCAGATTTTGGCAATCCTATCAAACGAAATTACGGTACTAAGACCATATGCCCATGAGGTGTTCAGCCACGAACGCGTAGTTCGTTATGTTTGTATCACTAATGCACGCAATATTTAGTCTACGAAGCCTATCAGCATATCACACGTAATCAACACACGCCTCATAAACTATACAATTCTTTAGCCTGTGTCAGATTCCCACTGATGTACTATCATTTCCTCTGTTGTACCAGGAAATCATTTTTGATTTTCTAATTTTTAGGTCTTTTTGAATTTTATATTGTTTTTGGTTTTTCTGAAAAATGGCTCCCCCTAAAATAAAGAACATATTTTTGAGATTTTTGATTTTTCTGAAAAATAAAAACAAAAATTTGAAAGAAACAATCCACTCGAAAGCATCAACTTCTTTGAGGATTAGACAATCCCCTCGAAAGCATCAACTTCTTTGAGGATTACGATAGTAAAGAGAAATTCCCAATTAGCAAAGAGAAATTCCCAATTAGCAAAGAGAAATTCCCAATTAGCAAAATATAAAAACTAAAAACTAAAAAGCGATAAACCGAGGTGCCGATTAGTCCTGTTTTTCCTTTATATTGTTTACTTTTAAAAGATATTCAAAGCGTGAACGGTCAAAAGCTTTAGTAAACAGATCTGCACGTTGGTAGTCAGTGTGTATTTTGATCATATCGATCAATTCCTTAGCGTAACAATCTCGGATAAAATGATATTTAATCCGGATGTGTTTCGCTTTAGAATGATTTTCTGAATTTTTAGTTAATGCAATTGCGGCTTCGTTGTCACAGAAAATAGGAGTTTTAAGAAACTGCAAACCGTAATCCACCATTTGTTGTTGAATCCAGAGTACTTGCGAACAGCAACTCGAGGCTGCAATGTACTCGGCTTCACAGGTAGATTGTGCTACGGAAGTCTGTTTCTTGCATTGCCAGGTGATTAACCTGCTCCCGAAAAACTGGCAACCAGCTGTAGTAGATTTGCTATCTTTGTCACAGCCGCCCCAATCTGCATCACTAAAAGATATGAAATCAAAATTATCATCATTAGGGTACCAAAGTCCTTTTGATGGACAACCCTTCAGATATCGAAGGATACGCTTGACCGCCGTCAGATGACTTTGTTTCGGCTTCGATTGATAACGGGCACAGAGACACGTTGCATACATAATATCTGGTCGAGACGCCGTCAAATACATCAGAGATCCGATGATTGCTCTGTATGTAAAAGGATCCGTCAGCTCCCCCTTAGCGTCCACTCCAATCCCGTGATTGGGTTGAATCGGGGTATCCATCGGCTTTGAGTCCTCCATCTGGAACCGGCTCAAGATGTCGGAGACATATTTTGTCTGGTGAATGAAGATCCCGTCGGGTCTTTGGTCCACCTGCAAGCCTAAGAAAAACTGCATCTCCCCCATTGCGCTCATTTCGAACTTTTCCTGCATGACAGTTTCGAACTCCCTGCATAAAAGCTCGTTAGTTGAACCAAATATTATATCATCAACGTATATCTGTACTAGAAGCAAGTCATCTCCCGTCTTTTTAGTAAAGAGGGTGCAATCAACGAGGCCGCGCTTAAATCCTTTGGTGATGAGGTATGTACTTAGCTCCTCGTACCACTGCCTCGGAGCCTGGTGCAAGCCATAAAGAGCTTTGTTCAACACGTAGACCTTATCCCGGTGGATTGGGTCCTCAAAGCCTGGTGGCTGCCCGACATACACCTCTTCCTTGACTTTACCGTACAGAAATGCGCTTTTCACGTCCATCTGATAAACTTTGAATTTCTTATAAGAAGCAAACGCGAGGAACATCCGAATAGCTTCGATTCGTGCTACCGGTGCATAGATCTCGTTATAATCAATCCCTTCGATTTGATGGAAACCCTGCACGACCATTCTGGCTTTGTTACGAACAATTACCCCACGATCATCCTTCTTACACTTAAACACCCATTTGGTGCCAATCTTCTTTCTATCCGGCGGCAAATCCGTGAGCGTCCACACTCCCAATTTCTGAAATTGTAATAACTCCTCCTGCATAGCTTCCACCCAGGCATCATCCTTCAAAGCGTCCTTGTATGTCCTTGGCTCTTCCTGCGACACATAACACGCAAACGACCAATCATTTTGACTACCAGATTGTTGAATTTTGGCATATAAAGCTAAAGCACCAAAACTCTCTGGCGAATTAACGCTTTTAAGCTGCTCTCTGGTCATAACACTACTTCCAGGATCACCGATTACTTGCTCCAGCGGGTGAATACGATGAATCCGAGATTCCGGATAATCAGGTACTTGCACTCCCGTCTGAACAGTCAAGTTCTCTACAGCATCCAGATCATGACCCGTATTTGATGATGAAGCCACATCAGTAGTTGGAGTTGGGTTCACTGGTGGTGCCTCCTGTTCTTCAGCTTGATCAAGAATAGCTTCTTCAAATTGTTCATCTTCAGATTCTGAAGTGTCTAATGAAGTTGAAGCCTCTTGAAATATCTCTTCTTCTTGTATAGGAGCATTGGTATCATTAGAAGCTGGTAGGGGGTTCACGGTGATCGGACGCACCAACGGTGAAGTTGTTGCATTTTCACACTCGTAAAGTAGTCTAATGACAGCTTCTTCAACCAAACTATCTAGATTGAATGATTCAAAGAAATCTTTGTAATCAAACATCCAATCAGGACCCGTGCCTTGAATATTTTGAGTATATCGTTGAACTTCCACGTTAGCCCAGTCTTCCACACGACGAGTTCGTTTGTTGTATACCCGTTTGAGCGGGGTTGCATATCCAACAAAGTAACCCTCCTCGGCTTTAGGACTAAACTTTTCGCTTGGATTCAACATGGTGCAAGGCGCCCCAAAAGGTTCTAGATACTCTAAGTTCGGCTTTCTTCGGTGTAACAGCTCATAAGATGTTTTACCAAACTTCTTCACTGTTAGAACCCGATTTAGTGTGTAATTTGCTGCATAAATCGCCTCATTCCAAAACATTACTGGAAGATTTGAATCAGCAAGCATTGTTCTAGCCGCTTCAATTAGAGTCCTATTCTTTCGTTCAGCAACACCGTTCTGTTGAGGGGTGTACGGAGCCGAATATTCATGATGTATTCCTTTGTTTTCACAAAGTTCATCCATCTTGGCATTTTTGAACTCCGTCCCATTGTCACTCCGAATTCTCTTTATCTTCACATTGTAGAGATTCTCCAATCGAGTGAACAGAACTTTTAGATTGATAAAAGTGTCGCTTTTATTCTGCAAACACATTACCCATGAAAATCTTGAGTAATCGTCAGTAACGACTAAACAATAAAGCTCTCCAAGATGACTTTTGCGCTTGACCGGTCCGAAAAGATCCATGTGCAGTCGCTCAAGTGGCATCTCAACAGAGTTAACCTTTTTCACTTTGTGGGACTGTTTGTGTTGCTTCCCCTTTTTACAACTCACACACTTGTCATTCAGATGGAAATGTTTCACGTTTACTCCATCGACAAGTCCATTTCTCACAAGTTGATTCATTTTCTTCAGATGAATGTGCCCCATTCTTCGGTGCCACATTATCGATTCTTTCTCAGTCGCCTTGGACAAAAAGCATGTTATTTGCCCCTGTGATGTCATCGCCTTGGACATATCAAGAATGTATAGATTGTTGACGCGAGGTGCCTTCAACATTATCCACTCTTTAGGAATTGTAAAGCCCGGTTTCAGAATATAGCAGGATTTGTCATCAAAATGCACAGTAAATTTCTTGTCACAAATTTGACTGACACTCAACAGATTATAATCTATCTGCTTCACATACGAAATCCGCTCGAAACTCACTATCCCATTGCTCACACTTCCTTCCATTGTGATATATCCACCTTTGTTTCCTGCAAACGCTACATACCCTCCATTGATGTTCTTCACGTCGAACAACAACGCAAGATCCCCTGTCATGTGGCCTGAAGCTCCACTATCAACAATCCAAAGACTGCTAATAGGGCCAGCTGAAGCTCCCTGCACACAAAATGTAAATCAGTTAGTTCTTTCGGGGGACCCAAGCCTGAGTCTTGGGTCTTTGAACATCAGGTTTCAAAGTAACATTGTCACAAACATTTTCAACAACTTTTTGATCAATCTTTTTCTGATTGTTCAAAACAGTTTCCTTTCTCTCATTAACTCTTGAAGTTGAGGCTCCTGGAGTACCATTGGGTGTCCAAGATTGTTCAGTCCTTTTCAGGATACGAATCTGAGACTTTGGGTTCTCAGTCGGTTTCTGAACATTGTTAGCAAATGTAACTTTCTTGGTAACCTTATCTGATTTAACAGACTTAGGTCCAACACTTGATTTGACAATCGGTTTTGGTGGAACCTTTTGCCTCTCAACTGTTGTGTTCACCACAGGCTTCCTCCACGAGTTTTCCATCGCAATCCGATTCCTTCTATCATAGTGCATTGGACGAGTGTTCCTCATTTGAAAATTGTTATGATTATAAAACGGTTGTGGTTGTTGAGGAACAACTCTCCTATGAGGTGGCACATAATGATCAATCGGTTTCCTCATGGAATTCCTCACTTCTACCTCGTGCCTCTTGTGCCTAACATATGGGCACTGAGCAAGTAAATGCCCACGTTCCCCACACTTAAAGCATGCACGGTATTCTTCAAAAACATTTGGAGCATTTGGTTGAGCAAATGATCTAACAGGATATTGATCATTGTACTGTTGCTTCCTTAAACTCTCAGGGAGTGGCCCTTTTGAGTAAGTAGGCTCATTAAAACCATTAGCTCTGTTTTTGGGTTTAACAAACTCTGTGACATGGACCTTTGGTTCTTGAGGAACATCCAAATACAACTTCTTTAACAAAGCTGGTGGAATTTCATTTGTTCTCTCATGTTTTGGGAACCAAATGGTACTTTCTTGCCAAATCTTTTCAATTTTAGCATAGTTGGCATTTTTTATTGGAAAGTCCTCGTCAGAGATGATCTTATCGGATCCTTCCATCCGATAAAATACCTTGACAGGTTTGTCACATTGTTCGTTTTTCTCATTCTTTTCAAGATCTTTCTTAACTACATTAAGATCTTTCTTCACAACATTCTTTTCAGACTTATTCACATGATGAACATTTCTCATTGGAACAATTTGAGATGATGAAACTGGTTCATTTGTAATGATGTGATTTTCTTTTGGAATTTCACATGCATTAACAGTTTGGTTACAACCAGTATCATCACTCTCTGAGTCTGAATCTACACTCTCTGCAGTAACACCCTCATCATTGATTCCCAAAATCGGTCTAACATCGGAATTTGGATCACCAATACTTGAAGTATTAGATTCATTTTCCGATGCTGAATCTGATTTTACCGAACTCTCCGGTGTCACTTGGTGACAATTATGGTTTTCAAAGAGAACCGGAGATGGTACAGCCCGATAATTGGTGGTTTTATCATCAATGATGTGGTCTACCACATAAGCAATATTCTTGTAACTTTCCAACTTTTTGTTTACTTTCTCAGCAAAGCATTTGATGGCGGCCATTTCCAACTTGGTGTTTTCAATTTCATTGATATAGTTGTTAATTGCCAATTGTTTTAAAGACAAAGTGTTTTTCAAGTCGGAAATGTCCTTTTTGTAGCCATCTAAAACTTTGTTAAAAGCATTCAACTCTTTACGAGTAGATTAACTGTTCATGATAGCACTATCACGTTGAACACGGAGTTGTTTAACCTCCTCAGTCAATCTATCACAAGTACCACAGTATTTTTCACTTGTATTATCAGTACTACAAGCAGAACTTACAGGTTTTGGTGGATCAGTCATGGCCATCAATGCGAAATGAGCTTCCTTTCCTGCAAAGAATCTGGAATAATCAATCTTTGTGAAAGCATCATCTGCAATGCACGACTTCCGTGTCATCAGAAAATCTGCTTCTGCAAGCAACTGATCAATATCTTCATCAAGAGAATTAACACTAGCTTCCGTATCTGAGTCACTGTCTGAATCAGAATAAACCGATTCACACTCCTCAGGAATGTCAGAAACAGTATCAATCACAACTCCAGAATTTGTTTCTTCAGTATGCACATCAACATCAACCTCAGCATTAACCTTAACAGGTTCGAATTCCCCATCCATCTCAGCCTCAGACTCATCACTATCAACTTCAGTTCCTACCTTTTCCTCCATCGTCACAGAATCTTCAACATCAACCTGATATGCAACACAAGCCACATTTCCCCCAGTGGTAATTTCTTCAACACCTATCTGAATACTCGACCAGTCAAACCTCTCATCTTGTTGAGTAACCAATGCTTGATTGGTATTCGGTTGTTCATTTGGTGTAGTGATTGGTATGACTGTTCGGTTAGTATTGTTTGGTGTTTGGTTTTGTGTCTGGTTTGGTGTGTTTGGTTGTCTATTTTGGTTGTTATTAAAATTGTTTTGACGATTTTGGTAATTATTGTTGTTGTTTTGGGAAGAAACTTGGTTTTGGTTTTGTTGTTGACGGTTCTGATATGTAGCATTGAATGGATTTCTATTGCCTTGTTTTGGTGGCTGTGTGCATTCTCGTTTAAAGTGACCTTTACCTCCACAGTTAAAACAAGTCACTTTCTCCTTATTGAACCCGTAGGTTGTGTTAGGAGAAGTTCCCAAGTCTGTTCTACCTGTCTTCTCGATAAACTCTGTTGCTCTTCGCATTATACTCGCAAACGCCCATTGAATATCAATGAGTTCCATCTCCTCCTTGTCAATTTGTGCGTAGTCTTCATTGGTCAAGTTGTTATTACCAATTTGACTAGCAACTAATCCATTATAGGATGAGACCATTGCAGAGACTAATGCAATGTGTTGCTGAGCAACTTCAACTGTTACATTTCCAAGATTGGAAGTCTCCAAAACCACCGTTTGTTGGTTAGGTTGGTTCATTGGTTGTTGTTGAGATTGACCAGCAGTGTAGAAAGCTGCTTGTTGGTTTGGGGAGAATGGTGGAATGTATGAATATTGATATGGAATTTGTGGTTGTGGTTGTGATAAAGATGAAGTTTGTTGATGGTAGTTAATGATAGGTGATTCTACAGCATTGGATATACATGCAACATGTGGTGTAACTAGCCCTCCTGAGCTTGTACTTGCTGGAACTGAAGATCCTCCAAAGTATAAGTTTGGATTCTGAGGAATCTGTGCTCTCCTAGCCTTCCTCTTCTCTTCCAATTCTTTGTTTTCCAGCTTCTCAATGAACTCCTGAAGAGACCAGTATTGATAAGCATCCTTCTCCTTCAGAACATCCACATGCTGATCCCAATTTGGTGGTAAAGCTTCTGCAAATTTGTCAACCTGCTTTGGCATAGGAATCTGTATACCATAGCTAGACAATTCAGATATTAAATGATTATATCTAGGAGTTAATTCTTTCAAAGTTTCATTTCCAACATAAGAAAAATTCTCAAACTCCTTAACAAGTTCTTCCGTCCTCAAACTTCGAGTCTTCTCATTTCCATCATGCTTCCTTTTAAGCATATCCCACAGTGCCTTAGAAGTTGTGCAAGTCCCAAATTGATGCAAAAGATCATTTGTGATTGCCTGCGTCAGTTGGGAAAACGCCTTCTTTTCCACAGCAAACTTCTTTTTCTCATCCTCCGCCATGCTCTCCAATGGTACTGGTTCACCTGTGTTCTCCAGAACTGGTGGTGTGTAACCTTTAGCAATCATGTTCCATGCTTCAGCACCTTCCACTCCCATGCCTTCCAAATGTATCTTGAACTTTTTCTGCCACTGATTGTATTCTTGAATCTCCATAAGCTTTGGTGGCCGAGTCCCGCTACCTGAAGACAAATCATTAATCAGTGTGGAAATAGCATTAGTAGTTTGAGTGTTTACCACCGCTGCTGCTACTCCCCAGTAGTCAGACTGTGGTGCTGGAGGTGCACTTTGAGTCATATAGTTAACCGGCTGCGAAGACTGTGTGCTCGTCTTCTGTGCTGCCACTGTCCATGGGTCCATCACCTGCTGTTGTGGTTGTGTAATTGCTGGTGTAGGAGTAGTCTGATATCGCCACATGATCACGAACTTCGAGAAATTCAACACTTAGAAAAATTTTCCAAAAACTATCCTAGGTTCGCCCAAAATGTGCTCAGGTTCGTCCCTTTTGATTCAGATTCGCCCAAAACACACTAACCCGAATGTGAAATCTTCACCAGAATGTAAAAACTCACAAACACTCTTTTACGTTCGTCCAAAACTCCTAGATTCGACCGTTCCTGTTTCACTTTCGTCCGCCCGATGTCCCGAGGGTGAAAAAGATGACCCGAATGTAAAATGTTTATGTGAAAAACTCTACGTTCGCCCTAAAACCTCTAGATTCGCCCAGAAAACCTCTCACCTTCGACCTAAAACTTACACATTCGCCCAACAACTCCAGGTTCGCCCATATCTGACTTTTGAAAAACGGTTACACTTTGAAAAACGGTTATTTTGATCTCTGATTTTCAAAAGTTTGTGGATTTGATTGATCTTGATTAGGTTATCCTTCGGAGATGATTTGGAACAACTTTAATACTTGGAATTTTGAATTTTAACCACAAAATCACCTCTAATTCTTTCAAAAACACTCAAAAACCATTTTTATATGAAAACAGATGTGAATTGATGAAAATTATGTCCAAATCAGCTCTGAGTTTATCAATTTGTTGTTGTATGATCCTCTACGCTCTGATACCACTTTGTAGAGGATGAATTTGACACGAAAACAGGATTATATGATCATACAAGTTGCTAAACCAGGTGCGGAAACCCTAGCTTAGAACAAACTGATATAAACTCAATCAAAACACAATCAAAGTCATTTTAAAAGCTTTTCATAGATTAACTTTTCCAAATAAACGCTTACAGATTGATTACAGTTAATCTAGCACACTTCTAAACACTCTCAACACACTCTGGAACACACCTCTAAAACACACACACTGAATGACTCGTTATACATTACAAAAACCCAAAATCTATTTATAATGTCTGCACATTCGCCCAAACTCATTGGTCGAATGTAACACTTTTCCACATTCGCCCACTGAAGGTGGTCGAATGTGTTCTTCTGATCAGTCTGTTCCAGATTCGTCCATGACAAAGCTACCTTCGTCCACTTCTTTTCTTCCTTCGCCCATTCTACTCTCATTCGCCCCTTAACACATGTTAATATCTAATCATTAGTCGCAAAACGGCATCTACACTTTTGGAATTTCGAAGCCCGATTTGAGAATGTAGCAAGATTTGTCATCAAAATAAACAGTAAATTGTTTGTCACAGATTTGACACTCAATAGATTATAATCAATCTGCTTCACATACGATATCCTCTCGAAACTCACAATACCATTACTCACGCTGCCTTCCATCATGATATATCCTCCTTTGTTTCCGGCAAATGCAACGTACCCTCCGTTTATACTCTTCACATCAAACAACAAAGCTAAATCCCCGGTCATGTGGCCTGAAGCTCCACTATCAACAATCCAAAGACTGCTAATAGGGCCAGCTGAAGCTCCCTGCACACATCAAGTAAACCTGTTAGTTCTTTCAGGGGACCCAAGCCTGTGTGGTCTTGGGTCTTTGAATATCATTGTTCAAAGATTCATTTACTTCAACACTTTGTTTTGGATCGATCTTTTTAGGATCATTCAAAACTTTTTCAACCTTTTTATTTGATTTTGAAGTTGAGGCTCCCGGAGTACCATTTGGTGTCCAAGACTGTTCCGAACGTTTCAAAATACGAATATGAGATTTTGGAGTCTCAGTCGTTTTCTTAACATCGTTCACAAATGAAACTTTCTTGGGTACCTTCTCTGATTTAACAGATTTAGGTCCAACATTTGACTTGACAGCAGGTTTTTGTGGAACCCTTTTTCTATCAACTGTCGTGTTCACCATTGGTTTTCTCCACGGTTTCTCCATGGCTATCCGGTAACGACGATCATACTGAAATGGACGATCATTCCTCTTTTGATAAAAGTTGTTTTGGTTATAAAATTGTTCTGTTTGAGGAACAAATCGCCTTTGTGGATAGTAATGATTATCAACCGGTTTCCTCATGGATTGCCTAACTTCAACTTCGTGTCTTTTGTGCCTCACGTACGGGCAGTGAGCAAGTAAATGCCTAACTTCAACCGGTTTCCTCATGCATGCACGGTATTCTTCAAACACATTTTGAGCATTCGGCTGAGGGTATGTTCTGATAGGATATTGATCATCATACTGTCTACGCCTTAAACTCTCAGGAACTGGACCCTTCGAGTAAACTGGCTCATGAAAACCATTTTCTTTGTGTTTCGGTTTAATGAATTGGGTGACATGAACCTTTGGTTCTTTTGGAACATCCAAATATAGTTTCTTTAAAATTTTGGCTGGAATATCATTTGTCCTCTCATGTTTTGGAAACCATATTGTGCTTTCTTGCCAAATTTTATCGATTTTGGAATAGTTAGCAAACTTAATTTGATATTCCTCGTCAGAGATAATCTTATCGGATCCTTCCATCCGATAAAATACCTTGACTGGTTTGTCACTCATTTCCTTTTTAACCTCTTTCTTTTCAGACTTTTTATCACGATGTGCGTTAGCCATCGGATGAACATGCTGAGACGGTGACACTGGTTCATTCATAATAATGTGATTTTCTTTTGGAATGTCACACACATTATCACTTTTGTCACTCTCAGAGTCTGAATCATCATTTTCAACTGTAACTCCCTCATCATTCAAAGCTAAAATCGGTCTGACATCGGAATGAGGATCACCAACACTAGAAGTATTGGATTCATTTTCCGATGTCGAGTCTGATTTTACTGAGCTCTCCGGTGTCACTTGATGGCAATTGTGATTTTCAAAAAGCACCGGAGATGGCACAGACTTATAACTTGTGGTTTGATCATCAATGATGTGGTCAACAACATAAGCAATATGCTTGTAACTTTCTAACTTCTTGTTGACCTTTTCAGCAAAACACTTGATGGTGGCCATTTCCAACTTAGTGTTCTCAAGTTCATTAATGTAATTATTAATTGCTAATTGTTTTAATGAAAGAGTCTTCTTTAGATCGGAAATGTCCTTTTTGTACCCATCAAGTACTTTGTTAAAAGCAATCACTTCTTTGCGAGCAGATTGACAGTTAATCACAGCACTATCACGTTGAACGCGAAGTTGCTTGTTTTCCTCTATCAATCTGTCACAAGTTCCACAGTACTTATCACTTGTAACATCAGTGCTAGATTCAGAACTTACCTGTTTTGGAGGATCTGTCATGGCCATTACAGCAAAATGATCTTCCTTCCCAGCGAAGAACTTCGAATAATCAATTCTGGTGAATGCGTCATCCACTATGCACGACTTCCTTGTTTTTAGAAAATCAGCTTCAGCTAGCAACTGATCAATGTCATCATCCAAAGAAGTCACACTGGCCTCTGAATCTGATTCACTGTCTGAATCCGAATATACCGACTCGCTCTCCTCAGGAACGTCTGTGACTGAATCAATCACAATGTTGGGATCTGGCGTGAGCTCGGAGGGACAATTATCATGTTTTATGAGTATGCAGCGGAAATAAGCTTGACAATTGACACCTTGTGACTAACCTTTGTTGACTCAGACTCCCCCTCGGATTAAGCTATCACAACATGAATTAATAACAACACAAATATAAGTGAGATGATAGAAATTAACTTAAATATTTGTTTGTTTTTAGGCAAATGTTCAAATGTATGAATACATGTGGCCAAGTGCAAGTCTAAAGGCTGGTGGTAGTCAGGTATTTATAGAATACATACCTGACTGTTTCCACTAACTCTTAGATGTACTAAATACATTAACAAATACAATGACAGTAAATAAACTACTAATATACTAACTAGTGCTGCTTTATACGGACAACAACTGATAAAGCTAACTTCTGAGAATCTTGAAACTTCTGATGGTTTGGTAAAACTTCTGATGAGTAAATCGTCAGAAGTTGTTCTTCAGTGCTTTGCAACTTCTGATGACCATTGCTAACTTCTGATGAGTAATTACATCAGTAGTTAGTTCTTCAGTACTTCTGAACTTGTCCTTCGGAAGTTGTCTGGTTTGTCCTTGAACTAGTTCAACAGTAGTTGGTCTTCAGTAGTTTCTTCATCAGTAGTTTCCTTCCTTCTTCAGTAGTTGTCTTTTGTACTTCAGGACTTTGTCTTCAGAGATTTGTCTGGTTCGTCTTCAGAACTTGTCCATCAGTAGTTCTCTTTTTGTCTTCGGTAGTTGCCTGTTTATTCATCAGTAGTTATTATAATTAGTTATTATTATTATGTGAATGATCAACTAAGGTTTTGTGGTTCATTAATCCTCTCTGACCCAACAATCTCCCCCTAGATTGATGAAGCCAAAACCTTAGAAGATAGCTTAGAAGCTTTATTGATTCACTTATTTGAGATTCAGCCTGTTCTTGATGTTGTGTCTGATTTGTCTTGCTGCGTCTTGGACTTGAATCTCATTTGGGAAATTGGACACTTGCATACCAATCATGTAGAGATCATGAAGATCTCGATCTGACATATTTAGCATGTCCATTGCCCTCTTGAACACCTGCCTTGCACCATCTACTCTCTCAATAACCATTTGTAAGCCTGGGGTGCAGAACCATCTTTTGATTTTGGCATTGGAGGTTGACACAGATGGGGTGACAAGGGTTGTAGGTGCTGGGTTCTCATATACAACTACAGCAGTAGATGTTGAGACCCTGGGAAGTGGCTGTGAAGGCTCTTGACCTTCATCAGTGGACTTTGTAGCTTCATCAGCAGTTGCAGCCTTTGATTGATCATGCTGGGTAGTTTCAACTGTTTGATGAGCTTTGGCTTTGGAGTGTCTTCCCTGTGGCTTTCCTTCCATACACATATCAACCTTGGCTTTGGAAGCCTTGGCTTTGGAAGGTGAACCCTTTGTAGACACTTGTTTTGAAGCTGGAGTTCTTGATTTTGCAACTTCTGATGAAGACTGACCTACTGAATGTGTCTTCTTTTGCTCAATGTGTTTGTTGTAGGCATCCAGTAGTTCAGCTTCACTCCACTTCAATAGCTGCACTTTGCTACCAATCTTTGCAGCTACAAGTTGATTGACAAGCTGAGCTTTCTTCTCAGCATCCTTCTTAGCTTTCAGCATTGATTCCAGCTTGTCAACCCTTAACTGTAAGTCTTTCAAGGGCAGGTTCTTGAGATTGGCCTTCTTGGTCTTTGAATGTTTTTTCAAGTAGATTATGGCCTGTTGTCGTTCAAATTCAACCTGTTCTTCTGCAGCCTCTACCAACTCCTGCAGATACCCTTGAAAGGCTTTAACTCTCTCATCTTCACCTGTGATCCCTTCTTCATTTACCCTCTCCCAAGCCATCTGTTCATGAAGTTCATTTCTCTCCACAGAAGTCTCCTTTTCTTCATGTGTTGCTTGTTCATCAGGAGTGGGTTTGGAAAAGGCAGGGGTTGTCTTCTGAATTTTGGTAACTACTGATGGTTGAATATCAGCAGTTTTGTCTTCAGTGGTTGCAACCACTGAAGAAGGTTGATCTTCAGTAGTTGGGTCTTCTGAAGTTTTGTCAGTTGTTCCCCTTGTCTTCCTTTTCCTGTATTGAAGTCTGACCTCCCCTGTTGATATATCTTTGGTGGTTTGGGGAGAATCAGATTTGGGCAGACTAGATGTTTGTACAGCACTCTTCTCACCAGCTTTGTTCTTCTCATGAGTTCTCTTTAGTTCAGCTTCCCTTGCCTTTTTGGAAGCTTCTAAGTCAATTTTCTCAGACACTTTCTCCCCCTTTTTGGCTTCATCAGCCTCTTGAAACCAGGGAGCAGGAGGAGCTACACCTGTAAGGTGTTGGATTTGTCTTCTAAGGTCCTCCTGGCATCTAGAGATCTCTGAGACTTTGTCAGTTAAGGCATTGTTCAGCATGGTGAGTTGGGTGTTGTATTTTTGTTCCATCTGGACTGTGAAGTCTTTGAGATGTGCATTTATGAGTTGATGGAACATTTGGTAGAGAGGGCCCTGGGGGTTGCATAAGTGGTCAATGTTTATGCTCCCAGGTCCTGAACTGGTGGCTTGTGTAGAAGGTGATGTGTATGGGTGATCTCCTGCTGTGTTCGCGGGAGATGCCACTCTTGGGGTTGTTTGGGTTGAGTGGTCTTTATCCTGAGCCTTATTGGTGAGCAACTCCTTGAGTTTGCAGACCTCAGACTCAAGACCTTCTACTTTGGCCGTCAATTCTTTGATTTTTGACTCATCAACCAACTTAATGGCATCATCTGAATCCCTGTCTTCTGTTGAGACAGTTTTACCATGACCTGGTTCCAGTTCCAGATTCTCATGGGCCCCTTTTTCTTGGTACTGGGGACTTCCTGCTGTTATGTCCATAGGTTCAGAACCCATGGCAGCAGTTGCCATAAGTGAAGTCTGAGCAATGACACTACTGTCCTCCAATCCACCACTGGGTGGTAAAGAAGTAGTAGCAGCTTCACTTACACCTTGAACCTCTGATACTGGACTCAGGGGTCTAGGTTCATCCTCATCTCTTTGGTTAGAGAAGGGCATGTCCACATCCATGTCAAGTAAGTCAGAAAAGCTTTGGTCATGTGGAGAAACCTCAATGATAATCTGAGGCATGACACTTGTGGATGGGACATCTAAGCCCAACTCATTGAGAGCTATGGCATTGGTTATTGTGGAGACAGTGGTATTAACATTATCAGTAATTGGGCATTCAAGCTGTGTACTCCTAGGCATTGGAGTAGTAGTAGTGATATCAAGTGAAGTCACAACTACTGATGATGGTTCCCTTGAAATAAGCTCTGTAACTTGTTGAGAAGTTACAGGCAGTTGAGGCTGGGAATGAGATGTAGCAGTCAACTGTGAGGATGTCCCAGTTGGTGCTTGTCCAAGTTCAGAACGAACATTGACATCCACAGGCATCTCACCTTCCTGTGGTGTCTTATTAGGTTTTGTTGAGGGTTTGGGTTTGACTGAAGATTTCTTTTTGGATTTTTCTTTGGGGGTAGAAGTCTTTTTGGGTTTGGATGATGTGGGTTCCTTGAGGACTGGGTTTGTTTCCTCTTGGTCATCATCAGCCAGATGTGCTGGCGTGTTATGTCTTAAAAAGGTTTGAACCTCTATCGTTTTAGAGACAGAGGCTACCCCAAGTAATGCATCATCACCAATGGTTGTAATGAGGCATTGCATAACAAACCTGGGGTATATTAAAAACTTAAACTTTTCTTTAGAGTGGTTTATTACAAGTTCATTGAAAAGATAAGTTGATGCCCTGAAAGGTTGGTTTGCAACTATAGAATGAAAAATTTGTTGCAAGTCAGAGGGCATCTGATCCCATCCAGCAGTCTTAGGACTCAAGCACATTAACAAGTAATGGAACATGAGCTTGTACTAGGGATCAAAATATTTCTTGTAAATGGTAGCATGAGAAAGATTACCTTGATACTCACATGCTGTAAGTGTGGCATGGATAACACCAGTTGATATGGAAGTTGGAGCATCGTTGTCTTCTAGTTCAAGAGCTTGAGACAACACCTCTGGTGTTATGGCCAACACTTTACCATTTACTTTTGATTTAAGGGCTACTACTTCGCCATTAACCATTGAGGCTTTAGCATTTGCCCAGAACTGCCTGAGGGCGTCCACGTGGATAGGTGGATCGATGATGAAGGCAGTGTGATACCTAGACTTAACTATGGTATCGATGATATCATGGTATTTCTCCCAGTTCTTATCCTTTTCAAGATAAGCGATTTGATTGTGGGAGGGTTTCAATTGAAGAGCCATTTTAGTCAATTAGGTTCGAAAACTGGTTGTTAATCGCCGTTGAAGGTTTGAAAGAGGGAAGTGTGATTTGAATTGTAATGAATGCGAAGAATCAGGGTTTCAGAAGTTATAACTTCTGATGAAAGGACTGTTATACCCTTTTTCTTAACTACTGATGAATACTCTCAGGTTCATCAGTAGTTGTCCCTGTTCTTCTTCAGTAGTTTTAAAACTACTGATGTATAATCACCTCACACTCCTCACTACTTAACTACTGATTCACTACTTCAGCAGTTATGTCCTCAGATGTTATATAAGCTTTGAGAAGTTTCTAAGTTAGTGTATTTTTACTTATTTTCTTACTCCGTTTTCCTTGTATTTCCTCTACTCACAACTGTGGATGGCGAAGTATGAAAATCTTCTATTGTAATAACATCTGAAGTTCAATAACCAAGGATTTTTGGTCCATGGAAGATCTCTAGCAATAACAACCTTTTTGAAAATGGTCCTTTAATTGAAAATACCAAGATATAAACTACTGAGATTCTTTAAAATAGATATTTCATTTAAATCAGTAGTTGTAGTTAATTTACAAGCTTTAGGAATTATATATTCAACATTAAATCATAGATAAGCTCTTAGATCTAGATTTTAATGTATTTAGCCTGCTTGAATTAACTTATATTAACTTAGCTGTTTATATAATACTTATTTAATTAAGTACATATTTGGTCAGCAAAGTTACCCACATTTTGCAACATCTTTTATGAAAAATCTACTTAGGAGATAGTTCACTTAAAAATGTATGTGGTCTTCAGGCCTGACTTTGTTTGAAACAGATTTATGAAAATAGGTTTCCAACAAAGTTATACTACCTGGTATGTTGTGTCCATCATATCTTTGTTGTTTTGATATAGTTGATTAATTTGCAACTTATCATAATAACTAAGATGATATCACTGAGTTTAAGTCACAATAGAGTCACAGTCAATCGAGTATCAATAATAATGAGCTGGTCTGTTATGTCAAATTGATTGTTAGATCATTTTTTATTGGCCAAGCTCTGATACCAATTGTTGGGATCTGGCGTGAGCTCGGAGGGACAATTATCATGTTTTATGAGTATGCAGCGGAAATAAGCTTGACAATTGACACCTTGTGACTAACTTTTGTTGACTCAGACTCCCCCTCGGATTAAGCTATCACAACATGAATTAATAACAACACAAATATAAGTGAGATGATAGAAATTAACTTAAATATTTGTTTGTTATTAGGCAAATGTTCAAATGTATGAATACATGTGGCCAAGTGCAAGTCTAAAGGCTGGTGGTAGTCAGGTATTTATAGAATACATACCTGACTGTTTCCACTAACTCTTAGATGTACTAAATACATTAACAAATACAATGACAGTAAATAAACTACTAATATACTAACTACTGCTGCTTTATACGGACAACAACTGATAAAGCTAACTTCTGAGAATCTTGAAACTTCTGATGGTTTGGTAAAACTTCTGATGAGTAAATCGTCAGAAGTTGTTCTTCAGTGCTTTGCAACTTCTGATGACCATTGCTAACTTCTGATGAGTAATTACATCAGTAGTTAGTTCTTCAGTATTTCTGAACTTGTTCTTCGGAAGTTGTCTGGTTTGTCCTTGAACTAGTTCATCAGTAGTTGGTCTTTAGTAGTTTCTTCATCAGTAGTTTCCTTCCTTCTTCAGTAGTTGTCTTTTGTACTTCAGGACTTTGTCTTCAGAGATTTGTCTGGTTCGTCTTCAGAACTTGTCCATCAGTAGTTCTCTTTTTGTCTTCGGTAGTTGCCTGTTTATTCATCAGTAGTTATTATAATTAGTTATTATTATTATGTGAATGATCAACTAAGGTTTTGTGGTTCATTAATCCTCTCTGACCCAACAATCTCCCCCTGGATTGATGAAGCCAAAACCTTAGAAGATAGCTTAGAAGCTTTATTGATTCACTTATTTGAGATTCATCTTGTTCTTGATGTTGTGTCTGATTTGTCTTGCTGCGTCTTGGACTTGAATCTCATTTGGGAAATTGGACACTTGCATACCAATCATGTAGAGATCATGAAGATCTCTATCTGACATATTTAGCATGTCCATTGCCCTCTTGAACACCTGCCTTGCACCATCTACTCTCTCAATAACCATTTGTAAGCCTGGGGTGCAGAACCATCTTTTGATTTTGGCATTGGAGGTTGACACAGATGGGGTGACAAGGGTTGTAGGTGCTGGGTTCTCATATACAACTACAGCAGTAGATGTTGAGACCCTGGGAAGTGGCTGTGAAGGCTCTTGACCTTCATCAGTGGACTTTGTAGCTTCATCAGCAGTTGCAGCCTTTGATTGATCATGCTGGGTAGTTTCAACTGTTTGATGAGCTTTGGCTTTGGAGTCTCTTCCCTGTGGCTTTCCTTCCATACACATATCAACCTTGGCTTTGGAAGCCTTGGCTTTGGAAGGTGAACCCTTTGTAGACACTTGTTTTGAAGCTGGAGTTCTTGATTTTGCAACTTCTGATGAAGACTGACCTACTGAATGTGTCTTGTTTTGCTCAATGTGTTTGTTGTAGGCATCCAGTAGTTCAGCTTCACTCCACTTCAATAGCTGCACTTTGCTACCAATCTTTGCAGCTACAAGTTGATTGACAAGCTGAGCTTTCTTCTCAGCATCCTTCTTAGCTTTCAGCATTGATTCCAGCTTGTCAACCCTTAACTGTAAGTCTTTCAAGGGCAGGTTCTTGAGATTGGCCTTCTTGGTCTTTGAATGTTTTGACAAGTAGATTATGGCCTGTTGTCGTTCAAATTCAACCTGTTCTTCTGCAGCCTCCGCCAACTCCTGCAGATACCCTTGAAAGGCTTTAACTCTCTCATCTTCACCTGTGATCCCTTCTTCATTTACCTTCTCCCAAGCCATCTGTTCATGAAGTTCATTTCTCTCCACAGAAGTCTCCTTTTCTTCATGTGTTGCTTGTTCATCAGGAGTGGGTTTGGAAAAGGCAGGGGTTGTCTTCTGAATTTTGGTAACTACTGATGGTTGAATATCAGCAGTTTTGTCTTCAGTGGTTGCAACTACTGAAGAAGGTTGGTCTTCAGTAGTTGGGTCTTCAGAAGTTTTGTCAGTTGTTCCCCTTGTCTTCCTTTTCCTGTATTGAAGTCTGACCTCCCCTGTTGATATATCTTTGGTGGTTTGGGGAGAATCAGATTTGGGCAGGCTAGATGTTTGTACAGCACTCTTCTCACCAGCTTTGTTCTTCTCATGAGTTCTCTTTAGTTCAGCTTCCCTTGCCTTTTTGGAAGCTTCTAAGTCAATTTTCTCAGACACTTTCTCCCCCTTTTGGCTTCATCAGCCTCTTGAAACCAAGGAGCAGGAGGAGCTACACCTGTAAGGTGTTGGATTTGTCTTCTAAGGTCCTCCTGGCGTCTAGAGATCTCTGAGACCTTGTCAGTTAAGGCATTGTTCAACATGGTGAGTTGGGTGTTGTATTTTTGTTCCATCTGGACTGTGAAGTCTTTGAGTTGTGCATTTATGAGTTGATGGAACATTTGGTAGAGAGGGCCCTTGGGGTTGCGTAAGTGGTCAATGTTTATGCTCCCAGGTCCTGAACTGGTGGCTTGTGTAGAAGGTGATGTGTATGGGTGATCTCCTGCTGTGTTCGCGGGAGATGCCACTCTTGGGGTTGTTTGGGTTGAGTGGTCTTTATCCTGAGCCTTATTGGTGAGCAACTCCTTGAGTTTCCAGACCTCAGACTCAAGACCTTCTACTTTGGCCGTCAATTCTTTGATTTTTGACTCATCAACCAACTTAATGGCATCATCTGAATCCCTGTCTTCTATTGAGACAGTTTTACCATGACCTGGTTCCAGTTCCAGATTGTCATGGGCCCTTTTTTCTTGGTACTGGGGACTTCCTGCTGTTATGTCCATAGGTTCAGAACCCATGGCAGCAGTTGCCATAAGTGAAGTCTGAGCAATGACACTACTGTCCTCCAATCCACCACTGGGTGGAAAAGAAGTAGTAGCAGCTTCACTTACACCTTGAACCTCTGATACTGGACTCAGGGGTCTAGGTTCATCCTCATCTCTTTGGTTAGAGAAGGGCATGTCCACATCCATGTCAAGTAAGTCAGAAAAAGCTTTGGTCATGTGGAGAAACCTCAATGATAATCTGAGGCATGACACTTGTGGATGGGACATCTGAGCCCAACTCATTGAGAGCTATGGCATTGGTTATTTTGGAGACAGTGGTATTAACATTATCAGTAATTGGGCATTCAAGCTGTGTACTCCTAGGCATTGGAGTAGTAGTAGTGATATCAAGTGAAGTCACAACTACTGATGATGGTTCCCTTGAAATAAGCTCTGTAACTTGTTGAGAAGTTACAGGCAGTTGAGGCTGGGAATGAGATGTAGCAGTCAACTGTGAGGATGTCCCAGTTGGTGCTTGTCCAAGTTCAGAATGAACATTGACATCCACAGGCATCTCACCTTCCTGTGGTGTCTTATTAGGTTTTGTTGAGGGTTTGGGTTTGACTGAAGACTTCTTTTTGGATTTTTCTTTGGGGGTAGAAGTCTTTTTGGGTTTGGATGATGTGGGTTCCTTGAGGACCGGGTTTGTTTCCTCTTGGTCATCATCAGCCAGATGTGCTGGCGTGTTATGTCTTGAAAAGGTTTGAACCTCTATCCTTTTAGAGACAGAGGCTACCCCATGTAATGCATCATCACCAATGGTTGTAATGAGGCATTGCATAACAAACCTGGGGTATATTAAAAACTTAAACTTTTCTTTAGAGTGGTTTATTACAAGTTCATTGAAAAGATAAGTTGATGCCCTGAAAGGTTGGTTTGCAACTATAGAATGAAAAATTTGTTGCAAGTCAGAGGGCATCTGATCCCATCCAGCAGTCTTAGGACTCAAGCACATTAACAAGTAATGGAACAAGAGCTTGTACTGGGGATCAAAATATTTCTTGTAAATGGTAGCATGAGAAAGATTACCTTGATACTCACATGCTGTAAGTGTGGCATGGATAACACCAGTTGATATGGAAGTTGGAGCATCGTTGTCTTCTAGTTCAAGAGCTTGAGACAACACCTCTGGTGTTATGGCCAACACTTTACCATTTACTTTTCATTTAAGGGCTACTACTTCGCCATTAACCATTGAGGCTTTAGCATTTGCCCAGAACTGCCTGAGGGCGTCCACGTGGATAGGTGGATCGATGATGAAGGCAGTGTGATACCTAGACTTAACTATGGTATCGTTGATATCATGGTATTTCTCCCAGTTCTTATCCTTTTCAAGATAAGCGATTTGATTGTGGGAGGGTTTCAATTGAAGAGCCATTTTAGTCAATTAGGTTCGAAAACTGGTTGTTAATCGCCGTTGAAGGTTTGAAAGAGGGAAGTGTGATTTGAATTGTAATGAATGCGAAGAATCAGGGTTTCAGAAGTTATAACTTCTGATGAAAGGACTGTTATACCCTTTTTCTTAACTACTGATGAATACTCTCAGGTTCATCAGTAGTTGTCCCTGTTCTTCTTCAGTAGTTTTAAAACTACTAATGTATAATCACCTCACACTCCTCACTACTTAACTACTGATTCACTACTTCAGCAGTTATGTCCTCTGATGTTATATAAGCTTTCAGAAGTTTCTAAGTTAGTGTATTTTTACTTATTTTCTTACTCCATTTTCCTTGTATTTCCTCTACTCACAACTGTGGATGGCGAAGTATGAAAATCTTCAATTGTAATAACATCTGAAGTTCAACAACCAAGGATTTTTGGTCCATGGAAGATCTCTAGCAATAACAACCTTTTTGAAAATGGTCCTTTAATTGAAAATACCAAGATATAAACTACTGAGATTCTTTAAAATAGATATTTCATTTAAATCAGTAGTTGTAGTTAATTTACAAGCTTTAGGAATTATATATTCAACATTAAATCATAGATAAGCTCTTAGATCTAGGTTTTAATGTATTTAGCCTGCTTGAATTAACTTATATTAACTTAGCTGTTTATATAATACTTATTTAATTAAGTACATATTTGGTCAGCAAAGTTACCCACATTTTGCAACATCTTTTATGAAAAATCTACTTAGGAGATAGTTCACTTAAAAATGTATGTGGTTTTCAGGCCTGACTTTGTTTGAAACAGATTTATGAAAATAGGTTTCCAACAAAGTTATACTACCTGGTATGTTGTGTCCATCATATCTTTGTTGTTTTGATATAGTTGATTAATTTGCAACTTATCATAATAACTAAGATGATATCACTGAGTTTAAGTCACAATAGAGTCACAGTCAATCGAGTATCAATAATAATGAGCTGGTCTGTTATGTCAAATTGATTGTTAGATCATTTTTTATTGGCCAAGCTCTGATACCAATTGTTGGGATCTGGTGTGAGCTCGGAGGGACAATTATCATGTTTTATGAGTATGCAGCGGAAATAAGCTTGACAATTGACACCTTATGACTAACCTTTGTTGACTCAGACTCCCCCTCGGATTAAGCTATCACAACATGAATTAATAACAACACAAATATAAGTGTGATGATAGAAATTAACTTAAATATTTGTTTGTTATTAGGCAAATGTTCAAATGTATGAATACATGTGGCCAAGTGCAAGTCTAAAGGCTGGTGGTAGTCAGGTATTTATAGAATACATACCTGACTGTTTCCACTAACTCTTAGATGTACTAAATACATTAACAAATACAATGACAGTAAATAAACTACTAATATACTAACTACTGCTGCTTTATACGGACAACAACTGATAAAGCTAACTTCTGAGAATCTTGAAACTTCTGATGGTTTGATAAAACTTCTGATGAGTAAATCGTCAGAAGTTGTTCTTCAGTGCTTTGCAACTTCTGATGACCATTGCTAACTTCTGATGAGTAATTACATCAGTAGTTAGTTCTTCAGTACTTCTGAACTTGTTCTTCGGAAGTTGTCTGGTTTGTCCTTGAACTAGTTCATCAGTAGTTGGTCTTTAGTAGTTTCTTCATCAGTAGTTTCCTTCCTTCTTCAGTAGTTGTCTTTTGTACTTCAGGACTTTTTCTTCAGAGATTTGTCTGGTTCGTCTTCAGAACTTGTCCATCAGTAGTTCTCTTTTTGTCTTCGGTAGTTGCCTGTTTATTCATCAGTAGTTATTATAATTAGTTATTATTATTATGTGAATGATCAACTAAGGTTTTGTGGTTCATTAATCCTCTCTGACCCAACAATCTCCCCCTGGATTGATGAAGCCAAAACCTTAGAAGATAGCTTAGAAGCTTTATTGTTGGATCAGTGGCTGTTTTTATGAACACTTATGTGTTTATCAGATTTATATAAGAGTTATTAAGCAGCGGAAATACAAGTGTTCAAAGGTCTAAAAGATCACTTTGATGAGGAGTTATTACTCCCCCTTGACTGAATAATAAATGAGAAACAATAAATGATCTAAGTATAAAGCAGTAATAGCAGTTTATGTTTCTCAGATGTGAAGTGGAAATTATAAGTTTAAAGCCCGAAGGATTTCAATATAAGTTCAAAGATATTACACAAAATCACATATGAAAATAGATGAACAAACTCATCTATTTATAGACTAATGTACTAAACTGTAGTCTGAAGTAATCTAAGATATTTAACAAAGATATTATGCTAAGATAAGGTTACTACAGTCTGTACATTGAAACTTGAAATCAAGACTTTAACAAAACAATATAATAGTAAAACTGCTGATCTTCAGTCGGTTAGAAGCTTCTGAGTGAAAGTGCTGATGAGTGACAAACTGCTGATGAGTAGTTTGTCTTCAGTAGTTCTTCAGTGAAATGTCTGGTTAGACTTCAGAACTTCTGATGAGTTTACTCTTCAGTACTTTGTGTTTGTTCTTCAGTACTTCTTCATTTTGTTCTTCAGCAGTTCTATACTTAGGCAGATATGGAAAAGACTAAGGTTATCAAAAGGTGGTTTCGTCAATCCTCTTCGTCCCAACAATCTCCCCCTGGATTGATGAAGCCAAAACCTTATCTATCCTTTATTGTTGTCCTTTTCTCTCTTCTAGCATCCTCCAGATCTCTGCTGTCATCCGGGTGGTAAGAGGACATCTTTGTTGCTCAGTGAGAGGACCAAGTTCAGGTGTTAAATGTTGAATGGTGAGAAGGTCTTTGGACGATAAAACACTCAACTCCTTTGAGTTTCTATAGACCTTACTTGAACGGTCTCTCCTGGTCACAAGTACTGAGTTGGATTCAGTAAATGACCATTTTACAATGTTTACCTTTGACCTGTCAAAGTCAGAGGCATAGGAAACCAAGCCTGTTTCCTTAGGTTGACCTGATTGAGGAATGTCTTCTATTTCAGTGACTCTCAGGTGAGATTCTTGACTTCCTTGTAATTCAGCAGCACCTTGGATTGGCATGTTGGGCAGGTGATGCTCTGTAACAACCCTTGTATGTGTTTCTTCTTGGATGGATTGTTGTAACTGATATGCATAGGTAGCCTTGTCTCTGAATTGGGTCAAGATGGGTTTCTCTTCAACATCAAAATCACCATGTACCAACTGATCTCCTTCTAACATAATCATTTTGAAGTCAGTCTTGACAATGGGATCTCCATCTGCTTTTCTTTTGGTGGCTGGCCTTCTTAATGTACCAGATGGTCTTTTGACAATAGAAGTTGTTTGGACTTCTTGGCTTTCAAATCTTTCTGGTTCAGCAACTTTCTTTGCTTTGAATTTCTTGTAAGCCTCATAGAGAGTTTGTTCTTTCCATTTGCTGATTGAGGCTTTTGAACCATAGCCATTAGCCACTAATTCTTCAATCACTTCAGCTCTTTTGGCTTTCCTCTCATTTTCAGTTGCTATTCTATCAGATAGCATCTGTGCTCTTCTGGTCAGTTCTTGTGTTGAGAGTTTCTTGAGGGCCACTTGCTTGGATTTGGAGTTCTTTGTAATGAATGCTATAAGCTGTGCTCTTTTGTCTTCTTCAGCAGCAGCTTCAAGTGCTCTCTCTTCAGCCTCAAGCTCATCAAGTTTCTCTTGGTACTTGATCAGTTTTTCTTCAAAGCTCAAGTCTTCTCTAGTTTCTAGGCTGTTCCATACTCTGTCTTCTTTTGCCTTTTTAGCAGCTTCTTTCAAACTCTTCTCTAATAAGTCTTTCGACATGCTGATGGGAGTAGGGTTTAAAATAGCTGTGGAAGTTGTTGTAGGCAAAGGAGTGGGAGCAGGTTCTTTTTCAGTTGCCTTAGGAACTTCTGATGATGGTTTAGGAGGTAGAACTGCTGATGTGGTAATTGGAGTCACAACTGCTGAAGGATTGTCTTCAGTAGTTTGAGAAATGTAATCAGCAGTTCCCTCTGATGCCTTAGATAACTTGAACTCTGGTGCTACTTCTTTTCCTGGTCTTTGTGTTGGTCTATCAGCTTCTTGATCAGGAGTTTTTCTTTGTGTAGCATCTGTTGGTTCCTTAATCATCTCCCCCTTTTTGGCTTCATCCACTTCTGGAAGCCTAATAGAATGAGATGTTGCAGCAGACAACCTTGCCAGTTGATCTTGTGTTTCATCCATCTTCTTGTTCATCTCTGCAAGTCTCGAGTTGATCAACCCAAACTGATTGTTAGCTTTTAACTCCCAAGCAGTTGTGAAGGGTTTGAGTTGATCAGTTATAATTTGTTTGAGTGCCTGATACAGGGGACCATCTGGGCTGCATAGTTGGTTCAGATCTATGCTTGTGAGCCCAGTGAATTGGGTAGGTTGTTTTGGTGAAGGGGTGCTTTTTGGGTGATCTTCAGATTTCTCTGAAGATGCCAGTTGTGGGGATTTTTGGGCTAACTGGTCTTTAACCTGATCTTTGGTGACCAGCTTCTTGAGCTTGGAGACCTTAGATGCAGGACCTTCAATGTCAACCGTCAATTCAGTTTGTGGAAGTTTTGATTCATCAACCAATTTAATGGAATCATCTGAATCCCTGATAGTGTCCTCAGAGAGGGCAGGATCAGTTATATCATGAGCTGGACCCAAACCAGTAGTCTCATGAACCTCTTTGTCTTGGTTCTGAGGTTTTCCTACTTCTGGCCTTAGGCCTTCATCAGTAGTTGCCAAATTTGAGGTCTTAGCTATGTTACTTCTGTCCTCAGGTTCACCACTGGGTGATAAGTGAGTAGTAGCAGCCTCAAAAGTATCAAAAGTTTGCAAGTTTGGGCTTACAAACTCTTGTTCATCCTCATCTCTCTGTGTTGGGCTAAAAGGATCCACATTCATGTCAACTTCTGAAGGCATCTCCCCAATTTGATGTGTTGTAAGGGGAGTGACATGTGGTGAATGGGTTCCTTTAAGTCCTGAGAGAAGTTGGGCAATTTCTATGGTTGTATGTGAGGGTTCAGGTTCAGTAGTTGTTATGGGTTGGTGTTCAGGAGTTTGTATAGGTTCAGGGATGGTTTCAGCAGTTTCAAAAGCAGGGTCAACAGTTATTGGTTTCTTAAATCTTTTTCTTTGGAAAATAACTGTGACAGGTTTTCTTTTGGGTGATGGAGAAGGAGTGTGCTGAGAGGATGTTTCAGCCACTTCCTTTTCAAGTGCAGATTGCACATCAGTAGTTTCAGGTTTCTCCACTTCCTGAACTTTCTTTTTCAGTGACTTGGTTGTTTTTGGTTTTTGTTGTTTAGGCTGTTTAGTTTTCTTTTTAGGTTTGGAAGATGTGGGTTCCTTGGGGATGGGTTGTTCTTCCCCTTGGTCATCTTCTAGCAAAAGTGCTGGTTTATTGTGCCTAGAGAATACTTGAGCAGTTAAAGGATTTAAAGTTGTTGTTTTTCCCTCAAGTACTCCCTCTCCAAGTTCTTTTATTATGCACTGCATAACAAACCTTGGATACAACAAAAATTTCTTTTTATCATTTTCATGATGTAAAACCAGTTCATTGAAAAACAGTTTTGATGCCTTGAAAGAAGTTTCATTTATGATGGAATGAAAAATAGGTTGAAAGGTTGAAGGCATCTGATCTATTGACCCAGTTTTTGGACTAAGACACATAATAATATAATGAAATAACAGTTTATATTGTGGGTCAAAATATTTTTTGTAAACTGTTGCTTGTGCCAAAGTACCTTGATAGCCACATTCTGTCATGGTCAGATGAATATCTGAGGTTGGAATATGCTCAGGTGCCTCAGAATCCTTCAAACCAAGCCTGATGCTTAGTGTTTCTGGTGAGATGGCCATCAGTTTCCCTTTTATGGAGGATTTGAGGGAAATCACTTCATTGTTCACCTTCACCGTCTCTGAATTTGCCCAGAACTCATTAAGAGTTTCTTCATGAATGGGTGGATCAATGGTGAAAGCATCATAGTATTGGGATTTCATGATGAGATCAAGTATCTCATCATACTGGGACCAGGCTTCATCTTTAACAAAGTAGCCTCTTTGGTTGTGTCCCTGTTTTAACACGAGAGCCATGGATGTTTTTGATCGAACAGTGATTTTTAGGTTAGAGAAGGGGTTTTGCTTTGAATTTGAGAGAGAAAGAGGGAATTTTTGCTTTTTGAATGGATAAGTGTTGGAACAGGGTATTTATCAGAAGTTTTTAACCGACTAGGTCAAACTTCTGACGAGTGAAAAGTCTGTTTTACCCTTTTAGTCAAACTGCTGAAGAAGAAAGGTTTCTTCATCAGTGGTTTTAGTTATCTCATCAGCAGTTTCAACTGCTGATGCAGATGACTTTTAAAACACTTTTCTAACTTCTGATTTTCATCAGTAGTTACATCCATTTTGAAAATATCCCATTTTGATGTTTATCAGTAGTTTTCAAAATTTGTTTATCAGAACTTTCTCTTTTCTCAAATTTTTGGTCTTCAGAGGTTTGTGGCAAATAAGTATGTAAGTGAAAAATAAAATATGTGCAGAACTAAAAAGTGAAACACTTACAGACTTTCTTCTAAGTTTAACATCCCAAGCATGGATACTAACCTCTGAAAAGTTGTTGAATCAAGGGGTTTGGTGAAAATGTCAGCTATTTGATTAGCTGTTGTGACATGCTTCACCTCAATCTTGCCTTTTTCATAGCAATCTCTTATGAAATGATACCTGATTTCAATGTGTTTAGTTTTTGAAAACTGAACAGGATTTTGAATGATGCTAATGGCAGATTTGCTGTCTACTAAAAGTGGGGTCTTGGTCTCTTTGATTCCATAATCAAGCAGTTGATATTGGAGCCATTGTATCTGTGAAGTACAGCTTGCAGCAGCAATGTATTCAGCTTCAGCTGTTGAAGTTGCCACAGATGTTTGTTTCTTTGATTGCCAGGACACCAGACAGTTTCCTAAGAATTGACAACCACCAGATGTTGATTTTCTTGACATTTTGCAGCCTGCATAGTCACTATCTGAAAAAGCAGTTAACTTGGTATTGCTTGAAGCAGGATACCAAATCCCTAAAGTAGGAGTTCCTTTCAGATATCTAAAGATTCTTTTGACTGCAATTAGATGAGATTCTCTTGGTGCAGATTGGTATCTAGCACAGACACAAGTTGAAAACATGATATCTGGTCTAGAAGCAGTTAGATATAAAAGAGAACCTATCATACATCTATACACGGTTTGATCAATGTGTTTCCCTTGATCATCTGGTTCAACTTGTGTGATTGGTGTCATGGGAGTGGAACATGTTTTACAGTCTTGTAAAGAAAATTTGTTCAATAATTCTTTAACATATTTTGATTGATGTATAAATGTTCCATTTGACTGTTGCTTGATTTGCAGTCCCAAAAAGTACTGCAATTCTCCCATTGTACTCATTTCAAATTTTGATTGCATGAGTTTCTTAAATTCTTCACACAGTTTTGAATTTGTTGAACCAAAAATGATATCATCAACATATATTTGAACAAGTAAGACATGATTTCCAACATGTTTTATGAAAAGAGTTTTATCAATGGATCCCCTTGAGAAGTGATTCTTTAGTAAAAAGTTGGATAGTGTTTCATACCAGGCTCTTGGAGCCTGTTTTAGCCCATAAAGAGCTTTGTCAAGTCTGTAAACCCAATCAGGATGAGAAGGATCCTCAAACCCTGGAGGTTGACAGACATACACTTCCTCTTTTATTTTTCCATACAAAAATGCACTTTTGACATCCATTTGATAAACTTTAATGTTGTTGGAAATTGCATAAGCTAAAAATAACCTGATAGCTTCAAGTCTTGCAACTGGTGCAAAGGTTTCATCATAATCAATTCCTTCCTCTTGGGAATAACCTTGTACCACTAGTCTTGCTTTGTTCTTGATGATCATACCAGCCTCATCTGATTTGTTTCTGAAGACCCATCTTGTTCCAATTGGTTGCTTGTTTTCAGGTAAGGGACAGATTTCCCAAACCTGTTGTTTCTTGAATTGAAGCAACTCTTCTTGCATTGCTTGCACCCAATTGTTGTCTTTGAGGGCTTCTTGATACTTCTTTGGTTCCAACTGAGAGATGAATGCTGAGAATAAGCAAAAGTTGGAGAGCTGGTTTCTTGTGAGTACCCCTGATGCAATATCACCCATAATTTGTTCCAATGGATGATCCTTGTGTTCAATCAGTTGTTGTAAACCTGTATTGGATGATGGCTCTACAGGTTCTTCAAATAGACCACTGAGATTGATAATATCTGGTTCAGCTGTTATTTGAACTTCAGGAGTTTTAGGTTCAGCTGAATCAGTAGTTTCAAAATGTTCATCAGTAATTCCTGAAGTTGAAGCTTTTGAAACTTCTGAAGGTTTGATAGTTGATCTTCTGACTATGTTTGGAGTCCATGGTGCAGGACTATCATCTTCAAATCCTTGAAAACCATTTTGAGGAGGTTTGGATGATTCAATAGTCTTTTCAGGTCCGAAATGAAAACTGTCAAGATCAAATAATTCAGCAGGATCTGCTGGAATAAGAGTGTGTTTTGATTCATTGAACTTGACATTCAGTGTTTCTTCTACTATCTTGGTTCTTGAATTGAAAACTTTGTAAGCTTTTCTCAAAGGAGAATAACCAAGAAAATAACCTGTGTCAACTTTTGCAGCAAACTTAGAAATAGAGTCTTTGATGTTGAGGATAAAACATTGACATCCAAAAGCCTGAAGAAGGAGATAAGGGGCTTAATGCCATGAAGAATTTCATAGGCAGTCTTGGTATGTCTCTTGTTGATAAGAACTCTATTCTGAACATAACATGCAGTGTTGACTGCTTCAGCCCAAAAATACAAAGGTAGGCCTGAATCAGCTAACATTGTTCTGGCTGCTTCAATTAATGTTCTGTTCTTTCTTTCTACCACACCATTTTGTTCAGGAGTTCTGGGAATGCTGAACTGTCTAACAATCCCTTTAGACAGACAGAATTCATCCAGAGTTTTGTTCCTGAACTCTGTCCCATTGTCACTCCTGATGACTTTGACAGATAGAGAATATTGCTTCTCTACTTGTAGAATAAAGAACTTGATGATCTCAGCTGCCTCATCCTTGGAATATAAGAAGAAGACCCATGTGAATCTTGAGTAGTCATCAATGATGACCAAGCAGTACTTCTTCTTACCAAGGCTCATAATCTTGACTGGTCCAAATAAGTCCATATGGAGTAGTTGAAGACATGCAGTTGTTTTTGATTCTTCAATAGACTTATAGGAGGACTTATGCTGTTTACCTTTTAGACAGGAAACACAGTGTTCTTTGCACTGATATTCCTTCAAAGGTAGACCTCTGACCAAGCCCATTTTTGTGACTTTATTGATGGTTTTAAAGTTCACATGGCCAAGTCTCCTATGCCAGAGATCATTTTCTGAAGTTGATGCCTTTGAGAAGAAACAGGCAGTCTTGTTCAATACTTTGTCCTTTTCAATGTCCACTGCATAGACATTGCCACATCTTTTGGCAATCAGCAAAGTATGATCTTCAATGATCTTCTCTATCAACTTCTGGCCTTCTGGTGATATGATCTTGCATGCTGTCTTTGTGAAAAAGGAAGAATATCCTTTGTCACACATTTGAGAGACACTCAGCAAGTTGTACTCAAGGTTTTCAACCAGATTGACCTTGTCAAACTGCATTTTGCCTGAGGATACATTGCCATATCCTAGCACATATCCCTTGGCATTGTTCCCAAAGGACACAGATCCTTCTCTTTGACTGATAAAATTGTTTATCAGGTATCTGCATCCAGTCATGTGCATTGAGCCTCCACTATCCACATACCATATGCTGTTCAAACCTCTGGAGACTCTCTGCACAAGATAGCAAATTAGTTAGTTTTGGCAACCCAAGCCAGTTTGGCTTTGGGTTTGCTCTTGAGAACAGGTGCAGCTTGTTGTGGACCATTTTTAGTAATCCATGTCTTTTTGGCAATGGATTTGTCATTAAGAACAATGGTGGGTTCTTTTTGGTTTCCACCATCAACTTTGGTCATCAGAAGTTTGACCAGGTTTATCAAATTTTTAACTTCAGCAGTTTGTGAATCTGTTGATGGGTTAGGTGAAACTTCTGAAATTGAACTTTGAGAAGATGACCTTTGTTGAGATAAAGGCTTCTTCTTAGAAAGGGTTTTGTTTGATTGTTGTTTGTTGGGAAAAAAGGTATTTTTAAAATCTTGTTTTATCTGTTTTCCCACAATCAGTTGTTGTCTTTGTTTATTTAACTGATTTACCTTTCTAAATTTACAAAGTTCAGTTATGTGGTTAAACAGACCACATATTTCACATGCTTTTGCCTTCTCTTTCCTTTTAGATAGATCAAGAGAACTGGAAGGCATTTTACTGACAAAATCTGATTTTTGAAATAGGTCATCAGCAGTTTTCAGGGTCTCAACTCCTGATGTAGTTGAAACTGCTGATGGCTTATTGTCAGTAGTTTTAACTTCTGCAGTACTTCCCTTTTTGAGGAAGTTCTGATGGAAGGATGTGCATTCCTCCATATCAGAAGTTTGAATCAATTTCTTCCCATCATTATCAGTTTTGTGGGTGAAATCTGTTGGTGATTCAGTGTGGGTATATCCAATGCCAAACTTAACATTGGCTGCAGTTTGTTTGTTAAGTAACATTTGATACCCTTTACAAGACTCAACCCATTTTTCACAATCAACCTTGGTGTCAGCAAGCTCTTGTCTGACTTTTCCTAGGCTGTCTATCATGGTTTTAATTTGTGCTTCTGTTTCAATGGATTTATCATTTAGTTTGGAAATTTCTTTGTTTTTCAACATGACTTTTCTTTCCAAATCACACTTCATTTGTGTGTATTTTCTTTCCATGTCATTGGATTTGCCTTGTAAATGCACATTGGTTTCTCTAATTAAAGCAAATGATTCTTTGCAAGATTTAGTGCAAAGCTTTAACAGAGATTGTTGTGATACCTGTGTTAGAGCAGAATTTGAAGAGTATCCTTCAAAGGCCATTAAGGCAAAATTCTTTCTGCCATTATCAGGTTCTCCCCAGTTGACATCATAGACCTTATTGTCTGAATCCTGACTGCATTCTGATGTGTCATAAGGAAGACTGCTCCAGTCAACATACCCTGAGGTAAATAAGCTTTGTTGCTGAGGGGGTTGTTGAGTTTGTGCAGGAAGTTGAGCAGTTGGAAATGGAGGCATGAGCTGCTGTTGTTGTTGAGCAGGCATCTGTACATATTGTACTTGTGGCACATATTGGACATTTGGAGCTTGTGCCTGTACAAAATGAGCACTCCCATTAGTTCCATTATTCCTATTATATGAGGGGTTATATTGATTTCCAGAGGACATTGATTGGTTATAGCTAGAGCTTCTACACTCTCTAGCAAAGTGTCCCAACTTCTGACACTTATGACATCTCAATTTAGATTTGTCAAAACCAACTTTTGTTGAATTGTTTAGTCCTGGAAATTTCCTTCCTGACCTTTTGTAAAATTTGTTAGTTTTTAAGCTTAACAAGGCCAGTTGGTGCAATATTTCCATTTCTTCTAAGTCATCACTGCTAAAGTATTTTAAATCATCCATGATGAAACACATGTTGTCAGCAGTTTGACTTAGTTCTTCATTGTCATAAGCTGGGAAAGATCCATCTGATGAGATCCCAGCTGTTATGTCAATGTGGTCAAAAGAACCAAAATTATTAGAACAGGATGGTGAGTCATGTCCTAATAAGGCTGTGCTACCCGGAGTATAGTCATCAGCAGTTTTACCAGATTCTTGCAACTTTTTCTTTTGATTGATTTCTCTTTCAAAAGTTAATAATTTACCATGTAACCTAGTTAGGTTCAAGGTGTTAAAATCTGAACTGGTTCTGAGGACTATAGAGTAAGTTTCCCATTTTGAAGGTAAAGACCTTAAAAATCTATGTAACATAGACTCAGTTGTATAGGTCTGATTGTTTATTTTTAACTCAGAGATGAGTGAAGAAAATCTTTCAAATTGTTGAGTTAAAGTTTCACCCTCTATGTGAGTAAAAGTTTCATATTGTTGAGCCAATATTTCTCTGATGTTGGCTATCACCTCAGCAGTTACTGCAAACTGCTCTTTTAGGCAATCCCACAGCTCTTTGGCACTTTCACAGTGTAAAAGGCCAGCATAAATTTCGTTTGGGAGAGCCATAGCCAACATGGAGAAAGCTTTTGCATCAAGCTCAAACTTTAGGAAATCTTCCTCCGTGTATTCTTTTGGATCCTTTGGTCTTTCAGTCTTACCCTCTGGATCAGTAACAACTGGTTTGTGAGGTCCAAAAACTACAGACCTCCAACATCCAGTGTTTGTTTGAGAAATAGTATGTGCCAACCTCTTAGACCATATGTTATATTCATTTCTGACTAACATAGGAGGTTTGTTGGCAGATCCAGTATTGTAGGGATCCATTTTTAAGAAGTTTGGATTTGTCAATACTTTCTTAAAGTGATGGATTTAAAAAGTGAGCCTTTTATCCTTTTTATTGAATATCAATATTGAGCCTGTGTCTGAATCTCAATTTGTTAGATTGATTTTGATCAGATTAACCAGATGCTCTGATACCAATTGTTGGATCAGTGGCTGTTTTTATGAACACTTAGGTGTTTATCAGATTTATATAAGAGTTATTAAGCAGCGGAAATACAAGTGTTCAAAGGTCTAAAAGATCACTTTGATGAGGAGTTATTACTCCCCCTTGACTGAATAATAAATGAGAAACAATAAATGATCTAAGTATAAAGCAGTAATAGCAGTTTATGTTTCTCAGATGTGAAGTGGAAATTATAAGTTTAAAGCCCGAAGGATTTCAATATAAGTTCAAAGATATTACACAAAATCACATATGAAAATAGATGAACAAACTCATCTATTTATAGACTAATGTACTAAACTGTAGTCTGAAGTAATCTAAGATATTTAACAAAGATATTATGCTAAGATAAGGTTACTACAGTCTGTACATTGAAACTTGAAATCAAGACTTTAACAAAACAATATAATAGTAAAACTGCTGATCTTCAGTCGGTTAGAAGCTTCTGAGTGAAAGTGCTGATGAGTGACAAACTGCTGATGAGTAGTTTGTCTTCAGTAGTTCTTCAGTGAAATGTCTGGTTAGACTTCAGAACTTCTGATGAGTTTACTCTTCAGTACTTTGTGTTTATTCTTCAGTACTTCTTCATTTTGTTCTTCAGCAGTTCTATACTTAGGCAGATATGGAAAAGACTAAGGTTATCAAAAGGTGGTTTCGTCAATCATCTTCGTCCCAACATTTATTGATTCACTTATTTGAGATTCAGCCTGTTCTTGATGTTGTGTCTGATTTGTCTTGCTGCGTCTTGGACTTGAATCTCATTTGGGAAATTGGACACTTGCATACCAATCATGTAGAGATCATGAAGATCTCTATCTGACATATTTAGCATGTCCATTGCCCTCTTGAACACCTGCCTTGCACCATCTACTCTCTCAATAACCATTTGTAAGCCAGGGGTGCAGAACCATCTTTTGATTTTGGCATTGGAGGTTGACACAGATGGGGTGACAAGGGTTGTAGGTGCTGGGTTCTCATATACAACTACAGCAGTAGATGTTGAGACCCTGGGAAGTGGCTGTGAAGGCTCTTGACCTTCATCAGTGGACTTTATAGCTTCATCAGCAGTTGCAGCCTTTGATTGATCATGCTGGGTAGTTTCAACTGTTTGATGAGCTTTGGCTTAGGAGTCTCTTCCCTGTGGCTTTCCTTCCATACACATATCAGCCTTGGCTTTGGAAGCCTTGGCTTTGGAAGGTGAAGCCTTTGTAGACACTTGTTTTGAAGCTGGAGTTCTTGATTTTGCAACTTCTGATGAAGACTGACCTACTGAATGTGTCTTCTTTTGCTCAATGTGTTTGTTGTAGGCATCCAGTAGTTCAGCTTCACTCCACTTCAATAGCTGCACTTTGCTACCAATCTTTGCAGCTACAAGTTGATTGACAAGCTAAGCTTTCTTCTCAGCATCCTTCTTAGCTTTCAGCATTGATTCCAGCTTGTCAACCCTTAACTGTAAGTCTTTCAAGGGCAGGTTCTTGAGATTGGCCTTCTTGGTCTTTGAATGTTTTGTCAAGTAGATTATGGCCTGTTGTCGTTCAAATTCAACCTGTTCTTCTGCAGCCTCTGCCAACTCCTGCAGATACCCTTGAAAGACTTTAACTCTCTCATCTTCACCTGTGATCCCTTCTTCATTTACCCTCTCCCAAGCCATCTGTTCATGAAGTTCATTTCTCTCCACAGAAGTCTCCTTTTCTTCATGTGTTGCTTGTTCATCAGGAGTGGGTTTGGAAAAGGCAGGGGTTGTCTTCTGAATTTTGGTAACTACTGATGGTTGAATATCGGCAGTTTTGTCTTCAGTGGTTGCAACTACTGAAGAAGGTTGATCTTCAGTAGTTGGGTCTTCAGAAGTTTTGTCAGTTATTCCCTTTGTCTTCCTTTTCCTGTATTGAAGTCTGACCTCCCCTGTTGATATATCTTTGGTGGTTTGGGGAGAATCAGATTTGGGCAGGCTAGATGTTTGTACAGCACTCTTCTCACCAGCTTTGTTCTTCTCATCAGTTCTCTTTAGTTTAGCTTCCCTTGCCTTTTTGGAAGCTTCTAAGTCAATTTTCTCAGACACTTTCTCCCCCTTTTTGGCTTCATCAGCCTCTTGAAACCAGGGAGCAGGAGGAGCTACACCTGTAAGGTGTTGGATTTGTCTTCTAAGGTCCTCCTGGCGTCTAGAGATCTCTGAGACTTTGTCAGTTAAGGCATTGTTCAGCATGGTGAGTTGGGTGTTGTATTTTTGTTCCATCTGGACTGTGAAGTCTTTGAGATGTGCATTTATGAGTTGATGGAACATTTGGTAGAGAGGGCCCTGGGGGTTGCATAAGTGGTCAATGTTTATGCTCCCAGGTCCTGAACTGGTGGCTTGTGTAGAAGGTGATGTGTATGGGTGATCTCCTGCTGTGTTCGCGGGAGATGCCACTCTTGGGGTTGTTTGGGTTGAGTGGTCTTTATCCTGAGCCTTATTGGTGAGCAACTCCTTGAGTTTGCAGACCTCAGACTCAAGACCTTCTACTTTGGCCGTCAATTCTTTGATTTTTGACTCATCAACCAACTTAATGGCATCATCTGAATCCCTGTCTTCTGTTGAGACAGTTTTACCATGACCTGGTTCCAGTTCCAGATTGTCATGGGACCCTTTTTCTTGGTACTGGGGACTTCCTGCTATTATGTCCATAGGTTCAGAACCCATGGCAGCAGTTGCCATAAGTGAAGTATGAGCAATGACACTACTGTCCTCCAATCCACCACTGGGTGGTAAAGAAGTAGTAGCAGCTTCACTTACACCTTGAACCTCTGATACTGGACTCAGGGGTCTAGGTTCATCCTCATCTCTTTGGTTAGAGAAGGGCATGTCCACATCCATGTCAAGTAAGTCAGAAAAGCTTTGGTCATGTGGAGAAACCTCAATGATAATCTGAGGCATGACACTTGTGGATGGGACATCTGAGCCCAACTCATTGAGAGCTATGGCATTGGTTATTGTGGAGACAGTGGTATTAACATTATCAGTAATTGGGCATTCAAGCTGTGTACTCCTAGGCATTGGAGTAGTAGTAGTGATATCAAGTGAAGTCACAACTACTGATGATGGTTCCCTTGAAATAAGCTCTGTAACTTGTTGAGAAGTTACAGGCAGTTGAGGCTGGGAATGAGATGTAGCAGTCAACTGTGAGGATGTCCCAGTTGGTGCTTGTCCAAGTTCAGAATGAACATTGACATCCACAGGCATCTCACCTTCCTGTGGTGTCTTATTAGGTTTTGTTGAGGGTTTGGGTTTGACTGAAGACTTCTTTTTGGATTTTTCTTTGGGGGTAGAAGTCTTTTTGGGTTTGGATGATGTGGGTTCCTTGAGGACTGGGTTTGTTTCCTCTTGGTCATCATCAGCCAGATGTGCTGGCGTGTTATGTCTTGAAAAGGTTTGAACCTCTATCCTTTTAGAGACAGAGGCTACCCCAAGTAATGCATCATTACCAATGGTTGTAATGAGGCATTGCATAACAAACCTGGGGTATATTAAAAACTTAAACTTTTCTTTAGAGTGGTTTATTACAAGATCATTGAAAAGATAAGTTGATGCCCCGAAAGGTTGGTTTGCAACTATAGAATGAAAAATTTGTTGCAAGTCAGAGGGCATCTGATCCCATCCAGCAGTCTTAGGACTCAAGCACATTAACAAGTAATGGAACAAGAGCTTGTATTGGGGATCAAAATATTTCTTGTAAATGGTAGCATGAGAAAGATTACCTTGATACTCACATGCTGTAAGTGTGGCATGGATAACACCAGTTGATATGGAAGTTGGAGCATCGTTGTCTTCTAGTTCAAGAGCTTGAGACAACACCTCTGGTGTTATGGCCAACACTTTACCATTTACTTTTCATTTAAGGGCTACTACTTCGCCATTAACCATTGAGGCTTTAGCATTTGCCCAGAACTGCCTGAGGGCGTCCACGTGGATAGGTGGATCGATGATGAAGGCAGTGTGATATCTAGACTTAACTATGGTATCGATGATATCATGGTATTTCTCCCAGTTCTTATCCTTTTCAAGATAAGCGATTTGATTGTGGGAGGGTTTCAATTGAAGAGCCATTTTAGTCAATTAGGTTCGAAAACTGGTTGTTAATCGCCGTTGAAGGTTTGAAAGAGGGAAGTGTGATTTGAATTGTAATGAATGCGAAGAATCAGGGTTTCAGAAGTTATAACTTCTGATGAAAGGACTGTTATACCCTTTTTCTTAACTACTGATGAATACTCTCAGGTTCATCAGTAGTTGTCCCTGTTCTTCTTCAGTAGTTTTAAAACTACTGATGTATAATCACCTCACACTCCTCACTACTTAAATACTGATTCACTACTTCAGCAGTTATGTCCTCAGATGTTATATAAGCTTTCAGAAGTTTCTAAGTTAGTGTATTTTTACTTATTTTCTTACTCCATTTTCCTTGTATTTCCTCTACTCACAACTGTGGATGGCGAAGTTTGAAAATCTTCTATTGTAATAACATCTGAAGTTCAACAACCAAGGATTTTTGGTCCATGGAAGATCTCTAGCAATAACAACCTTTTTGAAAATGGTCCTTTAATTGAAAATACCAAGATATAAACTACTGAGATTCTTTAAAATAGATATTTCATTTAAATCATTAGTTGTAGTTAATTTACAAGCTTTAGGAATTATATATTCAACATTAAATCATAGATAAGCTCTTAGATCTAGATTTTAATGTATTTAGCCTGCTTGAATTAACTTATATTAACTTAGCTGTTTATATAATACTTATTTAATTAAGTACATATTTGGTCAGCAAAGTTACCCACATTTTGCAACATCTTTTATGAAAAATCTACTTAGGAGATAGTTCACTTAAAAATGTATGTGGTCTTCAGGCCTGACTTTGTTTGAAACAGGTTTATGAAAATAGGTTTCCAACAAAGTTATACTACCTGGTATGTTGTGTCCATCATATCTTTGTTGTTTTGATATAGTTGATTAATTTGCAACTTATCATAATAACTAAGATGATATCACTGAGTTTAAGTCACAATAGAGTCACAGTCAATCGAGTATCAATAATAATGAGCTGGTCTGTTATGTCAAATTGATTGTTAGATCATTTTTTATTGGCCAAGCTCTGATACCAATTGTTGGGATCTGGCGTGAGCTCGGAGGGACAATTATCATGTTTTATGAGTATGCAGCGGAAATAAGCTTGACAATTGACACCTTGTGACTAACCTTTGTTGACTCAGACTCCCCCTCGGATTAAGCTATCACAACATGAATTAATAACAACACAAATATAAGTGAGATGATAGAAATTAACTTAAATATTTGTTTGTTATTAGGCAAATGTTCAAATGTATGAATACATGTGGCCAAGTGCAAGTCTAAAGGCTGGTGGTAGTCAGGTATTTATAGAATACATACCTGACTGTTTCCACTAACTCTTAGATGTACTAAATACATTAACAAATACAATGACAGTAAATAAACTACTAATATACTAACTACTGCTGCTTTATACGGACAACAACTGATAAAGCTAACTTCTGAGAATCTTGAAACTTCTGATGGTTTGGTAAAACTTCTGATGAGTAAATCGTCAGAAGTTGTTCTTCAGTGCTTTGCAACTTTTGATGACCATTGCTAACTTCTGATGAGTAATTACATCAGTAGTTAGTTCTTCAGTACTTCTGAACTTGTTCTTCGGAAGTTGTCTGGTTTGTTCTTGAACTAGTTCATCAGTAGTTGGTCTGCAGTAGTTTCTTCATCAGTAGTTTCCTTCCTTCTTCAGTAGTTGTCTTTTGTACTTCAGGACTTTATCTTCAGAGATTTGTCTGGTTCGTCTTCAGAACTTGTCCATTAGTAGTTCTCTTTTTGTCTTCGGTAGTTGCCTGTTTATTCATCAGTAGTTATTATAATTAGTTATTATTGTTATGTTAATGATCAACTAAGGTTTTGTGGTTCATTAATCCTCTCTGACCCAACACACAACGCCTGAACTTGTTTCTTCAACCTGAACTTCAACAGTTTCAGTCTCCACATTCATCTCTTCAACCGATTCTTCAACCTCACTCTCAGTTTCTTCATTTTGATCAACTATCACCGACTCCTCAATATCAACCTGTCGGGCAACACAAGCCACATTCCCACCAGTAGTTATCTCCTCAACACCAATTTGCATGCCAGTCCAGTCAAACCTCTCATCATTCTGTATCACCAAAGCTTGATTCTGATTGTTATTCTGTGGCTGTTCATTTGGTGTAGTGATCGGTATAACTGTTCTGTTTGGGTTATTTGGTGATTGAATTTGATTCTGGTTGGTTGTGTTTGGTTGTCTATTTTGGTTGTTGTTACAGGTGTTCTGTCGGTTTTGGTAATTGTTTTGGTTTTGATAGTTATTGTTTTGGAAAGAAACTTGGTTTTGGTTCTGCTGTTGACGGTTTTGGTAGTTTAAGTTGAATGGGTTTCTGTTACCTTGTTTAGGAGGCTGAGTGCATTCCCTTTTGAATTGTCTGTTACCTCCACAGTTAAAGCATGTAACTTTCTCCTTGTTAAAACCATAAGTGGTGTTTGGAGAAGTACCCAAATCAGTCCTCCCGGTCTTTTCTATGAACTCGGTTGCCCTTCTCATAATGCTTGCGAAAGCCCACTGAATGTCTATGAGCTCCATCTCCTGTTTATCGATTTGTGCAGAGTCTTCATTGGTCAAGTTGTTATTCCCAATTTGACTTGCAACTAAACCGTTATACGAAGCAACCATTGCTGAGACTAGCGCAATAGGTTGCTGAGCAACCTCCACAGTCACGTTATTCATATTGGATGTCTCCAATACTACCGGTTGCTGATTGGTTTGATTCACTTGATTCATTGAGTCATGTAAGGTTGTTGTTTAGGTTGTTGTTTAGGTTGGTTAGCAGAATATCATGCAACTTGCTGCATTGGAGAAAACGGTGAAATGAAAGAATTAGTGTATTGTTGTGGTGGTGTGTATGATGGTTGTGAATAAGATGAGGTTTGTGCTAGGTAATTGATTGGTTGTTTCGGTGGTTCCATGATACTTGAAATACAAGCTATATGAGGTGCCACTGTTCCACCAACACTAGAGTTTCCCACAGTTGCTGAAGTACCACCATGATACAACTCTGGATTCTGAGGAATCTGAGATCTCTTTGCTTTCCTCTTCTCCTCGAGTTCTTTATTCTCCAGCTTCTGAATAAACTCGTTGATTGTCCAATACTTGTAAGCATCCTTCTCTTTGAGTACCTCGATGTGTTGATCCCAGTACGATGGTAATGCATCAGCAAACTTGTCCACCAGATCTGACATAGGAATCTGTATATCATAACTAGACAATTCTGTTAGTAAATGACAATATCTGGGAGTCAACTCTTTCAATGTCTCGTTCCCGACATAGCTGAAGTTCTCAAATTCTTTTCTCAGCTCCTCCATTCTCAACCTTCTCGTCTTCTCATTACCATTATGACGATTCTTTAGCACATCCCATAACTGCTTAAAAGTAGTGCACGACCCAAACTGGTGTAGCAAATCGTTTGTGATCGCCTGAGTTAACTGAGAATATGCCTTCTTTTCCACCGCGAATTTCTTCTTCTCATCGTCAGTCAAACTCTCCAAAGGAACCTGTTCACCGGTGTTCTCTAAAACTGGTGCAACATATCCTTTAGCTATCATCTGCCAAGCCTCCGTTCCTTCCAACCCCATGCCTTCAAGATGAATCTTGAATTTCTTCTTCCACTGGTTGTACTCCTGCATCTCCATTAGCTTGGGTGGCCGATTCCCGATACCTGAAGATAAGTCATTGATTAGTGTAGAAATAGCATTGGTAGTTTGAGTATTTACCACCGCGGCTGCTACTCCCCAATAATCTGCTGCAGGTTGTTGTGACGAAGATGCAACGCTCTGAGGCATCGAACTACTCATCGCTAAGTAATTAATCGGTTGCGAAGACTGAGTGCTTGATTTCTGAGCTGCCACTGTCCATGGGTCCATAGTCACTTGCTGCTGTTGTTGTGTCGTTCCCGGTCTCGGTGTAGTTGGAAATCCCCACATGATGTTCACAATCTTAGAAATTCACCACACTTAGAAAAATATCACAAATACTTCTACTTTCGCCCTATCAGACTTCACTTTTGTCCAAATGGAAGACCCGAAAGTAGAATCTTAGACTAGAATGTAGAATATCAACATACACAGTCCACCTTCGACCAAAACTTTCCACGTTCGTCCTGTAAATTTCCACCTTCGCACCCCTGATCACCTGAAAGTGGATATTGTGACCCGAATGTGGAACAAACAACACAACAATCCTAGGTTCGCCCTGAAAAATGTTACTTTCGCCCATAAAATAACCAGGTTCGCCCCTAAAAGGTCCAGGTTCACCCTAAGCTCTCCAGATTCGACCCATAAATGTTCAAAAAACGGTTACACTTTGAAAAACGTTTATTTTGATCAGAGATTTTCCAAAGTTTATGGATTTTGATGATCTTTATCAGGTTATGATTCGGAATTGATTTGGAACAACTTTAATTCTTGAAAATGTTGATTTTATCCACGAATTAAAGTCCAAAACCTTCAAATTGTATCAAAAACCATTTCCAATGAAAAACAGAGAAAATTTGATCAAAATAGGGTCCAAATCAGCTCTGATATTATCAATTTGTTGTTGTATGATCTCTATGGCTCTGATACCACTTTGTAAACGAAGAATTTTAGCAATAGACATGAAAATATGACCATACACGTCACAATTCCATGTGCGGAAACCCTAGAACTGAACAAAATGATAATACGCAAATCACAACGCACAAAATACCTTTTCAATCAACATTTTATAGATAACTTGTTTCAAAACATTCATACAAAACCTTTTCAAGTTAATCTATACACTTTGACACAACCTTAATCTAGAGAGCAACCTGACCTTACACACACACTATCACTAACTATTCTAACTTACAAATCAAGCCAAAACTATTTATAGGACCAACACGTTTGCCAATTTTCATGGTGCCAATGTGGACTTTGTCCACATTCGCCCTCTGCCCAGGTACGAGTGTACATTAAAACATTGAAGTCTTTCACATTCGCCCACTTGATTGTTCCTTCGCCCTTCAATAAGTCACCTTCGCCCTCTGATTATCACCTTCGCCCATATACAAAACTTCTAACATATGTTAAAGACACAGTCCAAAGCATTAGTCGCATAAAGTGCATCTACAATAGTGCATCAGTGGGGATCTGACACATGCTAAAGATATGTAATGCAATATGAGGCGTGTGTTGATTTCGTGTGATGTGCTGATAGGCTTCGTAGATTTATTATTGTGTGCATTAGTGATACAAACATAACGAACTACTCGTTAGTGGCTGAACACATCATGGGCATATGGTCTTAGTACCGTAATTTTGTTTGATAGAGTTCCCAAAATCTGAGGTTTCGGGTCGTTATGTTATTGTTATCTGGGATATTCTGATTGAACTTTTGTCGTATTAATTTACGAACCTAGTTTCAATCAGAATATTTGCTAAAAGAGCTTTAATGCGAAAACCTAAAAGTTACCGAATTGAGGGACTTCATGTTCATTATTGATCAAAGATCATTAATTGCATCGTATCAATCCACTGTTGAAAATATGTGATTGATATCAGCCTCAACCTGGTATATATGCACATGTTACTTTGCTGCATTCAGTTGCTGACCTGTACACCTCTCTGTTATATATCTTGTAACTAAACGGATAACATTGGCATAGTCACGCGTTACGAGGAAGCTTTGTGTAATTTCTTGATACGAGAGTATGTCGTGTGTGTGGGAACCATAACGTGTTAGTATAATACACTAAATATCGTATCATGTTAACGCACTGCATAATAGTCTGCATGTGAGTTTATGTGGATAACAATATCAGCAATTACCGGATCACACATTTACTGTTTGTGTTTAGATTTCTGCATTTTACATTGTGTTTAGATTTCTAATGATAATATAAAACAGATCAACGATGTGATCAGATTTCTCAATAACTAATATGATCCTCTTACCGGAAATTACAAAACATTTACTGTTTGTGTTTAGATTTCTGCATTTTACATTTGTTTTACAAAAAGATACAAAAACTCAAAAAGATTTTAGGTGTGTTTTAATATAAATTTCAGAATAACAAAAATTTTTACATTTCTGAGTTATTTTAGATAACCGATGGTGTTTGATGGTCATTCTCTGAGATTTGATGAACCAATCTGAGTCTTGTATCATTTAAAAATGAAATAATGCATGTTTGAGCCTTAAAATGTTGAAAAATGTTTGAACGGGATTCGATTTTGAGATTTGGTAAATTTTTAAAATTTCCATTTTACTTTCGCCCCTTCATTGGGTCGAAGGTGGAAATTGTGTTACTTTCGTACCTTAACCACTGGTCGAATGTGAGTGTTCTGTTGAAGTTAGTACTTTCGAACCTTGTATCCACATTCGAACTTTTAACTAGGGTCGAATGTGGACACAATTTCACATTCGCCCATACCGTCTGGTCGAAAGTGGCCACTATATATATACCATTTCTTAGTTCGACCTCTCATTCGTTCAGTTTTTAAAAATTTTTAAGGTTCCCAACCCTTGTTGCTCTGGTTTTTCTTGTTGTCGTTTATCATTCCCTGCTTTATTCTCATCATTTACATTCCAAAATTACAGGTAATGGACCTGTTTTGAAGGCAGAATAGGGCTGTTTGTCGCCGAACCCTAGTTTCAATTAGTTGGAGAATTTTAGGGTGTTTCTGTTAATTTCTTTAATTTGGATTTAGTCCTTATTGATTTTAGGGGGAGAATGATAGTCAATCTAGGGTTAATTCAATGAAATTGGATGCTAATTGATTGATTGAACTCGTCGAACCCTAGATTGTTTAGAAAATCAATAAAAACTAAATCAATGTTGCAATTAATTGATGAAAATGCTTAGTCGGACATATTAGAAGGTGTTTGAATCAAGAACAGAGTTTAGAACATCATAAATCAAAATTTTGAAATTTAGGTCATAAACAGACACATTCGACAAGCTTGAAAGGGTCGAACCTGTAAATTTCAGGTCGAATGTGGCTTTCAAACGGACGAAAGTGGTTTATGTGGACGAATGTAGATTTTTGTTTACATTCGAACCAATAATTTCACATTCGAACTCTAAGTATCACTTTCGAACCTCAAGAATCTTACATTCGTACATACGATGGGGCGAATGTGGAATCTTGAAAAACCAAATTTTTAAATTTTGTTGATTTTGATCGTTTTTAACGTTTTTTCTTTGTTTTGTGATACAGGTATTCTAATGGCTGAACAACAAGCTGAGAACGTTTAGATACCTGAACAAGAAGCTCCGGTTCAGAATGTGGTAATAGCATGGCCATTCGAACCTCCTCATAACTGTTGTGCTTTTGTGGGAGACGTACAGAAGAACACAGAATTCTCCGGAATAATAGATTTTCTCAGGAGAAGCAGGATTATTCATGCTATTGCAACACCTGTGTAAGACCCTCAAATCCAACAGGTCAAACAGTTGGCATTCAAAGACTAAAACCATGTTAACAATTCAAAAGAAATCTTATTTTATTTCAGAAAATACACAACGGAATGTTAAAAGATGTTATTAAATTACCAAACATGGTTTTCCCAAGACAGGTCAAAAGAATATTTAGTAAACAACTAAAATCTTTGGAAAATAATGAAAATAATGTTCAAGCAATCTCGTAGACGTCTTCTTAATGGAAATGTCAACCGCAACTAAGTAGCTCCACTGCATGCCAAGGTGTCCCTTTTATTCATCAACAAACCTGAAATCACTCTAACGTGTATGCAAAAAGTCAGCTACGCTGAGTGAGTTCAAGTGTGATATATATATATATATATGTGTGTGTATATATATATATATATAAACAAGTAATTTGTCAAAATAAGAATTAACAAAATACCCCAACCTCAGAGTTAACAATAAGCGCAATCCGCTAATTTGTTTATTTTTTTCCCCAAGCAACAATCAAAGTCTACGATAAGCGCAATCCGCCTATTTAACCAAGACTTCAATTTCCAATTATAATAAGCGCATTTCGCTTATCAACACAAAGTACAATCAAAGTCTATTTAACTCAACCAAGTCTAGAGATCAAAGCAGGCATCTCCCACTTATGTCATAGCTCAGTTTATAATAACCCATACAACATAAACCATGTAACAACCATGACACAAAACTAATACCATAAATCAGAGCAGGCGTATCCCACTTTTAATAACACATAAGCCATAAACTATGTGAATCATGACAAAAACTATACCATAAATCATAGCAGGCCTATCCCACTTCTAATAACACATATAACTCAAACCATATAATAAAACATTAGGCGCATTCCACCTACTCACGTTTCATGCCAAAATAATATGTATGAGTTAATATGGATTTCATCAGTACACAAAAATGTTTATAACTTCATAAAAATATTTTGTGATAAATATTTTGTGAATTCTTAAAAATAATCATACTGATTTAGCATGCACGTCAGCCAAAATATTTAGAAAACATAATAACTAAAAGAGTGGGCACAAGAACTCACCTTAAAATAGTGATTGTTTCATAGATAAGCTTGTGAATCCTAGATAAGCGCAAACAAATCATGTACCTTCGTAACCAAACCACATCCCTTTAAAGTGGTGGTATAGTCCAGTGTCCAACAAGTGACTCAATTCCAAATCCCACATATCCCAAACTTTAAAAAGTTTATAACAAGAACCGATACACCCCTTGTGTTACAGCCCGTAATTCATGCGCCCCAAAAGTGTTTCAGCCGGATGAGGAGCCTGAGCCAATTTGAGTCGTTCCTCCACTAAGGGAGCCACCCTAATAGCATCGCACAAGGAACGTGGAGATTTCAACTTAACTTCCAAACGTATCTCGTCCTTGAGGCCTCCCATAAAACATCCGACTAAAAAGGACTCGGGCAGTCCGTCGACACAGTGCGAAAGACGCTCAAATTCTTGCTGGTAATCAACCACCGTAGTGAGTTGCTTGAGACGGGTTAGAGTTCTGCTGGATCTTCAAAATCTGTGGGGCGGAATCAACTTTGATTCGCCATAGAAAATTCAACCCATGATATTGGTCCTTTAGATTTTTCAAGCCACCAGTGCCATTGTAGGGCTATTTCGTTAAGGTGGAAAGAGGCGATATGGACTTTGTCGTCATCGGCAACCTGTTGAAAAGCGAACTATTGCTCCGCTTGGTAACGCCAACCGGCCGGGTCTTCCCAATTGTACCGAGGAAAAGCAAGTTTCAGGTATGGTTTGTGGGTTGTAGTGATCAGTTTGCCGCCACCGGAGGATGACCCAGAAGAGGTGTTGTCGCGCAGAGCTTGTAGGGAGACATTAAGACTTTGCATCACTGCAAGTATCCTCTCGAACATAGCATCGTGCTGGTTAAAACGAGCTTCAGTTTCTTGTTGGAATTCGGCATTGGTACGTTTGCGGTTTTCCATAGGATCGGTGCTCTGATACCAATTGATATGGTACAGAATTGGATCAAATGGCCAGAAAAGGGATTAAGAACTTGTGAGAAATTAGAATAGGAAACTGATTTAATTCATATGCATAACAACAATGAAAACCTAATGGCTATTATCTAGCCTTAACTACAACTACCCACTAAGCCACTTCATGGAAATAAACTGAAACAAGGAAAGTACGTGGAGCATGAGGCATCCCATATACTCCTTTATTTTACACATGAAAACAAACTTAAAACAAACTTATCCTAATTATGTGGAATTATGTGGCATGGCTTGTAAGGCAATATGACACCCATCATTCCACCCCGCTTGAATACACCTTGTCCTCAAGGTGAAGGTCGGGTTTGTTGTTGGCGTCGACAATCATCATGAGTTGCGGTTTAAGACATTTGTGGCCCGTCTTGTACGTCTCGTCACAGTAGTAACACAAACCTCTAGCATGACGATCACGGATTTCTGCACTAGTAAGGTGACGAACCGAACTAGGAGCCGATGAGGCCAACCTGTTGGTGGGAGGTGAACCCAAGAAGCCAGAAGTGGGGGGTGGGAGCTGGACCACTCAAAAGTGTTTCAGCCGGATGAGGAGACTAAGCCAATTTGAGTCGTTCCTCCACCAAGTGAGCCATCCCAATAGCATCGGACAAAAAACGTGCAGATTTCAACATAACGTCCAAACGTATCTCGTCCTTGAGGCCTCCCATAAAACATCCGACTAAAAAGGACTCGGGAATTCCGTCGACACAGTGCGAAAGACGCTCAAATTCTTGCTGGTAAGCAACCACCGTAGTGAGTTGCTTGAAAAGGGTTAGAGCTTCTGCTGGATCTTCAAAATCTGTGGGGCCGAAGCGACTATGAACCGCCTTAGAAAATTCAACCGATGACATCGGTCCTTTAGATTTTTCTAGCCACCAGTGCCATTGTAGGGCTATTCCGTCAAGGTGGAAAGAGGCGAGATGGACCTTGTCGTCATCGGAAACCTGTTGAAAAGCGAAGTATTGCTCCGCTTGGTACAGCCGACAGGCCGGATCTTCCCCATTGTACCGAGGAAAAGCAAGTTTCAGGTATGGTTTGTGGGTGGTATTGATCAGTTTGCCGCCATCGGAAGACGACCCAGAAGAGGTGTTGTCGCGCAGAGCTTGTAGAGAGACATTAAGACTTTGCATCTCCACCAGTATCCTCTCGAACATAGCATCGTGCTGGTTAAAACAATCTTCAGTTTCTTGTTGGAATTCGGCATTGGTACGTTTGCGGTTTTCTATAGGATCGGTGCTCTGATACCAATTGATATGGTACAGAATTGGATCAAATGGCCAGAAAAGGGATTAAGAACTTCAGAGAAATTAGAATAGGAAACTGATTTAATTCATATGCACAACAACAAAGAAAACCTAATGGCTATTATCTAGCCTTAACTACAACTACCCACTAAGCCACTTCATGGAAATAAACTGAAACAAGGAAAGTACGTGGAGCATGGGGCATCCCATATACTCCTTTATTTTACACATGAAAACAAACCTAAAACAAACTTATCCTAATTATGTGGAATTATGTGGCATGGCTTGTAAGGTAATATGGTACACATCATTCCACCCCGCTTGAATCCACCTTGTCCTCAAGGTGAAGGTCGGATATGTCGTTGGCGTCGACAATCATCATGAGTTACGGTTTAAGAGATTTGTGGCCCGGCTTGTACGTCTCGTCACCGTAGTAACACAAACCTCTAGCATGACGATCACGAATTTCTGCACTAGTCAGGCGACGAACCGAACTAGGAGCCAGTGAGGCTAACCTGTTGGTGGGAGCTGAACCCAAGAGGCCAGAAGTGGGGGTGGGAGATGGACCACTCAAAAGTGTTTCAGCCGGATGAGGAGCCTGAGCCAATTTGAGTCGTTCCTCCACCAAGCGAGCCATCCCAATAGCATCGGACAAGGAACGTGGAGATTTCAGCTTAACTTCCAAACGTATCTCGTCCTTAACGCCTCCAATAAAACATCCGACTAAAATAGACTCGGGAAGTCCGTCGACACGGTGCGAAAGACGCTCAAATTCTTGCTGTAAGCAACCACCGTAGTGAGTTGCTTGAAAAGGGTTAGAGCTTCTGCTGGATCTTCAAAATCTGTGGGGCTGAAGAGACTATGAACCGCCTTAGAAAATTCAACCGATGACATCGGTCCTTTAGATTTTTCTAGCCACCGGTGCCATTGTAGGGCTATTCCGTCAAGGTGGAAAGAGGCGAGATGGACCTTGTCGTCATCGGAAACCCGTTGAAAAGCGAAGTATTGCTCCGCTTGGTAAAGCCGGCCGGCCGGATCTTCCCCATTGTACCGAGGAAAAACAAGTTTCAGGTATGGTTTGTGGGTGGTATTGATCAGTTTTCCGCCATCGGAGGACGACCCAGAAGAGGTGTTGTCACGCAGAGCTTGTAGGGAGACATTTAGACTTTGCATCTCCGCCAGTATCCTCTCGAACATAGCATCGTGCTGGTTAAAAGGAGCTTCAGTTTCTTGTTGGAATTCGGCATTGGTACGTTTGTGGTTTTCCATAGGATCGGTGCTCTGATACCAATTGATATGGTACAGAATGGATCAAATGGCCAGAAAAGGGATTAAGAATTTGAAAGAAATTAGAATAGGAAACTGATTTAATTCATATGCATAACAACAAAGAAAACCTAATGGCGATTATCTAGCCTTAACTACAACTACCCACTAAGCCACTTCATGGAAATAAACTGAAACAAGGAAAGTACGTGGAGCATGGGGCATCCCATATACTCCTTTATTTTACACATGAAAACAAACTTAAAACAACCTTATCCTAGTTATGTGGAATTATGTGGCATGGCTTGTAAAGTAATATGGCACACATCATTCCACCCCGCTTGAATCCACCTTGTCCTCAAGGTGAAGGTCGGGTTTGTCGTTGGCGTCGACAATCATCATGTGTTGCGGTTTAAGACATTTGTGGCCCGACTTGTACTCTCGTTACAGTAGTAACACAAACCTCTAGCATGACGATCACGAATTTCTGCGGGTTAGAGCTTCTGCTGGATCCTCAAAATTTGTGGGGCCGAAGCGACTATGAACCGCCTTAGAAAATTCAACCCATAACATCAGTCCTTTAGATGTTTCAAGCCACCGGTGCCATTGTAGGGCTATTCCGTAAAGGTTGAAAGAGGCGAGATGGAGTTTGTCGTCAACAGCACCCTGTTGAAAAGCGAAGTATTGCTCCGCTTGGTAAAGCCAACCGGCCGGATCTTCCCCATTATACCGAGGAAAAGCAAGTTTCAGGTATGGTTTGTGGGTGGTATTTATCAGTTTTCCACCACCTGAGGATGACCCAGAAGAGGTGTTGTCGCGCAGAGCTTGTAGGGAGACATTAAGACTCTGCATCTCCGCCAGTATCCTCTCGAACATAGCATCATGTTGGTTAAAACGAGCTTCAGTTTCTTGTTGGAATTCGGAATTGGTACGTTTGCGGTTTTCCATAGGATCGGTGCTCTGATACCAATTAATATGGTACAGAATTGGATCAAATGGACAGAAAAGGGATTAAGAACTTTAGAGAAATTAGAATAGGAAACTGATTTAATTCATATGCACAACAAAGAAAACCTAATGGCTATTATCTAGCCTAAACTACAACTACCCACTAAGCCACTTCATGGAAATAAACTGAAACAAGGAAAGTACGTGGAGCATGGGGCATCCCATATACGGCTTTATTTTACACATGAAAACAAACTTAAAACAACCTTATCCTAGTTATGTGGAATTATGTGGCATGGCTTGTAAGGTAATATGGCACACATCATTCCACCCGGCTTTAATCCACCTTGTCCTCAAGGTGAAGGTCGGGTTTGTCGTTGGCGTCGACAATCATCATGAGTTGCGGTTTAAGACATTTGTGGCCCGACTTGTACTCTCGTCACAGTAGTAACACAAACCTCTAGCATGACGATCACGAATTTCTGCACTAGTCAGGCGAAGGACCGAACTAGGAGCCAGTGAGGCTAACCTGTTGGTGGGAGCTGAACCCAAGAGGCCAGAAGTGGGGGGTGGGAAATGGACCACTCAAAAGTGTTTCAGCCGGATGAGGAGCCTGAGCCAATTTGAGTCGTTCCTCCACCAAGCGAGCCATCCCAATAGCATCGGACAAGGAACGTGGAGATTTCAACTTAACTTCCAAACGTATCTCGTCCTTAACGCCTCCAATAAAACATCCGACTAAAAAGGACTCAGGAAGTCCGTCGACACGGTGCGAAAGAAGCTCAAATTCTTGCTGGTAAGCAACCCCCGTAGTGAGTTGCTTGAAAAGGGTTAGAGCTTCTGCTGGATCTTCAAAATCTGTGGGGCCGAAGCGACTATGAACCGCCTTAGAAAATTCAACCGATGACATCGGTCCTTTAGATTTTTCTAGCCTCCGGTGCCATTGTAGGGCTATTCCGTCAAGGTGGAAAGAGGCGAGATTGACCTTGTCGTCATCGGAAACCTGTTGAAAAGCGAAGTATTGCTCAGCTTGGTAAAGCCGACCGGCCGGATCTTCCCCATTGTACCGAGGAAAAGCAAGTTTCAGGTATGGTTTGTGGGTGGTATTGATCAGTTTGCTGCCACCGGAGGACGACCCAGAAGAGGTGTTGTCGCGCAGAGTTTGTAGGGAGACATTATGACTTTGCATCTCCGCCAGTATCCTCTCGAACATAGCATCGTGCTGGTTAAAACGAGCTTCAGTTTCTTGTTGGAATTCGGCATTGGTACATTTGTGGTTTTTCACAGGATCGGTGCTCTGAAACCAATTGATATGGTACAGAATTGGATCAAATGCCCAGAAAAGGGATTAAGAACTTCAGAGAAATTAGAATAGGAAACTGATTTAATTCATATGCATAACAAAAAAGAAAACCTAATGGCTATTATCTAGCCTTAACTACAACTACCCACTAAGCCACTTCATGGAAATAAACTGAAACAAGGAAAGTACGTGGAGCATGGGGCATCCCATATACTCCTTTATTTTACACATGAAAACAAACCTAAAACAAACTTATCCTAATTATGTGGAATTATGTGGCATGGCTTGTAATGTAATATGGCACACATCATTCCACCCCGCTTGAATCCACCTTGTCCTCAAGCTGAAGGTCGGATTTGTCATTGGCGTTGACAATCATCATGAGTTATGGTTTAAGACATTTGTGGCCCGGCTTGTACGTCTCGTCATAGTAGTAACACAAACCTCTAGCATGACGATCACGGATTTATGCACTAGTAAGGCGACAGACCGAACTAGGAGCCGATGAGGCTAACCTGTTGGTGGGAGGTGAACCTAAGAGGCCAGGAGTGGGGGGTGGGAGATGGACCACTCAAAAGTGTTTCAGCCGGATGAGGAGCCTGAGCCAATTTGAGTCGTTCCTCCACCAAGCGAGCCACCCTAATAGCATCGCACAAGTAACGTGGAGATTTCAACTTAACTTACAAACGTATCTCATCCTTGAGGCCTCCCATAAAACATCCGACTAAAAAGGACTCCGGCAGTCCGTCGACACAGTGCGAAAGACGCTCAAATTCTTGCTGGTAAGCAACCACCGTAGTGAGTTGCTTGAGACGGGTTAGAGCTTCTGCTGGATCTTCAAAATCTGTGGGGCGGAAGCGACTTTGAACCGCCATAGAAAATTCAACCCATGACATCGGTCCTTTAGAATTTTCATGCCACTAGTGCCATTGTAGGGCTATTTCGTTAAGGTGGAAAAAGGCGAGATGGACTTTGTCGTCATCGGCAACCTGTTGAAAAGCGAAGTATTCCTCCACTTGGTAAAGCCAACCGGCCGGGTCTTCCCAATTTTACCGAGGAAAAGCAAGTTTCAGGTATGGTTTGTGGGTGGTATTGATCAGTTTGCCGCCACCGGGGGATGACCCAGAAGAGGTGTTGTCGCGCAGAGCTTGTAGGGAGACATTAAGACTTTGCATCTCCGCCAGTATCCTCTCGAACATAGCATCGTGCTGGTTAAAAGGAGCTTCAGTTTCTTGTTGGAATTCGGCATTGGTACGTTTGCGGTTTTCCATAGGATCGGTGCTCTGATACCAATTGATATTGTACAGAATGGATCAAATGGCCAGAAAAGGGATTAAGAACTTGAGAGAAATTAGAATAGGAAACTGATTTAATTCATATGCATAACAACAAAGAAAACCTAATGGCTATTATCTAGCCTTAACTACAACTACCCACTAAGCCACTTCATGGAAATAAACTGAAACAAGGAAAGTACGTGGAGCATGGTTCAAACCATATACTCCTTTATTTTACACATGAAAACAAACTTAAAACAACCTTATCCTAATTATGTGGAATTATGTGGCATGGCTTGTAAGGTAATATGGCACACATCATTCCACCCCGCTTGAATCCACCTTGTCCTCAAGGTGAAGGTCGGGTTTGTCGTTGGCGTCGACAATCATCATGAGTTGCGGTTTAAGACATTTGTGGCCCGACTTGTACTCTCGTCACAGTAGTAACACAAACGTCTAGCATGACGATCACGAATTTCTACACTAGTCAGGCGAAGGACCGAACTAGGAGCCAGTGAGGCTAACCTGTTGGTGGGAGCTGAACCCAAGAGGCCAGAAGTGGGGGTGGGAAATGGACCACTCAAAAGTGTTTCAGCCGGATGAGGAGCCTGAGCCAATTTGAGTCGTTCCTCCACCAAGCGAGCCATCCCAATAGCATCGGACAAGGAACGTGGAGATTTCAACTTAACTTCCAAACGTATCTCGTCCTTAACGCCTCCAATAAAACATCCGACTAAAAAGGACTCAGGAAGTCCGTCGACACGGTGCGAAAGAAGCTCAAATTCTTGCTGGTAAGCAACCCCCGTAGTGAGTTGCTTGAAAAGGGTTAGAGCTTCTGCTGGATCTTCAAAATCTGTGGGGCCGAAGCGACTATGAACCGCCTTAGAAAATTCAACCGATGACATCGGTCCTTTAGATTTTTCTAGCCACCGGTGCCATTGTAAGGCTATTCCGTCAAGGTGGAAAGAGGCGAGATTGACCTTGTCGTCATCGGAAACCTGTTGAAAAGCGAAGTATTGCTCAGCTTGGTAAAGCCGACCGGCCGGATCTTCCCCATTGTACCGAGGAAAAGCAATTTTCAGGTATGGTTTGTGGGTGGTATTGATCAGTTTGCTGCCACCGGAGGACGACCTAGAAGAGGTGTTGTCACGCAGAGTTTGTAGGGAGACATTATGACTTTGCATCTCCGCCAGTATCCTCTCGAACATAGCATCGTGCTGGTTAAAACGAGCTTCAGTTTCTTGTTGGAATTCGGCATTGGTACGTTTGTGGTTTTCCATAGGATCGGTGCTCTGAAACCAATTGATATGGTACAGAATTGGATCAAATGCCCAGAAAAGGGATTAAGAACTTCAGAGAAATTAGAATAGGAAACTGATTTAATTCATATGCATAACAAAAAAGAAAACCTAATGGCTATTATCGAGCCTTAACTACAACTACCCACTAAGCCACTTCATGGAAATAAACTGAAACAAGGAAAGTACGTGGAGCATGGGGCATCCCATATACTCCTTTATTTTACACATGAAAACAAACCTAAAACAAACTTATCCTAATTATGTGGAATTATGTGGCATGGCTTGTAATGTAATATGGCACACATCATTCCACCCCGCTTGAATCCACCTTGTCCTCAAGCTGAAGGTCGGATTTGTCATTGGCGTTGACAATCATCATGAGTTATGGTTTAAGACATTTGTGGCCCGGCTTGTACGTCTCGTCATAGTAGTAACACAAACCTCTAGCATGACGATCACGGATTTATGCACTAGTAAGGCGACGGACCGAACTAGGAGCCGATGAGGCTAACCTGTTGGTGGGAGGTGAACCTAAGAGGCCAGGAGTGGGGGGTGGGAGATGGACCACTCAAAAGTGTTTTAGCCGGATGAGGAGCCTGAGCCAATTTGAGTCGTTCCTCCACCAAGCGAGCCACCCTAATAGCATCGCACAAGTAACGTGGAGATTTCAACTTAACTTACAAACGTATCTCATCCTTGAGGCCTCCCATAAAACATCCGACTAAAAAGGACTCCGGCAGTCCGTCGACACAGTGCGAAAGACGCTCAAATTCTTGCTGGTAAGCAACCACCGTAGTGAGTTGCTTGAGACGGGTTAGAGCTTCTGCTGGATCTTCAAAATCTGTGTGGCGGAAGCGACTTTGAACCGCCATAGAAAATTCAACCCATGACATCGGTCCTTTAGATTTTTCATGCCACTAGTGCCATTGTAGGGCTATTTCGTTAAGGTGGAAAAAGGCGAGATGGACTTTGTCGTCATCGGCAACCTGTTGAAAAGCGAAGTATTCCTCCACTTGGTAAAGCCAACCGGCCGGGTCTTCCCAATTGTACCGAGGAAAAGCAAGTTTCAGGTATGGTTTGTGGGTGGTATTGATCAGTTTGCCGCCACCGGGGGATAACCCAGAAGAGGTGTTGTCGCGCAGAGCTTGTAGGGAGACATTAAGACTTTGCATCTCCGCCAGTATCCTCTCGAACATAGCATCGTGCTGGTTAAAAGGAGCTTCAGTTTCTTGTTGGAATTCGGCATTGGTACGTTTGCGGTTTTCCATAGGATCGACGCTCTGATACCAATTGATATAGTACAGAATGGATCAAATGGCCAGAAAAGGGATTAAGAACTTGAGAGAAATTAGAATAGGAAACTGATTTAATTCATATGCATAAAAACAAAGAAAACCTAATGGCTATTATCTAGCCTTAACTACAACTACCCACTAAGCCACTTCATGGAAATAAACTGAAACAAGGAAAGTACGTGGAGCATGGTTCAAACCATATACTCCTTTATTTTACACATGAAAACAAACTTAAAACAACCTTATCCTAATTATGTGGAATTATGTGGCATGGCTTGTAAGGTAATATGGCACACATCATTCCACCCCGCTTGAATCCACCTTGTCCTCAAGGTGAAGGTCGGGTTTGTCGTTGGCGTCGACAATCATCATGAGTTGCGGTTTAAGACATTTGTGGCCCGACTTGTACTCTCGTCACAGTAGTAACATAAACCTCTAGAATGACGATCACGAATTTCTGCACTAGTCAGGCGACGGACCGAACTAGGAGCCGGTGAGGCTAACCTGTTGGTGGGAGCTGAACCCAAGAGGCCAGAAGTGGGGGTGGGAGATGGACCACTCAAAAGTGTTTCAGCCGGATGAGGAGCCTGAGCCAATTTGAGTCGTTCCTCCACCAAGCGAGCCATCCCAATAGCATCGGACAAAGAACGTGGAGATTTCAACTTAACTTCCAAACGTATCTCGTCCTTGAGGCCTCCCATAAAACATCCGACTAAAAAGGACTCGGGAAGTCCGTCGACACGGTACGAAAGACGCTCAAATTCTTGATGGTAAGCAACCATCGTAGTGAGTTGCTTGAAAAGGGTTAGAGCTTCTGCTGGATCTTCAAAATCTGTGGGGCCGAAGCGACTATGAACCGCCTTAGAAAATTCAACCGATGACATCGGTCCTTTAGATTTTTCTAGCCACCGATGCCATTGTAGGGCTATTCCGTCAAGGTGGAAAGAGGCGAGATGGACCTTGTCGTCATCGGAAACCTGTTGAAAAGCAAAGTATTGCTCCGCTTGGTAAAGCCGACCGGTCGGATCTTCCCCATTGTACCGAGGAAAAGCAAGTTTCAGGTATGGTTTGTGTGTGGTATTGATCAGTTTGCCGCCACCGGAGGATGAACCAGAAGAGGTGTTGTCACGCAGAGCTTGTAGGGAGACAATAATACTTTGCATCTCCGCCAGTATCCTCTCGAACATAGCATCGTGCTGGTTAAAACGAGCTTCAGTTTCTTGTTGGAATTCGGCATTGGTACGTTTGCGGTTTTCCATAGGATCGGTGCTCTGATAACAATTGATATGGTACAGAATTTGATCAAATGGACAGGAAAGGGATTAAGAACTTGAGAGAAATTAGAATAGGAAAGTGATTTAATTCATATGCATAACAACAAAGAAAACCTAATGGTTATTATATAGCCTTAACTACAACTACCCACTAAGCCGCTTCATGAAAAATAAACTGGCACAAGGAAAGTACGTGGAGCATGGGGCATCCCATATACTCCTTTATTTTACACATGAAAACAAACTTCAAACAAACTTATCCTAATTATGTGGAATTATGTGACATGGCTTGTAAGGTAATATGGCACACATCAGAAACCTAGAAATAGCACAACGCAACATCTCATATTTAAAAAAAAAAGACTAAATATGGTACATATAGGCATGTAACATTAAATCTTATAGTGGACATCAAAGACTGTACTTTATGAAGAACAAAAATAGTATTTTCAGTTACAGAGATAAAATCATACCTAGTAAATCAAGTCATCCAACAAAAGAGCATAAATGAAGATCAGTAAAAATGAGGATAGCTTGACTAAAAAGGTTCATTATAATTATCAGTATTTAAAATTGACTTACATAACAATACAAATTTGATTTCATAATCACCTATAATGTTATTCCACCTCTTGTGAAGCAATCACCTGTAAAGTGCAAAGGTAGAAACAATATTAGAAGTTATTTCATAAACTAAAGTTACAAAGATCTAACGATCCATTAACTAAACATACGCAAACGAAAGAAACCGTCAATCTACCTCCCGCGGTTCTGATTGCCGATCTAGCTCTCAACGGTTATGATAGCGATAGGGGTGGCGAGGCATTGAAGTGGTGGAGTTCTCCTCTGTAGTCACTGTCTCTCTCTCTAGCATTGCATATGTGTAACCTTTAAGATCCGGTAAATAAAACATAGTCAATGAATAATTGAGTTGGGAGAGTTGTTAGTATGGTCCAAGAGGGAAGATGAAAGGATTGCAGGGTAGCAAGGGAATGAGTTTTTACTTTGTACCTAGAAACAAAACACAAAATTACTATAATAATCTTCTAAGTGTTTTAATTGGCACAATTATCCCCATAATACCTTTAAATTTCTTTCTTAAATATGTTGTACATGTTGTTTTTTAAGTTGTACGGAAATGAAAATGACTATGTTGACCATCACTCCACCATAATAAGATAATATTATTATAATTATAATTATTATTATTATTCCATGATGTTGTATCAAGTGTCCGCAACTTGACCAAAATTCCTCGTTTATGCTCCAACGTCTACGAACACCTAACAAAATATAAAAACGACTAAATAAGTACTAAAAACTAATAAAAATTTATAAAATGATAGAGAAACAAACGAATACATGCCTAAAACTATTAAAAAGTATATATAAAAGACTCAATTAAGACTTAAAATATATAAGAAAGATTGACGTGTTTTACGACACATCAAACATTAACACACTTAACTCTTTTTCACCCCTAAAAATAGGGGTGAGCAAACGATGATACCCGACCCGACCCAATGTATACCCGACCTGACCCGATACCCGAAATCCCTATAAAACCAGAACCGACTGATGGACCATAAAGATGGGTCGGGTTTCGGTCCTCAGGCTTACGGTTCTGGTCGGTCCAACAATGAATGACCGAGCCGAAACTTGGACTGTAACTTCATTGATTTTTCTCAGACTAGTGGACAATTAAGGCTCCAATTTGTTGATTCAATATCGATTTTGTTAAAGGTAGCTTGTTTCAACAACCTTATTACTTGCGTTTTTGTTTGTTTGGTGTGATTTGTGCTGTTTTTTCGTGGGTTTCATATGCTTTAATTGTTTCAGATTCTGATTTAACTTTTATTTGTTTGTTAAGATGATTTTGCCATATAAAATGGTTTAAAGTTTGAACAAGCATTAGGGAATAGGGATGGATGATGAATGGAGGAGCAGAGAATCACTATCAGATTGTATACATGCTAGGTATAGTGTTTGTTATAAGATCAATTATCAATAAGTGGGCTTGGCTCCTGAGCCCAAAAAATTATTTTGATGCAATTCGGTCCAGAAATATTTATTCGGTTTTTGTACTTACCCGGACCGGAACCGACCCGGGACCGAAAAACCCACAAAAATGAGAACCGAAATTGTACCTAGGTGTAACTTGTCGGGTCGGGTAAAGTCCAAAGTCGGTACGGTTCTCGGTTTTTTTTTCGGTTCGGGCCTTGTATGCTCACCCCTACCTGAAAAAGCATACAATGGAATCATAATTAAGATATTCAGTTCCAAATTATTTCAATACTTTTTCTTAGCCAGGAAAAACAACATACTAAATGCAACTGCTGGTATTGTGGTCCACATAAACCCAACCACCGACTGATCAAGCCCCCTTTTTGTGTTTAATCAATTAAGTTCAATTTCAATCAATCATCTAAGAGTCTCACACTCAAGCGTCTCGACTCCATCCTAATCCCGAATCAAGCTTATGAGGCAAAGATTCTTATTTACCACTTTATATAACTGAAGCCTATGTGAAGGGTGTCTCGCTTGCAGAAGCTAGTGAGAAAGCTACCCACCTGAGTCATGAAATCATCATTCTGGTTAGGGTGCTTCATGGAATGCTGAACATCAAAAGTGACCTGCTCGTCGGCAACTTGAAGGGTGAGTTTGCCGTCGCAGACATCAATAATAGCACGAGCAGTGGCTGAGAATGGACGACCAAGAATGAGTGGAACTTGTGAGTCCACGTCCATGTCAAGTATAACTAAATCCACCGGAAAAACAAATTTATCAACTTTAACTAACATGTTTTCCAATATCCCATGTGGAAACTTCACCGATCGGTCGGCGAGCTGAATACTCATGCGCGTAGGAGACAGCTCTCCTACATTGAGCCTAGCAAAAACAGAATAGGGCATTAAATTAATTCTAGATCTAAGATCTGCAAGATCATTACAAAGATTAAGATTCCCTATTAGACAAGGAATGGTAAAGCTACCTGGATCAATCATCTTCCGGGGCAGCTTATTCTGCAGTGCTGCCGAAACCTGCTCAGGAAGAGTAACAGAAGAGATCTCCTCAAGTTTCTTTTTGTTTGTGAGCAAATCTTTCAGAAACATGGCATACTTAGGCATCTTCGAAAGAGCCTTAACAAATGGTCAGTTCACCTAGATCTTCATCAACATATCCAAGAACTTACGGTACTAATAAGAATCATCTGGTCTGGCAAGTCGATTAGGAAATGGCGGTTTAGTCTTGTAGGCCTTCACCAGAGTGTCACATCTCTTCTCACCTTGAGACCCGCTGGTTTGTGCTGTACTTGCTGGGCAGAGCCTAGATTTCACCTTGCCAGCTGGTGTCTCTCACTCAACTTTATGATCAACAGACTCATCCTCTCCTACTGGTAACGAATCATCTACCCTCTTCCCACCCCTAGTAGTGACGGCTTTCGCTTGATGCTGCCTAAACGATGAATTAGAAGAATTAGGATTATTGACATTGTTACTAGGAAGGCTCCCAAGAGGTCTCTCGCCTACCTGTAAAGCAAGATCTTTCACCTCTTTCTCTAGCTTTTGGAAGGCAACCTGATGTCCCTTAAAGAAAGTGTCAGGGTCACGAAGTAAGGCATACATTTCCGATTGCACTTTAGCCTACTGATTCAAGTGGACGGTTTGCCTTTCCATGAAGGAGGTAAGATCACACTTAGTACGACTAGAAAATTTCGGGGCATCCCTGGGGTTGAGATTCTGGTGGAGATTCTGGCGCGGTGGATGATCGCGTGTCGAAGTGCTAATCAAAAACTATTTTAAAAACAACTCCTTAGCTACAAGGACTGCAGTATAGGGAGTAGGGTTGTCGAACCACGAGGAGTTTGTGGTTAGTGTTAATAGCAATTTATAGATTAAATTAAATGGTTAAACTAAATTAATTTTATGAAGTTGATTTGCTGCTTGCTTGCAAAAACAAAGTGATTGATTAAAAGTAATTAAAAACAATAATATAATGGAAAACGGTCACTCCGAGTTTCTGATTCGGTAATTATCAAACGAATTCTGTTATTACCCTATATCGGAAATCACATAGACATGACTTTGTTTAAGTTGTTCGACCCAGCTCAGCTATCATAACATTAATTGCAAAGTTAAATTAATCCTAGTGCAAGAATACCAAGATACGATAACAAAATGCAATAATATTAATTAACCAAACTGTCTAGATCAGTCAAACATACAATCAGACGCAAAGAACTTTAAGGTGTTCACAAAATCTGATCCAAATAATAAGTATCAAACAGAAAACAAATGATAAAGTACCAAAATCGTTCACCCGGAGAGAACCGCGAAAGGATTAGCCTTGCATCTTGATCATGCGACTTCTTATTTTCTGTGCGATCCTCCCTCTCGATATGCGTGACCTAATCAGCAGCCAAGAAGGCTGCGCCTTCTGTTTCCCCTGGTGCCGTCGATTGTCGTGCGACTCCCAAAAACTGCAGTCCTTGTAGCTAAGGAGTTGTTTTTAAAATAGTTTTTGATTAGCACTTCGACACGCGATCAAAATGGCGCCGTTGCCGGGGAAACAGAAGGCGCAGCCTTCTTGGCTGCTGATTAGGTCACGCATATCGAGAGGGAGGATCGCACAGAAAATAAGAAGTCGCATGATCAAGATGCAAGGCTAATCCTTTCGCGGTTCTCTCCGGGTGAACGATTTTGGTACTTTATCATTTGTTTTCTGTTTGATACTTATTATTTGGATCAGATTTTGTGAACACCTTAAAGTTCTTTGCGTCTGATTGTATGTTTGACTGATCTAGACAGTTTGGTTAATTAATATTATTGCATTTTGTTATCGTATCTTGGTATTCTTGCACTAGGATTAATTTAACTTTGCAATTAATGTTATGATAGCTGAGCTGGGTCGAACAACTTAAACAAAGTCATGTCTATGTGATTTCCGATATAGGGTAATAACAGAATTCGTTTGATAATTACCGAATCAGAAACTCGGAGTGACCGTTTTCCATTATATTATTGTTTTTAATTACTTTTAATCAATCACTTTGTTTTTGCAAGCAAGCAGCAAATCAACTTCATAAAATTAATTTAGTTTAACCATTTAATTTAATCTATAAATTGCTATTAACACTAACCACAAACTCCTCGTGGTTCGACAACCCTACTCCCTATACTGCAGTCCTTGTAGCTAAGGAGTTGTTTTTAAAATAGTTTTTGATTAGCACTTCGACACGCGATCAAAATGGATAGAGTTTTATAAAAGACAATAATATGGAAAAACGGTCACTCCGGGTTTCTGACTCGGTAACTGTAAAGACAATCTGAATTAACCTAGCTAGGCAATCACATAGACATGATCCTGTTTAAGTTGTTCAACCCAATTCAACATCAAAACACAAATCACAAGGTTAAATTATTCCTAGTGCAAGAAAACCAAGAAACGATAACGAATTGTAATTGTGAAAATCAGTCAAACTGTTCAAATCAGTCAAACATACAACCAGATTCAAAGACACATAAGTATGTTCATGAAACCTGATCCTAAAACATAGTTCAAAACAGATAAGTCCTTACAAAATAACCGAATCTTTCACCCGGAGAAACCGCAGGATGTTTAGCCGTGCATAATCATGATTTCGGCTTCAAAACTTGTTCTGGATTGCTCTGGCATCAACCGGAATGAATGGAACTGTAAAAAGTCTTCAAAATCGCCCCCTTTCTGCTCTGGAAGTCGAAGATGTTTGCTCAAAAACGGCAGATAGGTTTTCAATTGCGAAAATGGGCTTTTTATGGGCTGAAGAGTTATTCGCGACCCCATGAATAACTTCCTGACTTATTCGCGTGGCATGAATAAGTCATAACTTCGCGAGGGTAACAAGGGTAAATAGCTGGATTCATTAAGGGCAGTATAGTCATTTTGCAACCCAATTCAGTTATTCGCGGAGCATGAGTAAATCCTGAGGTTATTCATGGGGCATGAATAAGTGATCTGACATATTTTATTTTCTTTTTATCCCTTATTCCTCCGTGCACTCGTTTCACCTCCGATTAGACTCTTTTTCTCTCGTTTTAGCCCACGAACACCTGTTTAACACCAAGACACAAATAAGTATCTAAGACACGATATAAACGAACGTTAAATGATTAAAAACTATACAAAAAATAATATCTAAATGTGATGCATTTGGCAACACATCAGTGGATACCTCGAGGAGTTACCTTGGAGTTTTGATTTCTCCAATTCGGACCGGAAGATGAGGTGTAGTTTTGGAATGGTGGTCTAAGCCACCCAGAATTCATAGATTCAACCTGTTCTTGACTCTGAATTGGACACTCGGATGTGTCATGACCCCCTACATATTTCACACCTATCTAACCTCATCTGAAGATCTCTCACTTGCTTAGTTAAATTTTCAATCACCGCACCAGACCAGTATCAGGTGAAATCTGATAAACACCTCGGGTAGTAGGAGAGGTGTTACTAGCTATGGGGTTGGAATTCCTAGTAGTATGCTTTGGTGGTCTCTCAGAATGGGCAAAACTCTCAAACAACTCATTAGCTGCATCAATATCCATTTTTTTCCATGAAATTACCTTGGGCAACAGTGTTGTAACGAACTCGAGTATCAAAAGTGAGGCCATCGTAGAATTTCTCCACAAAGGCCCAGTCAGAAAGACCATGCTGAGGGCATCCACTCAGTAGGGTCTGGAAACACTCCCAATCCATGTAGTATGGCTCATCGGGATCCATATGGAAAGAGTGAATCGGCTACGTAAGGCGGAAATCCTTGGAAGCTGGGTAATATTTTTTTTAAGAATTTTTGAAGCATGTCCTCCCAAGTAGTAATGGAACTATTAGGCATGGTGTCGTACCAAGTGGCGGCACGACTAGACAAAGTAAATGGGAATAGAGGCAGATAAATGACTTCCTTAGTGATGTGGGAAAGACTGAAAGTGTCACAGATACGCACAAATCGGGACAGATGTCCAGGAGCATCCTCCTCCCCAAGACAATGAAATGGAGTGGCGTTACTAATAGTGGACATGACATGGGAGGGGATTTACCAATTGTTGGCATCAGTAGTAGTAGGGCGAGCAATGGGAGAACGAATCTGAGTAAGTCCCTCAGTGGCACGAGAGTGCACAATGCGTCTAACATTTCCTTTAGCCATTTCAGCAGTGAGTGGGGGGAAAGGAATGGGTTTTGGTGGAGAATGAATGGTGGGTTTGGGTTCAGAATAAGAAAAAGATGTAGAGGATGGAGCAGACGAGCGTGCCTGATCAATTTCCTTCCGGATAACCGTCCGAAACTCGTTAAGGCGCTCGTGGATGTCGAGGTTGGGATCCGTGCAGGTGGTGAATTCAGGTGGTCCTTGTGAGCGAGTATGTGGCATACACTGAAAGTGCAAACCACGCTGGAGTTACTAATGGATAGCAAATAACCTAAAACTAAATGAACAAGTAGCACATATAATCGCAGGTAAATCCAACAAGTAGTAAACAAGCAAAACAAAACAAGTAAAATCAAAAAGTGCAAGTAAAAAGTCCCTGGCAACGTTACTAAAAACTTGATGTGTGTAAATAAGTATATAAATAAATTGATCAAGTTAAAATCCTCGACTCTTCTAAAACAACACACTATTGACAAGTGTACCAATCGCAAGTAGCAAGTAGGCAAGACCAGGTATCGAACCTAAGGACTTTATCTAACACTTTTGAGATCACCTTTAATGAATTACCTAATATATTATTATTATTATTATTATTATTATTATTATTATTATTATTATTATTAAATTGATTTGTTAATTGGGGGGTTTTAAACTGAAATTAAAATAAATAATTAAAACTAAATTACCCTAAAGTAAACTAAATTAAAAACTAATAAAGACTAGAATAAAATCAACACCAACACACATATATCAAATCAAACAATAAAAGTTAAAATCATGTAATTTTACACATCCAAACGAAAATCAAGTGTCATTCAATCATATGATTATCTAAATCATCATCCTAAACAGCCATGAAAATGTTTAGCCACTCATAGTATCCAAGAAAACAAAAACTAAGTGCCACACGTCTCAAAATAATTAAAACGAATAAATTAAACTAAACCAAACCCGAGTTCTTTAATTATTAAACCTTAACATGCTCGAGACCTTCTCCACTTCAAAGTCACCTCCAAAAATCTTCTCTAAAAATTCCAAAGAAGCTTTCGATATATGTGGCTGTCAATAAAAAATATCTTGCTTTTGTCAAGTTCTTTTCCATCGTAATAATATATCTTTAGGTTTTGTTTCTTTCTTTTTCTTGGGCCCTACACAAGGCCACGAGCCTTGGCTTGTTGACTTATCATTCTTCCTTTTTTATATTATTATTATTATTATTATTATTATTATTATTATTATTATTATTATTATTATTATTATTATTATTATTATTATTATTATTATTATTACATTACACTATATTAATAATACAAATGATTTGAACAGTGATTATATTATTTTTTTATTTTTCCATCACTTCTGTTTATGTTTTCAAGCTATTTGTTTTAGAGACATATCAAATAACTAGCTATAGTTCAGTGGTATACACGTATGTTTCAACGCTTTGTATCCTGGGTTTGAATCTTTCTTCGGTTTTTTATATCCTCTTTTATCCTGCCGTACACGTGTTGTTTTTGATGTTTGGTTAATCCATCCACGTTGATATGCATGTGTCTGCTTTTTTACCACGCGTCTCCACCTCACGATTTCTTCCTCAATGGACCGCTCTTTCTTTACCTCTTTTTTTATTTTCCAGTTCATTCAGTTCTAGGGTTTTTGCATACATTTCTCTCTGTAGTTTCATTTACACCGTTTATGTTTGAGGAAAACCCAATTTCTTGAGGCTTTTTTTTTCGCATCATCTTCGGTTTCTGGCCCTCTACCATGATTTCGATTCAGGTTGGTGTATACTCATTTGCTCTTGGGTTTTATTTGGGGTTTTTATTCAATTTGAACTGGGCTTCAGGAAGCGATATCTCCGTTTGATAATGGGCTCCGGGAAGCTATTGAAGATATTGTTGTGTGTGGGGGGCCTTTTTTTGCGACTTCCAATGGCGGATGGCGTCACTGCCGATGTGCCTAGGAGGCCTGGGGCTTCTTTCAGCTCGAGATGTTGCCGTATATGCTTTTGTGGCTTCTAGAGCCCAATCTTGGAAGTTGCAGGATCACATCCTGCGAGACAGTGGGGTCGTGGATCTTGACCCAGATTACGTACAAGCTTTGGAATATCTGCGCGAGTCTCTCCCGGATTTTGATCTTGGCGGTTTCACTAATAAGGACACCGCCCCACCAAAGACCCAGAAAACTTTGGCGAATGCCCTTTTTAGTAAAAGTGCACAGAACATGGGGAATGATTTTGGTTTGTCTCCTCGCCAGAAAGCAGTGGTGGAATGCTTGCAAGGACCCCACGCCCAGGACTTCCTGACTGTCATTCCTATTGAAGGGTTGGGGCAACGGATGTCAGCAGTTGAATATAAGGCGATTCTTAAATACCGCATATTGATTCCTATGTTCCCAGACGATGAAACTTGCCCAGTTTGTCGGAAGGCTTGTTTCGACCAATATGGGGAACACGCGGTCCATTGCAAAGAGTTGCCACGTTTCAAGTATCGCCATGACTTTGTTCGGGATGCCTCGTGGGATATACTTAGGCGGGCAGGGATATCGGCGAAAAAGGAGGCACCACTTAATTTCCTAACAGACCCGACAGAGGGGAGATTTACTCTCCGTCCAGCGGATGTGCTTGTGTTTCGATGGGTGGGCGGGAAACACACTTGTGTGGACCTTACAGGGGTATCCCCGCTCGTCGGTTTTCGAGATACTGGGTTTGTGACCGGGCAGGCGATGCGGAAAGCCGAGTCCAAGAAGATTGAGAAGCATGCCAAAGCTTGTGAGGATAATCAACATGTTTTTGTCCCATTATCCTTTGATACTTTTGGGGCGTTGGCACCGGAAGTCATCCGGTTCCTTGCCAGAGTTCAACGGGTCATTCATAGCAACTGTTCGACCCCCCAGGGGCAAGGATTTGTGTTTAGTAGGTTTAGTTTTGCTATTCAGAAAGGGGTGACGGCGCAGCTTGTTGCCCGTCTACCAGTCATTATGTAAAATTCTATTCTCTCTATAAATTAATACTATTAGTTTAAAAAGAAAAAAAATTTGCTTTTGTATTGCATTGTTCGCCGCTTATGTAGGTGGCGGCATGGGTTTTGTTTCGGGTAACCTAACTTATGTTATTTGTCTGTATAAAAAAAATTGAGAGGGTGTTTGGGATTGAGTTTGGAAATGCAAAAGTTCTTTTGGTCAAAAGTGCTTATTGGCTTATGACTTTTTGAAAAAGAGTTTTAAAAAAAGTGTTTGGATTAGCTTTTGGGATGAGAAACGTCAAAAAGTCAATAGATTGTTATTTTTTTAAGTGTTTCGCTTAACTTATTGTGAATACTGGTTGTATGGGTGGTAGATTTGTAATTTTTTTCCAAAAGTCAAAAGCCAAAAGCCAAAAGCCAAAAGTCAGGATTTCTAACTTTTCAAAAACAGCTTTTCCACCTTTAAAAACTAAAAGCAAAAAGTCAAAACAGAAAGTGCTTTTTGGTGGTGTTTGTTTTTCTCCCAGAAGCACTTCTAACCTCTTTTGTCTGCGCCGCGTAGACGCGGGCAGACATTTGGGGCGGGCAGATTGTTTGTTTTTCAGAAGACATTTCACTCCAAAAGCTCTTCCTGACCTCTTCTTGGTGCAGACTTGGACCAAAGTCTTCTAAGGTCTCCAAAGGTCTTCTCCTCTTCTCCTCACCCACCAGCACCACCACTACCACCCACTACCACCACCACCACCGTCCACCACTGTCACCCACCCACCACCACCACCTAGCATCGTCCACCACCACCGTCCATCACCACCACGGTCCACCACCACGGTCCACCACCACCACCCACCACCACCACCCACCACCCACCACCACCACCCACCACCACCACCCACCACCACCACCCACCACCGTCCACTACCACTACCACCACCCACCACCACCACCACCACCACCTACCACCGTCCACCCACCACCACTACCACTACCCACCACCCACCACCGTCCACAACCACCCACCACCACCACCCACCACCGTCCACCACCACCCACCACCGTCCACCACCACCCACCACCACCACGGTCCACCACCACGGTCCACCACCGTCCACTACCACCACCACCCACCACCACCACGGTCCACCACCACCACTACCTACCACCGTCCTCCCACCACCACTACCACTACCCACCACCGTCCTCCACCACCACCCACCACCACCACCCACCACCACCCACCACCGCCACGGTCCACCACCACCCACCACCATGGTCCACACCACCACGGTCCAACCACCACCCACCACCACCACCGTCTACCACCAGACTACTGTAAAAACTCAGTTTATTTAAATTTAAGTTTATTTCAGCAGCCTGCAAACGTTAACAAAGAAACAGTCTTCTTCTTGCAGACTGCAGACCTTTGGTCCACCTCTTCTCCTGCAGATGTCTGCAGATGTGGTCCGCAGACTGCAAACCTTTTCCTACAGAAAAAACAAACAGCACCTTGGTTACACAAACAGCTTATTGACTTATTGGCTTTTTGGAAAAGCCAATAAGTCAATAAGTTGTTTTGAAACTCAATCCCAAACACCCTCTGAATAATAGCTTAGACTCCTAATCTCTTAACAATTTACGAATCATGTAAGGTTATAATTATTTGGGTATTTGGGGTTTTATGATATGTTGACCTAAATCCCAATTTCTGAAAATTTATAGTTTGGTATCGTGATATCTTACTTGAATTATAACCTGATAAGATTCATTGGAACCATTTGAAAATAGAAATTATAAAAATAGGTAATTGGGTTTCTATTGACTTTAACCTTTAACCTTAATTTTTGGAAATTTTCTAAATAGATTATTTTGATAACTTTTGTATTTGATTATTGCAACTGTTAATTTTCAGTAATGATTCTTCGAGTATGAGCTAAGTTGAAAGTTTTTTTATTGTGGAGTTTTATGCTTATGCTTCCATTTTACATGAATTGATGTCTTTGACAATTACATTGTGCATTGTGCGGTGTTACAATTTTCGTCGCTTTCATTCTCTTTGACAATAGTGTGTGTGTTTTTTCTGTTTATTTAACTCATTGTTGCATATTTAACTCATGGTTGCAGAACTCGCTTGGGCTTGTACTCGGCCGACTAGGGAGTTGCATGTACTCAGCCTAATCGGACGAATGCTTGGGGGGGGAGTCAAATCGGCCTATGCGGGGAGTACTGGGAGTATTCTGCCAACTCAGCTATACTTAGTGACCTAACGCCGAGCGATTAATTTGCGATTCCAAGGCCTTGGAGGACAACTTTTGCAACCTATTTTGACTGTAGTTCGCATCATTTGTTTGTTTTTTCATTGAGTATAATTGGCACCCAGGTAATTTTTCCTTTTCTGGTTTCGTGTGCATATGTAAGAAATCAATGCTGGTTATGTTCTGTTTTTAAGTTTGTATTTTTCTATTCTGTTTTATGAATTATGATGTTGCTTTGGAGATATGCGTTTTGATTTTGTCCGCAAATATGATCAATTGTTGATGCATTTGATTTTGTCTACAAAATATGATAAATTGTTGATGCATTTTGATTCCGTCTGCAAAAATAAAAAAAATGTATCGTTTTTTTCGATTTGATAATCTATTTACTTGAATTTCTTATCCTTTCTTTCATATTTCAAGGTTTTGTAATGTCCTGATTGATGATACAAGGTGTTCTCTGGCTGCATCTCCTTTTTTAACTAAATACATGATCCCACGAGAAGGCAAAGGACACTACTAGATTACTTTCATCTTACAAAACTTGAATACACACGCGTGTCTTTTTTTGTTGTTAATATACATATTCTTTCTGCTGCAGCGCATAAGGTAGCCTTGATGTCCTAAGTAACCACTAACGGCTATAGAAAAAAAATTGGAAGACTACACTTTATGTTGTTTTTCCTTTTTTTCAGTAAATACAAATCTCTAAAACAAAACAACAACCTTACCCAGTAAATCCCACACTTAGCAAAGCTAAGAGTGGGGTATGGGGAGGGTGAGATGTAGGCATACCTTACCCCTATCCTTACGGATAGAGAGGCTGCTTCCAGAGAGACCCCCGGCTCGACAACACACAATCAACAAGCAAGCAACTCTAATAAACTAATAAAAGCTACTGATTTTAGGGAAACATTGAAAACGACATGTAGTACAGCAAGGTATATATGTCATCCTAAGATAACATAACATATAAATACCAAAAAAACAAAAAACATTTCAGAGCTCATACCAGTGTAAGAAAAAGTCTACGCTCCTAGAACCACGCTACGGGCAAACAAACTCTCCCTAATAATCCTTAACCTTAATCTTGCACCTCCACGAACCCCTATCCTTGACCATGTCCTCAGAGAGGTGCATCTCTACTAAATCATGCCTAATCCGCTCCTCCCAAGTCAATTTGGGTCTTCCTCTATACCTCTTTCCCTCTATAGTGAGGGTTTCCACTAATCTAACTGGGGCCGTCGAAATGTTTTTTGTTTGCTTTAATTATATGAAATGTTGTCATTTGTTTGCTTTAATTATGTTGTTTTTTTAAAGGCGTGTTTAGGTTCTTTTAGTTGAAATATGATGTCGCCCCTAAACCTCTATTATTCATGTGTGCTTAGTAAGTTAAATTGTTTTTTTAGCTGTAGGATTTTGCTGAAGTAAGTGCTCGATTGGTATACTATGTGGGTCATGGTTGGCGAATGGTAAGAACAGTTAATGGCTCAATTTGGTTTCATAATCTGTTAAGTTGATTTCTGTCATGACGAATGTGCTGCTGGTTTCATAGTTAGTCATGCATTCCTTGAACCTCATATATCACTGATAGTTTACTTAATTGCCGTTTGGCGCTATTAGCATTTTTTTCCCCTGTTTTGCAGGTGCTAGCATTTACTTTTCGATGTTGCTGTCAACCGACCTTAGTCGTTGCTCTACACAGGTCGGTATTTCCATGTTTTCCAGGAAGACTATGCTGAATCTTTTGAAAAAGATGGGGTACTCACCTGATGAAGCTTTAGCTGATGCTAGCAGATGTGGTGTGTGATTATTGATTGATATTTAAACCCATGAACATTCATATTTGTAGGAAAAGATGCACTGTTCTTGGAGCTGGTAGATTTCATCAGTACAACTCATATATCAAAGGAATTAAAGCTGCTGCTGAGATGACTTATATATTGGTTAGTTACATTCTTTTTCCTTTTTCTAGATTATAATAAGTATTCGCTCCATCCATCAACAATGACGTGGTTTTACATATGGATAGTTTTTTTTTTGTAGCTGAAATCTTTTTATTAATGGTATCTAGTAAAGTAATTGATTGATGATTGGCTTTATATGGTCATTGGGTTTGCTGAATTGGTGCTTTGCCTGAAATTGTAACATGGGGAATCTACATCAACTCATGCTAAGAAGAATTTAGGTTACAAATGTAGAACAAATCGAAAACTCATAACTGGTTTAATAAACACACTCTTGCAACACTTCGTGTAAAAAGGCGACTTTGGAAAAACAATAGCGTGTAAAAAGTATAAAAAGGCGACTTTGGAAAAACAATAACATGCCGCGCTAATAAACAGATCAAAATTCTTAACTTTGATATCGTTTGGGAGCTATCCAACTCATAGCTCACGGGATACATCTAAGTCTTGCGTTTACTACAAATTAAGTAAATACTCTATAAGTTGTTGTGCACTTATATGAGTTAACATCTACATGTATAAGTCCGGTAGCTGCCGATAAAACGTGGTAACACGAAACAACAAAATCTACCTTTCTTTTTTTTTTTCATTGGATTTATCGTTTATGTCAATCTCCCCATTTGCGCACATATTATACGGATTTAGTCCCATTTGCGCACATATTATACTGTTTAGCAAGTGTTTGGAAGTACAATTCAAGTACATATTAGGATTTGATCTGAACATATAGAGTGATTTCAACAATTAAAGTATTATCGTGATTTGATTGTTTTGGTGATAATATAATTTTTCTCTCTAATAAAAATCGTAGGTAGCCATAGTTGTTGGTCGGAAAACCATCTTCTGCGGAGTCCCATGGGATGATTACATCGGGAATAGTCCCCAATGTTCATTGGCAAATTACATCAGGTACTACTAACCATTTTCATTTAGTCATTCTTTTGTTGGTGAAACTATAATTTTTGCCAGTAAGGGTAATATGGTGATTTTAGAGAACGTCGATTTCACAAAAGCTATATGCCACAATTATTGGATAGACTATGGTACGCCTCTAATTCGTTTTTTGATTGGAGTTTCATATTTGCTCTTCATAATTAACTTGAAGCATTTTCTTTTTTTCATATTTTGGTTTCATATTGTGATTAAATCTAGATGCCTATAGGTTAACTAAATTTAGATAATACACATGGCTTAGGCTTCAAATGTCGATGGGATTTCGTTATATATTTGGTGGGTGCATTTTCGTCTGTCGTTCCATCGAATTGTAAAGATGGTGCAGTTGGAAATATTTTCTTTAATAAATAGATTCCAACTATTGGATAGTTCTCAGTCTCTTAAGGATCTCCAATTTCTATGATGCAAGGTAGTACCTGCAATATCATGTATCTTCTTTCCTTACCAAGCTAAGGATCACGGTTAAGATTATGGTCAAAGAATGGTTACCTAATTTTGCGTATGAACACCTAAGATTATGGTCAATGAATGGTTATCTGAATGCAGGCTTATAGGTTACAAATTGCTTCAGATTTTGCCTATGAGTAGAGAGTAAGTCTTTGATATGCAAATATATTATTTCTTAAATTTAACATTATATTTATGGTGGTAATATTTTGCTTTTTTAAGGGTGGTAAGATCTCTCTCTCTCTCTTTTTTCCAAAGGCAAATGATGATCTTCGATAATTAAATGAAAGTTATTATTATCTACTTCTAATCCGGCATGGTTATGTGACGATTTTTTTTTTTTTTTGTAATTTTTGCATGGGTTTTTGCAACAATAGCAGCTCTGAAGGAGATACTGGCACCTACTGCTACGTTCTTTGATAATTCAAGTGATCCGTGGTTCAAGCAAAGATACAGTGCCACAATAGACGATGAAGCAGCCAATGTTGTTAAAACCAACTGCTACTGCTTATAGATTCGCGCAGAGATGGAATGATAAATACGCGGCGCTATGTAATATTCTTATTTTTAAATTAATGTAATAATAATTTGATCAAATGTAGTGGACGGTTGGATACTTGAACATTCTAAACTCACATGAGTGGATTCATTGATCGAGAAAAGAGATTTTTTTAAAACCAAACCAAAGTTTAGGCTGTTATCAATTCTCTTTTAACTTTAGGTATGTACCCATGTGAACAGAAGTGATTTACTACTTTGTGTATGACTACCTGTCATTTTGCCGCCGCAACGCGCGGCATCACAAGTCACTAGTTATTATTATTATTATTATTATTATTATTATTATTATTATTATTCAATGATCTTGTATCAGGTGTTCGTGACTTGATCAAAGTTCCTCGTTTATGCTCCGACGTCCATAAACACCTAACAAAATATAAAAAGGAGTAAGTACTAAAAAGTAATAAAAATTTATAAAATGTTACAAACAGAGAAACAAATGAATATATGCTTAAAACTACTTAAAACTGTATACAAAAGACCCAATTAATACTCAAAATATATAAGAAAATAGATGTGTTTTACGACACATCACTCCTTATTTTCGATTTCTTCAATGAACTTACTGGTTGATTAATTGTAGCCCATCTACTTTTCAAAACACTAAAAGCCCGCTCAACATCTTCTCTCTCCGATTCCTGCAACTTGTTAAACGTTTTCACTTTCTCATCAATTGGATATGATTAATCCTTTACAAAAACACAACACATTCGGTAAATGCCATTCATAAGATAATAGCCACTTTTGTAATATCTCTCGTTGTCCACAAAAGAACTCGTTGTTACGGTTCCATGCACTTTATTATTCAATAGCGATGATTGATGTATAACATCGATGTCGCTGTTTGAACCAGGACCATCGACATATGGATGCGAAATCCATCAATAATTCGTCGCCACCGTTGCAGGATGATTGTTGGTTTTTTTTTTGTGTTCATCTCTCATAAAATGGCCTCCCAGACTTATCGGGCACATTTTCCAAACTATTTGTATACAGTTGATGCTACCGAGCATCCGATATTATAGTACCGACAACTGATAAGATTAACATGGACTATGGTAGCACCATAGGCAAATATCACTTCGGCTATGGACAGGAGAGATCCTTAGTTCATAAGTAATCTATTGCCTCTTAAATCACCAATGCATTTTAGGCTTAGATGGTTGTGGAGTACATGCAACTCCAATGTTAAGCGTGCTCAGATGAGAGTAGTATTAGGACAGGTGACCTCCTCAGAAGTCTCCACTGGGGCAACAAAAAACAAAGCTGTGAGTTCTTAGATGGGCAACCTGTCGGGGGCAAAGCAGACAATATTAGTGGAGAAAGGGGTTGAATGTTACACTTGGAAGGTGCTATCTTGCTTCATATGTGGCGTACAAACGTTTAATGCCGTATTTAGTCATTCGTCGTAGAAACTCTTTACGGTATAGTACTTAATAATCCCATTGCAAAAATATTATAAACGTTCACGTGAAGTCCTAGCAAACATAGCTAAACATTCATCGTATTCATCGGGAGCATTACCGGTTGCAAGCTGACGAATTAGGGTTGTGCGTTTTTTGTAGCGGTGGGGTGAAGCTCTTTATGGATCTCCACTCATAACCTTCTTGAAACCATTTTAATTGAGCATCTATATGTTCCACAATTTTTAATAATAATTCTTTCGATAAACGAAATATCACTTTCAACAGCGCAACGTTATACCTTAGGTTTTTGACAAAGTAATCATTCAAAAGAACATTATTAGCCCTTTCATGATCACGGTGCACAATTTTTTTTTCTATGACCGGCCCATATCTTCAAGGTCTGTTGGTTCTCTACAAATTAACCGTAAAAAAAAATAAGAGTGCTATCGAAAGATTCAGAAGAACTTTATGACTCGGGTGGAGAAACAACCCATGGAACGTCCATTTTTTTTATATTTCCTTTTGTGAGAAATGTTTTTTATTTTTTTATTTTTTGAAAAGTGATTTTCTATGTATGGCCGAGTTCATTACAACCCTACAAGGGGAAAATGGGTGTATTTTTTTTATGGTGAGAAATGATTAGAGTTGGGTTTATTTATTTATAGTATAGGATTTATTTTTTAAACCAACGGTAATATTACCGTTACGCATGTCCATCATCCATCACTACCACGGTAGTGATCCACCACCCTTAAAGAACTATACATTATTATTATATATAATACATCCGTTCATTTGCTAGTTGAATCAAATATGTATAATATATTATATGCATGCAACTTGTTTTAGTTAAAGTATATGTGTTAAGTGTTTGGTAAAGGTCACTTTTTAAACACTATAGTTTATGTATTTGTTAACGTGAAATATTCGAGTCTCTCTCTTTGCGTTAAACAAGAAAAAACAGGAGAAAAAACGGAACTTTTATATTATTTGAATTTATTTGAATATCTTATGATGCAATCCGTTACCCACTTTACATACCATTATATTATAAAATATTTCCTATGTTTTTTTTTTTTTTTTTTTTTGATGAAGTTTCTTTTATCTATAAAAAAAGAAAATGAACACAACTCTAGTTTGCAAAAACTTTAATGTGAAATATTCGAGTCTCTCTCATTGCCCAACACTGCCCGGAGGTCGTGACCAAGCCGCTTGTAGCCTTTTGCCGTGACATAGCTTACGTTGGGGTGAGCTCTTTTTTCAGTCAAATGTCGCTGGGTGACGGCTAGTTTGAGGTTTATTTATTTATTTTATTTTTTAATTACAAATATATATATATATATATATATATATATATATACACACACACATATTGACTTCATTTTAAAAAACCCCACTCTCACACTCATTCTCAACCTACACTTTAAAAAAAATTATACTTCTCATGGAGACGACGAGTAGTTTGAATATTTTTTTTGTTGGATTGTAGAATTGCTCTATTTGTATTTTATTTCTTTTTATTATGATTTGTGTTCTATTTTTATTGAAATTATGTTTTATTATTATTATTGTTGGTCCTAGAAATATTAGCCTCACTTTATATCAAATAGCAATGTGATTTCAACAATATATATAAACAATGTGCAGAATAAGCAGTGGCGGATCTAGAAATGAATTTCAGTAGTAACGTTTTTGATTTTAGTAGCAACGTTTTCCAAATTTCGTAAAAAAACCAAAATTTCCACTACATGCGCGAATTTGAGCAGCAACCGACGCGACACCTGGTTATACACTAGGTCCACCCCTGATAATAAGAAAATAAAACTTTCAGAAATAATAGAACACACGGGTTTAATGAAGTTTTGAGTTTATGTATTGATCACCTTTTAACAAGGATCACATTTAACTGTACAAATGAATGACTCAAAAGAATTCTTATGACTTGTGTGAATGTGGTGTGGAGTATGTGTAAAATATATACTTAAGAAGAGTAGATATTTGCTATGTATATCACACAATTTCACATTCACACTAGGCAATCTTCTCCTTCGTATGATGTCTTCTATTTGTAGAGAAGTGTTAACCTCAAGTTAATGAATAAATAATTGGTTTATTTATAAACATGTAGTTTTGCAGGTTGAGAAAGTCTTGCATGAATGATTGGGGTCAGGTGCATGCATTCTAACTTTCCCACTTGTCAAGATTCCAGATTTCTTCCAGAAATCCGAAGTCTTTATCTAGGATTAGTCAAATAGTCAATATCAGAGTTTTGTTCTAGAAATTCGGTTCCTTTGTCCCAGATTTCAGCCTTCTTTCTCATATTTCATCAGATAGGGGTTGTATTTGTCTTTCATTGTCTATGTGTTTAAAGAGATCTTGTTCTTGAATCTTTCTTGATCTTTATCTCTTCATCTGGAACCTTTTCTGAATGTCCTTCACTTTGTTCAGCCATGGTTCCTATCTTCAGTTTTCTTCAACACTTTATGTTTTTTCATTTTGGATCTAACAATTTCCCCCTAAGTGTTGTAAGTAATGTGATGCTTATTTAGACAATTACATTTTAAAAGACAAAACAAACATGCAAAGTACTAAAGGAGAACTGTAATGATAATTACATTCAGAATATAACATAAATAATAGATTTCAACTTAAAAAAAAAATCAATTTCAACAACTTCACAGAATCTTCTTGTCAAGAGCTTTGAGCATCTTCTTGCGAGGGATGGTTCTTGTGCATGTAAACAACATTGTCTTGAGTAGGTCTCTGGATTCTATCCAGTTTCTTATTTCTTCCTAAATTCCCTATCAATTCAAGTTTGTCTTGCACTGATTCCATGCAAGTCTTCAAATATCTCATAGTCTGATATGAGTATTTGTTGATTTCAGTCACTTTGAATATTTTCTTGTTTTGATTGTCATCCCTGAAAATGATTCCTTTCTATGGTATTAGTATTATCATACCAAATCTGGGATTGTTTCCTTCTTCTAGGATGTCTTGATTTGGTGTAGTTAGATTGATCTTTTCTAGTATGCTAGGATGGTTTAGGGCAATATCAAAGTCATTTTGAGCATTTCTCATAAACTGTATCCTGGCTGCATTGGAAATTGGATCCAGTGCTCTTCTGACTTTGATATTTGCAGAGTTATCATCCATAAATTTGCTTCTCAACATTATTCAATCCTTAGGATGCAAGTCTTCCAAATCTCCATCTGTGATCTTTGTGTACACCTTTTCACCTCTTTCAATTTCATATTCATTATACCTGTGTGTAGTTAACCCAGTGGTTGTTTCTTGGCTTCTGATGTTCAAAATCCTCTTGATTGACTTTTCCAGTTGTTCTACAGGTAATGTAGTAGGATCATCCTCTGTTCTTCTGGTGAGAATGATTCTGGAATATGGGCTCAATATTCCTATTTCTTAATTTTCTTCTCTGTAGATTTCTCAACAATATGCTTTAGGGAATACATAGTCAATAGGTTTCAGCTTGATCCTAACTCTAGAGACTCCATGATCCACCTTCCATTGAGATGCTGAAGTTTCCATGATGGCATCAGATACTACAGCCTTCATTTTCATTTTGGCCTCCTCTGCTATATTAACCCTTTAGGCTTCCATCATAATTTCTGTGAAAGTATTTTTCTATGTGGATTCATGTTCAGGTTGATAAAGTACCAGTATGTTGCCTTCATCAGACTGTAGTAAGACATTTATTTGTGGTTCTAGTATTCTCTCAGCACCCCTATCAGTTGTTTGGACATCAGATGTTATAAACTCTGCTGCTTGAGTTTTGTCTGTTTGTTCAGCAGTGGAAGAGGGCCTTTTGGTTGGTTTAGTGAATCTTTTTATTGCTCTTTGCACCATCTTTAAAATCTGCTTTGCTTGGTTAATGGTTTCATGTCCCTTTTGTTTCACTTATTCCAGATTTTTGTTAATTGCTTCAACTATTCTTTCCCATTTTGCTGTGTGCTGATTGATCCGATTCTAGATTAGTTCATTCTCTGCTGCTGTTTTCTTCAATTCCCTTGACAAGTTGTTGATGTTGTCTTGAATCTTCTGGTGGTTGTTGTTTGTTTTCTGTTCATCTGCTTGCTTTTGTACTAACTTAAGAATATCTTTGAGTTGATCATTCGCATTCTTCTTAAGTTCTTCTAGTATGCCGGTGATCTGATTCATAGACTCTGATAGTTTTTGAATGTCAGAGATTTTGTGACTTCTGATTCTTCAATATGGATTCCATATTTTCCTTCAGTTCTTTCTCCTTCTCTGCTTCTTTTCTCTCTAAAGCTTTCTGCAAGATTCAGCAAAAATCTGGATTTCAGATTTTGCTGTGGTTAGGACTTGTGGTAAATTAGGAACAACAAATGTTCCATCTAGATGACCAGAAGCAAACACATTTGCTTCTATTTTCGATGGAGGGATCACATCATCAGATGATGTGCCAGTCCTTCCACACCAGAGTTTTGCAACATATCCTTGGACAGTCATAGAGGCTTGTCCTCCATGAGTTGTTGAAGGAGGCAACAGATGCCTTCATCCATAAACCAGGTTTATGGTACCACTTGCATGGTGCCTACTTGTGCTGACACGTGGATCTTCCCCCTTTCTAGAACAAAAAGTGACTTTTTGATTTTGAATAAATATTGTGCTGACACGTGGATAAACTAGTCCTACCATGCATGCCACTACTCTTCTCAACTAGCAATGAAGTCAACCATAAGTCCAGATTTGTGAAAAATCTGAGACTTAATTTATTGGAACAAAAACATCCGGATTTTCGGGATTTTAATTAGAGATTTCTAAGTGCTCACCAGGTTTCTGGGATTTTGTCCTCATCCATTTTTCTGAAAATATGTGTGTGTGTATATATATATATATATAAATATTAATGGATGAGAATGAAACTCGAAGTGGCCTTTCATAAAATTGGGCATGAAAATTAACATGACACAAATTCATAAATGAGTGTGCCAAGGTTCGAATCCTGCTTCGAAGATGGATCAAACCTTTTTACATTCATTATTTTTTTGGAGTTTCATCCAAACAATTTTTTTGTTGAGATTCAGAGAGATTGTTTGAAGTCTGCTTCTCCATGTAAAATGTTGTGGAATCTAAAAACCTTTTGTTTTTGAGAACCACTGTTGGTTATCATCTGTTTGAATAACCTCTGCTGTTTAAACATCTGGTGAAGAACCTATGTTTTTTCATCATCTCTTGTGGAACATCAAGTGATTTAACATTTGGTGAAGAACCTCTGTTGTGACAACATCTGTTGAAGACCCTCAGTTCTTTCAACATCCGATGAACAACATCAATTGTTTCAACCTCTGTTGAAGCGTAACAGTTGTTGGCTTCAACAATCCTTCTTGTCAAACGTTTAGATCAACAGATCTTTTGATTTTTGATCACATATCCTTTTGACAATACAATCTTTGTAAAAAAATGTTTTCGGATTTGTAGCATTTACACAATTTGCAAAAAATAAATGTTACAGATCCTTGAAATTCTCAGCCTTTGATTGTGTATTTTAAGAATTTTTGAGAATTAAACCTAAAAATAAATTTGTTCTTGGTTTAAGCTTCTTGTTTAGATTTTCATTTGTCAATTGTAATGTACATTTGAAATCGTTTTCGAAAATTTTCAATCGGCATAAAACATTTTTCTTTTGAAAGAAAATGACCTTCCTTGATCATAATGTCATTACTGACATTGTTTTTCCAAATTTGATCTTTTGAGTAGTCCAGTTGACTTCAAAGTCAAAGATTGTCAATGGTCTAGGCAGAAAATCATTTTGTTGCCTTTTTTGTCCATATTTTAGTGAGATTTTAACTTTATTTTACATATTTTGTGATCAGTTGTTTGTTCTCCCTCAAAGATAGCTTTACTAACTTCAAGTGTGTTTCTCTCATCCCCTGTTTAAAAAAACATAATAAGCAACAAAAAAAAACCCACAAACATCGACTACTAAGTCTGGTCTTCCTCCTCCACAATGAGCATGTTATACATTAGATTGTCATTTCCTCTATGAGTCAGGCTTAACATCAGGGTCCCAGATTGGATGTTGGCTTGGTTTACCATTTCGATTCTTATGAATCCTCTTGGTATACATCCAAAGTTTAGTTGAGTTGTGATGATCTTGGTAACAAATTTGTTCATGTTGTGGATGTTTTCCTTCATGTCCTTCAACAAATAGTATGAGTAGTTGTATGGTTCTCCCCATACTAAAGATTGAATGACTTCCTGAACTCTTAGAGAGATCAGGTTGAAGTGTGATGTCTTCCTGCTAAAGCAGACACCTACCTGTGTCCAAAGTAGTCTTCTCCACCTGTTGAGCTTTACGGACATCAGAGTATCCCATTAGCCTAAAGGTGTTCGAAACTTTCTCTCTATTCACCCTCAAAGTGATGCAGTTGTCATTGAGGTGAAGAGCAGTCTTGATGGTCTGTTCATACACTACTATCTTGACTCCCAAGACAGGCTTAAGCATAGTTCTGCAGAGGTTATCAGTAACCACCACAAGCGTGTTCCAAAACTGCTGAAGGATCTCCATGTACACATCAATGTGAACACTGATGGCAAAACCAATGAGGCTCTTCAAAAGAAAGGCCAACATGGGTGCAACCAAGTGTGTTCCAAAACTGCTGAAGGATCTCCATGTACACATCACATCAATGTGAACATTGATGGCAAAACCAATGAGGTTCTTCAAAAGAAAGGCTAACATGGGTGCAACCTGCTTGAACTCATTGTCCAAGCTGGTTCCCACTTTTAGGTTGTGAGTTTTAGCCATGTTTAGTGCCATTTTGGGTAAAGGAGATTAGGGTTTTTGTACTAGAGAAGAAGAAGAAGTTAAGAGAATGTGTAGTGAAAGTGATCACAAGTGTGGGTATATTTATGGATAATACCATCTATCTATTAATGGTTAGATTTGGCAAATCCATTTGAACCCTTTACTTGAGTTGATCGCTGTACTCAAGTAGTTATGTCAGAATCTTTTTGGTATATGGAAATAATTGTGAAAGACCCTGCATTAATTACTTACTGGTCCTTATTTACTTATCCCCCAGATGGCAAAGCTACTTAGTTTGTAGACCTAGACGTTGGTACAATTTAAATAATATAAAAACTAATCATTATATCTAAAAAAATATGAGTTAATGGCCAAAATCGTCCCTAAGGTTTGGCCAGTTTTGCTACATCAGTCAAAAATCTAAACTTTTTACATATGGGTCCTTCTATTTTACATTTTGTAGCCAAATTCGTCTCTGACACTAAACCAAGTTAACTATAAGCTTTATCTTTGTTACATTGTCGTTATATCTATCTAACTAGGGCTATAGATATATACGTGCATGCATGCATGGATGGAGTATGAGTCACTTTTTCACTCTCTTGAAAATCTGGGATGGTTCAGATGTTTCCATCCTAGATTTCTGGGATTTTTCCAACGGTTCCCCAGAATTCTCATTATCTGCGATTTTACTTCCAGATTCTGGCTTGTCATTTAAGACAACTGTCTTAGTTTTCAGATGATCACCGGAGACTTGTTCTCCAGATTTTTCAGTTTGTGTGTCATCTAAAATTGACTCATTGGTTTCAAGTCCAGATTCTGTTATTTTCATACCAGATTCTTGACTTAAATCCATGTTTAGCATACCCAACTTTCTTATGATATAGTTGTGATGCTTTTCGTCCAAAGGTTTGGTGAAAATATCAACAACTTGTTTAGCTGTGGGATCAAAATATATTTCAACATCACTTTTCTCAACATGGTCTTCAATGAAATGATACCAGACATCTATGTGCTTGGTCTGTGAGTGTTGAACTAGAGTTGATGTTATGGCTATTGCACTTTTTGAATCACACAAAATTGGTGTTTTTACTATGTCCAATCTATATTACTTGTGAAGAACAGCTAGCTGCTGCTACATACTCTACTTCTGATGTGGATGTTGATACACAATTCTGTTTCTTTGAAGCCCAATACACCAGTTTTTCTTCTAGCATTTGAAAACTTCCAGAGTCCGTTTTACAGCCTGTATGATCTGCATTAGTGTAAGCTATAAGATCTAAATTTGTACCTTTTGGATACAAAATCCAAGTTCTGGAGTTCATTTCAAATACTTGAGCACTCTTTTTACAACAATTAGATGAGATTCATTTGGGTTGCACTAATATCTTGCAAGAAAACATGTTGCAAACATAATATCTGGTCTGCTTGCAGTGAGATATAAAATAGATCCAATCATCCCTATATATTTTTGAATATCCACTAAAATTCCACCTGGATTAGATCCCAGTGTGGAACCAGTTGCCATTGGTGTTTTGGATGAGCTACATTTTTCTAGAAGGTATTTCTTTAAAATAGTTTTGACATATTTAGATTCATAAAGAAATATTCCTTCTGAAGATTGTTTGACTTGTAAACCCAAGAAAAAGGTTAATTCACCCATCATGCTCATTTCAAAATGGCTGGTTATCAGTTTTTCAAATTTCTTGCAAAAATCTGGATTAGTTGACCCAAAAATTATGTCATATACATAGATTTGAACCAAAATTATATGCCCTTTATGTGTTTTTGTGAAAAGTGTTGATTTAATAGTTCCCTTGATGAAACCTGATTCCAACAGAATTTTGGATAGAGTTTCATACCAAGCTTTAGGTGCTTATATTAAGCCATACAAGGCTTTGTCCAGTTTGTAGACATGCTTTGGAAAGCTGGGATCTACAAACCCTTGTGGTTGTTGAACATACACTTCTTGTTCAATCTTTCCATTCAGAAATGCTGACTTTACATCCATTTGGTAAACTTTGAAATCTTTGTGTGCAACATAAGCAAGAAATATTCTTACAGCCTCTAATCTGGCCGTAGGAGCAAAGGTTTCATAATTGTAGGATCGGATTTTGACAAAACAATACAAAGATCACACAAGTATGAGCAAACTAGGTGCGGAAACCCTAATTCGCTTGCAAAATGATAATAATCAAGATCAAAACACGTAAAGATCCATTTTCAATCCGATTTCCATTAATATAAACTTGATAAACCTTTACAATTTAGAATATTAATGAAAATACAACTTTCAAGAACTCTCTAGACACACTTTAGAACACACTAGGGCTGCTCATGAGCCGAACCGAACCGAGCCAGCTCGGCTCGGCTCGGATTTGAAACCGAGCTAAAAATCAAAGCTCGAGCTCGGCTTGGTTTTAAACAGAGCCGACTCGGCTCGGGTTGGTTTGGCTTGAATATAAAAAGAAAAAAGAAAAATGGCTTTCAAAATTCAATAGTTTAAACTATTATTCAATAGTTAAAAATAACACAATTAAAATAAGTTCAACCTTATACATTACACGTTAAAATCAAGTTCAAGCAAGTACAAAATACGTCTTAAATTTTAATGGAGTACAATATAAGTTCATCAACATACGAATTAACTTAAGTACTTGGATCAAAAGTAGTATTAAGTTTATTTAAATAACTTGATTAGCTATAACTTCAATCCCAAGCAAAGAATCTCCATGCCACTGTTACCAAATATTAAATTTGTAGCATATTCTCCATCTCGTTTTATATTTTGGTAATATATTATATGTATATAAAAAATATATATTAAAAATTAGAATTATTCGAGCCAAACCGAGCCATCTCGGCTCGTTACGAACCGAGCCGAGCTAGGCTAACTTTCTAACCGATCCGAGCCGGCTCAGCTCAGTTTCAAACCGAGCCATATCGAGCGAGCTTTTTTCGAGCTAAATCCGAGCGAGCTTCGAGCGAGCTCCGAGCCACGAGCTTTTTGGACAGCCCTAGAACACACACACTAACACACCTGACCAAATGCTAAGTTGAAAACCAACTTTAACATATATATAGACTGTCCATTCGACCCCTGCAAGGTTCGAATGAGTTGTTTCGACCCTTCGAGGGTGCGAACCAACAACTCATAAACATCAAAATCTTAATCAAACTAAAACATTACATTCGACCTTGTCTAAATCTACATTCGACCTCCCGTAGGATCGAATGGGAACTTCCAAACCGTGAACATCTTCAAAACTCGACAAACTTTGTACAATCCGAAAGCGATAGCCACAATATGCATCTACAAACTCCCCCTTGGCTATTGCTCGAATTAATTAGGCATTTCTAAGCTTGATCTTGATCTTCCTCTTAGCGCTCTCGCTCATGCCCGGTTCTGCTTTTAGAAGTGTGCACTTCTTAGGTTCCGATCTAACTTTCATCGTCTTGCCCATCAGCTTTTCATAATCACATCCAGCATATATTCCCCACGAAAAGCAGAATATAGCAACCTTCTGGATCATCCAGGCCAGTTCTATATCTCGAACATCAAAATGAATCTGATTATAATACAATGCGTCGATATCTTCTTTCGCACAATTAATCAACCACATAGGATCAAATACACGTATCTTCTTGCACATTAGCTTTGGATTCTTGTCGTGTAGCACAATCACAGCTTCACATGTTACCCAATCATAATACCAAAATGCGAAATCCTTGCCGAAATGTTGTTTAATTGGCATCAAAGGAATCCTCTTCATCACCTTTGGAGGTTTGTACTTCAAAGTAAACTTTGGTAAACCATTCTTCGGATCAATTTCCTGATGTACAATTCTCTTTGGAAATTGAGGTCTGAATGAATCCCATCTAGTATGACTCTCTCTCTCATCATCTTCTCAGTCATATACTGAATGATACAAGAACGATCCCAACCTGATATCTGGTGTCGACATACATCTCTCACAACCCAGTATGGAAGCATCTTGATCTCATGAAATCGACGAAAGTTTAGAATACCCTTCTCCCATTTAATTCCGATACATCTAAGCTGCGGAAAGTATTTCCATGCCAACGCACGTTCTTTGAAAACTTTGTTCTTAAACTTGTAGACATCACCTTGAAATCCATGTCTAGGTTGTCTCACCTCGTGTTCTCTCAAATTCTTCAGTAAAGTTTTCAAAGCTTCTCATTGCTTGAAGACTTCAACTTTCTCAGTTTCATTATCAAACACTTCATCAATAATCTTCTTGCCTTTCTCTTCTGCAATCCTTTCAGCTTGTTTGAGAGATTCATCATCAATAATAGGAATACTGGCATTGTCATTCACATTGTAGTATTCTGGATATTCTTCATGAGAGATATCCTTAACTTCAACATGATTATACTTTTCTGCTTCAATCTCTTCAGCATCCTTCTATTTTGGATCAGTAACTGGAACATCTGGTATTTCTTTATCCTTCAAGATGTCTCCAGAGACTTTCCAACCTGCTGCGCTAAACCTTCCAAAATCTCATTAGCAATCGCAGCACAAACTTCTCCATCTTCTAACTCAGGATCAATATATTCAATCTGATACTTCATGTCATTGTTCATGAAGATCTAAGGAAATCTTCCTGTCAACTCAATAGTATAACATCATCTTTTCATCATGGCTTTCAACATCTATTTATCAGCATCTGTCATACCTCCTAGTTTCTTACTACTAGAAGTACCTTTATCTTCCTTTTCTTTTGCCTGATGCTCTTCAAATGAATACTATGTTACGTCATCATCATCTGAATCTTTCGAACTGGTGGGTTTCTCTTTGTTTGTATTACCACCACCCGAAGCTTCATCATCATCACTATCATCATCCTTATCATCATAATCATCATCATCACTATTAGTTCCACTGAAATCAACCTGTTCTTTTTCATCTTCCTCCTCTTCTACAGTACCTTTAAGTTGTGGTGCTTTTCATACAGATCATCTATAATCTTCCTCAGCTTCTCATTTTCTTGCTCTATTAACAAAATTCTCTTTGTATTTCTCTTGTTTGACGTATTGAGCATAGCATTCTCAGTTTCAAGCGTCTTCACTTTCTTTTCCAATTCATCTTGTCGATATTTAGAAGCTAACACAATCTGTAGCATATCCTTCTCATTTTCTTTCATCTGGTTGATATCTGCTTCATGCTGATTAAAAGATTTCATCATATTTTCAATCTGTTTGTTACCAACGCCATCATTTCGTCATATACTGTTGCTTGTGGAGTTGAACTTGATTCAGTAATAGGTTTAGCAACCCGTGTCTTTATGCTTGCTAACACATTCTTCAGTGATAGTGAAACATTTTCTGGATTGAGCTGTGATGCTGCATCAGTTGTCTCAGTTTCTTTCATAACCTTCTGCTTCTTTGCTGCTGGCGATGCTGGTTTTGAACTAGAAACTGCGGGCATCTTCTTTCCCTTTAGTAATAGATCAATCTCTTTATCTCTTCTCTTTCTGGCAGGTTCTCTTTGCGACATATGCTTCACCCTTCCTCTTTGGGTAGGAACTGGTGCAATAGGAGAACCTCCAATATCAGCATCTTCAAGAACTAGATTCACATTCTCTTCTGTAAAATCTTTGCTTCTCTGTTCTTCAAAAATCTTCTCAAGTGCATCAGGAGTACTAACACCAGTGGCCTTGGGATCAGTATCCTTCAATGTTTCTGCTTCAGAATCCCAGACTGCATCTTCCTCAATCTCTTCAGAATCTTCATCAACTAGCAAAGTCTTTGTCCTAGCTTTTGCTTTTGCTTTGCTTTTCACTATCTTCTTTGTCTTTGTTTCCACAATCTTCTCTTTTCCTTTTCCCTTTGACATTGCACCTTTGTTGATCACTTGAAGCTTTCTCTTAGCACTTTTATCAACTGGAACTAGTGGACTATCCGAATCAGAATCACTTTTCGGATGTCTAACAGCATCCTGTCGAGGATCTGTGTATGCAACAGTGCTAAGATGTCCAAACAAACGTCTACTAGGCGGCTTCTCATCATCTGCCTTGCCTTTGTATGTTTTCATCCTATTCAGCGTCGTCATATTCATGTGCTCCTGATTAAAAACCTGTAATGGATCCTTCTTCAACTCTCAATACTTGTGATCAAAGATCATCTGTAAGAATCTTGGGTACATAAGAAACTTATCCGTCTTCAAACCTTGAAACACTTACTTCATATGGCTAATGATCATCCTAGAAACATTGTAATCTATGTTCAGGATCAGGGCAACAACAAGTGAACTTAATGTATTTCTCAGCACGTCAAATCCACCTTGAACTGGTCAAAACACATGTAGAATTACATGCAATAAGTACTTAAATGGTGGTGACATGTTCGCCTTGTGTAATTGGCAATCAGTAATTGGTCCGTTGTACTTCATCCTCAGAAAACATGCCCTTTGTACAAACCACGGTAACTCATCAGTCAGACGTAATACTTCTCTGAAATATTTTTCACCAACTAAGATCATTGTGCCTTGTATCTTGCTTTGAATCACTGATTTGCCTTCCAAGAACGTTAATCCTGCATTCTCCCAAAACTCTACTTGATGATCCTTGTAAATTGTGACACCCTGCATTTTCAGGATATTACTTTTACTGAACTCTAGTTAACTTAACTAGGGTTAGTTAAGAAGGTCTTTCGATGTGTTATGGGATAATAACATATGTTGGATGATATTAACGTACGTTATAACTAGGAAGGTTTTGTCTTGACACACACACGAGTCCTGTATCCCGAACGTTGGTGACTTGTCAAGCATACATAATCATATGATCTATTGGGTGATGATGAATGTGAATTAACATGCGTTTGTGAATTACATGTTTATGTGGATTACTATTTTAATAGATAGTCAGTACGTAAACCCTACGAATTATGTGCATTCTGTAATTAACATGTTATGAGATGATAAAAACAATAGTTTTTACATAAGTTAGTATGAATAATATTATCGAGACTATTCTTGGGATTAAAACCGTATTAACGGGCCCGTTTATCAAAAAAAGGCCCATAAACCCGTAACCTTAGCCTGTGGTCCAACTTCTAGTATATTATTGATCAAAAAAAAAAAAAAAATAAGAAACCCTAGAGGCTCCTTTGCGCCGTGAACCCCCAAGACACCCACCATCACCTTCACTTTCAATCCTTCATCCATTTTCATCACTAATCCAAGTTATTTCGGGTGCTATCTTGAGGTTTTAAAGATTCTAGCATTTCGAGGTACATGTTTTATGTGTTATTTGATGAATATTGATACTTGAAAAGTTGTAAAAACCTTAAAAACTATCTATATAAAAATCGCAAATAATAATTTTGTAAGGAGTTTTGATGTTTGTTGTGCATGTTGATGGGTATTGTTGTTAGTAATCGAAACTAGGGTTATTGGTACGTAAATACATAGATTTAAATGTGATAATATGGATTGAATTCTGTTAATATGAGTTATTTTATGATTATGGGTTAATAAGAATGATTAGGGTTCATGAGAAGCATGTTATTAGAATTCTGATTTTCTGACAGATTCATTGTGACGAATTGTAGGGGCTGTAATGGGTTGGTAAATTGATAGTTTTGATGATTTATTTGCATGATTGTGATTTACATAGTCTTAGCTTTTCATAATGGGCAAAATCATCAGATTTGAACATCGGTTGAGTCGTTTTTGGAATTTTAATTGATTAGGGGTCATATCAGATTTTCGGAATTGAAAATTTGGTCAACTTTAAATGGTCATAACTGGAGATTTACAAAGAATTAAGTTATGAAATTTTTACAGTAGGTCAACATTGGAAAAACTCGGCTTTTCCAAGTGGATTCATCCCGTTTGGATGAATACACAATTTTTGGGAATTTTTCTACTAAACTGACCTGTTGTGGAAATTTTCTGGACATAGCTGTGTTGTACGAATTTTTAAAATTTTTGTGTTTGGTTTTAAGACAAAATAAAAATAGGGATTTGCAACTAATTCCCGATGAATACTCAGTAAAAAGTTGGGATTTTAATTCATTCGTTAAGTGGGTTAAATGACTCGTTTTTCACAGCGCACAATCTGTCCTAAAAACGCAGATTGTGTACGAGGTATTTATGTGACTATTTGAAGTTGTATGTGGTATGTAATTGACATGTACTTGTGTGGAAACTTGCATGAGATGTATTTGATGCGTTAAACTTATAATAATCACCATGATCACCAACGGGATACGTAGGACATACTTGTGCATGTAGAGTCACTAGGTGTCACTACACGGTTTTGAACTTTTAAAAGTATCGAATAAACGTACTATGTGGTATATTGGTTATGCACGTGTACTCACATAGTGACACATATAATAGGGAGTCGGTAGCGAGTCTCTATTACGTTGGAGTTTGGATATTTTTGCTTGCAACCTAAGGTGAGTTTCACTACTCTTTTCTCAAAAGCATGTGTCTCGGGTTGAGACAACGTAATTAACTTTTTCTAGTCCGGGTTGGGACTACTACTTTCTAGTCCGGTTTGGGACTACTTACACATCCCGGGTTGGGATGCTATGGATCCTTGTGTGGGTCGGTCTTTGCTAGTTCGTAAACTGTGTCCTTGATGAACTAAACCAACTCTATCATCTGTAAGTCCTTCACATACCGAATGAGTTGCCGGGTTATGGCAAGCGGGTTATTAGTTGATAGCGCTATTAGGTCTGACAAACCTCACACCGGCTTGGGGAGTACGGGAGTGAACTATAACTTAACAGATTTTATCATTGTTGATAGGCAATGATGTAAGGCATGCGGCTCACATTTGTGGCTACACGTACATCAGCAATTCGGTATATCGGTGTTAGTTATCATGAATGGGTTAGCTACCCTTGACATGCGATGAACTAGTGTTTACACGGTTCTTGGAACCAACTCAATTACTTGTTTACATGGTTTTGAAAACCAGCGCAGTTACATACTCATTTACTTTACTTAGTGAACTCACCAGCATTGTTTGTTGACCCACGATTTACCTGCTTTTGCAGGTAGTTAGCTTCCGGTGCCAGGATTAGAAAGCACTGCACACTTCACTACATTTGGGGTCTTGGGCATACACCTAAATTACATATTATGCTTTTACATTAACTTTCATATGGTTTTAATCTGGGCGCGTTGTTTTGCGCATGGTTTCTAAAGGGTTTAAATTTGGTTTACGCTTCCGCAGCTTAACTTAACTTGATTTTTGAAAACGAACTAAATGGTTTGGGCATTTAGAGTTCGTTCATATGACTTATGGCTATGGGATCTTGGTATGTCATGCGCCTCGCGGTATAAACCCCGCAGTGGAAATTTGAGGGTGTGACATAAATAGTGACAGGTTGAGCAATTGCGTGAACTGTCACACCACGACAACGGCGGAAACACGTGGCATGGACGCGAAAGAGACATGTTTCATAGCCAAGATTAAACAAACACATAATTTAGAAAATAAGCATTCATTAGACGGTGGAAAGTATTTTGTTTAGGTACATGTCCCAAAATGTAGTTTTTAAAAAAATAAGGATTTTCAACTATTTCCCAACCCCATAGGAAATATTAGTAAATCCCTAACAAAAGTCGGCCTCGTCTTTATTTCGCCCGCCCTAGCCATTTCACGACTTCACATTCTTAGTTACATGAAAGATATGTTAGGGAAAACGTCAATATAAAAATATATTGGTGAATTTCACAGGTTTTGAACACAATTAAATTAACATTCATTTGTAAATAAGTGCGCATAACGAAATAAGAAATGTGCTACATATAACATTAGGGTAGCTAGTCCTATTACCGATGGATTCCCCATGAGCCCATAACCAAAACCAGAATACTTTTCTTTGCCCCGCAAGTTGTTTACATGGTAACAACTAATTTAGAATATCGTCGCACCCCGTGGTCCTTCCGTGTTGATCGCTAATCAACCAGGGTGGGTTTCGTCAAGAACCAATAGTACTATTCCCATGTTCTATGGCTACATCACTTTGTATAAATGGTTACAGTTAACTGCGGAGACTTCACGTCCCATGTGACTTTACCGTTACCCATGTGCCCATCTTATGTACCATTTCATACTTTCACATGTTACCGCACATTTAATACTTTCTTACTTACATATCTATCCCCCGAGTTTGAAAACATTAAAACAGAAAAGGGCTGTGAAAACTCACCTCAAGCGTGTCACGAAATCTGAAAATAGTCTTTGCCAACTCCAATGTGAGACTACCTACACGTGTCCTAATTTAATAAGGCACTAGTCTCAGAGTGCGTGTCTTACTGGCAAGTTGTCTTTCCCCAACTCCCGACACCACGTTTACATATTCGGTATAATTAGGAATATACCGTAGTCTTAGGTCCGTTGGTGATGATTTATCCCGTTACAAGTTTCACTTAAACTTATAATACAACCGTTGGTATTAATTACCAAGTTAGTTGGTTTCGTCATCGCGAACCCTGATCATTGCCCGTTTTCCTTACACGTCATGATCTTTAAACATATTTATCAATATGTATTTACTAACTTGTATTAATATTTCGTTATATCTTCCGACTCGACTCACTTTTATTATATATTTATTTCCCCATAAAAAGTAAATATTCAAAGATCTTGACGAACGAGATTCATTTCATGTTAAGTAGTTATTTTTCCCATAAGTATACATATACTTATAATAACATACTTAACTTATTTTATTTCTTACAAACTCTCCCATTTTACTTCCAACACTTAGGAAAGTGTTTATGTATATTTTTCACCCTTAATAATCCTTACATATATTTTGTTCACAAAATATATACATATTTTCTTAATTAGAATAGTTAAATCTTAATCGCCGCAATAACGTATACTCGTATCTTGTAGGAAGTTATACTCGTATACTTATCCGTCCGATTTACGCTTTGGTTCGATTTATGCTTTGTCCGGTAGTTCATCACATTATCTTTTGCCCGCTTTCTCGCTTTCTTAATATATATATTTTGAAAATATATCAACTTGGACATTTTATTCCTAAAAATTCTTACAACACTTGTACATCCTCATAAATGTAAAAGTGCATATTTTTATATAAAACATCCCAAGTCATTTAAGTTACCATTTTTCTTACAACAACATTAGTGTTTATATTTTCCAACACTTGTAGCAACTTTATATTTTTATAAAACACTTTTTATAAAAATATCATCTTTACAAAATAAAATATTTTGTATAAGTTTCTTTACTTTACAAAAACACCCCTTTTGAATTCTATCTTTTCATTATTAACCTTTACTTTCCAAAAATTACATTTTTCAACATAAAGTTTCCAAAATCACATTTTACACCCATGGACTTTCCAAAGTTACTTTCCAAATCTGTAACTTTACAAAAGCCACATATTATTCCTAAAACTTATAAAAATGACAATTTCTACGACGACTGGTAAACTTGAACATGTCAAAATTTACAATAAGTGTTCTTTTCCCTATCCAACACTTTTATTAGTCTTATATGGTCATTTTAAGGCTACTAACATGATTTATTTAAGTCTTGGAGTCCATTTGTTCATACTAGTATTTTTAAAGTCTACAACTTTATTTTTGTGATTTTAGCTTCGTTACATTTTGTTACAAATATTTCATGTTCAAAGAGTTCCATTAGTCATAATATGATGATCAAAACCATTTTTAGGTGTATTAGGTGTTACTTTATGTTTCTCATCCAAAACAACTTCTAAAAAAAATACTAGAACATTCAATATTTTTGTAACAAAATAACATCACCAACCATCCTAAAACTCATGTTTATGACCATCTTTGTAAATGTTTCATTTCATTTTTAGAAACACACACAAAACCTTGTTTAAAAACTTTAGTAAAAAGCACCCCAAAAGCAACTTGCAAGTCAAGCATATAAATAAATAAAACTTGAACATGATAAGTTTTAAGAAACTAACTACTAGCAAAAGGCTAGGGAAGTCACAAAAACACTAAATTATGAAGGGGTTATGTGTGTCTTCCAAGGGTTATGCTCCAAGCACTTGTACACACTTGATTTAGGGTAGGAATGGAGTGTTTATTATGTGTTATTAGCTTAAAAATCAAGGTGGTGGTGGGGTACAAAGTCACGGCAGATCAGCAGCCCAAAAGGGAGGTCTTGAGTTGTTTTGTGATGAGAAAAATGAAGGTTTCAAGTCTTATAATGTGAAAATTTTGATTATAAAAAGAAAATATCTTGAAAGCATGCTAGACATTATTATTTAGTAATGTACTTAGGAGACAAATGGGTGGCTTGAGCCACCTTTCATGAAACGGCCAAAAGGCCTTAGTGGGTCCTACCACATTTCAAAAACATATCCTAACAATTTAGTTAGGATTTTATCGATTCGGTTAGGGTTTTTCGGGTTTTAATCACGTTCTTATTACGAGCTATTCTGGACATATAATTAGCTTTCAATTACCCTTAAACATAGCCTATTTTAAGTATTGGTAAGTTATTTAGGCTCTTACCGAGTGAAATTATATATTTTACGCGCATCGGGTGCGATACGCGAACTTTATTCGCTACCGGGAGATTTTGATTCGGAGTTTTCATTTATTGTTTTGGGGTTCCAAAACACTTTATATTTCATAAAAATACCCTTTATTTTATATCTCGGGCATTCAGGATCGTTTTCGGTTATTTATTTATCGCCAGGTAATCACCAACGTCCGTTTCGGACTAGTTTATTCTTATGCGATTCCTTCGTACTTCTAATTAAACTAAGGGATTCCTATGCCATCTATTGGACTCCGCTATTTTCCGAATACTCAATTATACTTAATTGATATTAATTCTTGCTTAGACAAGTTAATGACATATATTAACTACGTACGGATTTACCTTAATTTTGCCGAACGTCACCTGAACAATCCTCGACCTTCTAAGAAAATCGATCATCCATTGAAGTTCGGCGTATTTTGTATCAACAGCTCCTATATACGCACAACAGTTGTGTTTCACCTCGAACTTCAACTCTTTTGGGAATTCCTGCTCTGGGACTCCCTGCTCTTATTGTTCTGCCATTTAGCCTGTAAATACACAAGAAATAATAACAATTCGTCAATTTGGATTCAAAATCAAAATTTAAAATTTTTACATGTTGGTTCGACCCTTTGTGGGTTCGAATGAGTTTTGAATATGTCGAATGAACACAAAAGTATTTCATTCGATCTTATAGATTCTCATTCGACCTTCAAAATGGTCAAATGGACATGTTCATCATTTTGAATTTGTCATTTCCTGATTAAGACCATTCCAACATCAAATTATGATTGAATCATGTTCTTACATGGCCAACTATCCCTAAATGACCATCAATTTTATCAATTAAACATTTAGAGATAGTTTTCCATAAAATCTTGGGTTCTAAGAATCGATTTTACTGATTAACATGTTTTAAACCTAGATTTTGATTCCTACTCCCCCTAAAGCTATTGATGAATGTTGTGTAATCAAGAAGATTGATTAACACTTGTCCAATTCCATGAAATCAACAGTTAGGTTCGTGAACTTGAAATCCAATTTCTGAACTTGTTTATGGATTATTACCTGCAAATCTTGTAGTTAAATGGTCACAACGATGTCAAGAACAAATAAACAAAGGTCTAAAATCAAAGATCAAAAAAGTGGGTACAGAGAGAAATTCGTGATTGTGAATAGTTTAACGGGGTTCAAATGGGCAAAGTTATTTATATAGGCATGGTTCATTCGACCCTTGTAGGGTTTGAATGAGATGGGAAAGTTGTTGATTCGACCTAATTAAAGGGCGAACCAATAACTATGGGTTCGAATGAAAATTCTAAAAATAACCCATACTCATTCGACCTATTTATAAGGTTTGAATCAACCCCACAAATGTCATTCGACCTGCCGAAAGGCCGAATAAATCATATGGAAAACTGATTTTTACCAAATTGTCCGATTCGATCCACGTTTTGTCATTTTCAAACATTCAAATTCTCAAAATTTCTCATTTTAATGATACAAAACTCATATTGGCTCGTCAAACTTCAGAAAATGACCCTCATCCAACATCGATTATCGAAAATAACGCAGAAATGTAAAATCTTTTGGATTTTCTGAAATTTATGCTAAAACACGCCAAAAATCTTTTTGAGTTTTTGTATATGAAAGAAATCAAACATAAAGCAATAAACTTTTTGTTATTTTCCGGTAAGAGGATCATATCAGTTTATGAGAAATCAATCACACCGTCGTATTTCATTTTAACTTTTATTGACTGTGTAACTCGGCAATTGCTGATATTGTTGTCCACATAAGCTCACATGCAGACTGTAAGGCAATGCTTTAAAATGATACGCTTTAGGTGTATTAATAACTGACTCACCTGTGGTTCCCACACACATGACATACTCTCGTATCAAGGAATTTTGCACAAAGATTCATTGTAACACGTGATTATGCTATTGTTATCCGTAATGTACAAGGTATGAGGCACAGAGGTGTACATGTCAGCAATTCAATGCTACAGAGTAACTTGTGCACTCTACCAGGTTGAGGGCTTATATCAATCATGATTTGCATCATTGATTAGATATGATGCATCAGATAATCTTTGATTATCACAATACATTTCAACTTCCTCATTCGGTAACTTTAGGTTTTGGCATTAAAGCTCTTTTGTTAAGATACCCTGACTGAATCTAGGTCCGTAAATTAATATAACAAAAGATCAGTCAGGCCATCCCCAGATAACAATCAACATAGCGATCCGAAACCTCTGATTTTGGCAAACCCTATCAAATGAAATTACGGTACTAAGACCATATGCACATGAGGTGTTCAGCCACATAGCAAGTAGTTCATTATGTTTGTATCTCTAAGGCACGCAGTTTTAAGTCTAGGAAGCCTATCAACACATCACACAAAGTCAACACAAATCAAGTATTTGACTTTATAAATGTTTAGCATGCGATAGATCGTCACTGATGTACTATCATTTCCTCTTTTTCTCCAGGAAAAATCATTTTGGGATTCTCTGATTTTTACGGCTTTTCAAATTTTTCAATGTTTTTTGTTTTTCTGGAATAAAATGCTCCCCCTAAAATTAAAAACATATTTTCGGATTTTTAATTTTTGAAAGCATAAAAACAAAGAAATTTAATAGACCGATGAGGAGATTAATCCTAATTTTCCTTAATACCGTTAGCTTTTAGTAAAAATTTAAAGCGTGATTTGTCGAAAGCTTTGGTAAAAAGATCTGCTCTCTAACAGTCAGCGTGGATTTTGACCATGTCAATCAATCCTTTAGCATAGCAAGCACGAATAAAGTGATATCGTATTCGGATGTTCTTAGACTTAGAATGATTAACAGTGTCTTTAGTGAGTGCTATAGCTGTTTCATTGTCACAATGAATGGGGTTTTAAGAAATTGCAAACCGTAGTCGCGCATCTGCTGTTGAATCCAAAGAACCTGTGAACAACAACTAAAGGCTGAGACATATTCGGCTTCACATGTTGATAGTGCAACTGACGTCTGCTTCTTGCATTGCCAGGTCACGAGCTTGCTCCCCATAAATTGACATCCAGCCGTTGTGGATTTGGTGTCAATACCACAGCCTCTGAAATCTGCATCACTAAAGGCAATAAAGTCAAAGTTATCATCATTAGGATACCATAGTCCGCGTGAGTGACAACCATTCAGATAACATAGGATTCTTTTAACTGTTGTAAGGTGACTCTGTTTCGACTTCGATTGAAATCGAGCACAAAGACATGTGGCGAACATTATATCCGGCCGGGAAGCGATCAAATACATTAATGATCCAATGATGGCTCGATACGGCTGGGAAGCGGTCAACACACGATTCAAGGTATAACATGCTGCATGAATAGCTTCGTTCCAGAACATAACCGGAAGATTTGAATCTGCAAGCATGGATCGAGCCGCTTCAATTAGAGTCCTGTTCTTTCGCTCTGCAACACCTTTCTGTTGTGGAGTATAAGGTGCACTGTACTCGTGGTGAATACCCTTTTCATCGCACAATGCATCCATCATTGAATTCTTGAACTCCGTCCCGTTGTCACTTCTGATTCTTTTGTTCTTCAAATCATAGATGTTTTCCAACCAGGTAAACAGAATCTTCAGATTGTTGAACGTTTCGCTCTTGTGTTGCATGCACATCACCCACGAAAATCTTGAATACTCATCAGTAACCACAAGACAGTATAGATCTCCATTAATACAATTATGCTTCACAGGTCCAAAAAGGTCCATGTGTAAATGCTCAAGTGGAATGCTAACAGAGTTAACTTTCTTGGGTTTGTGGGAATGTTTGTGCTATTTTCCCTTCTTGCAGCTCACGCATCTGTCATTCAGATGGAAGTGTTTCACATTCACACCTTCCACTAGCCCGTTCTTCACCAAGTTTTTCATTTTCCTTAGGTGAATATGCCTCATCCGTCTATGCCACATAATAGATTCTTTTTCAGTAGCCTTAGACAGAAAACATGTCACTTGCCCCTTTGTAGTGGTTGCTTTGCTCATGTCAAGAATGTACAGCTTGTTCACTCTCGGAGCTTTAAGCATGATCCACTCCTTTGGTATCTCAAAACTAGGTTTCAGGATGTAGCAAGATTTGTCATTAAAGTGTATAGAAAACTTCTTATCACAAATTTGAGACACACATAGCAGATTATAGTCTATCTGCTTCACATAAGATATCTTCTCGAAGCTTACAATCCCATTACTTACACTCCTTCCATAGTTATGTAACCACCCTTGTTTCCGACAAACACTACGTAACCTCCATTGATGTTCTTTATATCAAAAAGTAGCGACATATCCCCAGTCATATGCCTGGAAGCTCCACTGTCGAAAATCCAATGACTGCTAACAGGGCCAGCTAGAACTCCCTGCACCAATCACAAAGTAATTAGTTTTTATGGGGGACCCAAGCCTTTGTGGTCTTGGGTCTTTTAGTGACAGTAATTTTAGCATTCAAAGATTCTTTTGTTTCACAAAATTTTTGTTTTGAACCATCCTTCTTTTGAGCATTCAAAACTTCATCATGGTTCTCAATGGGTTTCTCTAAAACTTTCGGTGTAGAAACCTCTTTTGTTTGAACCTTGGAAATTGAGCTTGATGCACCTGGAGAACCCTTAGGTGTCCAAGATTGTTTGAACATTTTAGAATCCTGGTTTGAGGTTGTTTAACCTCCTTAGGTTTCTTAGTGTCGTTCTTAGATGGAACTTTCCTGATTACCTTGTCTGATTTAATAGACGAAGGTCCAGACGATGAAGTAACAACAGTTTTTGGGTAAACCTTTTGTTTCTCATTGGCCGTGTTCACCATAGGTCTCTTCAGTCTCTTTTCCAAAGTAATTTGGTTACGATTGTCATAAACAATCGGTTGGTTTCACCACTCATATTTTGAGATATTTACAATCCACCTTCTGAACTCAATTAAACCTGAGGACAACTTGTCACCCTCAGACATATGTTTAGTCTGAAACGACTATCTTGACTCTTGAAGACATGCTCAGGGATTGCGTTATTGACTTTGATTGCACTTGGGATTCTCATCTTCCTTCGGTTGAGTTCTCCTACAACAATAGTTACCATGCCAGTATTGACATGACACCCTTTAAGGCACTCTTTGGATGCAAGTGTCACTCTCCAGTCTATTGGACTGAGATCAGTGAATAATAGACAAAATCCAACAGATCCAGGAAAATCTTGTTAAGGCTGGAAGTCAACAAAAGAGCTATGCTAATAAACATCGAAAGCCCTTCGAATTTTAAGTCGGGGACTTCATTCTTCTATCCCCTTGGAAGGGAGTGATACACTTTGGGAGAAAAGGAAAGTTAGCTCCTCGATATGTGGGTCCATTCAAGGTTCTTGAGAGAATTGAGAAAGTGGCCTACAAGCTCGATCATCCTCCCGAGTTAAGCAATATCCATCCAACCTTTCATATTTCGAATATAAAGAAGTGTTTAGCGGAAGAAAACCTCCATGTCCCTCTCGAAGATGTGCAAATTGATGAGACTATGCACATCGTAGAGAAGTCTGTTGAAATCATGGATACTGGAGTCAAGAAACTCATGCGCAATCGTATACTAGTTGTCAAGGTTCGGTGGGAATCTAAATGAGGTCCATAATTCACTTGGGAACATAAAGGCCAGATGAAAGCAAAATACCCTCACCTTTTTTCAATAGTTTCTCTAACATCAACTTTGAGACGAAGTTCCCAAAAGTAGGGGAGACTCTAATATTGTGTAATTTTCCTCAATTTTTGAAGTAATAAATTTTCCAAAGTTTAGCTATTCTCATCCAATTTCATCATTTCATGGTATTAGTGGAAATTTTAAAAAGATATTCCTTAAATTTTAAATTTTATGACTTCATTTTAGGTTTATAAATCTTATTTCATTAAGAACCTTCAAATACAAGTATAATACAATATTGATCTTATTTATAATTACCTTACATTATAATGTATATACATTCATAATATCAAAATCCTTTAAAAAGAATTTCCAAAAAAGAACTCCCTTAATTGGATTCAAACTTGGGTGTCAAGCCGGGTAGAACACTACAAACACGCGCACAACAATTCGACCACAACCCATGTTTGGTTCTAATCTGATTTGCACTAAACATATACAATGCGTGTCCATCCAGATCAAGACCCAAAAAGCCAACTGACATAGAAGTTACAAATCAATGCGCCTTCGATCTGTTTTTGGAAGTGATCTTGATTATAATGTGATCGACACCCAATTCCATACTATACACGCACAATTACAATTACTACCTAATTCGAGCACAATTTGATGCGTTTACGATCTTTATGGGTCAAACTTCCAAACTTGCGATTGAGCCTGTACCATTTTAAATTGAACCCACCAATTTCTTTTGAATGAACCGAAAAATAAAACCCCTCTCTTAATTCCCTACATAATTTGCTATAGTTCACGTATTCAAGCCTTTTTTACTTTTTCGGTCTGACTTCGCAAATTGGAAGCTGTGCAATCGGTATGTTTGAAGTCGATGTTCTTACGTATTTATCGTTCCAAGATAGTGATTAGCCCTATGGTTAATTGCTTTAACACTGCATGCTTAATGCAATTAAGGATCTAGGTTTTCATAGTTTATAATTGGAAAAATGAACTAGACCGTTTGGTGTATGAATTGATTTTAAATAAAAGACTAATACCATAAGATTCATAGATCAGATGGTGATATTGTTGTTGTTAATCATTCATGCCGGCTTGTGGTAATAGGTACGGATCCGAACCCCACCCTCTTTTACAATTATGTACTCATGAATAAAACAAACTAAACAATATAAACGTTTACTAAACAATATAAACGTTTATGATGGATTATAGTTTTTCTAGGGTCTAGTCCTATTGAGGGGCTAGTCTTGTGATAAAACGCAGGCTGGTTCAGACAAGGGTTCGATTCCCACCCCTTGCATACATTGTTTTTTAAATACTAATTCTTTTATATATATATATATATATATATATATATATATATATATATATATATATATATATTATCTAGTAATATATATTTAAAATATTAAATTTGATTTAAAAATTCTTTAAAACTTAATTTATGTTATAAAACCACTAAACTTTATTAGTAAAATTTTTATTTTTAGAAAATCATTTATTTAATATAAATATTAATTATTTCCAATAAAAAAATATATATGTTTTAAATTCAATAAAAATTACCTAAATAGCTTTATAAATTCTGGAAAAATTATTTTAAGTTTATAGACTTATAAACTTTATTACGCCCCACTTACGGTGTGCGCATATAATGTATATATGTGTGGCCCTCGGGGGGCAAAATTAAAGTTGCACTAGTTTTAACGTTATTTTACTAATTTCGTGAAAATAGCGTTAAAAACGACGGACGGTTAATCATGCATCATGTGGTGGCGTTGATAGCCAAAAGACAAAGGAGTACATTCACCGATCGGGACAAAGTGTTTTGTGCCTTATGTCCAAGGCTTGATACCAAACCACATTGAGCCGGGGGTCTCACTGGAAGCAGCCTCTCTATTCTTAGGGGTAGAGGTAAGGCTGTCTACATCTTACCCTCCTCAGACCCTACCTTAGCTTTGCTATAGGTGGGATTAACTGAGTATGATGATGATGATGATGATGAGACTTATAAACTTTATAAAGCTGAACTTTATTTCCATACAAAATATAAATAATTATTTTTATGTAATTATACCTATTTTAAACACATTAAATTTATGAAATTTAGGGTATGTTTGGCAAGAAGCTTTTAGGAGCTTCAAGCTTTTAAAAAAAAAACTCCTACTCGATAAAAAGCCTTGTTTGGTTGAAGGAGCTGGAAGCTTTTTGGTTAGAGAAAAATCTCTATAGTGAAAAGCTACTAGTATTAGCTTTTAAGAAAAAACTCTACTAGCTACAACCTTTTAATTAGTAAATGACACAAATACCCATTCTATTTTAAAAATAAAATAAAAACATTCTTTACAAGCTTTTAATTATGCCTATTTTGGTCATTTTATACATTTTAATAAAAGCTCTAGTTGCTCTGCCAAACACCAAAATATATTTAAAAAGCTTCCAGCTACCAGCTTCCAGCCACCAGCTAGTTTTGCCAAACATACCCTTAGCGTTTTCGTATATTATTAGCATGAATAAGTTAATATGTTATAAATTATTATATAAAACTTTAAATACCAAAATTATTTTGTAAAAATTATTTTCAAGCTATATTATTTTAGTACAACAACCCTTGATCAAATTTTTACAAAAATTCCTTTTATTCGATTTATGTTTTTATTTTTCCTTTTATTACGTAATTAAGAATTATTTCAATTAATTAATAAGCAATCATCAATTCCCAATTAGAAAGCATAGAATGCTTTAGATCTAGACAAATAGACTCAATTAGGTCCAAACTAAATTGTCCTTTATTTGAATAGGTTAATACCTCAGGATCTTGAATACTTTTTCTTAGCAACATTTTAGCTTATTCAAGACTAGCAAACAAGGTGTGTTTAGATCGACCCATTTTACATTTTTACACTTTTGAGGGTGAAACCTGTTTACATTTGCATATGTAATTCAACATACGTGTCTTTGTGTGATTTCTATGTTACATTATGTATTGAGCAATACATGGGTAGACACAATTAGACTCGCGAAATCATTAACACCGTGCAAGCCGACGATACACACTGATAGATCTATTGGACTGACAATCCCACCCGGATAAGTGGACCATTGGTATGGCTAAACGTGCGTGATTGTTATCGATAAACATAAACAGGTGAACCATATGCGTATGGGATGGACCACATTAAACATGTCACAAGGTTTTATTATGCAAAACATTTGTCATAGTATTTATTTTCCCATATGAACTAGAATTGCCATGACACTAGAATTATAAAATTTTTTTACTCATGATACATTACATAAACATTTGTATTTTTCACCAACTTTTATCCAAAACATTTTCCAGCTTTACATGTTTCAGGGAATAATGAAGCTTGAAGGATTGAGTTTTTTCTTGGGAGTTATTTAAAGTTTTTATTTGATTTATTTTCATGTTGATATATTCGTATTTGGATTTCTTTAGATAATGTTTAACTTTGGGATATTTTGGAATTATCAATAAAGTATTTATGTTTAATTAATTACCATGAGCTACTGATCAATCATCACTAAGGGGCTGAGCAAGTGAATGTCCGAGAAGCCACTAGATGCTGAGCTGGATAGAGATCAGAGAGTGGACTACCCTGACCATATTACGAAGGTACAAGCCTTAAAAAGCAACTAAAAGTCAATTTGTTGGTTGGACCACCAATGCTCTCAAGGCTGAAATCGAAAGAATATAAGAGATGCTCAAAGACCCCAATCATAAGCCTAGTTCACCTGACTATAAGAAAGGTAAACAGACTGACCCTAAAAGGGCTTTGAAGCTGAAGAGAATGAGAGAAGAGCTTGTGGCTGCTCAATATGGTCACATGAGATCAGTTGCTAGGTCGTCAGAATCAAGGTTAGCTGACACCTACAAGTAACTTGAAAAACTTAGGGAAAAGGATGCAACAGTTCCTATAAAACCAGTTTATGTGGATGAAGATGAGTTCCCTCAACAGACCTATACACACAAAAGCTTGTCCACAACATCTAACCTTACCATAGCTGCCATAAAGAAAACTAAAAGGCAGAAGGAAATGTCTGAGGCTGACCAAGTGATGTTTGCTAAATCATTCAGAAAAAAGGGATTGTCTTACTTAATCCAATTTGACATGGATTTTGCTGGTGATAAGCTCAAGGAACTCATTAGCAGGCGATTCTCTCCAAACTCAGGTAAAGACACCCATGAATTGACTTTGCTCAAGTCTGATGGAAGAGTCTAGAAACTCAGCATGGATGAGGTTTATGGTCTGCAAGCTGCTAAACTCTAAGACCTGCTGAATCTGGAACTCGAAAGGGGGATATTGAGGATATGGTCTCTTTTTACTTTGAACTTCAATTCAAAGGCTAAATAAGGGAGAGCCTGGTGAGAAATAAAGATCAACAATAAAGCTAAGTTTTGGCATCATTTTTTCTAGTGGGAGATTGTTAAACTATGCTAAACCAATAGGGAAACAGATGATTGAAAAGCCAAAACATTCTATCATCTGATACATAATAAAACAATACCAAAAGAATAGATCTTCCTAATGACAAAGACCTAACAACTGCTACCCTAATAACTATTGCTGTAAAAACTGTGACACACAAGGTCTGCTGAAGAATGAAAGAACTGTTGAAGTCAAGATCTGCTGAGAAGACACACGGTCTGTTGACGAACAAGGTCTGTTGGAGCCTTAGTAGTGTTTAGGCTTCAACAGATAATGTTCAATAGATGATGATCAACAGATGTAAATGCAATTGATTAGTTTTTAGCCTAGTAGATGTTAGTGTTTGTTAGTTAGTTAGTTAGTTAGTTGTCATTGTCTAGCTGACATCGTCTTAGATCCAACAGATGTTTAGTTTGTACTATAAATAGAACAGTTCCTGTATTATTCTATTCTTCATTCTGCACACAACATTCGTGTATGAACAAATCTGAGTTATCAGGTTAAGGGGGAGCTATAGTCATTGTACTGATAATCTGTGATAGTTTCTGAAAAAGTATTTTGATAAAAACATGCTTTTGTTTATTATGAATGAAAGTTATTATTCCACTGCACTTTCCATTTTTATCTATCTTCTTTCACTGTTTCATTCATTCTCATTCATAACAATCAAACTTAGATCCTAACATTCCGCACAATCGGTACATCTTCAAGAACTTTCTCCTTCTTTGATCTATCAACAACATAGGAAAGAAACTCCTTACTCCCGTTATTTACATACTTTATTGCTTTGGTCATGGAACATAGTCGGAAGTTGCATTCCTTCTCCCCATGAATACAAATTTGTTGGTCACTAGGAGAAGTAAGTTGGATTACTTTATGGTAACATATTATAGTAGCATGATAACGAAAATGCATTTCCATACCAATCACTACATCAAATTCACCCACTGGCATAGGTATGAGGTCTACTCTATAGTTTTCATCTTTTATTATTAAACTACAATTTCTATATACGTCAAACGCCAAAAAGTTCTTATCATCTGCTACTTCTACCTATAAGGGAGTAGATAATTTTTCGATGATGAACAAAGTTTGATTAACAAATTTAGTAGATACAAATGATCTACTAGCTCCAATATCAAATAATATGTGTGCGGGTACATAATTGATTAAGAAAGTACCTGTCACAACGTCTAGGGTGACCTTAGCCTTCTTTATAGTAATTTCGAATGCACGTCCTCGCGGCTTTGGTGCTTCTAGTGTCTTCACATCACCCGCTCCTCTATTTTGTTGAAAACCTCCAATGCTTCTTCAGGTCCCTTTAGTTCTGGACATTGAGCTTTCATGTGTCTAGGTTTATAACATGTCACACTCTGCCAAGGCGGAAACACGAGATGTAACTTTGAAAGATTTTCAGGCACACAAGTCACGCAAGCATCAAATTCATAATTTTGGAGATATTAAAAAACGGTAGTGTTTAACACAAATAAACAAAATATTGTCTTAAAACCATTGTTTAAAATGTCATGTCTAAGATCATTCCCAAAACATGGTAAACAAAATCCCTGAGATGCTCGTGCGCAACTCCAAATTCCATGCTGCTCCCTAATTGCATGAAAAACATGCAATTAAAACATGTCAACAATTAAGTTGGTGAGGTCACGGGTTTTTGAGTTCTATGTAAACCATGGGTGACTGGATCATTGCCTAGGTAAGACAATAATCATTATGTGGCTGTCATGAGCCGTAACCGAACCTCGTTGAATGTTGTGCCTCGTCCGTTGTACACTAAAGACAATGAATGGAAAGTGAAATACAAGGACTCTTTTGATATTTGCAAATCCGGTTAGAGCGACTAACCAAGAGTGGGGTGTGTCAGCCCAATAGATATATTCTGGTGTTTCATGGCTAAGTCCATAGCTAATGGTTACAGTAAAATGTATATGACACGGGGGCTTATGAGTAATCTGAACCTTTATGTCTCATGATCACATGATAGTAAAAAATGTAATTGAACTTGTACGCATGTTCCCCCCCCCCCCCCCCAAAAGTATGAAAAACAGAAAAATGGGGCTGTGGGAACTCATCTGATGTCTGTGTGCTAACTACTGACTGAATCTGACGTGGATTCTCGAAACAAAAGTTTCCTAGATTCACACAAGGACAACTGAAGTCTATGTACTGTACTGTCTACCATGCAATTGCTCACCCGAATTGTACTTTTATAGACTACGTGTTTATGAACGGCTGTCCATTTGTTTCACACACAGTATGTGTTTGGAAAAAGCTAATTTTATCTCATATTTGTGTATGTGATTCACCATTTATGGCAAAAACCGTTGTCTTGGTTTTACTCGTGTCACCATGTGTTATGTGTACCACTGATTTTTACAAAAATAGGGCATGTTATCACATGTCTTAGGTATTTCTTGTTAAAAATGTCGTGTTCCGATGTTTTGCCATAATTTTACACATGTGTACATGTTATTAACACATGTTTTTCTAAAAGTCGATTTAAGCCTCTTTTAACAAATGTTCCTTGGCTTTTAACATATGTTTTGAAAACCACCTTTGTGTTTTATGTTAACTTTAAGTTCGAAAAACGATTAATACGCCATATTATCAACCCTACATACACTCTCAAGCACTCGTGTACATGTGTGCGAGTATGTGCCTTCGGGTTTAGGTGTCCATTTGAGTGTATACATGCCACACATGGTTGTTCATATAAATGTTATATTTTTCATATATTTCGACATTGTGGCCACCAAAAATCGATTATTATCAACATGTTGTGGTGATATCTATGTGTGCGAGTGATGTCCTAGTCAAGTTAAGGCAAATATGAGTCGAACCATATACAAAATCGATGTAAAATTAGTTAGTGTACATACCAAACTTAAAAGACTTATAATGAGGATGTAGGTGATCTATAACCGACTTTCCTTCCACCTTCGATCTCCTAGAGCTAGGCAATGGGTCAACTGAGTTGTGGTGAGGGTGTATAGCCGACGAGGGGTTTGGTTTTGGGAGGGTTGGGTTTGGCCGAGAGGGTTCAAGGGTGGGAGGTTATGGTTTCTAAGTGTTGGATGTTTCAAAGTGTTGTGTGGTATACCTCGTCACCAATTCGGTTATATATACATGGAAGGAAGTGGATTAGAGTTTGGACAAGCATGGTTTAATGTCTAGGCAAGTCAACTCTTCTTGAACATAGTTTAATAAAGTTGTTATGACAAATTTGGCAAGGTTTAGAATTATGTGATCATTCCTTCCTTGGAACTTGTTTGGGCCGATTTTGTATAGTGATTTTGGGTAGTTTTTGAAGTCAAAATGGTATGGATCAAAGGGATGGATTATCAAAGCTTCAATTAGATGAAACACATGAGTTTTGGTGATCATGTGTGCATGTTTCATGTTTGTTAGTGTAGGGTGTATAGTGGCAGATTGTGGGGGAAAGAAAACAAGGTTTTTGGAAAGTTAACTTGTGTAAGAATGGCCTTGTCATTGTCCAACATTTCCATTTTGGTGTTATCCATGCGGAATTGTAAATTTGTAATATGGGAGCTTGAATGTTGATAAGTATGTATGTATGTATGCGATGTGTGTGTGTGTGGGATATATGTCGTGTGTGTATGTGTGTATTGTGTCCATGGTGTGTTTTGTCAATAATGATGTCCATGTATGTGTGTTTGGTGGTGTGTGTTGTTAGGATCTGAGTTCTGATTGTTTTGATTGTTTAACTAAGTATGATATGAAATGAATGAAATATAAATGGAAAGTGCAGTTAAAATAAACTATAAATCAAAACATGGAGAATAATTGTTTTTAATCGAAAGCTTTCATTAATCGAAAGATTACAATTGTACAACTAAACTCCCCCTCAGCCTAATCACTTAGAGAATGTTTGTCTTAGAGAATGACGAGTGATGAATAGAATAGTGCAAGTACTGTTCTATTTATAAACAGACTCAAACCTCTGATGATCAGTGCTGACATCACCTAAGACAGCGACCTCTAACTGACTAACAACTTCTAACATCTGCTAACTATAACTACTGTTACATTGAAAACACTGATAATACAAAACTCTGTAAAGTAAAACTCTGATGTCTTCTATCATCTGTTGAACCAAAGTGCTGTTGGTTCAACAGACCTTTGTTCTTCAGTTCTTTGATCAGCAGTTGTTTCTTCATCAGACCTTTATTCTTCAGACGTTTGTTCATCAGACCTTTCATCAACAGCAGTTGTCTTTATCAGTTGTTTGAAGCAGCAGCAGTTAGGAATCAACAGTCTTTTGGGGAAAGCTTCTTTATAACAACTGTTTTATTTATGGGATCAACACTTAGTATATTTTGGCTTTTCAGTCATCTGTTCTTCTCCAGGTCAGCAGACCCAACAATCTCCCCCTAGAACAGATGATGCCAAAACTCAGCTTTATTATTGATCTTTATTCCTCATCAAACTTTCTCTTATTTGGCCTTTGAGTTGTAACTCAAATTTCAAAGAGTAGAGGTATTCACCATCTCTTTCCAGTGTCAAATTCAGAAGAGTTTGGAGGTCTTCAGCACATAGGCCAGGTGCATCATCCATGCTTAGCTTCTGAATACTACCATCTGATCTGAGCAATGTCAATTCATGGGTGTCTTTGTTTGACTTCCATTTTAGAATTTTAGAATCAAAGGAGTGACTGGGATGCATCCTTATTCTTGATGAGTTGGGTGATGGAGGCCTGCCAATGAGTTCCCTGAGTCTGTCTGACACAGGATCAGTGAAAGATCTGATTTGGTTTATAAGACCCTCTTTTACAAATGTGTCAGTGAACTGTTTTTGTTCCTCTTCTGTCATCTCCTTCTGCTTCTTGAACTGTCTTCTTGCAGCAATGGAGAGATCAGAGGTTTCCAGTAAACTGTCAAGTGTAAAGGCCTGTAGAGGTCTCTTTGGTGCATCATCATAGATAGGTTTTCTTGGTAGGCTTGGGCCAGTCTTTCTATCTTCTTCCAATTTCTTGTAAGTTTCAATCAGTCTGACTTCTGACCATCTAGCAACAGATCTCATCTCTCCATACTTGGCAGCTACTAGCTCTTGTCTCATTCTTTTGAATTTGAGAGCTCTAGCTTGATCTCTCCCTTTACTGAAATCAGGGGCAGAGGCCTTTGTATGAGGATTCTTGGCCATGCTCTCAATTCTTATTAATTCTTCTCTAAGAGCATGTGTGGTCCAGCCTGTGAATTGGTTTTTGTTTGCTTTGTAAGGCTTGGTGGCCAAGATCTGTTCTAGTAGAGAATCCCTAACCTCCATTTCCATATCTTTGCTGAGAGGCATGGCAGACATGGAATTGCTCAGGGTCTTAGCAAAATCCTCAATCCTTCTCAGTTTGCTAAGTTCTGCTGAATGGATGCCCTGAGCAGTCCTGTCATCCTTCCCTTTACACTTCTCTTTGATGATGGCATCTGGCTGTTCACTATTGTATTTTAGATAAGTATCAATGTTGAGAGGAACAGGGAAACCTTTAAGAGAAGGGAAGGATCTGTCTGATGGCTGATCAGTATTATAGAAGGATTGAAGTTCCCCCTTGAGTAAATCAAGCTCAAGAGGATACTTCTCAGCCAATGGTGTGATGGTTGGTGGTGGTCTGTGGGATCTGAATTGTGATGTGTGAGGTGAGTATGATGAAAGTGGAATGGCTGGGACAGGTGTGGATTGTGTGATTGGGGTGTTAGGTGGTGTGGTGTGAATGTTTTCATCTTGTATAACAAAGGTGGATTTCCTTTTTCTGCTATACAAGATTTTTGGTGAAGGTGAGGATGAAGCAGTGGTTTGGTTAACCTCTGTTGGTCCTTTTGTAGAACCAGCAGATGTTTGGGTTTTTGGTTGTGTTGTGGTAGGTTTGGTTGTTGATTGTGTTGTGGTAGGTTTGGTAGTTGATCGTGTGGTGATTGGTTTGGTTGGAACAGGTGTTTTGGTGGCAGTGGTTTTGGTTTTGGTAGCAGTGGTTGTGGTTTCAGTGGTTTTAGTAGCAGTGGTTGTGGTAACAGGGGTTTCAGCAGCAGTGGTTTCAAAAGATAGCTTGGATGGTGGTTTCCTTGTATGTTTTGCTGGCATTTTCTTTCTTTTTGAGGAATTCACATCTTCCACTTCTTGCTGTTGTTCCTTTTTGAGCTGAACTAACATCTCTACTTTAGCTTCCAATGTGTCAGCCCTTTTCAGTTTGTCTTCAGCAGCTTTATCAGCCTTTTCATTGGCAGAGGTATCAACTTCCTTTGCCTTGCTGGTTTTAGCTGGTTCAGTAACAGGGGTTTGAACACTTGGTTGTTGTTGTTGTGGTGCTGATTTTGTAGACTCTGGTTTGTCAGCAGGTGGCTTACCCTTTTGAGAGGATGGTGCACCAAATGGATTTAACTTTGACATCCTATTTCTGCCACTCTCCCCCTTTTTGACATCATCATCAGTGAATTCATCATCATCTTCATCTCTGAGAATGGTGGTAGGGGCAGAGCCAGTAGTCTTCAGCAGATGGTCTTTGATCACCTTGATGTCAGCCTTTGTATCATTAAATCTGGCATCCACCATGTTTCTGATCAATGTCATATAGGTCTCTTGAGTCTGATCTGCTAATTTTCTATGAGCTATGATGATGGGGGAAACAGATTTCCATAGCTCATTAGCAATATCAGAGGTGGATGGTTGACTCTTTGTAAAGTTGCCCAATGTTTCCAATATTGACTTGACATCAGTTTTGATGTCAGCAACAGAGGATTCAAGGGATTGAACTCTAGCCGTCAATTCTTGTAGTTTTGATTCATCACCTAAGTTAATAGGATCATCTGAATCCCTACCAGTGGTAGTTTTAACTGGTTCAGTCCTAGGAGGTGAGTCCATAGAATGAGAACCAGCTGCCCCTTTGTCTTGGTACTGGGGACTTCCAACTGATTTTGGGGACACAATGGTGGCGTCATAAGTTGTTGCCTTCAAGGAAGTCTTATCTATGGAACCACTGTCCTGTTGTGAGACAATGGTCTCTACAACAGTAGTGGCTGCTTCTCTTGAAACCTCACCAGGAGTTATATTGAACTCTGGGAGTGTAGCCTCCTCTTCTGTTTGTGGGATAGCAGATTGACTTTTCTCAGACCCAGTCACTTGTGGAGGTATGCTCTCTGTGACAGGTGAAGGAGAGGAACTGGGGTTATCCTGAGTTTTGTCAATTGCCTCAAACAGAGGTTTCATGGTTTGTGGAACATGTGGTGGTGATGTGGGTGGAGTAAGAAGCTGATTAGCCCTGGGAGATGGACTTGTAAACATATGGTCAAGTGACTCATATGCCTCAGTATGAGGTTCCCTTTAGCTTACAAGAAGATCCTGAGGAGTTTGTTTGGGTTGAGATATCTCCAACTGTTGTGAGGAAGTAACAACAGTGGTTTCATGTTGCTTTGGTGATGCAACAGGGTTTGCTTCTGGTATCTCATCTTCCAGAAGTCCCTTTTTGGGTGTAGAGGTGGTTTTGGAGGATGGACGTCTTCTTTTGGTGGCTGGTGTGGGTTTCACAGCACTGGATGAAGTGCCATGATCACCAGGAGCAGTGGGCTCACCAATAGAGGTTTCAACAACAGTTGTTGTTTTTGTCCTCTTTGGTTGTGTTTTAGAAACTTTTGTCACTTTTGACACTTTTTCTTGGGTTGAAGAACCCAGCATTCTTGTGAAAGTTTCATCAGTTAAACTTTTCATTTTAAAGTACTCTCCCTTTTGAAAATCATTTTCTGGTAAAATCTTTTGTAGAATTACACTTAAGATTCTAGGGTAGAGTAGAAAAGCATTGTTTGAGCCAGATTTTATGGCTTTCACATTTGAAACCAAGTCCAAAAACAATCCCTGGGACAGATTGAAGTCAGAATCTGACAACATAGCATATCCCAAGTATTGAATCCTCAATGGGATTTCATTGAAGGATGTGGTCTTGGCCGAGGCACAGAGAAGGAGGGTATGGAAGAAAAATTTCATGACTGGAGGAAAAAACTTTTTGTATAAGGTTGATCCAGTCATTTGTGCATCATACCCTCTTTCCTGAAACTCTGTGTGAAACTCTGTTTTAGGAAAGGATTCCATACCTGACAAGTCATTTAGTGAGAAGGTTGTTAATATGAGTTCAGGGGTTATGGCGATACTGGTGGCTCCAATTTTTGAAATTATGGAAGTGGGCTTTTTATCTTGAAACAAGACTTCAGCACTTGCCCAAAATTCTTGGAGTGTTTCTAAATGGATGGGAGCATCAGCAGTTAAGATGTTTTTGTATTTGGAATTGGTGATTATGTCAATGGTGGAATGGAATGGAACGTTATCTTCGGTTTTAACCAAATATGGAAGGAAATTGTGGGTGGCTTTTGTTTGAAGATCCATTGTAATGGATTTCGGGTATGAAAGTTCTGAACTTTGAGTAAGGGTTTTGAGGAAGACGAAGGCGGTTTTAGTATTTTGAATACAATGAGACAGTACAACTGCTGTTGGGGGAAAAACAGGGTTTTATAGCCTCTGGTGAAACTGCTGGTGTGGCAAAACTCTGCTTTTGAGAGCAGACGTGGCAAACATCTGATGGTTGAAACATCTGGTGGCATACAGCTGTTTTGTTAAACATCTGTTGCCAACCTCTGTTGTTAAACCAAAAGACTGATGGAAGAACAGTTGTTTTATCTGATCAGATGTTTGAAACAGATTTTTCAACCAACAGTGGTTGTTTTATCTGATCAGATGTTTGAATCAGATTTTTCAACTAACAGTGGTTTGAATGAAACAGTGGTTATTTTATCTAATCGGTGGTTTAAAACAGATTTTTCAACCAAAATGTCATTTTAAGCAAAATTTGATTTTCTGAAAACATTTTAATGTTTTTATTGAAAACATTTTTGTTGTTTAATCCATGTTTAACATACCAATTCGAGATATCAGATTTGTGAAGGTAGATGTATCTAAAGCTTTTGTTAACACATCAGCCAACTGATCCTCTGTTGGAACATGGTCCAGAGTAATCAAACCTTTTTCATAGCTATCTCTGACAAAATGATGTCTGATATCTATGTTCTTGGTGATGGAATGAGAGACTGGATTATTGATGATATTTTCAGCAGCTTGACTATCCAACATGAGTGGAGTCCTTAGTGCAGTTATCCCAAAATCCAGTAGTTGATTTTGAAGCCACATGAGTTGGGTTGTATAGCTTGCAGCAGCAATGTACTCAGCCTCAGCTGTGGAAGTTGAAACAGCTGCTTGCTTTTTGCTTTGCCAGAGACTAAGGCATTCCCTAGAAATTGGCACCCTCCAGATGTGGACTTCCATGTGGTGTGGCAGCCAGCAAAATCACTATCTGAATAACCTGAAAGCTCAATGTTTCCATTAGCAGGATACCAGATACCAAGTGTGGGAGCACCTTTTAGGTATCTGAATATCCTTTTCACAGCAATAAGGTTTGACTTTCTAGGTGAAGCCTGGGATCTTGCACACACACAGGTTGCAAAAATAATGTCTGGCCTGGATGCTGTTAAGTACAATAAAGACCCAATCATGCATCTATAGTGTGTTTGATCAACCAGTTCATCCTTGTCATCATCAGTGAGTGGCTTGACAGTGCTCATGGGTTTACTACATGGCTTACAATCATTTATCTAAAATTTTGTTAATAAGTTTTTCACATATTTGTTTTGATGAATGAATGTGCCATTTTGCAGTTGCTTCACTTGGAGACCAAGGAAGCACTGAAGTTCACCCATAGCACTCATTTCAAACTCTGCTGTCATGAGTTCCCTAAACTCCTCACACATTTTGTTACATGTGGATCCAAAAATGATGTCATCCACATATATTTGAACAATCATTAAATCTTTTCCTTTCCATTTTAAAAATAAGGTTTTATCAATTTTACCTCTTGTGAAGCCAATGGATAAGAGAAAAGTGGAGAGAGTTTCATACCAGGCTCTTGGTGCTTGTTTTAGTCCATACAAGGCTTTATTAAGCTTGTAGACATGATCAGGATGGAATGTGTCTTCAAAACCAGGTGGTTGACATACATAGACCTCCTCCTGAATTTTGCCATATAGGAAGGCACACTTGATGTCCATCTGATACACCTTGATATTGTGGTTGACAGCAAAGGCTAGGAACAGTCTGATAGCTTCTAACCTTGCTACAGGGGCAAAGGTTTCATCATAGTCTATTCCTTCTTCTTGTCTGAAGCCTTGAACCACTAACCTGGCCTTGTTCGTGTCAACTATACCCCTTTCATCAGTTTTGTTTTTGAAGACCCACTTTGTGCCAATTGGACAAACATCCTTAGGCAGTGGTACAAGTTCCCATACTTGTTGTCTTTTGAACTGAAGGAGTTCTTCTTGCATGGCTTCCACCCAACTGTTGTCTTTCAGTGCCTCTTGGTACTTGACAGGTTGTGTAAGAGATAGAAAGCCTGTAAAAAGACAGATATTTGAATGTTGTCTTTCAGTGCCAATGATTTGATCTGGTGGATGAGCTCTTAGGTAGATTAGATCTCCCTGATATGGTATGATGGCATTTTGTGGTGAAGGACAGAGGTTTGGAGACTCTGTTGACATAACATCTGTTGGCACTTTTGTAGAGTCAACAGATGTTTGAAATGGAGGTGGAGGAATGGGTCCAAGTGGTGTAAAGTTGGACTGACTTTTGTCAACAGTTGTTTGACTATGGTCAACAGATGAGTGACTTTTGTCAACAGATGATTGAGCAGTGGATAGGATGGGTGATTCAGTGGTTTGGGGATAGGACTGGCCAACGGTGGCTGACTCATCTGTGACAGAGTTTTGAAAGTTGTTTTGAACTACTGTTTCCTCTGATATAGGATAGACTTTGTAGTGATCTGGAATCACAACATCTATTCTGTAATCTTGTTGTGGAGATTGTGGAGTACCTGCAGGGTTAGTTTTGATAGTAATATCTTCAAATTTGAATTTATCCAAATCAAACAACTCAGCAGGGTTTGCTGGGATTTTTAAAGATGAAAGTTCATTGAACTTCACATTCAGAGTTTCTTCTATTGTCTTGGTCCTTGTGTTAAACTCTTTATAGGCCTTGGCAGTAGAAGAATACCCCAGAAAATATCGACAATCTACTTTGGCTGCAAATTTTGAAATGGAATCTTTAAGATTTAAAATGAAACATGGGCAGCCAAAGACTTTGAAAAATGATATCAGTGGTTTGATTTTAAACAGAATTTCATAAGCAGACTTTTGATATCTAGGGTTGATTAAAACTCTGTTTTGAACATAGCAAGCAATGTTTACAGCTTCTGCCCAAAAGGACAGAGGCAAACCAGAATCTGCTAGCATTGTTCTTGCAGCCTCAATGAGAGTCCTGTTCTTTCTTTCAACCACCCCATTTTGCTCTGGTGTTCTTGGGATACTGTACTGCCTTACAATCCCTTTTGACACACAGAAATCATCCAACTCCTTATTTTTAAACTCTGTTCCATTGTCACTTCGAAAGCTTTTACTGGCAAGTCATATTGTTTTTCAACTTTGGTGACAAAGTCCTTCAAAATACCTGCAGTCTCATCCTTAGAGTGTAAAAAGTAAGTCCATGTAAACCTAGAAAAATCATCAACTATGACAAGACAAAATCTCTTTCTTCTTAGACTCATGATTTTTACAGGGCCAAACAAGTCCATGTGCAACAATTGTAAACACTGACTAGTTTTGGACTCATCAATTGATTTGTAATAGCTTTTATGTTGTTTTCCTTTTAGACAGGAAACACAATGCTCATCACATTTAAAATCTTTTGATGGTAAACCTCTGACAAGGTTTTGTTTGGAGAGTGAGTTGATAGTTTGAAGGTTGGTGTGACCAAGTCTCCTATGCCACAATTCTGTCTCTGTGGTAGAGGCAGCAGAGAACAGACAGACATTTGCCATAGGGTTATCCTTCAACATATCAACAACATACACATTACCACTTCTATGAGCAACAAGTTGTGCTTTGCTTTCAGCAATGATGGTGTTAATCTTTTCAACAGCCTCTGGGCCAACAATCTTACATGTTTGCTTAGTGAAGAATGACCCATATCCTTTGTCACTCATTTGAGACACGCTAAGTAAATTAAATTTTAGATTGTCTATCAGATTAACATTTTCAAACTTAAGCGTCCCTGCTTTGACAGTACCAGAACCCAACACTTTACCTTTAGAATCGTTACCAAAGGATATATCACCCCTCCATGTGCAAGAAAGTCTAGAGGAAGGGCTCTACATCCAGTCATGTGCCTGGAGCCTCCACTATCTATATACCATAAACTATCTAAGCAAGCAGAAGCTCCCTGCATATCAGTAAAGATTTTAGTTTTGTTGAGTGTCCAAAGCCAAATTGACTTTGGATGGGTCCTTAGATGTCTCAGCCTTAAGTTGAGGAGAATGATCAGTGGTTTGAACTAGCTTTTGGACTAAGTTCAACAGCTGTAATTGACCATTTTCTAGTGCTTGAATGTCAACACTTGGTCCAACAGATGTTTGATCATTTCCTGTCAGATGCTGAAAACTATGAGGATGTCTGTTCACTTTTGGTTTTGAAGGCCTTTTGGGCTCTTCATAAACATGTGGCAAACGATGACAAGTGGGTTGTCCATATCCCCTTGGTAATCTGGTAGCTGGTGGAACATCTGTTACCTGAATGTCTCTGGGAGCAGACTTTTTGTTCAGACTTTTGGTAACAGCTGTTTGGACTGGTTCAAAAGTCTGTTTGGGTTTTCCTTTTGGAGTACTCACCACTTGACTTTCAAGAGTTTTAGCCTTGTACTCTTTTATCTTTTCATCAAAGTTTTTGAGATACAGGCACTCTTTTGTTTTGTGATTCTTTTTCTTACAGATTGAGCATTCATTTGTGTTAGAATCATTTTAACTTGTTGTTTTGTTGATGTCATATGCTTTTAGAAGAAAACAGTTTTTGGTGATATGGTTCTTCTTTTCACAAAAATCACAAAACAAGTTGTTTTTGGCTTTCCCTTTTTCTTTCTTCTTTTCAACAAATGTTTGATCATCTGTTGGAAGATCTTTCAAACGGATAACTTTGGCCTGTGGTGCCATTTTACCATCAGGGGTTTTAAAGGCCATTGGTTTGAAATTTTCAAGGATTTCACACTCATCTGACCATGTTGGTTTGAATTGATATTTCTCAATTTCATCAAATGAGGGTGTACCTTCCAACTTTTCAAGAATGATTTTCTTGCCATTGGGTTCAGTAACCTTGATTTCTTGACCTTTTGAATTGGTAGGGATGACTTCAACCAACTGTGGTTCCTTTTTGTTAGTGGTTTGTGAACTTTGGGCAGTGGTTTCTTGATAACCAAACCCAAATTTCACATGACTTTTAGATTGTTGGTTGACAATCATCTCAAAACCTTTAGATGATTCCACCCATTTCTGACATTCAACTTGGGTGGACTCAAGCTCCTTTTTACAACTATGATATTTTGTTATCATAGTCTGAAGCTGGTCTTTGGTTATGCTTGCTTCATGTTTTAAACTGCTGATTTCAGATTCTTTTTCAGTTATTTTTTATTTTAACTCTTTAGTGAGTTTTTCAAACTGAATTTCATCTTCCAAAATTTTCTTTCTAAAGTTTTCATTCACCTCTTTTATCTTATCAAATGCCACAATACATTTGTCTGAGCATAAGTCATTTAAGATTTGAGGAGATACCTTAGCAGCAGCCATCAAGGCACAGTTACACTGGCAATCACAATCATCACTACCCCAGGGGTCTGAGAGATTCACAACCTCCACTTCAGATTCTTCAGCTGAAACAACTTCATCAACAACACCATTAGTCACATTTTCAGACAGAGACACCACATCCTCAGAATCAGTCTCTTCAACAATTGTTTCTAGTGCCATAAAACAAAAATCATTTTCAGAGTTGGCAACTAAAGCAATGTTGTCATCTGTTATCTCATCTGGTAGACTGCTCCAATCAACAAAGCCCTGAGTAAAGAAACTCTGTTGACTTGGTTGACTGGTCTCTGCAGGAGCAGAGGGTGGAGCAGCAGTCATTGGCACTGGTGCCTGAGTAACAGGTGTTTGGACATAATGATACTGAGGAACAGTGGTTTGAACATAATGCACAGGAACAGTGGTTTGGGTATGTGCAAAATGAGCAGTGTTTTGCACATTTGGTACAGGAATGGTTTGATAAGTGTTGGTCTGAGGCCTTTGGTTTGGATAGGTGATCATAGGTGTAGCATTTTGACTCCTACATTCCCTAGCAAAGTGACCCATTCTATGACACTTGTAACACTTTATCTTTGATTTATCCAACCCCACCTTTGACCCACCATGTAAACCTGGGTATCTCCTGCCAGTTTTCTTATAGAAGTTATTGGTTCTAATACCGAGCAGGGCAACCTGATGTAAGATGTCCATTTCTTCTAAGTCCAATGGGTCAATATATTGAAGGTCATTGTACACAAAAGATGAATTATCAGAAGCCTGGATATCACCACTAGCTGTAAAAGCATAGTTGTTTGGTGATGAGTAAGGATTATTGTTAAAACCAGTGGTTATGTCAATGTAGTGATCATAACTCTGATCCTTACTACTTCCAGAACCCTCCTCCTGACCCAACTGTGCAGTATTCCCAAATACATAGTCATCTGACACTTTGCCAGAGTCCTGGAGCTTCTTTTTCTGGTTAAGCTCCCTTTCATAAGTCAGGAGCTTACCATGAAGTTGGGTCAGGGTCAGGTCTTTGAATCCGATAGAGTTTCTCATGACTATAGCTATAGTGTCCCATTTGTCCTGAAGTGATCTAAGAAACCTATGATTCAGTGTTGAATTAGGAAAAGTTAGACCAACCAGTTTTAGTTCACTAATAAGACAATTAAACCTTTCAAACTGTTGTCTTAACGACTCCCCTTTTATGTGACTAAACGTTTCATATTGTTGGTTAAGTATTTCACGGTTGTTTTCAATCACATCTTCAGTTCCCCCGAACTGCTCTTTAAGAGCATCCCACAGTTCTTTAGCACTATTGCAGTGCAAGAGACCGGCATAGATATCATTCGGCAGTGCCATGGCTACTATGCTGAAAGCCTTGGCATCTAGCTCGATTTTTTGAAAATCTTGCTCTGAGTAGTTCTCAACACTCTTTGGTACTTGGATCTTTGGATCCTCGGCACTCGGTACCATTGGAACATGTGGTCCGAATACTACCGATTTCCAGCACCCTGTGTTCTGTTGTGCTAACACATGAGCCACCCGACGCTGCCAGATGTTGTATTCTGACCTGACAAGCATCGGAGGCTTGTTACTTGTGCCAGTGTTGTGTGGATCTTGATTGAGTGAAGTCATTCTCTTGATTTTTCAAAAACAAAGTCTGTTTACTAACTGTTGAAACGAAAATAAACTATTACTCTGTTTTAAATTCGACAAATAAACGATATCAATAATTTTGAGCTGATCTGTTTGTATTAAATTGATTGATTAAATCGAATTTAATTGACCAAGCTCTGATACCAATTGTTAGGATCTGAGTTCTGATTGTTTTGATTGTTTAACTAAGTATGAGATGAAATGAATGAAATATAAATGGAAAGTGCAGCGGAATAAACTATAAATCAAAACATGGAGAATAATTGTTTTTAATCGAAAGCTTTCATTAATCGAAAGATTACAATTGTACAACTAAACTCCCCCTCAGCCTGATCACTCAGAGAATGTTTGTCTTAGAGAATGACGAGTGATGAATAGAACAGTGCAAGTACTGTTCTATTTATAGACAGACTCAAACCTCTGATGATCAGTGCTGACGTCACCTAAGACAGCGACCTCTAACTGACTAACAACTTCTAACATCTGCTAACTATAACTACTGTTACATTGAAAACACTGATAATACAAAACTCTGTAAAGTAAAACTCTGATTCTTCTATCATCTGTTGAACCAAAGTGCTGTTGGTTCAACAGACCTTTGTTCTTCAGTTCTTTGATCAGCAGTTGTTTCTTCATCAGACCTTTATTCTTCAGACGTTTGTTCATCAGACCTTTCATCAACAGCAGTTGTCTTTATCAGTTGTTTGAAGCAGCAACAATTAGGAATCAACAGTCTTTTGGGGAAAGCTTCTTTATAACAACTGTTTTATTTATGGGATCAACACTTAGTATATTTTGGCTTTTCAATCATCTGTTCTTCTCCAGGTCAGCAGACCCAACATGTGTATATGTATATGTATGTGTGTGTGTGTGTAGGTATATTAGTTCCATTAACTCTCTCTCTCTCTCACACACACACACATATATATATATGTTTTTGTGTGTAGCCGTGTATGTATGTATATATATGTATATTGGTTTGTTCCATAACAGTTCTAGTAATATACATTTGTGGAGTTGTCCCACACATGCACCTATGTGAATGTTTATCTTGTGTTCATGTTCACATATCATGTCGTGTGTTAATTTGCCCTTAACATATGTTGGATTGTTTAATTATTACATGACACATATGTCTGGAAATTAATGTATGGTAAAATTCCACAATTTCATGTGTTGAGTATTCACAAGGTGTTTTGTGAACGTTCGAGTTTGCATGGGTAAACAAGTCATTGAGATGGACTGCTGAACTATCATAAGTCTTCCTAGACTCGGAATGACACATGTATTGTAATAAAATGTGAAATTCATAATTGGAAATGGACAAAATGGAGATAGTGTGTACGGATCTTGACCGGGAAATATGCTAGGTGTCACATTTTCCCCTTGTTTTTGGAATTTCGTCCGCGAAATTGAGTTGACTCCTTGCCTGTAGATGCTTCAGGAAAGAGAGTTGGGTACTTGCGTCTCATCTGGTCTTCACGTTCCCAAGTGAATTCGGGTCCGCGTTTTGAATTCCATCTGACTTTCACAAGTTTGATCCGGCTTTGTCTTAACTTCTGGACTTTCCAATCAGTCACTTTGATTGGCTCCTCAATAAAGTGGAGTTGTTCGTCGATGTGAATTTCCTCGGGAGGAATGATCAATGTTTCATCGGATAGACACTTCTTGAGGTTGGATACATGAAAACTGTCGTGAACACCGTTGCGTTCCTCTGGTAACTTAAGCTTGTAGGACACGGAAGCAATCCTGGCAAGGATCTCAAATGGGCCTATGTAGCGAGGGTTGATCTTGCCACGCTTACCAAAACGTGGTACACCTTTCCAAGGTGAGACCTTCAACAAAACCCTGTCACCAACCTGAAACTCAAGTGGCTTGCGCCTCTGATCTGCATAGCTCTTCTGTCGGTCGTGAGCGGCCTTCAAACGATCTCGAATCCGAAAGACCTTGTCTATCGTCTCGTGGATTAGTTTGGGTCCAATTAGGTGTTTGTCTCCAACTTCTGCCCAACATAGCGGAGATCTGCACTTGTGTCCGTATAAGGCCTCAAACGGGCGGCCTTGATGCTAGTGTGGTAGCTGTTGTTGTAGGAGAACTCTACCAGTGGCAGATGTGCAACCGACTATATAACTCCTGCATCTCATAAGGTGTAAGGCGGTATAGGGTACGAGCTATAGGGCCAGCTCCTGGAACTAAATCGATACGAAACTTAACCTGATGCGGCGGTGGTAACTATGGTAAGTCTTCGGGAAAAAAACTTGTGGATATTCCCGCACTACTGGTATATTTCGCGTTTCTGATCCTTAGTCTTCTTCTCGACGATGTGTTCCAAGAACGCAACACAACCCTTCCTCAAGCACTTCTGCGCTTTCATGCTTCAAATAATCCGACACGTAGATCCACCACGATCGCCTTTAACCGAAAGGGTCTCGCCGTTGGACAAGGGGATTCGGACCATCTTCTCACCACAAATAATCTCGGCGTGATTCGTGGATAACCAATCCATGCCAACTATGATATCGAAACTACCTAGCTGAATCGGCAGTAGGTCAATGTGAAATGCATGGTCGCCAAGATTCAAGATGCAATCACGTACGACTCCTTCGGATGAGACAGTCTTACCATTGGCCAATTCTATAGTACAGGGTGTGTGCAACCTACTGGTTTCTAATCCAAGGGATCGCTCGATATTGGTTGACACAAAACTTAAATCGGTGCTGGTATCGAAAAGCACAGATGCATAATGGTTGTTAACAAGGAACGTACCGGTAACAACGTCCGGGTCTTCACGAGCTTCCTCAGCACCCATGACAAAAGCTCTTCCACGCGACTGACCCTTTCGCTTTGGGAAATCCTTCTTGTAGTGGTCAGTGGCACCACATTCGAAGCAGCCCTGCTTCGTACCGGTATTGTCTACCACCTTGGATATGCACTGAGCGGTAGGATGACCTATCCTCTTGCACTTATCGCACTTGATACTGTCACAGGACCCCACGTGATGATACTTTCACTTGTCATACAGGGGACGAGGTCCATTGTATGGCTTACGAGTTACAAGCCTCAGTTATAGTAGCGAAAAAGGCCTTCACTATCTCGGGCCTCTTGGCAAGCTGGCTCTCTGAACTCTTACCCTTCATGAAATTCAACCACTTCCGCTTCTCACCAGATGTACCACCTTTCTCAGGTTCCTTTTGTGTCGGAGAACCCATGCGCATGACGTCGTCTGTGAGACTGTATGCCAATGTAACAACGTTCTGGATCGATATTGGGGCTGCGGCAGTGACCATGCTTCAAATCTTGGGTGAGAGTCCCCAAATATACCTTTAAACCCGTTTGTACTCCGGAGTAACCATATGTGGAACCAATCGGGAAAGCTCATGGAATCGAGTGGTATAGGTTGTGACTTCAGCACCACTCATGGACAAGGTCCAAAATTCTACCTCCGGCTTCTGTAACTTGTTGCGAGGACAGTACTTTTTCATTAGCATAGCCTTGAGTTCATCCTAGGAGAGACTGTAAGCAGCATCCCTCCCCAGAGTTTACACTTGTAGGTTCTACCAGGTCAGGGCCTCGTCCTGGAACATGCAGGTGACGTACTTGATTTTCTGGTCTTCAGCACAACCACTGATATCAAGTACAGATTCTGTCTTTTCAATCCAGCGAACAATCCCCACTGCTCCTTCTGATCCGCAAAAGTTCCATGGCATGCATGCCATGAATGTTTTATAGGAACACCCACGTACGTTGTTTTCTACTTCTACGGCATCACAAGAAAGGATTATTAGCTAATGTTGATTGACACAAGACAAAATTGGGAAAGTAATAGATGAAAGCTTTACCAGGCTCAAGTACCGGGTTCCTGCGTTAGCCTGCAGCACCCGAATCCCCGCTAGAATCGGCGCGGTTTGCTTCATGTTGTGCAATGGCCTCTGCGATAACCCTGGCTATGTCCGCTGAGTTGTTCGGGAAAGCTTCATCTGTTGAAGTTGATCGAGTAGTTCTATTGGGCAGCATTTTCTTCTAATATTCCAAATTAAAAGAGTAAGACACATATCACTGAATAATATTGTCAATGCATGCACAATCAAAACAACCATAAAAAGCACAACACAATAATCAACGACAACAAGAACACAAACAAGTCAAAAGGAAATCATAACACCCATACATTCATTTCAAGGTTTTGACATACTCGTCATGGTTTTGTCTGAATACAAAATAATAGAGGCATCATGCCTTACAAATTTTCAAAACATCCAAAATAAAGTACAAACATCATGACTCTATGGGGGTGGGAGTGGGAATGCAGTAGCCAAGACACCGATAGAAGCTCTCAACCTCTGCTCCAAATCCTTAACGCGCTGCTCAAGAGTTTCAACCCTGCTCTCTGCATCCTCACGTTGCTGCTCCGCCTCATGCATGCGAGCTGTCAAGGCCACAATGGTGCATAGTACTGGATCCCTAGGCCTAACCCCTATGTATAGGTCATCCTCCAGCTCCTAAGTCCTCTCACTAAGAGCTTGTAGCTGGGAGTCGTGACGTCCGATGTTGGTACATTTTTGTCTGGCAACAGCTTACTAGATAGAATAACTAGTAGATAGTCGTTTATATTAAGTGTAATCATCTTCTTTGTAACTAGCGAACTTGTGGTAGGCGAAAAAGCCCACTGGACGAATATATGTAATAGGGAAGTTAGGCTAGAGGCGAAGATAGGAATCTTTGCTTGAAGCCCAAGGCATCTTCATTTATAGGCCAAGGCCCAAGCCCAGCGAACTTGTTCCATTATATATAGAACATGTTTGTGTAGGGTTTAATGTTAATCGTTTAGTTGGTCATTCTAATGAGTTGTAGCCACCAAGTTCGTGTGTGTTGTATTGAGTTGATTGTAATCCGTTTATATTCAATAGAAGACGTGTTTATAGTAATCTCTCGTTTTCATTCTTAATTGTCATAATCGGTTATTGCATAAACGTTAATCAAGGGATTCCGCCCTTTGATTAACCTGATCAATCTTGTAATCGATTCATTCCAAGGACCTACAATTGGTATCATAGCCTTAGGCTCGTAAATTATACGGTTCAAGGTTGATTTTGGCAAAATCGAATCGCACGACTTTGTTTTTCCTGTGAATCATCAGTTTTCGTCCATAATCTTTCACACCAGACCATTTTCGATCGATTCACAGCAGGTTGTGTTTGTTTGAGTTTCGGCAGCACTAGGGTTCAATCATATTCAAAAAACGAAGTTAGGGGTAAAAACGAACTTAGCTAGAGCATCTTCGTTTTTGCTTCATATTCGCCTAAGTTCAACTTTGTGTTAGCCTAAGTTCGTCTTTTAATCATCTTCGTTTATCACAAAACTTTTCTAAGAAGCATCTTCGTTTATTATCTTCTTTAAACATCTGCTTTGTTTAGCATCTTCTTTAAAGAATCTTCTTTAAACATCATCTTTGTTTAGCATCTTCTTTTGGATTGTAGAGAACTAGCTAAAGTGAACCAGACTATTTGGACTGCACCATTGAAATCGCCTAACCTCAAGGAAAAAAAGTCTGGAAACCATAAACAATTTCCTTCGTGAAACTTTTTCTGGGGATTAACGATTCAAAATTATAGTCGGGGAAAATTTTGGTGAAAATATTTTTTCAAAAATTTTCGAGCGATTTTACGGACCGGAGCGTTATTAAATATTAACGAGCCGAGCCTTAACGAGCTCGAGAGCTACTCGGGATCGACTCGGTAAAAAGCTCGAACGAGCCGAGCCTTAACGAGCTCGAGCCCGAGCTCGAGCTTGAAATATGACTCGTTTGGTTATCGAGCCCGAGCTCGAGCCTTACATACAAAGCTCGTTTAGGCTCGCTAGCCTAAACGAGCCCAAACAAATGTTATATTATTTTTTTTATATATGCAATTTTGTCCTTTGAACATGTTCAATTGTGACTAATAATAATGGTAAGCCGAGCTCGAGCCGAGCTTTTGCTCGTTTAAGCTATTGAAGCGAGCTCGAGCCGAGATTTTAGGTCATTTAAAATTATTTTCAAATTACCTCGAGCCGAGCCGAGCTCGAGCTCTTAGGTTTTACTTTCGAGCCGAGCTCGAGCTTAGAATAGTAGGTTCGAACCGAGCCGAGCCAAGCCTAAAAAAAGCATGACGAGCCAAGCTCGAGCCTAGTCGGGCTCGGGCTCGGCTCGTTTACACCCCTATATTGAACGAACATAGGGTCTTTATTTAGACAAGTTGGACTTAGATTTTGACTCAGGTATACCAAAATCTATTTAAAACTTTCGGCTGCGTACTTTAAGGAAGTTAAAATGGACATTAGACTTGCAATTAAAACTTCTCCCAAACTGGTAAAAATTGATGATTTTAAGGACTGGCGAACCAAATTCGAATCATTTATCAAATATGAGAATGAAAGAATGTGGGATTGTATCATCTACGGGTATGTCAAACCTGCCTATGAAGGAATTGACGGCATCAAGCGAGTACCAACGTACAGCGAAATGCACAAGTCTGATAAACAAATGTAAGATGTTGAAGGCAAAGCTTTTGCAACAATTAAAATGTCGTTGCCAGGTGCGATTCATAGTGACTTTAGGCTTTATTACGATTCACATAACACCGAGTTAGTTGTGCTGCTAGATCAGGAAAAAGAGTTTAATTTGAGCAACATGATTAGAGAGGATAATCTTAAGACTAAGCTTAAAGCTGTAGAGAAGGACTTTAAGGCGTTAGACCTTGTAGTTAAGGAAAAGATATGTTATCTGGATCTAGCCCATTTAGCCAAAGCTGACAAACAAAAGGTCATTGCTGAGAAAAACAAGGAGAAAAATGAGAAAAAGATTAAGATAGCCGAACTTAACAGGCAGGTTAAACAGTGTTGTAGTACCAAGTACCTTCATAACATCATCATAGATTCCCAAAAGGAAAAGAATGAGTCAGTAGGGTTAGGATACAATGATGTTCCCCCTCCCTTTAATGGGAACTATTCATTCTTGCCTACTAAGGAAGAGTTCATTGATGCGGTAAATGGTAAACAACCTGTAGTTGAATCTCAGGATATCGACTTGCCTAAGAGTCCTAGTTCTGCAGAAAAGGAATCTATTGGATCTAACAGCAGTCAAGAAAAGATGAATGAGGTTGTAGAAGTTAAGAAAAGTGTAAACCTGGATAACGTTAGGAAATCAAATCAGAAACCGTTGTTAAGAAGTTGTATAATCTTAAGGGTAATGACAAGATATTTTTTAATAGTGAATTCTCAATGTCATTTATTGCTCAGGGACAAATTGAAACGGTTTTTTACCAAAGTAGTTTCCGATGTGGTTCATGAATCTAGACCCTCTTCTTCACAATCTACTCAATAAAAGCTTAAGAAAAGATCTTGCTTTAACTGTCGTATTTGAGGGCATGTTGCTAGTTGTTGCCCATTTAAGATAATAGACAAATCTAGTGAGAGGAAGTCAAATAAGAAGTCTGCTCAAAAGCAACAACAAGGAGTTGCAAAGGATGTGAATCGGGTTAATAAGGGACAAAACGAAGAACCATGCTTTAAACAAAATCAATCAAAATTTCATCCTGAGACTTCATGTTCGGGACAATTTGATGGACCAAGATATAAGTCACTAAGAAACAATAATTACAATGGTAAATCAAATAAATTCCAACATCAAAATCAATACCAGAATGATGGTTATAGAAATTTTCACAAAAGAAATTATCTAAAACAACATGTAAACTCTCGAAGAGATGATTATAGGAGTTTCCATAACTCAAATAATCAACCAAGAATTTTCAGAAATTCAGGGTATGATAATCAGAATCAATATTATTCAAGTAATCACTATCAAAATGTTTCCAATTATCAATCTCAAAAATCAACGAGCAACAGATCCAAGTCACCTGAACGGTGTAATGGACATTTAAATGAGTTTACTTATGTTAATGAAAGAGGTCAAACCAAGACAACTAAGGTCTGGGTTCCTCGTACTAACTGAATTGCTTAGTGAGTGCAGCATGGCCGTGGAGGACTGTTGATTTGTTCGACAGTGGTTTTCCTGTAAATTATCAGAGGTGAATTATAGGTTACCAATGGTAACGAATGGTTTACTTCGGTGAAGATATAAATTCCGCTATTTAAAGTTATACATATTATTCTCATTTTCACATTGAAAATTTTTGTCAGTTTAAGAGGAAGAATGTTTGTTTTTAAATTTCTGCTTTATTTTTAGAAAAAAAAAATTAGGGGGAGAAATATCCCTAAGCCAAAAAGAGTTTAGATGTGTGCATGTGTTTAGGGGGAGTAATATAATTTATTCCAAAAAAAATATTTGAAAAATTCAGAAGATGAGAAATCATGGCGTCAAAGAGAAGAAATGATAGTACATCAGCAGTTGGATTGTCGCATTTAAAAAATAAACTTGAATGTGCTAAATGTGATAATAGCTCCATTAAATGATGTACTAGTAGGCAAGAGACACGAACAAATCAGCTTACTATGTGATATAAACATATAGGACTGTGTACCAAGTGGATAACATATCATTGGCGTATGATTTCATAATCTTAAATCTCGCGTTGATAGATTACCAAAATCTGAGGTTAAGGGTCTTTAAATTGTTTAAACATCCGGGGATAACCTAGATGCCCTTCTGCTGCAACCAGAAACATGCTGACCTAGGCACAGCCAAAATATCTTAAAAGAGCTAAAAGAAAGAAGGAAAATGCCAAAACCCTTATATGCTGATGGCAAACTCAAAAACGCCTCAAGCTAATATGCGTACCAAAATCAAATGGTATTTTTCCTAACCCTGGTTAAGTTCACATTGGTCACTTTGCTGCATCCAGATATATGCTGACCTGTACACCGATGTGACTTATACCTTGTAAATTATACGGATGGCAATAATATACTCACCCGTTATGAAGAAGTTTTGTGCATACCTTGATCGTGGGGATATGTCATGTTATGGGACTCACTGGTCTAATAGTATGAAATCAATTAATCATATCACAAGGTAATAGCTTTGAAACTCTCATGTAGCTTGTTTAAGTGGATAAACAATATCGGTAATCGTCTTGGATTGTTTTTCACAAAATTAAATTAAGAAAATTAACTGAAAGGGTGGAACAGTTTAACAAAGCTGATATGATCTTCTTGCACATGATTCTCACAAAAAGATGCATGGTAAATATTTTTTGTTTGTTTTATTATATTCTAAAACAAAAATACCAAAAATACTTTCTTTTTAAGGTCTTCCATTTTGAACTGATAAATTGTGTTTTTGCATATGTATTGGCATATTGGGATAAATATTGGTTTATCTTTAATGTGAATTAGACTAATGTGTTTTTCGAGGTATTGTTTGTGATAGTGCACAGATTGATGCTGATGTCAAAGTGAAGTGCAGAAATCAAGATGCACAGATTGATGTTGTTATCAAAGTGAAGTGCAGAAGTCAAGATTTCATGCTGAGATCCTCCATCTCCATCTACATTATTGCTCACTCATACAAGTCAGGATTTGCTCTCCAGATGAAGAGTATGAAGATCAGATGACTCAAAGTGGTTAAGAAACTCAAAGATTGCATTCATCAGCTTAGGGGGAGTCTGTTAGTACATTGAAGCTGAAGCAATCCAAAGACTTAGAGTCATCAAGTTGCATAAAGACGAATACATCTAGAAGCTATTGTCAAGGGAAGTTTGTTGGTGCATTTATGTGTGACAACAGCTTACTAGATATAATAGCTAGTAGATAGTCGTTTGTATAATATGTATTCGTCTTTATTGTAACTAGCGAACTTGTGGTAGGCGAACAAGACCACTGGATGAATATAGTTAATAGCAAAGATGGGCTAGAGGCGAAGATAGGCATCTTCGCCTGAAGCCCATGGTAACTTCGTCTATAGGCCAAGGCCAAAGCCCAGCGAGCTTGTTCCATTATATATAGAACATGTTTGTGTATAGTTTAGATTGATCGTTTAGAGAGTTAGTCAGTCCAGTGTGAGCATCCTCCAAGTTTCGCGTGTGGGTTGTCTTAAATTGGTGGTAATACGTTTATAATCAATTGAAGACGGTTTTTAGTAATCTCTCGTGTTCGATCTTGATTGCAACATATTCAGTTATTGCATAAACGTTAATCGAGGGATTCTGCACCTTGGTTAACCTGATCAATCTTGTAATCGATCCATTCCACGAACCTACAAGAATACAATTTATTCTTAAAAAAATAGAAAAACATTGAAAAATTCAGAAAATGAGAAATCATGGTGTGAAAGACAACAAATGATAGTACATCAGCAGTTGGATTGTCACACTTAAAAACAAACTTGAATGTGCTAAATGTGATAACAGCTCCATCATATGATGTACTGGTAGGCAAGAGACACAAAAAAATCAGCTTGCTAAGTGATATAAAAATAAAGGACTGTGTACCAAGTGGGTAACACATCATTGGCCTATGAGTTCATAATTTCAAATCTCATGGTGATAGATTGCCAAAATCTGAGGTTTCGAGTCTTTAAATTATTGAAACATCTGGGGATAACCTGGCTTCCCTTCTGCTGCATCCAAAAACATGCTGACCTAGGCACAGCCAAAATATCTTAAAAGATCCAAAAGAAAGAAGGAAAATGCCAAAACCCTTATATGCTGAAAGGCTAACTCAAAAATGCCTCAAGCTAAAATTCCTACAAGAATATAATTATATTTGACTTAACCCAGGTTGAGTTCACATCGGTAACTTTGCTGCATCCAGATATATGCTGACCTGTACACCGATGTGACTCGTACCTTGTAAATTATACGGATGCCAACAATATACTCACCCGTTACGAAAAAAGCTTTGTGCATACCTTGATCGTGGGGATATGTCATGTTGTGGGACACACTGGTATAACATTATAAATCAATTAATTATATCACAAGGTAAATGCTTTGAAACTTTTGTGTAGCTTGTTCAAGTGGATAAACAATATCGGTAATCATCTGGGACTGTTATTCACAAAATTAAATTAAGAAAATTAGCTGAAAGCGTGAAGCAATTTAACAAAGCTGATATGATATTCTTGCAAATGATTCTTACAAAAAGATACATTGTAAATACTTTTAGTTTGTTTTATTGTATTCTAAAAACAAAAATACCGGAAATATTTTCTTTTTAAGGTCTTCCACTTTGAACTGGTAAATTGTGTTTTTGCATATGCTTTGGCATATCGGGATACAATGTTGGTTTATGTTTAATGTGAATTAGACTAATGTGTCTTTCGAGGTGTTGTTTGTAATAGTGTACAGATTGATGCTGGTGTAAAAGTGAAGTGCATAAATCAAGATGCATAGATTGATGTTGTTATCAAAGTGAAGTGTTGTGACACCCGGAAAACTCAGGTTAGTAACTTTACATTAACTAGTTAGTCTACCTTTGCAAATCATGCATACGTTACATTTAACTAAATCAGTTGAGTTATCGGGAGTTGATTTACATTGCATATTGTCCAGGGTTTGATGATTCGAAGGATCATCGGGGTTATTACATGCACACACGAGTCTTGAGTCCCGTTGTTGGTGAATTACATAGATTGGATCAAGTAATATATACATAGATTGATCCATATATGTTATACTATGTGAAAATGTGTGTTTTAATGGTGTTTGTATGATTATACATGATTATATATGCTTACGATATGTTAGGATTGCATGTTCACGTGTTAGGATGTGTTAAAACGCGTTTAAACGACAAAACTGGAAAAACTGGAAACATGGGAAACGGGTTCGACCCTAAGGGGGTTCGAACCAGTTGAATGGAAGTGCATTCGACGTCCCATCAACTTCATTCGACCCCTGCATAGGTCAAATGAACATGTAGTATAAATACCATACTTTGCAATTTTTCATCATTTCACAAACCCTAAATGCCTCTAAGTGCTCTATCTCGACCCTAAACACCTGGGGAGGAGTTTTTGACCTTGTTTTTCACAATCTAACCTACAAACATCCTCTATATCATAAACAAGTGAAGATCTAAGGTGTGTTCTTAATCCAAAATCCTTTTCAAGGTCTATTCTAAGATGGTTTTCATGAGTAAAAACCTTTCTAACATCTTTCTAAACAAAACCTGATCATTAAACATGAGTTTTTATACAAAATAACATGTGTTAATGGCGTTTAATGATGTGTATTTTATTATTTGATGATTAAATGTTGTTTAGTTGCTATAAAAATGATCTAGGGCTGTTATAGATGATGGTTTATAATTGTCTTAGGTTACAAGTTGTTGGATGATGATGCTTTGCCCATTTCGGGGATTTTGTGTTAGATCTAGGGTTTGTTCATGATGTTATTGTTAATGAAATGATTAGGGGTTTTCATATACATGGTAATCTGAGCATATTAAGCTATATGTTAAGTGATTTCAACAAGTTTCCATTTTGGGTAAAGTTTACATGCACTGATGTGACATTTCCATAATTTGCCATTTTGGGAAAGTTGTAAAACGGACTGATTTTGGAGTAAAATTAGTAGGGTTTTGAGGGTATAGGTTAATGATGTTTGACTGCTGTGATTTGTGGCGTTTCGTGGTGTTTTTGGACTGTTTAGTTGCGATTTGGTGCGTTTATTAAGATTGGCAGCAAATGGGTCGAACCTGGAAACTCATTCGACCCTTCGTGGGGTCGAATGAACTTCCAGGAGGTTGAACCAACATCATAGCAGGACGAATGAACTTCTGTGAGGGCGAACGAACATGATTTAGGTCGAATTAACATGTGTTAGGGTCGAATAAACATGTGGTAGGTTGAATGAACTTGTATATATGACAAATATTCATCATGGGGGTCGAACCAAATTCTGTTTGGGTCAAACAAAGTTATAATTGGGTCGAACCAAGTCTGGTAATTTTATGATTCGACCCTACGACTGCGTACGTGCGATTTTTGATGCAAACTAAGTGTTTTATGCATGATTCTTATGTGTTAACCGTATATACTGGATTAATTGATGTAATGGGTCACCAACGGGAAATCGGGTATGTCCGGTGTGTCGGTTCAACAGTCAAACACGTTTTTAAACATAATTAGTCATGATCTGGACAATTAGGGACTAGTTAACCTACGGGTTAGTAGTCACAACACTTATACAAACTTCATGATAGGTTGCCATTAGTTGGGACTATCAGCTGTGTTAATATTCATGTCATTGGAGTACGCAAACTAAGGTGAGTGTCACAGGCCCACTTCTTACTGGTTTTACTTTTGGGGGAAAAACATGCTACGTACTGGAACTTTTAAAGATCATGTTATATTATCGTTTCTTTAGATTACTATACAGCTTGCACTAAGTCCCAGCGGAAACCATGAATTTGCGGGTTGCACAACGGGGTAAATGTGGGTAGATTTATTGGGGACTCACAAACCCCACTCGACGGTTGGAGGCCGGGCAAGTGCATATTGTCTCTACTCTCTGGTTTACCGTCGTTGACGGTAGCCCAAACAGTCTGGGCAGTCTGGTATTTGTTTGTCTAGTAATGGTTTTTCGACCGTAGTAATACTCGAAACTGACGCCTAGCTAACGTTCCAAAACATAATAGTAACAGGGATGATCTTTGGACCTTACGAAACTTTTTATAAAAACCTGTGAACTCACCAGCATTATATGTTGACATTTTTGGCATGTTTTCTCAGGTTGCTAAGGTAGCTGCATATGGATTAGGCACACGGAGTCTTACACGGCGTCTACAGTTTTGTTTTCAATAATGTTAAACTTTTCAGACGTAGTTACTTGTTAGGTTGTAAACATGATTTTAAAAGTTTCTGTTGCCGGTTTTATATTATTAACTCATGTTTTGGTTTACGTATCTTATACATCTGGTTGTGGTTTATTGTGATCATTGACTGAGATCCTGGTGTGTCACGCACCTCGCGGTAAAACCCCGCATGTGGAATTTGAGGGTGTGATAAATTGGTATCAGAGCCAATGGTTATAGTGAACTAGGACTGGATGTAGAGTCTGGTCTATAGTCGAGTCGCACATACTAGACGGTCACATACATACGAGTCTTGATGCATGGTACAAATATTAACTTGCAGGGATGTCGATGTCACTTTTATCATCAACATGTTATATTATCCATTCTATTCGCTATTTATTCCTACTTCTTACCTTTATTCATCCTTTCGGGTTTTGAGATCCTTTACACGGCGGTATTGGGCATTGGAGTAGCTTTGGCATACCCTTGAGATCTGTCCAGGATTCGGGCATCTCCTTCCTATACTCTAATGAACACACTCATCTACACACACTATCTTGCCCTTGTACTTGTTATAGTACACCTCTAGGTGTTAGTGTCCGGTGACTTGAACCTCAAGCTAAGAGTGTAGTTGGAGGACTATGTAGAACAGTTTATCATTTTGAGTGCACACGAAATCATAAACTGAGATGCATGAAAATCCTGGTGGACTCTGTGTTTGGAGCGAAAGTCCTGGATTGGACCTAGGTCTGAATTCTTGGAATTACTAGTAGTTGTACTAGTGATGAATCTTAGTTTCTGTTCTTGTGTTTGACAGAACATGTCTGGCGCGCGTGGTGGTTGCAGACGTGGTTGTATTGGTGGTCGTGGTGGTGGTGGTCGTGGTAACGTGAATATGACCCGGGCTGAAATGAATGACTTGCTTCAGCAGCAATTGAATGTGGCCTTGGCTGCTCTCCAGGCTGCACAGCAGGGTCTTGGCGGTAATTTGATTACTGCCATTCTTATTCTTATCTTGAATATTGCATTTGTTGACTGATTGGATGTTGTTGGTTCAGGTAATGTTGTTAACCCGCCTCATCCGCCTGCATGTACTTATAAGATTTTCATGGACTGCAAGCCCCATAACTTTAGTGGGACTGAAGGAGCGATGGGACTGCTCCAATGGCTGGAGAACATCGAGTCTGTGTTCGCCATGTGTAAGTGTCCTGCTACTGATCGTGTCAAGTATGCTACGGGTACTTTGGAGGGTCACGCTCTGACAATGTGGAACTCTACCACTTCAACTCTCGGCTTGGGCGAGGCCAATGCCATGCCATGGACTGAGTTCATTCAGAGGTTGCAAGCTGAGTACTGTCCGAGGGACGAGATTATGAGGTTGGAGCTTGAGTTTTGGAATCTGAAGATGGTTGGTTCTGAGATCGAGGAGTATACTGCCAGGCATAATTAGTTGGTCGTGATGTGCCCTGGTATTGCTACACCTGAGTATCGGAGGATTGAACACTATATCGCTGGGTTGGTGCCAGAGATTGCTAGGCATATTACTGTCGCTGATCATAATACATTGTTGGCTACTGTTCGGGCAACTCACAAGCTGATCAACATGAAGGTTGCTGAAGGTGTCTTACCTCCCAGCGGCGCTGCTGTGAAAGCCCTTGTGGATAACAAGAGGAAATGGGAGAGTGCGGGGAAGAACGCTGGGTCGTCTCAGCAGCAGGTGAAGAAACATGATACAGTGGGTTATGCTGAGAAGATGCCGATGTGTAATCGGTGTGGTTTTCACCATTCTGGGAATGTGTGTCATCATTTCCACTAGTGTCACAAGACCGGTCATCAGGCTAAGGACTGCAGAGTTAAATTTTCAGTCGAATCAGACTGCTGTTCCTACTCCCGCTCCTCAGGGGAGTCAGGGAAAGCAGGGTTGTTATAACTGTGGGGACACATGGCACTTCAGCCGTGAGTGCCCTAAGTTGAAACGGGGTGATGTTGGGAAGAATGGGACTGCTAAGGGTAACGAAGGTGGTGGCAAGAGTGCTCGTGCTTTCGTGATTGGTTCAGCCGAGGCTTAACAGGATCCTGACACTGTTACTGGTACGTTCCTTTTTAATGATCGCTATGCTTGGGTTTTATTTAATACTGGTGCCAACAAGAATTTCATATCTGTCTCATTCAGTCAATTGCTAAACATAGTGCCTACACCTCTAGGGGATAAGTACTTAATAGAATTGGCTAATGGTAAACTAATAGAGCCTACGAATGTCCTTAGGGAGTGTTGCCTTGAGTTGTCGGGTTTATCTTTCCCCATTGATCTCATGCCGGTTGACTTGGGTAGTTTTGACGTCATTGTGTGTTAGGATCTGAGTTCTGGTTTGTTTTGATTTGTTTGATTAAGTATGAATAAATGAATGAAGTATAAATGGAAAGTGCAGCGGAATAAACTATAAATCAAAACATAGAGAATAATTGTTTTTAACCGAAAGCTTTCATTAATCGAAAGGTTACAATTGTACAATTAAACTCCCCCTCAGCCTGATCACTCAAAGAATGTTTGTCTGAAAGAGAATGACGAGTGATGAATAGAACAGTACAAGTACTGTTCTATTTATAGACAGACTCAAACCTCTGATGATCAGTTGCTGACGTCACCTAGATAGTGACCTCTAACTGACTAACAACTTCTAACATCTGCTAAGCTATAACTACTGTTACATTGAAACTACTGATAATACAAAACTCTGTAAACTAAAACTCTGATGTCTTCTATCATTTGTTGAACCAAAGTGCTGTTGGCTCAACAGACCTTTGTTCTTCAATTCTTTGATCAGCAGTTGTTCTTCATCAGACTTTTATCCTTCAGACCTTGTTCATCAGACCTTTCATCAACAGCAGTTATCTCTAACAGTTGATTCAAGAAGCAGCAGTTAGGGATCAACAGACTTTTGGAGGAAGCTTTATTGTAACAACTGTTTTTATTCAAGGATCAACACTTAGTATATTTTGGCTTTTTAATCATCTGTTCTTCTCCAGGTCAGCAGACCCAACAATCTCCCCCTAGAACAGATGATGCCAAAACTCTGATTTATTCTTGATCTTTATTTCTCATCAGACTTTCTCTTATCTGGCCTTTGAGTTGCAATTCAAAGCTTAGAGAGAAGAGGTCTTCAGCATCTCTTTCCAGTGTCAAATTCAGAAGAGTCTGGATATCTTCTGCACTTAGGCCAGGTGCATCATCCATACTTAACTTCTGAACACTACCATCTGATCTGAGCAATGTCAATTCATGGGTGTCTTTGTTGGACTTCCATTTTAGAATTTTAGAATCAGAGGAGTGACTGGGATGCATCTTTATTCTTGATGAGTTAGGTGATGGAGGCCTGCCAATGAGTTCTCTGAACTTCTCTGTGACAGGGTCAGAGAAGTATCTGATCTGGTTGATGAGACCCTCTTTTACAAAAGTATCAGTAAACTGTTTTTGTTCCTCTTCTGTCAATTCCTTCTGCTTCTTGAATTGTCTTCTACCAGCAATGGAAAGATCAGAGGTTTCCAGCAAACTGTCAAGTGTAAAGGCCTGTAGAGGTCTCTTTGGTGCATCATCATAGATAGGTTTTCTTGGTAGGTTAGGGTTGGTCTTCCTTTCTTCTTCCAATTTCTTGTAAGTTTCAATCAATCTGATCTCAGACCATCTTGCAACAGATTTCATCTCTCCATACTTGGCAGCTACCAACTCTTGTCTCATTCTTTTGAATTTCAAAGCTCTAGCTTGATCTCTCCCTTTACTGAAATCAGGGGCAGAGGCCTTTGTAGTAGGATTCTTGGCCATGCTCTCAATTCTGATAAGTTCTTCTCTGAGAGCATGTGTGGTCCAGCCTGTGAATTGATTTTTGGTTGCTTTGTAAGGCTTGGTGGCCAAGATCTGTTCTAGTAATTAATCCCTAACCTCCATTTCCAAATCTCTGCTGAGAGGCATGGAAGACATGGAGTTGCTCAGGGTCTTAGCAAAGTCTTCAATCCTTCTTACTTTGCTAAGCTCTGCTGAATGGATGCCCTGAGCAGTCCTGTCATCCTTCCCTTTACATTTCTCTTTGATGACAGCATCAGCCTGTTCACTCTTGTATTTTAGATAAGTGTCAATGTTGAAAGGAACAGGGAAGCCTTTAAGAGAAGGGAAGGTTCTATCTGATGGCTGATCAGTATTATAGAAGGATTGAAGTTCCCCCTTGATTAAATCCAACTCAAGAGGATACTTCTCAGCCAATGGTGTGATGGTTGGTGGTGGTCTGTGGGATCTGTATTGTGATGTGTGAGGTGAGAATGATGAAAGTGGAATGGCATTGACTGGTGTGGATTGTGTGATTGGGGTGTTAGGTGGTGTGGTGTGAATGTTTTCATCTTGTATAACAAAGGTGGATTTCCTTTTTCTGCTATACAAGATTTTTGGTGATGGTGAGGAAGTGGCAGTGGTTTGGTTAACATCTGTTGATCCTTTTGTAGAACCAGCAGTTGTTTGGGTTTTTGGTTGTGTTGTGGTAGGTTTTGTGATTGGTTTAGTGGTTAATGGTGTGGTGATTGGTTTGGTTGCTGGTTTGGTTGGAACAGATGTTTTGGTAGCAGTGGTTTTGGTTTCAGTGGTTTGGGTAGCAGATGTTGTGGTGGCAGTGGTTTTGGGAGCAGTGGTTGTGGTAACAGGTGTTAGCAGAGGTTTCAGTAGATATCTTGGATGGTGGTTTCCTTGTATGTTTGGATGGCATTTTCTTTCTTTTAGAGGAACTCACATCTTCCACTTCTTGATGTTGTTCCTTTTTAAGCTGCACCAACAACTCTGCTTTAGCTTCCAAAGTGTCAGCCCTTTTCAGTTTGTCTTGAGCAGCTTTTTCAGCCTTTTCATTGGCAGAAGTATCAACTTCCTTTGCCTTGGTTGTCTGAGCTGGTTCAGCAACAGGGGTTTGAACACTTGGTTGCTGTGGTTGTGGAGCTGATTTTGGAGACTCTGGTTTGTCAGCAGATGCCTTACCCTTTTGAGAGGGTGGTGCACCAAAACACCAAAATATTTTAAAAAAACACAAAAACCTTTTGTGAACGAAACTTGAAGCTTTGAAGAAAACCACAACACTTTCTTGATACAAAACTGAATCATATCAACCAGAAAATAACCATAAATAAAAACTTGAAGATCAATAACAAAACATTTATAATTAATTAAAATAAATATTGAATAAATAATAATAAAGAAATCAAAAGATTTGAAGAGAGTAATAAAAAACCAACAGATTTGAAGAAAAGCACAAAACTTTGTTCATAGAAATTTGAATATTACGTACCTGAAAATAAAAATAAACAACAACATTAAGATCGAAAAAATAATATATAAATTTATTAAAATTCAAAAAGTTTTTAAAAAAACACACAACACTTTTCTGATAGAAAATTGAAGCGTATGAACCTGAAAAATAATCATAAATAAAAAATTAGCATGAATAACAAAATATGTAAATTTATTCAATAAAAGAGAATAACGGAAAACTAAAAGCTTTGAAGAAAAACAAAAAACTTTCTTGATACAAAAGTGAATGATATAAACCTGAAAATAAGCATAAACAACACATTTCGGATTGAAAATTGAAGCGTATGAACCTGAAAAATAACCATAAACAAAAAATTAGCATGAATAACAGAATATGTAAATTTATTAAATTAAAGAGAATAACGGAAAACCAAAAGCTTTGAAAAAAACAAAAAACTTTCTTGATACAAAAGTGAATGATATAAACCTAAAAATAAGCATAAACAACACTTTTCTGATAGAAATTGAAGCGTATGAACCAGAAAAATAAACATAAACAAAAAATTAGCATGAATAACATAATATGTAAATTTATTAAATTCAAGAGAATAACCGAAAACCAAAAGCTTTGAAGAAAAGCAAAAAAGTTTCTTGATTACAAAACTGAATGATATAAACCTGAAAATAAGCATAAAGAAAACATCAGGATGAAACACAAAACATGTATAATAAAAAACCAACAGATAGAAACTTGAAAGTTATGAACCTGAAAATAAGCATAAACAAAAACATCTTGATTACACTTTTCTGATAGAAACTTGATAGTTATGAACCTGAAAATAATCATAAAAAGATTAGTATGAAACACAGAACATGTAAATTATTAATTTAATTAAATAAATAATACGATCAAACCTTCATTGTTTATAATCATCATTTTGAAGACGATTATATTTATATTAAAAAAGAATTGTGAGAGAGCGGAGGTTTTAGCTGGTCTGGTAATTCTTGCCTTCTCTGTCCATTTATATAGATGAGAGTAATTGAGTGAGGGCAGAGAAATTCAAATTTTGAATTTGGAGCATAAAATTAAAAGTTGTATGTTTTCCCTCTCTCTAAACATCTGTCGATATTGACTCGTTATACTAAACAGATGTTGTTGAGTGTTCCACTGTAAACAACAGATGGTAAAGTTACTTAATTGTTGGCCCACATTTTGCAAGTGGCATTATTTAATTCCTTTAAATGAGTGGCTGACGATTTTTCTTGAATATTATAATCAGATGTTATGACGTCATCTTTTACATCACCAAAGCCTTCTCAATGGGTGTCACATCAGCCTTCTTATGTATAAAATCTTGACCACTCAGCCTTGCTGACATCACTCACGCTTCTCCTATTATGGAAAGTATAGATATTAATATTAATAATGGGTAGAAGAAGAAGATGTTGAAGATGATGGTTTTTTGTTTTTTTTATAAAGTAAATAAAACAATGGTGTAAAACTTTTGACTTGTGTGTAGGTTGGGGGTGTGTAGTATGAACGTATGGAAGTTTGGTTGTTTTACATTGATGTAATACATTTTTTTGTTGATGTTTGTGGGGCATTTACTTTGGTGTAATACGATTTGTATAGATGTTTTGTTTTGTTTTTTCATTGGTGTAAAATAATTACACCAGTGTAGAATAATTACACTGGTGTAATACGAATGTAGTAGTTTGTGTATGGTAGATTTACACTGGTGTAAAATAATTACACCAGTGTAAATGATGGTAGATTTACACTAGTGTAAATAATTACACCAGTGTAAATCATCCTCATCAAATTTATCTGAGTATTTGTTTTAAAAAAGTAAATAAATTAAAAAATAAAAAATAGTTTAAAAAATATGATAGTTTGAATTATTAAATAAAAAATTAATATCATATTATATTAATTATTTCTCTCACATGGTGTTTTACCTTAATACCCCCAAATGTACTTTATTAGATTAAAATATACATAATACAATTTTAATTACCATCTAAAGACAAAAACCTCAAGATTTAATCTCAACCATTAGATTGAGAAGATCAATGGTCTAGAAGAGTTCCTATGATTATCGCAACTCACACTAGTTCTCAAAATAACCTAACCCATTAAAACTAAACGTAAAGAAACAAGCGGTCCTTGCGTTCTCCTAATCCCCCTTCCGGCTTCAATTTTTTTAATCCACTTTTTTGTTAATAATTTTGAAAGCAAGTCCTATTAATGTTGAAAACAATTTCTTCTAGCATAAATATTAATTATGACATTTTACTAAAATTTGAGAAGAAGTTTTTATCCATTTCTTAGATGATTTGTGTTTTGGATAACTAAAATATCCATTTGTTTTATACATTGGTTAATTGCAATATAATGTTTTTTAATGACTTTCATGTAAAATTGAAATCTAAATTACGAACTCAGAAAATAAAATAAAAAGAAGCCTCGATTTGGGTCCCCAAAACGGTTAGGCAGCTCTACTTGTGATTTAGCCATTTTAGGTGTTAAGCATTCAGTTATAACTTAAGATGTTTTGCTGCTTTCAAAAAGGAAATGATCATAACTGAGTAACTTACAAGAATTAATCGAGGACGAGAGAGATATTGATGACTGTGGTGAGTCGCATGGCGCAAAGGTGAAGCTTGATACCAAGTTAGTTAATTGTCTTTTTCTGTTAGTTAGTTTCCGTTTCCCTCATTTTAATGTGGCCATCGACTGCTTTTGAAAGATTATATCTGGTTTGTGCAAAGCATTTTTAGTATTCACGAAAAGTTTGATTTTGCCTTTATCTGATAAGTTTACATGTTGGAAACTCCCAAATTTAGAGCTCGCTTTAGGCCTTCAAAAATGTTGAGTCCACCCCTGCACATAGTAGACGGTTAAACCAAGTATTTCGCGTAACAAACCGACCCGAACCGACCCGAAAAAATTTATATCCAGTCCTATGTAATTTAAGCATATAAAACACTGAACCCAGTGAAAAAAAAAATCATGAATCCGCCACTGCTTATGATAAACTGATAAATACATTTTTATGCTAAACCAACAATTTAACATGATAGCCATGCTACATGTGATGGATAAACAAATGAATGTTAACATGAAAAGTTGCATCATCTATATTTCGTTTAATGGAGCTCTCTTTCAGTTGATATAAAGAATGCCAACATGGTAATAACGAATCGATAACGATCAAATTCTTGTCATGTGTGGGAATGCTGGCGCGCAGCGCGCCGGTTTCTCATACAACTAGTTTATATAAACAATTAGGCTATAATAAACACTACAATTTGGCTGAACTTAAAACTTTTAGAAACAAGTCGGGCTGTTCACGAGCCAAGCCGATCTGAGCAGAGCTTCGCTCGTGCTTGACTCGTTTACAAACCGAACCGAGCGGAATGGCTCGTTTACAATTGAGCCAAAAACTGAGCGGGCATTTTTCAAGCGCGAATTTTTCCGAGCTGAGAGTAATTTGGACAACCATAAAATTGGGATGTATCCTTTGATGTTTTCATTGTCGAATGACAACTAAGGTCAAACCGTTCAATGATAACATTAATATTGAGATCTGAGTGTTCGATGATGACGCTTAGGTTGAGGCTCATGAGGCGGTGAGCATACTGCAGAAATCAGTTGTTGCATTGTAACGTATGGTGATATCAAATGCAGGGCCGTCTCCGAAAATCTTAGAAGATTATTGGGCCTAGAGCGAGTAAAAAACAGGGCCCTACGATAAAGTTTTGCAAGAAAATAATCTAATTGTAATTGAAGAATTTTAGCAATAGATACGAAATCTGATCATACAAGTCACAATTCCAGGTGCGGAAACCCTAGAACTGAACAAAATGATAATACACAAATCACAACACACGGATTACCTTTTCAAACATCATTTTATAGAAAACTTGATTCAAAATATCAATACAAAGCCTTTACAAGTTAATCTATAGACCTTAACACACACTTAATCTAGAGAGCAATAACCTGACCTTCACACACACAATCACCAACTAGTCTAACTTATCAAACAAGCAAAACCTATTTATAACCTTTGCACATTCGCCCTTCTCCAAGGTACGAATCTACACTTTTACATTGTAGCATCCCACATTCGCCCAACAGTCTCTACCTTCGCCCTCTAGAACTCTACATTCGTCCTTCATCTTTCCACCTTCGCCCTTCATTAATCTTCTAACATATGTTAAAACTTCAATCCGAAGCATTAGTCGCATAAAGTGCATCTACACTAATTTACCGATTCAAACTAATCTTGAGTCTCTCTTCCCAGTTTTGCAAAGAAAGTTGTTGTCAACCCTTTATAATACACTCTCTGTTATATAGTCCCCATTAGTTAAAAGAAATCCCAAATAACCAACTTTTCATGATCAATGATTTGACCATGTATTTTTAAAATTTGCAGCCCAATATTCAAATTCATATACTCTATTAAGCCATGTAAGAAGTGTTTATCGATCTCTTTTATTATTGGGTTTATTAATATTTAACATATTTAACATATTTCATGATAAAAGTGTTGCTTATATTTTGTTAGTGAGGGATATTAATAAAAACCTCTATAACAAAAAATTGCTTCTCTATGGTTCTAGAAATGAAACAAAAAGTTATATAAAGAGATGAATCATAAACATATATAACGTAAAATCTATTAAACTGCTGATTAAAGTGATAAGTTGTAAAAAACTGTGAAAATTATTAAATAAAAAAAATAATAACAAATAAATAAATGTGTCTTGGAAAGTGAGTTATGATAAACATGTTTTTTTTTTAACTTTCAAACGGAGCTTTCATTTCACCAAAAGATTACAACCCATCGACACCCAGGCTCATTTAGCCAGTAGCTACCTGGGCCGATTTATTTACAAGATTAACACAGAATTAGTTGACAGACTAACAGTACATACTAACACACATCACTGCCAATTAGCCGTCATCAAATAAGAAAAGTCCCACCAATTCGCTTTTTACAGACCCGATATATTCGCCCTCTTGATCATCCACCAATACGTTTCCAATTTTATTTCTTCTATCGTTGCTGGTGTTGCCGTTGATACATTCCTGAAGACTTTTTCATTCCTCTTCATCCATAGCTTCCAAATCACCATTTGTACCACTGCATAAATCACTCGCATCTTTTTCGCTTCTCCTTTGATCTTCCAGTAGCCATCAATGATATCCGCAATCTGTGCCTCTACCTTAAGCTCCGGCAGCCTTAACCACTCCCCAATACTCCACCAAAGTGCTCTAGCCCATATGCATTTAGTGAAAATATGCTCATCTGTTTCCAGCTCAAGCCCACACCTTTTGCAAAGTCCATCTCCGATCTGTATTCCTCTAAACGAGAGAGCTTGAGTAGTTGGTATACCCTTTTTCAATAGTCTCCATACAAAGCAATTAACCTATGGGGCTGCAATCTTGCTCCACACAAAACCGTCTCTATTATTAGACACCCCGACTTGATTAACCAGTACCTGCCTGACCGCTTTGACCGAAAACTCCGTCTTCCCACTTGAATCGAACCATTGCCAATTATCCGGTTCCAAGTTGATGGTAAAGGAGTTCACTAACAATCATAATTTTGTAGCGTCTTCAAGTTCCGAAGTTGTATTCGGCAGCCTCCTCCAAGGTATATCCCACCATACTAATCCATTCAGCCTCTTGTAGCATTCAGTTACATTAATGTGTTTCTCCCTGCAAATCGAGTACAAGGCTGGGAACTCGTCCTTTAACTTGTTTTGCGAGCACCACCAGTCTTCCCAAAACCTTATTGTGTCACCTATGCCACTTTTGCAAATAAACTTTGTCTCTAAATCAATCCCCTTGTCTGCAACATCTTTATGAATAAGAGCAATGTTCCCCACGTACCCCTTGCTGATCTCTTTTCTGGAATAAAACCATGACAGCCCCTAGCTTCATGGATTGCTTTAATTACATTCCGCCAGAGTTGCGCAGGAGACGACTTATACCTCCACCACCACTTGACAAGTAGTGCAAGGTTAAGATCATCTATACAACTCACACCCAGCCCCTCTCTCTTTTTCGGTTTGATTATAGACTCCCAAGCCACCCACTTAACCTTGTTATTCGTACCTGTTTCGCCCCACAAGAACCTCCTCCGCAGCCCTTCGAGTACTTTAATGACGCCCACCGGTGCTCTAAATAATGACAAGAAATAGTTCGGTAGTGCACCGAGCACCGCCTTCACAAATACTGCTCTACCTTCAAAAGAAAGAAACTTTGCCTTCCAAGAAGACAATTTAGATTGAAATTTTTCGATCACGGGTCTCCAACTATTTATTCTTTTCATGTTACTCCCCACCGGTAGCCCCAAATAGATAAACGGTAAGGAACCCGTCTTACACCTCACTACGGCTGCCATGTTTTCAAGTTCTGCACCATCCGCATTAATCCCAAAAATATTACTTTTGTTTAAGTTAACATTCAGCCCTGATTCCAACGAAAAGCACCTTAAGATCCGGTTTAAATTTTGAGCGTTTCCTACCGTCCATTCCCCAAGAAACAGAGCGTCATCTGCGTATAGAAGATGTGAAATTACTGGACCCCCATTAGGCAGCTGTACTCCTAAAAAGGTCCCCGATTCTACCGCCCTTGCCATCATTACATGCAGAGCTTCCATCACCATAGTGAACAAGAAAGGGGACAACGGATCCCCTTGCCTTAGCCCCCTTTTCAGCTGGAATTCTTCAGTCGGCGCCCCGTTAATTAACACCATTGTTCTTCCAGTCACCAATAGGCCCATTATCCAATTCTTCCACTTAGTTGGGAATCCCATATGGTGCATAACATTAGAAAAACCTTCCATGAGACGCAGTCATATGCTTTCTCAAAATCATCCTTAAACAAAAGGATTTGCTTCTTGCTACGTTTAGCCCAAGATACCACTTCATTTGCGACTAACGGACCATCAAAAATGTTTCGACCCGTGATGAAGGCTGACTGAACCGGGAAATAACTTTCCCGAGAACCTTTTTTAACCTCGCCACTAACACCTTCGAGATTGTTTTCCCGATAACACCGATAAGTGAGATAGAGCGGAAGTCCGAAAAGGTTAGAGGATCATTCACTTTTGGTATTAATGCTACAAAGTACGAATTACAAGATGGGTGTAGGGAGCCATGAATAAAGAACTCGTCCATGATATTTACCTCATAAGGTTCAAGATATTGCCAGAAACGTTTGACAAAATGGAACGAGTAACCATCTGGCCCGGGCGATTTGTCACCGCCACAATCCACGATTGCCTCCCGAATCTCATCCTTAGAAAAAGGTATGACAAGACTACTCGCATCCTCCTCCGAAAGCCTGTTGAAACCCTCCCCTGACAGCCTTGGTCTTGACGGCATTGGCTCGTTAAATTTCGCTTTAAAAATTTCCACTGCTTTCCGTTTTATAGCACCCGGCTCCTCAACCCAAACCCCATCTACAAACAGCCCGGAAACTCTATTTCTTGCTTTCCTACCGTTTATTATCCCGTGGAATAGTGCCGTATTTTCATCCCCATCTTCTATCCACTCCAGTTTAAATTTTTGTTTAAAATCCCTTACTCGATCCCATTCCCACTTTTTTACTACCATCTTTGCCTCTTTCCATAAGTTTTTTTCATTATCATCCAATAACCTATTTTCCGCCAAAGTTTCCAGATTTTGCAGCTGGTTACGCGCGGTATTGACCGCTGCCTCTTCCACTCCAATATTGTCCACCCTCCATTTCTTAACTCGATCCTTGACAGCTTTCAACTTCTGACCCAAAATAACATCACTTCTAGTTGAGACCACCTCAGAGTTTAAGCCTTCGCATACTATCTCCTCTAAACCTTCCTTTCCTATCCATGAATTGTAGAAACGGAAAGGACATGGTCCAAAATTGCCCTCACTCACCGATAATACAATTGGAGAGTGATCCGACACATCCCTATCAAGAGCGGTAACTTTCGCACACGGCCACTTAGCCATGAATCCGTCACAGACTAGAAACCTATCAAGTTTACTTAATTTAGACCCATCGGCTGACATATAAGTGTACTTTCTACCACCCATATTATACTCCATCAAACCCTCTTCTGCTATGAAGTTGTTAAAAGCCAACGAGTTTGCAATTACATAAACAGAATTAAATCTTTCGTTTTCGTGCCTGACATCATTAAAATCTCCTAAGAAAACCCATAGCCCCGTAAATTCATTCTTTAATCTGATTAAATCTGACCAAAGAGTCTTGCGAGCTATAGGATCAGTTGGTGCATAGACAATAACTACCAAAATAAAAACCGAATCACCGCCATAAGTCCCTCCTATCGTAATAAAGTTTTGGCCCTTCCTACTGACACTAACTTGGAAAATTTGAGAATTCCAAAGTGTAATTAAACCACCCGATCTACCATTTGCGTCTACCACCTCCTTCCCATAACTTGAACCATCCCAATATTTGCCAATTTGAAACTCAGACATGGCTGCCATCTGTGTCTCTTGAATACCAATACAAGAAATATTATACATTAACACACCCTCAAAATCCACCTGCGGGGTTTTACTGCGAGGCGCGTGACAAACCAGGATCCAAGTCAACGGTCACAATAAACAACACTATATGAACACATGCATATTTAAAAACATAAGTTTGAAACCATAAAACAGTAGCGGAAGCTTTGTTACAAATCAAAATCCAAAAGTAATTCCAACAGTTCAACATAAGAAAGACATGATCTTATACTAGACGCCGTGCAGACGCGTGCGCCCTAGTCCTCGTTTGCTACCTTAGCGACCTGAGAAAAACATGCCAAAAGTACGTCAGCACAAAATGCCGGTGAGTTCACAGGTTTGTAATAAAAGTACCAAGTTCACCCTGTCCATACTATGCAAATATGTAAACCAAAGTACGCTAGCTAGGCGTATGTTTTGTCACTACTACGATTGGAAAACCATTACTAACACGCATACCAGAAGCATTGCCCGAATAATGTATCGTTCCTGTTTGAGACAATATGCACCCGCCGACTCCTAGCCGACGAGCGGGGCAGGTCACGCCCAATAGATCTATCCACATTTCCCCGTTGTGCTACACCGCACATTCATGGTTTCCCCCGGGACTTCCAAAGATCGTATAGTAACCCAAAGTAACCCATAGTATGACAGTTATTACCAAACACAAGTTTAACGCATGTTTTCTCCCCTAAAAGTAAAACCAGTTAAAGTGGGGCCGTGAACTCACCTTAGGTTGCGTTACTTCGATTAATGAATAAAATCAGCAAGCTATGCTAGCCTCGTAAAGCGGCGACCTAACATATGACAGTTACAAGTACTTAGACTAATAACCCGTAGGTTAGTTAGTCCCTAGATGTCCAGACCATAACCAGGTTCGTTTGAAAACACTTTGACTGTTAAACTGACCAAAAGTACAAGACTCGACATCCCATTGGTGACCCGAGACTCCACGTGTTATACTTGTGCTCTTAATCATACAATCATGCAATCATACCTAACATACGTTAAAGTTCAACAAGTCTAACACATAGTTCAAACAGCACATAAATAAGCCCGAGCACGTGTTACCAAGTTATCATGTATGATACGGGGTTCCTAGCATGTTCCTAGGTGTCAAATCGGGTCTCGGAATGCCAAAATACACTTACCGCAGCAGTACAGGCGATTAGGAAAAGTCAACTAGCGATTATGGAAGTTAACAGGCGATTATGGGGACTAATCACCCTTAATATAGGCGATTAGGTCATAAGACATGCATTTCAGGAGTTTATCAGGCGATTAGGTCGTAAGACATGCAATTTAGGACTTAACTAGAAATTAGGATCACAATCGCATGAAATGAAGGCAATTAGGCCCCCAATCGCATATCCTATAGGCGATTAGGCTTCCATATCAGGCGATTGGGCTCCCAATCGCCTATAGCATAGGCGATTAGGGTCCTCAATCGCCTTCAACAGATCTGTTCCGGTTTTTCGCGCGTTTAACCCTCCAAATCAGATCCGGAACGTGTGGAAACACCAAATATTGCCCATACGACAATATCAAACATATTTCAAGCAAAACCCCTAGCTTATCATCGTTCTACCAACCCCGAATGCAAGCGTTTTCCCAAAATAGTATACTTAGCATGAGAACATCACATCAACATGCACCATTTTTACCCTAAATAGCAAATACTCGGATTTCATCATGTAACCACGTTGTCCGATCATTCCCTACTGTTCTAACATCATTCTACAACAAACCCTAACATCAAACGACTAGCAAAACACCTCAAATCATCCAAAATCATCCAAAGTCATTCAAATGGGTCAAAATACTCAATATTCACAATACACTTCCAAAACCATTCAAAACCCTAAGACATCATCATCCTATCATAAACAAGCTGTAAACACCTTAATAACATGATAACAATCCTTTTTGAATCATAAAAATCCTATCTTTTAATCATATTTAACACATACAACATGCATAATGGTTTGGACTTGTTTAAAAACGATTTTCATAGGTTTTCAAAGACACAAAGGTTTATAAATCAGGTCTGGACCTTTAAGGAGTAAAACACAATCATTCAAAGGTTTGGGAATGAAGAACACACCTTGGTTTTATGAGGAATTTATGTGTAAAGCTTGAAAATAGGTGTTTTGATGCTAAAACGTGTTCCAGAGGGTGTTTGGGAGTTGGGATATGTTATGAGACGGCTAGGGTTGCATTAGAGGTGTTTTGGAGGTCAAGGGTGGTATTTATAGGCGTTTCTAGTCGTTTAAAACACGTCAGGCGATTACGCAGCAGTATCAGGCGATTAGGGCTCCTAATCGCCTATAGCTATAGGCGATTAGGGCCTAATCGCCCTCAGGATACCCCCAATCGCCTTCCTATAGGCGATTACAGAGGCTAATCGCCTTCAGCCTCTGCATAATCGCCTATAGGGTCTGATTCTGTGTATTTGGCGCGTTAAACTCCGTTTTAACATATGTTAACATGTTTTCACATACCGACAAGTCACATAAAGATTATAATCACATAATACATGCAAACAAACACGTTCACACTCGTTCACCAATTCCCGGGACTCGAGACTTGTGTTTCTACTAAGGTTTGACGATTCCAGGAATCGTCAATCCTTGCATACCTGGTTTAATGGCCGACATCTAACGATCCTCTAGGTTGTACTAATGACTCCCGAACTATAACACGACTTAACCGACCTAGTTAAGTATACTGTACGCGTGACTCGCTAAGGTAGACTTTGACCCAAACCATGTTATTAACCTGAGTTTGCCGGGTGTCACATCATCCCCACGTTAAAAGAATTTTCGTCCAGAAAATTAGCACAAGTCAAAAAGAAAACGACAAAGAATAGGAACCAAAGGAGAGAATTTACCCGAGTTGTCACATCATCCCCACGTTAAAGGAATCTCGCCCCGAGATTCATTCAGCTGCGGTAGTAACATGTCTCGATTCAAAAGCGCGCTTAGGAAAGAGGTGAGGATACTTAGATTTCATCTGATCCTCGCGTTCCCAAGTGTATTCTGGTCCACGGTTCGAGTTCCAGCGAACTTTAACAATACGGATTTTACTCCGACGAAGGCTACGAATCTTGTAATCGAGGATCTCAACAGGTTCTTCCACAATGCGAAGACGATCGTCAACCTTGATCTCTTCTAGTGGAACAATAAGAGATTCGTCAGCCAGGCATTTCTTCAAGTTAGACACATGGAAGACGTTGTGCACATTACCGAGCTCCGCCGATAAATCAAGTCGATATGCCACCGGTCCAATCCGTTCCAGGATTGCAAACGATCCAACGTACCGAGGGTTAAGTTTGCCACGCTTTCCAAAGCGTATGACGCCCTTCCATGGTGAAACTTTCAGAAGCACCCTGTCCCCAACCTGGAACTCTAAAGGTTTGCGACGTCGATCGGCATAACTCTTCTGCCGATCCCGCGCCGCTGCCAAACGGTTACGAAACTGCACGATCTTTTCCGAAGTCTCGTACACTAGCTCAGGCCCAGTGAGTTGACTCTCACCCACCTCAGCCCAACAAAGGGGAGATCGGCATTTTCGTCCGTACAGTGCCTCGAACGGAGCTGCCTTGATACTCGAATGGTAACTGTTGTTATAGGAAAACTCCACTAACGGCAGATGAATCTCCCAAGTCTTGCCAAAATCAATCACACATGCCCGGAGCATGTCTTCTAAGGTTTGAATTGTTCGTTCACTCTGCCCGTCAGTTTGTGGGTGGTAAGCTGTACTCATGTCCAGCTGGGTACCCAAGGCTTTGTGTAAGGACTTCCAAAAATGCGAAGTGAAATGAGAATCACGATCCGAAATGATAGAAACCGGCACACCGTGCTTAGAAAAAACCTCCTTGAGGTAGAGACGAGCCAAACGATCCATAGTGTCGGTTTCTTTAATGGCAAGAAAATGGGCTGACTTCGTCAACCGATCCACAATCACCCATATCTTATCACAACCACTAGGTGACTTGGGTAGTTTAGTAACAAAGTCCATCGTGATCCTTTCCCACTTCCATTCAGGAATTTCTGGTTGCTGCAGGAGACCAGAAGGCTTCTGATACTCCACCTTGACCTTGGCACAGGTCAAGCATTTGCTCACGTAGGAGGCAATGTCAGCCTTCATGTTTGGCCACCAGTAGAGTACCTTTAGGTCTTGGTACATCTTATCTGAGCCAGGGTGAATGGAATACCGGGATTTGTGAGCTTCATCCAAAACAAGCTCCCGTAATCCCCGAATAACGGAACCCATACGCATTCTGCGAAGTAGTGTAAGCCGTCAGGCCTTTGCTCGAGGTGTTTATCAGCACCGTGCATGGTCTCAGCTTTAAGGTTTTCCTCCTTCAAAGCTTCTAGCTGCGCAGAACGGATTTGGTCGGGAAGAGAAGAGTGGATAGTGAGTTGCAACGCCCGAACGCGACGTGGGTTTGCTGATTCCTTCCTGCTCAAGGCGTCTGCCACCACATTCGCCTTGCCAGGATGGTACTTAATGGCACAATCATAGTCGTTCAGGAGTTCAACCCAGCGACGTTGTCGCATGTTCAGGTGTTGTTGGTCGAAGATATGTTGGAGACTCTTGTGATCGGTATAGATGGTGCATTTGGTACCGTACAAGTAATGCCTCCAAATCTTCAACGCGAACACCACTGCACCCAACTCCAAGTCGTGGGTGGTATAGTTCCTCTCGTGAACCTTGAGTTGACGAGAAGCGTAGGCAATCACTTTCTCGCGTTGCATTAACACGCAACCGAGACCCCGAATCGAAGCATCACAGTAAACAACGAAGTCCTCAGTGCCCTCAGGCAAGGATAGAATAGGAGCAGAACAGAGTTTGGACTTCAACTTTTGGAACGCTGACTTTTGCGGTTCACCCCAGTCGAATTTTTCTGTCCTTCTGAGTAAGAGAGGTGAGGGGTTGAGCAATCTTCGAAAACCCCTGAATGAAACGACGGTAGTAGCCCGCAAGACCTAGGAATTGCCGCACCTCAGATGGCTTCTTTGGTGCTTCCCAGTCTTTAATTGCCTCGATCTTAGCCGGATCGACATGCATCCCTAGTTCATTAACCACATGCCCTAGGAACTGAACTTCACGTAACCAAAAGTCACACTTCGAGAACTTAGCATAAAGTTGTTCCCGTCGCAAAAGTTCCAGAACTAAACGCAAGTGTTCCTCATGTTCAGCCTTGTTCTTGGAGTAGACAAGGATGTCGTCAATAAACACAATGACGAACTTATCAAGATAAGGTTTGCACACGCGGTTCATCAAATCCATGAAAACCGCCGGCGCGTTAGTGAGACCGAAAGGCATGACCAAGAACTCGAAATGGCCATAACGTGTACGAAAGGCAGTCTTCGCAATGTCAGCTTCCTGCACGCGCAACAACCGGACCTTAAGTCAATCTTGGAGTAGTAGCTAGAACCCTGGAGCTGGTCAAAGAGATCATCAATGCGAGGAAGAGGATAACGGTTCTTGATGGTCACCTTGTTCAGCTCTCTGTAATCCACGCACATCCGAAGACTTCCATCTTTCTTCTTCACGAACAGAATCGGGGCTCCCCAAGGGGAAGAACTCGGTCTGATGAAACCCTTATCCAAGAGTTCCTGCAACTGGCTAGATAATTCCTGCATCTCGGGAGGTGCAAGACGGTAGGGGGCCCGAGCAATAGGAGCTGCGCCCGGTACAAGATCAATACCGAACTCAACCTGACGATGGGGAGGAAGACCAGGTAGATCATCAGGAAAAACATCAGGAAAGTCACGAACCACTGGAATATCCTCGATCTTCTTCTCATCGGTAGAGGAAACAGAAAGAAGTGCCAAAACGGGCCGAACAACCCTTACGAATACACTTAAGGGCTTTCATGCTGGAGATGAGACTTAGCGGAGCACCGCCCTTCTCACCATGTACCAAAAGAAATTCTCCATCCGGGAGAGGGATCCGAATAACTTTGTCGAAACAAACGATCTCCGCACGATACAACGATAACCAATCCATGCCTACAACGACATCAAAACTACCCAAGGGTACAGGCATAAGGTCGATGGGGAAAGACAAACCCGACAACTCTAGGTGACACTCCCGAAGGACACACGTCGCCTCAATCTTCTTACCGTCGGCCAACTCAATCAAATACTTAGCCTCTAAGGGATCAGGCACTATATCTAACAATCGGCTAACTTCCAAAGATATGAAGCTTTTATCGGCACCGGAATCAAACAAAATAGTAACAGAGCGATTATTGAGAAGGAACGTACCGGTAACTGTGTCGGGATCCTGTTTAGCCTCCGCGGCTCCAATGACAAAGGCGCGTGCGTTCCTACCACCGCCCCCACCGTTCCCGTTACCGTTCCCATTCTGCTTCAGTTTCGGGCAATCCCTCTTGAAATGACCAGCCTCACCACAATTGTAACAACCCTGCTTCCCTGAAGTCCCCTGAGCAGTAGGGGTAGGGACAACAGCACGACCCTGAGAAGACGACAGATTCACCCTACAATCCTTAGCGTAATGCCCAACCTGCTGGCAGCAATGACAACGACCACGGTCGCAGTTCCCCAGATGATGCCGTTCACACTTGTTGCACTTTGGAAGTTTCCCAGCATAACCACCCTGTTTAGAACCCGAAGAAGAAGAACCCCCAACATCATACTTCTTACCCTGCTGTGCCGGAGCTAACGCTGAACCCTTACCCACATTCTCCCACTTGCGCTTGTTACTCTCTGGAGCCTTAACAGTCGAACCACGGGCAGGCAGAATACCCTCATTCACCTTCAAATTGGTCATCCTATGAGCCGCCCGAACCACATCTGCATAGTTGGGAAGATTTCCCGCAGCCACTAACCCCACTATCTCTGGTAGTAACCCCAAAATGTAGTGCTCGATCCTCCTGTATTCTGGCAAATGTAAGTCAGGACACAGCACCGCCAACTCGTTGCGCCTCACAGTGTACTCTTCAATTTCGGACCCAACCATCTTGAGGTTCCAAACCTCATGTTCCAACTTCTGAATCTCTTCCCTGGGACAGTACTCTCTCTTCAACAGCTGAACGAAATCCTCCCATGGCATGGCATAAGCCTCCCCCAAACCCATATTCCGAGTAGTAGAGTTCCACCAGGTCAAAGCAACATCCTGGAAGAGTGCGGCAGCATACTTGACTCGATCCTCAGGAAGACAGTTACACATCAAGAACACCGACTCCACCTTCTCTAGCCACTTGAGCAAGCCTACAGCCCCCTCGGTGCCAGAGAAATCATGGGGCTTACAGTCCCGGAATATCTTGTACGTGCACATGACTGGGGGTGGATTAACAACACCACCTGAAACGAAACACGTAAGAAAATCACAAAAAGAAAGATACCATGCTCACAGCAAGGCAAAGCTGATAGGATCAACTTACCGCCATGGGCATTGTGTCCTGCCTGAAAGGCAGCCTGCAGCAAGTTGTTCAGATCCTCCTGAGTTAGGTTCACACCTCCACGACCACCTCCACCAGCGCGTACACCAGTACGACCACCACCTCTACGTCCACCGCGAATTCCAGACATGATTCTGGCAACAAGAGCGAAGGAAAATTCAGATTCTCAGCTAGTGATGACCACTAGTGTTCACATAATCAAGGCTAGATCCAATCCAGGACCATCCTTTCAAACCCAGAACTCACTAGGGCTTTCATGCATTTCGGTTTATGATTTCGTGTGCACCCGAAATGATAAACCGCTCTACATGGTCCTCCTAGCGTTCTCCTAGTCTAAAGTTCAAGTCACCGAACACGGATGCTTAGCCGTACACCGCAATGACATAAACGTCACGGCGGTTCAGGGGCGAGTGGATTTATTGGAGTACGAAGGGGAGATGTCCGAGCCTTGGACAGATCTCAAAAGTACACAAACCACTCCAATACACCGCACTGCCTAAGGAATTAACAGTCAGATACTCATAAGAGCGGATGATGCAACACAAGGAATTCGATGATTTAAAGACCCCCCGACAAGCCCATATGTTACCCACTATGACGTCTAGTACCATGTGACCGTCTAGTGTATGTGCGACTCGGCTATAGACTAGACTCTACATGCAGTCCTAGTTCACTATAACCATTGGCTCTGATACCAATCTGTCACACCCTCAAAATCCACCTGCGGGGTTTTACCGCGAGGCGCATGACAAACCAGGATCCAAGTCAACGGTCACAATAAACAACACTATATGAACACATGCATATTCAAAAACATAAGTTTGAAACCATAAAACAGTAGCGGAAGCTTTGTTACAAATCAAAATCCAAAAGTAATTCCAACAGTTCAACATAAGAAAGACATGATCCTAAACTAGACGCCGTGCAGACGCGTGCGCCCTAGTCCTCGTTTGCTACCTTAGCGACCTGAGAAAAACATGCCAAAAGTACGTCAGCACAAAATGCCGGTGAGTTCACAGGTTTGTAATAAAAGTACCAAGTTCACCCTGTCCATACTATTCAAATATGTAAACCAAAGTACGCTAGCTAGGCGTATGTTTTGTCACTACTACGATTGGAAAACCATTACTAACACGCACACCAGAAGCATTGCCCGAATAATGTATCGTTCCTGTTTGAGACAATATGCACCCGCCGGCTCCTAGCCGAGGAGCGGGGCAGGTCACGCCCAATAGATCTATCCACATTTCCCCGTTGTGCTACCCCGCACATTCATGGTTTCCCCCGGGACTTCCAAAGATCGTATAGTAACCCAAAGTAACCCATAGTATGACAGTTATTACCAAACACAAGTTTAACGCATGTTTTCTCCCCCAAAAGTAAAACCAGTTAAAGTGGGGCCGTGAACTCACCTTAGGTTGCGTTACTTCGATTAATGAATAAAATCAGCAAGCTATGCTAGCCCCGTAAAGCGGCGACCTAACATATGACAGTTACAAGTACTTAGACTAATAACCCGTATGTTAGTTAGTCCCTAGATGTCCAGACCATAACCAGGTTCGTTTGAAAACACTTTGACTGTTAAACTTACCAAAAGTAAGAGACTCGACATCCCATTGGTGACCCAAGACTCCACGTGTTATACTTGCGCTCTTAATCATACAATCATGCAATCATACCTAACATACGTTAAAGTTCAACAAGTCTAACACATAGTTCAAACAGCACATAAATAAGCCCGAGCACGTGTTACCAAGTTATCAGGTATGATACGGGGTTCCTAGCATGTTCCTAGGTGTCAAATCGGGTCTCGGGATGCCAAAATACACTTACAGCAGCAGTACAGGCGATTAGGAAAAGTCAACTAGCGATTATGGAAGTCAACAGGCGATTATGGGGGCTAATCGCCCTTAATATAGGTGATTAGGTCATTAGACATGCATTTCAAGAGTTTATCAGGCGATTAGGTCGTAAGACATGCAATTCAGGACTTAACTAGCAATTAGGATCAAAATCGCATGAAATGAAGGCAATTAGGCCCCCAATCGCCTATCCTATAGGCGATTAGGCTTCCATATCAGGCGATTGGGCTCCCAATCGCCTATAGCATAGGCGATTAGGGTCCCCAATCGCCTTCAACAGATCTGTTCCGGTTTTTCGCGCGTTTAACCCTCCAAATCAGATCCGGAACGTGTGGAAACACCAAATAGTGACCATACGACAATATCAAACATATTTCAAGCAAAACCCCTAGCTTATCATCGTTCTACCAGCCCCGAATGCAAGCGTTTTCCCAAAATAGTATACTTAGCATGAGAACATCACATCAACATGCACCATTTTTACCCTAAATAGCAAATACTCGGATTTCATCATGTAACCACGTTGTCCGATCATTCCCTACTGTTCTAACATCATTCTACAACAAACCCTAACATCAAACGACTAGCAAAACACCTCAAATCATCCAAAATCATTCAAAGTCATTCAAATGGGTCAAAATACTCAATATTCACAATACACTTCCAAAACCATTCAAACCCCTAAGACATCATCATCCTATCATAAACAAGCTGTAAACACCTTAATAACATGATAACAATCCTTTTTGAATCATAAAAATCCTATCTTTTAATCATATTTAACACATACAACATGCATAATGGTTTGGACTTGTTTAAAAACGATTTTCATAGGTTTTCAAAGACACAAAGGTTTATAAATCAGGTCTGGACCTTTAGGGAGTAAAACACAATCATTCAAAGGTTTGGGAATGAAGAACACACCTTGGTTTTATGAGGAATTGATGTGTAAAGCTTGAAAATAGGTGTTTTGATGCTAAAACGTGTTCCAGAGGGTGTTTGGGAGTTGGGATATGTTATGAGACGGCTAGGGTTGCATTAGAGGTGTTTTGGAGGTCAAGGGTGGTATTTATAGGCGTTTCTAGTCATTTAAGACACGTCAGGCGATTACGCAGCAGTATCAGGCGATTAGGGCTCCTAATTGCCTATAGCTATAGGCGATTAGGGCCTAATCGCCCTCAGGATACCCCCAATCGCCTTCCTATAGGCGATTACAGAGGCTAATCGCCTTCAGCCTCTGCATAATCGCCTATAGGGTCTGATTCTCTGTATTTGGTGCGTTAAACTCCGTTTTAACATATGTTAACATGTTTTCACATACCGACAAGTCACATAAAGATTATAATCACATAATACATGCAAACAAACACGTTCACACTCGTTCACCAATTCCCGGGACTCGAGACTTGTGTTTCTACTAAGGTTTGACGATTCCACGAATCGTCAATCCTTGCATACCTGGTTTAATGGCCGACATCTAACGATCCTCTAGGTTGTACTAATGACTCCCGAACTATAACACGACTTAACCGACCTAGTTAAGTATACTGTACGCGTGACTCGCTAAGGTAGACTTTGACCCAAACCATGTTATTAACCTGGGTTTGCCGGGTGTCACATCATCCCCACGTTAAAAGAATTTTCGTCCAGAAAATTAGCACAAGTCAAAAAGAAAACGACAAAGAATAGGAACCAAAAGAGAGAATTTACCCGAGTTGTCACATCATCCCCACGTTGAAGGAATCTCGCCCCGAGATTCATTCAGCTGCGGTAGTAACATGTCTCGATTCAAAAGCACGCTTAGGAAAGAGGTGAGGATACTTAGACTTCATCTGATCCTCGAGGATCTCAACAGGTTCTTCCACAATGCGAAGACGATCGTCAACCTTGATCCCTTCTAGTGGAACAATAAGAGATTCGTCAGCCAGGCATTTCTTCAAGTTAGACACATGGAAGACGTTGTGCACATTACCGAGCTCCGCCGATAAATCAAGTCGATATGCCACCGGTCCAATCCGTTCCAGGATTGCAAACGGTCCAACGTACCGAGGGTTAAGTTTGCCACGCTTTCCAAAGCGTATGACGCCCTTCCATGGTGAAACTTTCAGAAGCACCCTGTCCCCAACCTGGAACTCTAAAGGTTTGCGACGTCGATCGGCATAACTCTCCTGCCGATCCCGCGCCGCTGCCAAACGGTTACGAATCTGCACGATCTTTTCCGAAGTCTCGTACACTAGCTCAGGCCCAGTGAGTTGACTCTCACCCACCTCAGCCCAACAAAGGGGAGATCGGCATTTCCGTCCGTACAGTGCCTCGAACGGAGCTGCCTTGATACTCGAATGGTAACTGTTGTTATAGGAAAACTCCACATACATCTTTTTTATTCGTCTAACCTTAACCAATTTTCCTGCCCCCCAGCCCCTTTTAAGTTAAAAAATAAATAATTCATTTCAACACCCTAGACACTAATTCATCCTCAATTTTGTTCTTGACCTCTTCCTCAAAACCATCCAGACATAAACCAACAGACTCCCCCCCCCCCCTTTCGTTAGTCCAAGTTCAGCAGATACCTTCCTCGGACAAGGAGCATTCGACGACCTCTCTAGAATCAGCCTGAGCATTCGACGGCTCTCCTTCATTATCAACGGTCCAGTCAGATTCATAGTCATCGTCCACGCTGCCCATGTGCAGGATATCCGGTTCCCCCAATTTGTTTGGAGCATCTCTTCTAAATTTCCCAAACCCTCTTTTACTTCTCCTCCTCTTCTTCTTGTGTCCCCCTGAAGCAGAAGAAGACTTTTCCCCCTCTGTAAAGTTATTAGTTAGGTCAAACAAGCCAGATTTGTTTTTGATTTTCATAATACACTTTCGGGCCTGTAGTCCTTTAGATCTTTTTCTTTTATTTTCAGGCCCAGCCTTATTAGTGTTAAAGGCCCCATTTTTTGAAATACCCGAATTAATTTGAACTTGCCCACCATCAGCTTCATTTAAAACGGATCGGCCCACATTCACTTCACCTATTTGTTGGTTGATATTAAAACTATTATGGGTCCCACCCAATACCACATGTTCCCCATGAGAATTAATGTTGTCATTATTTTGTATCTCCCCATGAACATTAATGTTGCCCACATTCTGTGCCTCCCCATGCACTAACGTCTCTTCCACTCCCAAGGCATTGTCACCACCAATCGGACATCTAGTAGAATTTGAAACGACATGTTGCTCATCACCCAATATGTCAGCCGAATTATCTTCTCCGGTGAAATCATTAGCCGGAAAGGACTCACCGGCGTTAGACCCAGCCAATTTTTCTGGTTGTTCGGCTACTATAGGCGCTTGAACGTCTTCCCCAACGATTGTAACACACTGTCCGATGTACTCCGGTAACCACCTACCGGCGCCCCCGGACACCCAACATGAGAACGTTTCACCCCTCCAGACGACTCTAACCTCTTCATCGATCCTGTTTTTAAACTTCGTAAGGACTCCGACATAAACACCGGAGAAATCCGTATTCGCCACCCTATTCTCTGCTTCGTGAACGATCGTCCCATACTGAGCACCAATAATACCCACATTTTCTTCCGATGACATAATCAACGGTAACCCAGTGACCTTAATCCATGTTAATCTTTCATACTCCCAAACCTGTCTCGTCCATTCGTATGCTTCCGATAACCACTCGTCCCAATCCTTCCGTCTATCCAAGAACATTTTAACCTTTTCCGGATTGGAAAAAGTTAACAACACCTTGAAACCACCCAGGTATCTGACTTCAATCTTCATATTCTTTAACTCCTTCAAGCCATCAGTCAATTTGCACAATCTATAATAACTCCTTGCCTGACCAACGACTGATCTTCCCAGCCATGATCGTTTATCCACAACCGTCTTGTCATCTAAACGAATAGCCCTTGGCTCCTTACTATAATCTTCAACCCGTTTCCCAGTAAGTTTTTCTTTAAACGACAGGTTTTCGTTGGAACTCCCATTAAACTCCCCGGCCCGGTAACCAGTGTTAACCTCAAAGGCTCTCATCGGTTCCGAACCTACCCCCCTTCTTGAACCCATTCGAGCTTTGCTATCCTCCTTGCTGAATCTAGCAACCTTAGCGAACACTCTTCGGCCAAATGTGCCTAAACTATTGAGGGCTTTTGTCATTTTCGGCACATCCTTCACCTTGTTGACCCTGACAAATGCAAAGATTTTTCTGAACTTCTCTCTTTTCCTAGCCACGTAGACGTCGCTCAGTTGCCCACACCTTCCACATTCCACCCGAAGATCTTCAGTGACTATTCCTTCTGGTAGGTTAGACAAGAAGAACGTGACTGAAGTGTTATCCTTTGCGTCAGAAGCTTCCGGCGGAATCTCCCCTTCCTCGAGAGTCATCAACATAACAAAAAATCCCGTATCTTATATGCTATAAGGGGTTTGTGTGATAAACATGTATTTACTTGTTGGATTTTTATCTTCACAAGCATTTCAACTTAGATTTTTCTAATTAAATAAAGGCCCACAACACTGTTCTCGTCGTCGTCGTCCTTTCTATAACCTGAAACTACAACATCAAGAAATGTTACCACTGGCTCTGCAACCTGGCTGGGAATCTCAAATCGTTATTCTACCTAGTTTATACCTCGTGTTAGAGAATTTAAAGGGCCAGTCTACAAGAATATTGTTCCGATGAATATTTTACTAAAAAGAAAATCCGGTGGATAATCATCTGGTTCCGTCGATGCCTTTGAAAACAAGCGCTCTCGAGTAACGAAATGCAGTTTCCGATGGATGAACATCAAGCATGGTCGGGCTGATAGGTTTTACAAAGAAAAACCTACAAAACTTCCAAGAAACATCAAGATAGAGAAAGGATCAAAGCACAAAGCTTTCTTTAATTTTTCATTCATCCCCTATTACAAAAAAATAAACGTCTTATATAGAGTTACACTACAAAATGGAAATGACTAGAAATTAAATAACTAACTCACACCACTAACACCACTAAACAAAAATTATATATATCTATTAAAGGAATGACACTTCTACAGTGTCCTTCCTTTAATATATTATTGGCCACTGACTTTTAGGTTAACTTTATTTTCTGTCACTAACTTTTAAGTTAACTTTATTTTCTTCTAATTTGACCACCAAACTTAGACCATCAAATTTTTACCTTTTAGGATTTAAAACTTTAGCCACTAACTTTTAGCTTAACTTTATTTTCTTCTAATTTGACCACCAAACTTTTTTTTAATATATTATTGGCCACTAACTTTTTGGTTAACTTTATTTTCTTTCAATTTGACCACCAAATTTTTAACTTTTAGGATTTAAAACTTTGGCCACTAACTTTTAGCTTAACTTTATTTTCTTCTAATTTGACCACCAAAGTTAGACCATCAAACTATTAGCTTTTAGAATTTAAAACTTTGACCACCAAACTTTTAGCTTTTAGGATTTCAAACTTTGACCACCCAACTTTTTTTGCATTGCACTTTGGCTTTAGCTTTTAGGATTCCAAACTTTGACCAACAAACTTTTAGCTTTTAGCCGCGAGTATTTTTTTGAAGCCACGCGAGAATAACAGTCACTTAATATTATCTTTTATGTCCATGAAACCATCCACGCAACATGAGCTCCCACAGCGACGCGCGATCTTTAACGTCCACCAAATCCTCAACGCAACAGGAGCTCCCGCCGCGAAGCGCGGGGTAATAGAGTCCTAGTTATAATAATAATAATAATAATGCAAAGATACTTGAGGCACTCCTCCCACGTTCATCACTACAACATCACTGCAACATGTGCTTGTAAATGTTATGCATGGGTTCGACCCATCCGACGCCTACTAGGCACGTAACACGGGCCCTTGTGAATTTTGGCCCTCGGCGGTCGCCCACCTCACCCATGCTCAAAGCCGGCGCTGATCAGATGACAATTAACGATGTACGACAAATAATATAAAATAGTCAAGATTGTCACCTCATGACTTATGGTTTTACTATTAAACTTTGTGGTAAATTTTTTATCGGGTTAAGCTACTTATATTTTGTTTGCATATATTGAGCCAAATTCAATAGAATATTATGTATAAAACTATAAATATATATGTAATTTGTGTGTATATTTATAATTATATACAACAACAACAACAACCTTACCCAGTAAATCCCACACTTAGGAAAGCTAAGAGTAGGGTCTGGGCAGGGTGAGATGTAGGCAGACCTTACCCTTATCCTTACGGATAAAGAGGCTGCTTCCAGAGAGACCCCCGGCTCGACAACACACAAACGACAAGCGGAAAAAAATAAAAATAAAATACTAATAATAATGATAGTAGTAGTAGTAGTAATAATAATAATAATAATAATAATAATAATAATAATAATAGTAAATAAATAAATAAGTAATAAAGTGTTGCTGAATTTATAGAAAACATGGAGGCGTGACGTAGACAAACAAAGGCATATATATCATAAAAAGCAACATAACCCGTAAAAACACTAATATAAGTCACATATGCGGACCTCCCCTTAGTGAAAGACAAAGTCTAAGCTCCTATGACCACGCTATGATAGAAACTAAACCCTCCCTACTAATCCTTAACCTTAATCTTGTGCCTCCACGAAGCTCTATCCTCGACCATGTCCTCAGAGAGATGCATCTCTATTAAATCATGCCTAATCCGCTCTTCCCAAGTTAATTTGGGTCTTCCTCTACACCTCTTTCCCTCAACCGCGAGGGTCTCCACTACTCTAACCGGGGCCGTCATTTGCCTCCTCTTTACATGCCCATACCATCTTAATCTACCCTCCTTAATCTTGTCTGATATGCTAGCTACCCCTAACCTTTCCCTAATAACTTCATTTCTTATTCGGTCTACCCTAGTGTGTCCGCACATCCACCTTAGCATCCTCATTTCTGCTACCTCCATCTTGCGAGCTTGTGTCTTTTTGATGGCCCAACAATCGGTCCCATATAACAAAGCAGGTCTCACTGCAACCCGATAAAATTTTCCCTTTAATTTAGTTGGAAACCTTTTATCACATAAAACCACACTAGCGGCCCTCCACCTACACCAAGCAGCTTGAATGCGATGGGTGACATCACTATCTAGCTCCCCATCCCTCTGAACAAAAGATCCTAAGTACTTGAACTTAGTTACCTGCGGAACAAGATGACCTTCAATCGTTACTTGAGTATTTTCCTCTTGACCAGCACCACTGAAACCACAATACATGTACTCAGTTTTAGAGCGACTTATCCTTAAGCCCTTGCCCTCTAAAGCTGCACGCCAACCCTCTAGCTTCTCATTCAAACTATGTTTGGACTCTGCAACTAACACAATATCATTTGCGAAAAGCATGCACCACGGCACTGTCTCCTGGATCGACTTTGACAACTCATCCAAGACCACTGCAAAAAGGAACGGACTCAACGCAGATCCTTGGTGGAGTCCTACCCCCACTGGGAAGGAATCAGTATCTCCTACAGGCGCGCGGACACTAGTTTTAGACCTACCATACATATCCTTAATTAAGTCTATATATATCTCAGGGACCCCTCTACTCTCCAGACTGTCCCAAATCAGTTTACGTGGTACACTATCATATGCCTTTTCAAGATCTATGAAGGCCATATGCAGATCCCGCTTCTTCTCCCTATACTTTTCCATCAACCTCCTTAAGATGTGTATTGCTTCCGTGGTTGACCGCCCTGGCATGAAACCAAATTGGTTTATAGTAACCCGAGTTTCTCTTCTAATTCTAGCCTCATTAATCCTTTCCCATAATTTCATAGTATGACTTAACAACTTAATACCTCTATAATTCCCACAACACTGGGCGTCGCCTTTGTTCTTATACAGAGGCACTATGACACTACTCCTCCACGGCTCAGGCATTTGCTTAGATTTGAAAATACAGTTGAACAAATGAGTTAACCATTGTACTCCTTCCTCTCCAAGACACTTCCACACCTCAATCGGTATGTTGTCTGGACCAACTGCCTTAGCCCTTCCCATCTTCCTGAGTGCAGACCTCACTTCTCCTCGGGTAATATTTCGACAGTAGCACTTATTCGGTGTCAGCCTTTGGGGTGTGGGGTTGTCATGATCATGTTGGTAAGCTCTCCCGCCGTTGAAAAGATTGCAAAAATAAGATTGCCATCTTAGCTTAATGTCGCGTTGCTTTACTAGAATACGTCCATCTTCTCCCTTTATAAACTTCACCAACCCTAGATCTTGCCTTTTACGCTCCCTAGCTCTGGCAATCTTGAATATATCATGTTCCCCCTCTTTAGTTTCCAGTCGTTCATACATCTTCTTGTAGGTCGTGTTCTTTGCCTCCGTCACTGCCTTCTTTGCCTCCCTCTTGGCCTTTTTGTATCTTTCCTTAAGTGTAACACGCTCTCGATCATCCGCACACCTCAAAAGATCTCTAAAACTCTCATGCTTACTCCTAATTTTGATCTGCACCTCCTCAGTCCACCACCAAGACTCCTTATGCCCACTTGACTTTCCTGTTGTGACCCCTAACGTCTCAGTCGCCACCTGATTAAGGATAGTCGCCATATCCTCCCACATCCGATTCGCACCTCCACTCAGATCAGTCGTTGCGCTAGAGATGACCTTATCTTTGAACTCTGCAATTTTTTCGCCCTTCAAGTTTCCCCATCGAATCCTAGGTCGGATATTCCTCTCTCCGACCACCAACTTCTCTCTTAGACCTATATCTACCACCAACAAATGGTGTTGAGTCACTGTTGTCTCCCCGGGTATAACCTTACAATCCTTCCACCAACGACGATCTTCGCGTCTCATCAATAGATAGTCGATTTGCGAGCTCCTCCCCCCACTACTAAACGTAACCAAATGAGATTCTCTCTTCCTAAAGAACGAGTTTATAATACCCAACTCATGAGCCACCGCAAACTCTAGAAGGTCTCTACCTGGTTCGTTCCTAACACCAAAACCAAAGCCCCCATGCACCAAGTGAAATCCATCGCTATCCTCGCCAATGTGGCCATTAAAATCACCCCTTATAAATATTTTCTCCTGTCTAGGTATTGCCCTCACTACTACATCCAAGCAATCCCAAAACTCTCTCTTCTCCTGTTCTCCTAGACCTACTTGTGGTGCATAAGCACACACCACCGCCACTACAACCTCACCTACTACTAATCTTAACATCATAATTTTGTCGCTATGTCTTGTCACCTCAACCACATTCTTGTGCAAATCTGAAGCCACTAGAAAACCTACCCCATTATTTGTCCCATTCGACCCTGAATATAACAGCTTATACCCATTGTACTCTCCCCCTCTATTACCCTTCCACCTAGTCTCCTGAAGACACGCTAACTGAACCCTACGTCTCTTAAGTGCATCTACCACCTCCAACAATTTACCAGTTAGAGTTCCTACATTCCAAGAGGCCACACGTAAATTATAACCCCTATCCCTTCCCCTACAAGCACCCCTCGTCCTTGGACATGAACTCAAGGGAAAATCATGACTGCTACTGGCTATGGCTATGGCTATGCTTACGACTATAAACACGTAAAGTTAAAGAGGACAAAAGTACACAGTAAGTTGATAAGCTACGAAGACGATACACAATACAATGGGCAGATAAGAGACAATTTATCGAGTAGCAATAAGAACACAAATAAAACGAAAAACTAAACTAAATAGGTATAGTGAATGTTATTATTATGGTTTAGGAAAGAATTCACTTGGGTCCTGGAAAACTCGGTAGATCAAGGCCACAACAAACCAATGGGCCAAGAGCGCCTTTATCTTGTTTCTTCAATATCCGATCAACAAACAAAAAAGAATACCACCCTTCTTTTGTTTTTGCGAAAACAAAACTTTTATTTTTGTTAATACGTTTAGACAAAGTCCGAATTGGCTTTGCTTTTAAAAACGGATTATTATTATTTTTATTATTATTATTATTATTATTATTATTATTATTATTATTATTATTATTATTATTATTATTATTATCCCTTTGAAAATTTCCTTTAAAAAAATCCCTTTGAAAAGTTGTGTTGACTTTAAGAAAATCAAACTACCCAGAAATCAATTTCTTAGTCTCCCTTTTGTTGGAGATCAAAGCTATAAATGTGAAAAATTGAAACAAGAAAAGATGAACAATATAGTCGAATGATTCCTTGATTCACTGTTATCACAGATTACAATACAATAGTAAAGGAAATGTTTTTTTTCGACTAATTTATTCTGCAGCTAGGCTGCCTATTTATAGATGCACTCAACAGAAAAGTAAATCACAACCGGGTCATGCTCCTTAAACAACTCAACAACCCAACGTACATATTTGACCATGCAACCCGTTCTTTATTCCATGCGAATAGGTAAACATACTGGAAAGAGTCAAACACTAACCAACATTCTCCCCCTTAGTGTTGGCTCCAATCATCAGGTCTTCGACTCCCACCAAACTTCTCATTTCACACAACTTGATCCGAGGCAATGCTTTCGTTAACATATCCGCCTTTTGTAAATCGCCACTTACATGCTTGACTTCGATTTGTTCTCGCTCTACACACTCCCGTATAAAATGATACCTCGTGTGTATGTGTTTGCTCTTCTTATGGAATTTTGGGTTCTTTATCAAGGCAATGGCGGATTGATTATCAACCAGCAGCTCTACCTTTTGGGCTTCACTTCCGGTTAAATCACTGACTAAGTTTCTTAACCACATTGCTTGGCATGCCGCCGAGGTTGCAGCCATGAACTCGGCCTCACACGAACTAAGGGCAACCGTTCGCTGTTTTTCAGATGACCATGTTATAAGATTTCCAGAGAAGTAGAATGCCATACCAGTTGTGCTCCGCCCATCTTCTATGTCTGGCCCGTAACTACTGTCGCTATACCCCAGAAGTCGACCATCTCCTCCTTTGTAATACTTCAACCCGTAGCTAGTAGTCCCTTTAAGATATCTTAAAATCTGCTTCACTGCAACATAATGGCTTTCTTTCGGAGACTGCATGTACCTACTCACGACCCCAACTGCGTAGCTTAGATCTGGACGAGTGTTTATTAAGTAGCGAAGACTACCAATGATTCGTCTATACTCGGTTGAATTCACTGCCTTCCCATTCTCATCTTTAGTTAGCTGCAACTTAGGATCCATGGGCCACTTAGCTGGGTTGCAATCTTGCATACCTGTCATCTAAAGTACCTTACATGCATAGCTTTCTTGCTTTATAATAATCCCATCATGAGTTTGATCAACTTCTATTCCAAGGTAGTAACTCAAATTTCCCAGATCACTCATATCAAAAATGCACTTCATCTTTATTTTGAATTCAAGAATTGCTTTCTCACTTGAACCAGTGACTATCAAGTCATCCACATAGACACCAACAATTAAAATTGAATTTGAACTTCGTACCTTGTACCCGGCTGGTTCTTGTGAACATCTACTAAACCCGAGTTCCTTTAGTGACTTGTCGAGCTTTATGTTCCAAGCTCTAGGAGCCTGTCTCAAACCGTAGAGAGCTTTATGTAGTCTATACACCATATTTTCTTTCCCTTTTACTTCGAAACCACACGGTTGAGTAACATAAACTTCTTCGCTGAGCTCCCCGTTTAGAAAAGCCGACTTGACATCCAAGTGATGCACAAGCCAATTTTCCTTCGCAGCCAATGCGAGCAACAACCGAATAGTTTCCACTCGTGCAACCGGAGCAAACACATCGTCATAATCGATACCTTTCTGCTGCACGTACCCTTTTGCGACTAAACGGGCTTTGTACTTGGTTACCTTTCCACTTGCGTCTCTCTTCAGCTTAAACACCCATTTTAGTCCGATCGCCTTATGATTGCTAGGTAACTCGACTAGAGTCCATGTCTTGTTCTTGATGATAGAATCAAGTTCAGTTTGCATGGCATTTCTCCAATGAATGTCTTGTGCGGCCTCAAAATAGTTGGTAGGTTCATCACCAACAAATAAGAGTTCTTCCCTTTCATATAATTCTCGAACTTGTTCTTCTGTAAACGGCTTTGTTTTGGGCAAAATATCCTTTAAAGGTTTGTAACCTTGGACCGGTTCTTCATCGATATTATGAGATGGGGAGTAGCCATGTGAAGTTGAGTCTTCATTATGGCTATCTGTACCTCCAATTGATCGTGGGGTGATGGGTCCACAAAGGTCAACGTGTACCAACTCCAATGGCATAGAAGCTCTCCATTGTGCTTCCCTCTTAAAACTACCTCTGGTTTGTTTGGCCACTAGACAACCCTCACATATTTGCCTTGGATGTGAGATGGTTGGTAAGCCTTCTACATGTTCTCCCTTAGACATGGATTCCAAGACTTGAAAGTTTGCATGCCCAAATCTAGCATGCCATATCCACGCGTCTTCTTCGAGCTTAGTCGCCAAGCATACCGGTTTTGATGGGTTTAACACAATCTTGTAGAGCCTGTTGACTGATCTTCGCACCTTCATCATAAGTACTCCCCGTGCATCTCTAACCTGCAAAAACTCGTGCTTCATGGATATGTCATAACCATCTTTCGTCATTTGTCCAAGACTTAGGATGTTGCTCTTCAGCGCCGGTATGAAATACACATCATCGATCATTAATTGATCTCCATTCTTGCACTGGAATAAGAGTGTTCCTTTGCCTTTTATCTCTACTCGTGAATCATCACCAAAACGCACATACCCTGTCACATGCGTGTCTAGTTTAGCAAAGAGATCCTTCTCCCCCGTCATGTGGTTACTCGCTCCGTTATCCAAGTACCACGTGTTTCTATTTTTATCACACCTATCTTCATGTTGTAGGAATACCTTTTGTTCATTCAAGAACACCTCCTTGAAAGATTCTTCTCCATGCACGGTTAAAAGGAGAGCAGGTTCATCATCATTTTCTTGTGTCAAGTGAACTTCCTGATCTTGGTTCTTCCTGGTTTTGCACTCTGATGCATAGTGTCCAAGTTGTTGACACTCATAGCACCGAACATTACTTTTATCTCGTGGCTTTCTTGAAGGGTTTGTACCCTCCTGAGACGACTTGCTTCCATATCTATCGCCTCTTCCGCGGCCTCCACCACGACCTCCTCGTGACCCATATCTTCCTCCTCGTGTACTCGACCCACCGCGGTTCTGGTTCGGGTAACTTTTGTTGCCACCTTTGTAACTATTCGAGCCTTCTTTCTTGGTGAATAACAACGAGCTATCACCACTTGAACTGCTTAATTTAAGCCGGAGTCTGTCCTCGTAAGCCTTCAACCGACCAATTGCTTCCTCGAATGGCATCGTCTCCACATCCGAGTATTGTTCCATCGACGCAACGAGATGGATGTATTTTTCAGTAACCGTATCAATAAGCTTTCGAACCAACTCTGCATCTTCTAATGTCGCACCGACACTATTGTACTTCGATATCATGCCGGATAGTTTTCCCGCATACTCGTCAATGGACTCACCGTCCTTCATTCGAAGTCCTTCGAACTCGCTTTTCAACGTGTGTAAGCGAGCTTTCTTAACCCGATCTGCACCTACAAATCTTGTCTTCAAAGATTCCCACACTTCTTTCGCCGTCTTCTTTTTCGCTACTTGCATCAAGATATCTTCCGGTATTGCTTGGAAGATAAAGGCTCGAGCCGTCTTGCTCTTTTTCTCGTCTACAGCCACACCGACTGTAGGTTCAACGGAATCCCATAATCCTTGGGCATCCATAATCGCTTCCATCTTGATAGCCCAAGTAGTGTAATTAGAAGAAGTGAGAACGGGGCACTGAAAGGTAATCGGGTGTTCTTTGGGAGGGTTCTGTGTATTGGTTACGATCGATATAGGTTCGGTTTTTATGAATTTTGGCATAAACAGGAAGGAAAGAACAAGGCTCTAGATACCAATTGTTGGAGATCAAAGCTATAAATGTGAAAAATTGAAACAGGAAAAGATGAACAATATAGTCGAATGATTCCTTGATTCACTGTTATCACAGATTACAATACAATAGTAAAGGAAATGTTTTTTTTCGACTAATTTATTCTGCAGCTAGGCTGCCTATTTATAGATGCACTCAACAGAAAAGTAAATCACAACCGGGTCATGCTCCTTAAACAACTCAACAACCCAACGTACATATTTGACCATGCAACCCGTTCTTAATTCCATGCGAATAGGTAAACATACTGGAAAGAGTCAAACACTAACCAACACCTTTGATTAAATGAAACTATGGTTCTGAATCAATTGCTTAGAAATTACGTGATTTAAATGAAACTATATTCCCCAATAATTAAATGTTAAAAAAACTTTCTTCAAGTTTGATGTTGAAAGAATTTTGTTTGGTTTGGAACAGATCCAACTGTTTATTTTGTTTTGAAAAACATAAAAGTTAGAGATGTTAAAAAAGCTTTTTGGGTTTTTTCTTTTTTTAAAAACAAAGCCTAGTTTGAAGGAGATAAACTGGGATGACGTGATACCACGAACTAGATCTAAAAGAAGTATCAATCTAATTCGAAAAGAAAAAAGAAAGCCTGAAATAATTCCTTTGTATGTCGTCAAACCTGAGTGGGTTTCCGATGGCCGGGGAAGCCGTGGCCGGCACCTGCAAACTGAAAAAGGCTTGCCGGACAGAAGATTTTCTTAATAAATATATATATATATATATATATATATATATATATAGGCTAAAGGTAGACAAGAAACCCTCTAAAACGAAAAAACTCCCGGAAACCCAACTAGTGGTTCTCATGCTTCCACATCACTCATTATTAGAAATATTATTATATTGTCTTGAGGGTATTTTAGACTTTTTCTTTTTCCCCCCATTAAATGTTTTGAATCTTTCTCTTTCTCCCTCCTATATAAACACCCCCCATACTCTCTCTCTCTCCATTTTTTTCCAGGCAGATTATCACCACCACCACCATTCCTGACCACCACCACCATACCTGACCACCACCACCACCACCACCACCACCACCACACCTGACCACCACCACCACCACCACCATCATCATCAACATCGACCTCCACCATCATCATTATTAATATTCCTCAAAACAGAGGTTTTATTGTCAACCGGAAACCACCGCCTCCGGCGGTGCTCCAACCGGAAACCACCAACCACCCGCATTCCACCACCAAACCACAACATCCTCACCCCCCTACTTCACCTATAACCTGATCGAAAGAAGCCAAGAGAGAGAGAGAGAGAGAGAGAGGCGACGGAGAGAGAGAGGAACCTGTGTTTCTTCTAGATCTGAAGCAGAGAGACGACGGCGGTTGCCTTAACAGAGTTCATAGCAGTACTTTGAGTTCAGACTCTGGATCTGTTGTCTCCAGCATGTTTTCTTCTGGTGGTCGGAGCCACCCGGCTCCTTACAAGGTGGTGGTCGGAGCGGTCGTATCTTTCTGGTCTGAATCTTGTATCTTTCTTTTCTGAAATGTTATTATTATTTTCAAAATTTTATTACAGGAAAAGAAAATATTTAATTGGTTTTGGATGGTTCATAAAAATCACGAGTGGTATTAGAAAATATTTAATTGGTTTTGGCTTCTTTTGTCTTGCAAATTCACGAGTGGTATTAGGAATCATTAACTGGTTTTGGATGGTTCATAAAAATCCATGGATGCTAACTACTAGTATTTCTCAAGATTTGTTTCAATTTTTGAATAAGTGGTATTTTGTATTTTGTTTCAGTTTTTTTTTATAATTTATTAAAACAACACCTAGTAGCATACGTTAACACGTAGGTTCAAGTGTGATATTTATTGGTGTTGGATTACATGTTGGTAGCATACGTTAACACGTAGGTTTACATATTAATTAACCTTTTTTTATATGTTATTATTAATATGTTTTTTTAATAAAAATTGGTGAATTTTAATGTCTCTTAACATATGCAACAATATGTCTGATTTTGTTTTTTACCAGCATGTGTATGTTTGTATGAGTATTATAATGTGTGGAATGTGTGTTTGCATCTATTTCCTATATTTGCGTCTGTTTCGTATGTAACAACAGAACTAAGTTGGTATAAATTAGTTACCGATTTTTTTTCCCAGATACAGGTTTGATTTTTTGCATATTATAGTTGTAATTTCTGTATAATTGTAAAAAAAATATATAAAATTTGTACTTATGGGCATACCTAATATAAATTTTAATCTGTTTCGTATGTAACAACAGAACTAAGTTGGTATAAATTAGTTACCGATTTTTTTACCAGATACAGGTTTGATTTTTTGCATATTATAGAGGAAGAATTGGGATGAAATCTATTTTTTGCGTCTGTTTCGTATGTAACAGCACCACTAAGTTGGTATAAATTAGTGTTTGATAAAAACAAGTTTTTTTGTGATGGTTTTGAAAATTCGAGCTATTAATTAACCTTTTTTATATGTTATTATTATTAATATGTTTTTTAATCAAAATTGGTGAATTTTAATGTCTCTTAACATATGCAACAAAATGTCTGATTTGTTTTTTACCAGCATGTGTATGTTTGTATGAGTATTATAATGTGTGGAATGTATGTTTGCATTTGTTTGCTATTTTTGCGTCTGTTTCGTATGTAACAACAGAATTAAGTTGGTATAAATTAGTTACCGAATTTTTTTACGAGATACATGTTTGATTTTTTGCATATTATAGAGGAAGAATTAGGATGAAATCTATGTTTGCGTCTGTTTCGTATGTAACAGCACTACTAAGTTGGTATAAATTAGTTTCTGTTTTTTTTACTAGATACAAAGTTTTGATTTTTTAAGTTTGATAATCTTGATAACTAAATGTATAAAACAATGTTTTTTTGCATTAGTTTTGTATGTTTTCTTGTAATCCAGTTGGTTAACATACGTTAAGCGGGGGGGGGGGGGGTCTTTACAAGTAAATTGATGTTTTTTGTTTTATTTTTTGCAGGTGAGCATATTTTTTGCATTAAAAATGAAGATGATTATCAAGAATGAAGTGTAGACAAATTTTTTTTATTTATGATAGTTTTTTTAGCATTTGTTGAATTGCAATGACCGTTTTGTTTGTTTTTAGCAGTTTGTAAGAAACGATTCTTGTGTACATTTGAATGTTTTTGGATCTATAAATTTTGTAGCACTTTGTAATGACCGTTTCGTTTGTTTTTAGCACTTTGTAAGTAGCATTTTAAGTAACAAAATGCCTATAACCATATCAATTCTTGTTACGTATGCAACAATTTCTGGTGCTGGTACAATAAAACGAAAAAAAATATTGTCTAATAAAAAAAATTAATAAATCAGCACTTTTTAAATAATATAAACTGGCAACTCAGTTTTAACCTACGTAACACAACACATGTTACATATGTAACACGGGCAATCTGACAGCTTATATATCAATGTGTGAAAAGTATGAGAGAGGTGATGTGACATGTGTGGGGTCCACTTGTCATATGTGACTTTTCAGAAAAATGCCAAATGACCATGGTGCCCTTTTTTTGTCTTCTACCTACTTAAATATATTAAAATAATCTAGATTTAATCTTGACCCTCCATCTTGTTTGATCAAGGGCTCACATTTAGTTTCCAAGGTTTCTTCAACTTTTTGTGGTTTCCATTTTAACCATCCCCTATATATATATATATATATTTATATATTTATAATTATATATATATATAATAAATAAAGAAAATTTTATTCGAGCCGAACCGAGCAGAGCAGACCTTTGCTCATGTTTGGCTCGTCTATAAACCGAACCGAGTCGATCTGCTCATTTAAAACCGGCAGAAGATTGAGCAAACATTTTTCAAACGAGCGACAAGCAAGTCACAAGCAGCGAACGATTTAAAGAGCCTCATAAACAAGCCGATTTAAAGAAGCTGGTTAGGAAAGATGTTAAAGCGAGCCACTTAATTACTTGATTCATATGTTATAATTAGTGGTCATCGTGTCTTTTAAAAATTCCATTGGTGAGGGGACAGGAACTATCATGGCACCAGAACATGTGCACATGTGCAGATGCCTAGCGAACAACCACGTAAAGATATTAATTCGCAAGTTGCTAAAAGTGGACAACCACATAAAGATATTAATTCGCAAGTTGCTAAAAGTGGGGAATAGTCTGCGTTCTCGAACAACCACGTAAGGATATTAATGCGCAAGTTGCTAAAAGTGGGGAATAGTCTTCGGAGAACGCAGCTATAGTGGGGCATAATTTTTTTTGAACGGCCAACAAATTAATCCCGGGCATTCTTGAAGTACCTACTGGACAAATGAGTACTTCGAGAGTAACCCGGGTTTACTAGTAATTTCACACAAGTTCCCGGGGAAAACTCGCTGCCCGAAGGCCCACTGCGGTAAAACTCGGCCCACCAGCGGCATTTTGGTGCCGGTAGGACTTGAACTTCCCACATCCCTTAAGGAAAGCAAGGAGAGTGTCACTCCACCATAATAATCAACTAAAAATTGTTCAAATTTATTATTTTGGGTCAAGTTTCGAGGCAGACCAGATAATTAATAGAGATAAAACTGGTCAAATCGATTTCTTTAGATCAATGGGGAAAGAGAGTAAAACGGGTGAGACTATTCATAAAAAATGGTCTAGGCGTATAAGGAACCCAAGCCAACAAAGCCAAGCATCTGTGGAGAACGGTGAAGTGTGCAACAACCATAAGAACGGATGAGACAATGTAAAAAGATGAATATGGTGTATTCAATTGATGATTCCTTCGGAGGAATGTTCTTCATGGGTATATTTGGGTACAAGCATAGGGGGATGGTAAGCAATGTGGAGTGAGTGAAACGAGTCATTTTTTATAACATGGGGTAGAAAGATTTTTCTTTCTTGTAATAGTGGTGCCTACAGGCTGTTTTCGGGTGTATTACATTGTGTTATTATCTTGATTTTACAATATAATTAATATTTTGGGAGTGGAACAAAATATTTTTGCGGATTAAAAAAAACAAAAAAAAAAAGTTATCGATATCGATCGAAAGGTGTGTACTCAATCATGTGGCGTCAACTCTATCTCTCTCTAGGTCAACTATATTAGTAATTTAATAGGACCAAACTAATTCACGGGCATATATCATGTCATGCATGTGCGATATCTGTATATTTAAAGATCCAATGTACCTTCAAAACCTCAGCCAATGATCGATATTCAAGGGTAAGGGTCGCTCTTGTTCGTTGTCTAGTTCCGACCCAATAGATATTCAGGAGTCCAAGCCAACACTCGGAGTTTCGATAACTAAAAGGTTGAAAAGAGTTGAGGTTTGAATCCTTTGTTCCTTTTCAATATTTTTCTTTAGCTTCCAACTATAACGTAAATCTTGCTTATATAAGATAGCATTTGTGCTATCCAGTGACAGATCCAAGATTTTTTTTCCAGTGGGTTCATCGTTTTTAAATGCTCAAACTTCATAGGACTAGATATAAAAAAATCGGGTTGTTTTGCGGTTCGAGTCGGGTCGGGTATAGTTCATAACATAATAAAATAATGATACAATTATTTATATTTCTACTAAAAAATAAAATCGAGTGGTTTTGAACCCCGTTCATTTGTACCTAAATCCACCCATGTTTAGCACCGTGGTAAAAAAAAAAAAAAAAAAGCTCTTAAGATCAACCGTCTAAAAATTCACAAGCAATGAAGTCAATTAACTTCTTTATACAAAAAAAATCCAATTACTTTTATATTAGAGACTAATGAAATATCGTGAAGAAGCTTACACAATAGTTCTTTATATATAGACCTGGTAATACTGCTTCCGTGGTTACTAACTTAGATACCCAAGTAACAACACGAAGCATTATGAAACAAATTCAACTTGCTCCGTATATTTTGGCTACAAAGTTTGACCATAAATTAGCAAAGTTGTGAAGGCCGAATTGGAAATAATGGGTATGGGGCTCAAGAAAGTTAAAACATAAAACTCTAAATTGTTGACTTGCATATCATATCTAAAAAACAATTACAAAACGCCACCAACAAGGCTAGAACCTAAGGCCTAATGTTTGAAAATGAAAGGGATTAACCATGGAGCCATTCATCAGATTTGTTAATAGGTTCATTCCAGTTTTACTTACGGGTTCATAGGAAAATTATACATATATTTTTACTAAAAATTTAAAACCGAGTAGGTTCACCTGAACCTATTTCTTTGTATTTAAATCCGCCCCTGGTGCTATCAGTTGTTAAGGCTCTAACATGTTATAGAGTGTATACAAAGCCAGCTTTTTTCTAGAGACATTTGAGAGATTAAAAAGGAGTTAAAATTAAATATAAGAAATCTTTTGATACATGATTGCATCTTGTTTAAAGGATATAAGTAATGTTTTAAAAACCGGTTCAAACAGATATGTACAATCGGTCAAACGGTTGAACCATCCGATACATCCGGTTAAACCGTCTGGTACGACTGGTTAAACTGTTTTTTAGCCTGACCCGATCCGTTATAAAAACCGGTTTTCAAAACACTGGTTATGGTTATAAGTTTCAAGCCATTGATCTACCAAGCACCAACTTATCCTTTCTTAAATATGTAACAAAAAGTTGTGTGTGTAATATATATTGTAGTATCTATTAAAAGAACGACACCTCTACGGTCTCGTTTCTTTTAATATATCCACTAACTTTTATGTTAATTTTATTTTCTGCCACTAATTTTTAGGTTAACTTTATTTTCTTCTAATTTAATCACCAAACTTAGTCCACCAAACTTTTAGCTTTTAGGATTTAAAACTTTGGCCACTAACTTTTAGCTTAACTTATTTTCTTATAATTTGACCACCAAATTTTTAGCCTTTAGGATTTAAAACTTTGACCACCGAACTTTTAGCTTTTAGGATTTCAAACTTTAACCACCAAACTTTTATCTTTTAACCATGAGTATTTTTTTGAAGACCACGCGAGAATAACAGTCACTTAATATTATCTTTTATGTCCACGAAACCCTCCGCGCAACAGGAGCTCCCGCAGCGACACGCGATCTTTAACGTCCACCAAATCCTTAACGCAACAGGAGCTCCCGCCGGGAAGCACGGGGTAATAGAATCCTAGTTATATATATAATCTAGCGTTATTATCATATATTTTATTTATATATTTACTTGCTTTCGTTTTAAGGTAGAAGGTTATGATTAAACCAAAAAAGTGTAACAAACCATCAAGAATCAAGAGATGCAACGTGTCCAATTAAATTATTGGACCATTAAAACATACGCTTTCTGTCTCTAAAAAAAAAAAGAATGAGGAGACTTGTTTTCTGTCCAAAAAAAAAAAAAAACACGCATTTGAAGATAATTGGTTAACTTATCTCATAAAGTATAAAATAAATAACAATAGAAAAAAAAATATTAAATCACAAAAATAACACCATAAATCACAAAATATAACACAATGCTAGATAATATAATATAATGAAACAAAAGTAGAATAAAAAAATCTTTACTAAAAGTGTTTTTTTTTTGAAAGACAAACTTTATTAAACACAACAACCATAAGGAGATCTCCAAGGCAGAGATCCCCAACAAAAGTTACATTACATCAAAAGAAAAAGCTTGTCAATCCTCCCACCCAACCGTAACCTTTTTACACCTATTAGAAAACCAAAGAAAACTCAATGCTTTCACATCCGCTATAATTTCGGTCACGTTCCTGCTAATCTCCTTGAATATATTTTTCATTTCTCGCTTTCCAAATCCTCCAACATGTGATAACCATGACGCCATGTAAAGCTAAACTCTTGGCCGATGACCCCGAGTGATCCTTATAAACTTGAACAATATCATTGACTGAAAAGAAAAAGAATGGAGGAAGTTTAACCCAATCAGCAATCCCATGCCAAACCCCATTAGCCAAGATGCATGCACTAAATAAGTGATCCACATCCTCCTCTTGGTCTTCACACAATAAACACATACCATCTCCACATTGAATGTTCCTCCGAATAAGCGCCTTCTTAGTTGGTAATCTAACCAATAAGAGCCTCCATATAAAGATGTTGCATTTGGATGGAATCCATTTGCACCACATGTACATTACGGCCGGAAGGTTAACACCACCGCTATCTAACCACTTTTTCACCTCCGAGACAGAAAAGTCTTCATACGATCCACTATCCCAATACCATTTGTCCGTATCAACCCCCAGCTCTAGACCCACCAACAATCGCTCACATTCCAACAGATGTTGCAACTCCAAAGCGGAGGAGGGATTCCTCCTCCAGCTCCATATAAACTCTCCACTACTTGTAATCCTGTCACAAACCTTGCATCCCTTGTCAAATTCCAAACGAAACAAATCAGGAAACAAAGTTTTTAATGAATTTGGAAACACCCAAGGATCCAGCCAGAACTTAATGCCGCCACCTCTTCCTAACCTCCCACGTATCATGCTTATACTGTTTCTATCTCCAACTTTTAACCGAAAGCCATTGTTCACCACCTTACACCACGCACCCGAGTACCTTTGGTTAGCTGGAAATGCATCCCACTTCCGGCTGGACCCATGTACACAATAAATAACTCTTCTCCATAATGCATTTGGTTCATGTCTATACCTCCAAAGCCACTTAATCAAGAACGCATTGTTACTATCTACAATTTTTCGAACATCCAAGCCACCTTGGTTAATAGGTCTATTAACCAAGTCCCACCCCACCCAATGCACCTTCTTGACGTCCTCATTGCCACCCCATAAAAACTTTTTGATCAGACTTTCCAAACTATTAATTATCCCCACCGGAGCCTTATATAACGAGAAATAATACGAAGGAAGACTCACCAAAACCGACTTTATAAGCGTCAATCTACCCCCAATGGACAATGTCTTCGATTTCCACTTAGTTAGACGATCTCTAAAGACTTTAATAATAGGCTCCCAATTACTAATCCTTGACATATTAGCCCCAACCTGAATTCCAAGATACTTAAAATGAGTGGTCCCCGATCGACACCCTATCCCCCTTGCCATATTGCCCACCTGTTCATTGCTTACTCCCACCCCATACAAAACTGATTTATGAATATTAATTCTTAGGCTCGAGCACATGTGAAAAATCCGGAGCATACACCTTAAACAACCATAGTTGTTATCAGACCACTCACCCATAACCATCGCGTCATCCGCATACAACAGATGAGAAATAACTGGACCATCCTTAGGAAGAACCACTCCACTAAAAGCCCCAACGTGACACGCTTTCTTAATAATACCGGAAAGAGCTTCCATGACAATAATAAATAAAAATGGTGAAAGAGGATCACCTTGCCGAATACCCTTCCCACAATCAAACTCAAAAGTCGGCGAACCATTGACCGGGACCGAGGACCTAGCCGATTTAAGAATACCTTCAACCCACTTACACCACACATTCGGGAAATTCATCTGCCTCATAATCGAAATCAAAAACGCCTAGTTAACATTGTCATAGGCCTTTTCAAAGTCAATTTTAAGTTTTCTAATTATCCTTTTCTTTTATATAGAAAACCCTAAAAATTTAAGGAAACTCTAGAAAATCCTTCAAAAACCTATTTTCCGAGCTTTTTTTTTGAAAAAATTAGGACATGTAATATACATGTTTTTAAGAGTTTTGAGCCAAAAAAATTAAAAAAGCGCCGAATGGTTTTTTTTTAAATAAATAAATTTTCATCATAACATATGTTACCAGTGTAAAAATAAGCTAACATATGTTATGATGCACAATTTATTTTATTTAAAAAAAATCGTTTGGCGCTTTTTTAATTTTTTTTTTGCTCAAAACTCTTAAAAACATGTATATTACATGCCCTAATTTTTTCAAAAAAAAAAACTCGGAAAATAGGGTTTTCTGAGGGTTTACTAAAAAAAGGTGAGGTTTTTAACGATACTTCCCCTATATATATATATATATATATATATATATATATATATATATATATATATATAGGATTTGGATCATTTGAGAACCACCATTTAGGGAGAGAACCAAGGAACCAGTGTGAACAGGTGATATTTTTGTAAATATGAAGGGTGTCTACAAAAACCCCTCCATCAAAAAATAAAAAAAAATTATAAAAAAATTATATAACTTAAATAAATAAAAAAAATAAATAAGTAAAAACACCAAAATGATTATTTTACATTAATAATTCGGAAAAAAATAAAAAAATAAAAAAATGGCTGATATGAGGTCATATGACGTCATCCCTGATGCACATGTGCATTTCGCTGTTATATATACAGAAATACACCGTATGCACATGTGCATTTCACTATTAAATCACACTTTTGAATGAATTGTCAATTATTATAATTAAATGATTATTAAATTGACTCGATATAGATATATAAGGGGTCACAAATTTTAATGAATGATTATTAAATGGATGCAAAGTTCGTTATAAAATACATTCGAACTCGTTAAGTGTTTAGTAATGCATATTATAACATAAATTGAAAATAAAACACGTGTATGACAACAAACATGAATAAACTTAAAACACCTTTATATAAGAACTATAAAATAAGAAACGTGTACTGTATGCACATGTGCATTTCACTAGTATAGTTAGGTTTTTTTTAGTGATTTAGCTTTAGGGCTTAGCTTTTAGGTATGGTGGGATGGGGGTGGGGTGGTTGGTTTAGGTTTTTGGGTGTGGGGGTTTAATTATAATCATGCACCGTCACATATGTCAATTTCATTATCATACCAATTTACATACGCTAAAATAATAATTACAAACATAATCAATCTATCAACCACCATATAAAGCCACCCAAAATATACATATGTGCATGCATCATCCTTCAAATAACAAAGCTTTTATACCAATTTGCTTTTATCATACAACTACATGTAGTTTCTACCAAACGTATTAACTCAATAAAACAAACGATAACAAAACAAATATCCATATTACAAGCCAACTATGTTAACCATCTACATACATACTTCTAATTATCTCACAACCTCACGTTCACCCACAGTGTCCCCTTGATCTATTGCTTATTTGTCCCCCTTTTCATCTTCTCCCCCTTTTACTTATCTTCTTACAACACTTTTTTTACACCTCATTGATGCATCATCTACCATCTCCCTTGTTTTTTCATCCGTCAACCTGAACAACGTATACTTCTCAAATTTATCACATTGTCCGTGTGTTTAAACAAGTAATAATTAACATTTATTAGTTAACATGATAAATATACATATATGCACATGTGCATATATATCTAAATTGCTTAAATATTTAATACCGATCTTTTTTAACTTCCTGATCAACGATTATGTCATCATTCCCGATTTCATCCGGCAGCTTTTTTCGACCCTTTATACCTTGATTATAACACAAAAGTTACATTCTTTGATTTTTATCTCATCTTTGTCTACAAATAATAAACAACACACAATAAAAACAAACTTTCAATCTTAATGCACATGTGCATTAACTTTACTTTTTTCATTAGCACATAACATATGCACATGTGCGTTAGAGCAAAAGACCTTAATGATGATAACAAGATTTCAACGTTAATGCACATGTGCATTAACATTAATTTTATCATTATCATATAAATTATGCACATGTGCATCAATATAAAAATCAACATAAACAATAAAAAAGATCAAGTCCAATGAGGATCGGATACCTGTTGTACATTTCACTGACCGTAAGTATGAAGATGCCCACTTTGCTACCTTAGAGTGCTCGTCCAAGATCACCATCAGTGAATGTCATAGTTAGGTGGTAATCATCATCAATCATCACATGGAAACTCTACACAAGAAACTACAAAAATTTTATGCATTTGACTACTTGATAAGGATTCACCTATATAAATTTCTTCATTGTGACATTTCATCAAACACCTAATAGGCGCAACATTTTTTTTAATACATAATTTATCATTTTCATTCCAACTACTCTAATGTCATTATAGTTGAATTGATTCAATTAAATACACATGTTATTGATGGTTTATATTAACGTTAATCAAAAGCTCCATGTAATTTTTTTAGTAACCCTATTACATCATCTTCTAATATTTTCCATAGCGGATCCAATAATGAAGAGACTAAACAACAAATTAACATTAAAGAATGCTACTACATGTTCACACACTGTCCATAAACCATTAAATTCAGATTTACATAAATAATTTGGTCATGACTATAAAACCCTAACTTGAATTTTCCTACTTTCTTCGGTAATGGAGGTGTAGAGATTATATCCACATCTAACCATGAAAAAACAAATAATCAACCAATTTACAGATTCATTATCGAACTTGAATGTGAGACTTCCATATTCGAATCAAATAAGAAGTGTACCTTAGTTGCCTAACGGATCTGACCACAGACAGACAAATGACGATCAATGCCTAAGATGGTCAAATGGAAACGAAGGTGAGCAATAGCGGTAGTTTACGGCGGCTGTCAACGGTGTCGAAGCACAATTAATTTTGTTAGCGTCGTCATCGTCATCGACAAGTTCTTAGTTTTGTTAGCGTCGTCATCGTCATCGACGTCAGGATCAACATCGAAATCGTCATCGGATCGTGATCTCAACGGTCCAGAAGTCTGGCTACTGATCTAAGTAACGGTCGTATTAGCAGCAACGTCCTTTTTATTCTGATCATTGAGTCAATCATGAGAAAATACTTATATAACATGATCGTTGAAACCAAAAAAAATCACATATTAGTTAATAAATAATAAAAGCATAGTGAAGAAAAGATAACAGGAACTTACGAGAGTGAGGAAGAGAAAAGTAGAGGGGAAGAGGACAAGATTGGGAGGAATGAGGGGGAAGGAGGAGAGGTGCAATGTATTTATTTGTTTATTATTTTTACAATAATGCCCCCTGTTTACATTGGTTCCTTGGTTCTCTCCCTAAAGTTGGTTCTTGTATGATCCCTACCCTATATATATATATATATATATATATATATATATATATATATATATATATATATATATATATATATATATAATATACATATTTTTTAGTGTTTTGAATCAAAATATCCAAAAAGGGGCAAGTCAAATGTTGTCTTTGTTTAAATATTATCTTATCGAAAATGAATCAAAACAAAACGGGTGGTTACTTTTGTTAAAAAAAAAAATAGAAAACGGCCAATGAAATTTTGACACGTGGCATCACAAGTTAGCACCCCACACTGTTGTTAAGAGCCTACAACAATTGTTATATAAAAAACAAGATTATTCTCCGGGCGATTCTCGGGATAGACAAATCTAATATTAAGTGACAAAATGTGTGTATCGTAAAAGGAATATGTCGTTTTTTTAGGAACCTTTTTAAAGGATTAACACTCGATAACTCATAAAACCTACTTCTAATTCTACGTGTGCACATCTTGCGCAAGTGAAGTCTTTATACAACTTCGTCACTTCCTTAATACATTATGAAGCTGTGATGTGAACCTGAAAAAAAACAACCAAATTGGTATCAAATGATATATCATGATGATGATTTGATTTCAGAGACGTGCATGTGTGGGATGATTAATTATCACTTATCAGCTAGAGATTTACCTGGTGCCTAATAACAATATAACCGGCTTAGCAACCTTTGTAATTAATGTTCTTAGCAACACTAATCAAAATACAAAAAAATATTTTTACTAAACTAACTATATCTGTGAATATATATATATATATATATATATATATATATATAGTAATTAGCGGGTTCTTATATGCAATAGTATATTCAAAAGCATATATACTATCATAACACGATTATTGACTTGGCTAGACATGATTAATGAATTATATAACATTTAAATTTTGCGAAGGGAAAAGGAAAAGAGAAAAAATAAAAATCTCAATTAAAATACATGATAAGGCGTGTTACCTTCTGACACGCCGCTGCACTTGAGGTGCTTTACCTTGAGGGGCAGGTCTGATATGAAATGTTTCAGGTTTTTCATTTTGATATTAATATACGAGTCCAGGTTTTTGCATACCTAAAATCATCATTCAAAGAGGAGTTTGTTAATGCAGTTATCATATCATCACCCACTAATGAGAGAAGATTTGGTGGTTGTTTGGATTTGCTAGTAGCAGATAATGGAGGGTTTGTTGGTACATTATCGTGTGTCTGTAGATAATAAAATGTGTCTAAAGTGTCGATGTAGTTAGCCAGATGGCGCGGTAAGCTTAATTGCACTAGGCCACTAATGGCGCAGTTATCTTAACTACGCCTGGCAACAAACTCGTGCAGTTGATGACTTGCATAGTTAGTCGTAACTACACCACAAGACTCACATCATCTATAAATAGGACATTTGTGTTTATTTGTAAATAAAGCTTGATAGAAACTATGTGAGTAGGGTTGTTCTTCGGTTGTTCTTTCTGGTGTCGGGTTTTTCGGGTTGGGTTATAAGGGTTTTTTTGCGGGAAAAGTGACATGATAACCGAACCATTTGAAGTTTGGGTTTGTAAGGTTTGGGTTAGGGTTAGTTTGGGTTGGGTTGTTTTGTTTCCTAGTTTAGATGTAATATATGGAAAAGAATTTAAAAGATGTTATCTTGTTACTTCAAAAATATTAACATTATTCAAACATTAATTGACAATGTAATATGATAATATTCAAAAGTCTTAAAAACCAAAGGCTCAAAGCCAAAACGTATCTATAAAAACTACATTAAATGATTGTTTTAATTTCGGGTTTGAATTTTGGCAGGGAAAAAGTGACCCGATAACCGGTCCATTTACGGTTCGGGTTGGTGAAGTTCAGTTTATTTGGATTTAGGTTTTTGGACATTCCCTAATTTGGGTTCAGGTGGCTTCAGATTTGGGTCGGTTCGGGTTGAGTTGGGTTGGGTTGGGTTGGAGTGTGTTCGGATTCGGGTCGGGTTCTAATTTTAGATAAAAAAATGAACAACCCTATATGTGAGTGTTCTATGTGTGAGTCTCTAACCGTAGGGGAGCTGACCTAGGGTTAGCTTGGAGATTAATTGTAACATGTATACACTTTTGGTTCTAATATGTAATGACTATCATTGAAACGAGTTTCAACATCTATTTATGTTGTTTATGTTTGATTTGACTCACTAGCTCTCCGTCTCTACATTATATGAATCAAGAGTGTGTGTGTTCGTTGTCTAATGTGTTTCACCAAAGTTGCAATGAACCAATTCTGCGCTTTTCATGTTATGTTAAGTTCACAATATGCTCACATACTCACAAACGGCTTGTATTTATAACTTTTTACGGACTTTCACACCAAATTCTTATAAAACTAAGGTTCTTTGTTTACGCTCATATTAGGAGAATGATAATGGGTATGTTTTGTAAGGAGCTTAAAACTTTTAAGAAAATTTTTTTTACTCAATAAAAAGCCTTGTTTGTTTGAAGGAGCTTGAAACTTTTAGATTATGAGAAAAAACTCTATATTGAAACGCCATTAATACCAACGTTTAAGAATAAACCCCTACTAGCTACAAGCCTACAAAATTTGAATGAGTAAATGACACAAACCCATTTTACCATAAAAAATAATTAAAAAACATGCATACGAACTTTTAGTTATACCCATTTTGGTCATTTTATACATTTTATTAAAAACTCTTGCTACTCTGCCAAACACTTAAATATATCTAAAAAGTTATCAGCTACTAGTCACCAGCTAGTTTTGTCAAACATACCCAATATGTTAAACATCCATTTTGTAATTCGTTTACATGAATTATTAATCACAGTTTTTCCATGTGGGTCTCTTTGATTACAATTAACATTGAAATTACACAATAACATGGTGGTAGATACACGTGTTTAAGTAATTACTGATTGTGAATTCTAATTCAGGTGCGATTATATTTGCTATTGAGATAAAGTTGCTCCTAGTTTGCTCCTAGTTGATATTCATTTTAGCTCCTACAATATTTGCACCATGGAAAAAGTACAACACTTAAAAATTCCACTCGAAGAGATAAAGTTGGCAACCAACGACTTTAGTGATAAAAATTTCATTGCAAAAGGTGGATTTGGGAATGTCTATGGAGGTAAACTCACTATATCTGGGCAGCAATATACTGTTGCTGTGAAAAGATTAGATCGTAAACGCGGACAAGGGAATCGTGAGTTCTTGATGGAAATTCAAATGCTTTCGTCTTATAAGCACAAAAACCTCGTATGTCTTCTTGGATTTTGTGAAGAGAGTGGAGAAAGTATCCTTGTTTATGAGCATGCAAAATACGGAAGCCTTGATACATATCTATCTAACGAAAAGCTCTCATGGGTGCAACGTCTAAAAATAAGCCTTGGCGCAGCTCGAGGGTTTAATTACCTTCATAATGATGTGGGGTCCGAACATAGAGTATTGCACTGCGACATAAAGAGCTCAAACATCCTCCTAGATGAAAATATGGAAGCAAAAATATCCGATTTTGGTTTGTCAAAAATAGGCCCTTCTAACGTTGAGTTCACATTTCTTGTGACTAATGCTTGTGGCACCCTTGGCTATATTGATCCAGAATATTACAAATCTGGCATCCTAACCAAGGAATCTGATGTATTTTCATTTGGGGTGATGTTATTTGAAATATTATGTGGAAGGGTTGCACTTATACAGAAATATGAAGATGAACGTAAGTTCCTAGCTTCACTAGCCAAACGATCTTGTGAACAAAACACTTTATACGAGATAATCCTTCCTGGTATAAAGGATCAAATAAAGACAGACTCATTGAACGTATACGCTATGGTTGCATACCAATGCTTGAAAGAAAAACGAATGGAGCGGCCAACGATGGGCTGGATAGTGAAGAAACTCGAAAAGGCATTGGACCTTCAAGTAAGTTACATGTGAACAATTAACAGTACTGAATCATTTACATTTTTCGTACTTTTACCTCAAATTAACTATAATCTTCTTTTTAAGATTAATAGCAAAGTAGAAGGATTTATTCGCCTAGGAACTTGGGGAAAACAAATTGGAGGTCAAGTGAATAGTTGGTCTTTTAAACTTGAGCAAGGACATAAGCTGCAAAAGATAAGTATTGATCATGGTGATTATGATGTGATATACTCTCTCGTGTTTACCTCTGAATCTAGAGGTGTTATGCACCCATCAAACAAGGTTGGTCGATCGACTGGACGTCCAATTTCGGAGGTGAGCATATATCTTAATAATAATGCATATTTTTTTTTATATGGGTGTGTGGATATTCATACATATATTCAACACAATCTTCATGTTAACATTTATATTCAGGTCACGCTTGATTTTGATGAGGAAATAGTTGGTATTACCGGAAGCATTGGAACTCTAGGTGGTGATACAATAATTTCGTCACTATCTTTTAAAACTAATAAGACGACCCATGGCCCTTTTGGTCAAGCATCCAACTCTTCGTTCTCCATACCATTGGACAAAGCCTCAATAGTCGGATTTTACGGCACTGGTAGCAATTATATTAATAGTATTGGTGTCTATGCGATAGCCCATGATGAAATCATGAGGGTCGGAACATGGGGAACAAGAATTCCCGGAGGTCCGCAGAATCAATGGTCTTTTGAGCTTGAGAAAAATCATCATTTGAGTAAGATAACCATTGATCACGGCGACCTTATATACTCTCTGATTTTCACCTCACAATATGGAGGGTCAACAGACACTTCTAAAATGGCCGGTGGATGGAATGGTGGAGAAAAAGTTTCTGAGGTAAAGCTTTCTAGACTCAAACTAACATTACATTTATAATTATATAAGTCTAAAGTTTCATATATGATTAGGTAACATTTGATTTGAATGAAGAAATTACCGCTATTAATGGAACTGTTGCATTCTCAAGGGGAACTTATAGTCGTTACACAATAATTTCATCAATCTCATTCGTGACGAACCAAAAAACCCATGGGCCTTTTGGTAATGTTAGAGGGACGCCTTTTACAATACCGTGGGATAATGGCTCATTAACTGGATTTTACGGCCAATGTGGACATTTTATTGATAGCATTGGTGTCTGTTTGAAGGTTGCAAAGTAGCGTGGGTAGCACATGTGGTTTGTTGATCTATCTTCTAAAATATGTTTGTGTTATTTTATTGGGTTTGTTATTTTATTTCCTCAAAGTAATCTGAACATGATTGTGTTAGAGAAAACTTGAGTGCCTGGGACAACTGGGCATGGATCTTGTTGATATCGATGGCCATATAATGTTATGTAACTATTATGCAATTAAAGCTTTCTCACTATGGAAGTGTTTTTCAATTAGGGTTAACGTGTCAGGTTTCTCACTATGGAAGTGTTTCAATTAGAGTTTTTATATTATTCCCCGTGATGACAGCATTATAGATTTGATATGGATAAATTAGTTTGGTATTTATTGGGAGAGGCTAACGTAAAAAATGAGTTATTGTAAAAAGTGTAAGAAACAATATAGAGCGTAGGATTAAATTTGATAATCAGGGGCACGATGGTAATTTTTTAGCGTCATTAAAGTTACACCCGCATTTTTAAACCAGCCATAACTTTTTTATACGAAATTATTTTTAGAAAAAAATACACCATAAAAACAAGCTTTTCATCCTCTTTCATTTCCATACCATATTGCTATACTTTTAAAAAAAAAAAAAAATTTGCTGGGTTGATAGTACTTGCGCGTATCGGATTGAAGGTGAAATTAACAATCCGGTTAGTTGTTATAGGTGAGTGTTTATGAAAAGGATAATAATATGGAGAGCACACACACAAAAACGCACACATAAGGGATGCACTTGTATTGCAATGGCAAAAGTTCATAAATTTACAAGGCATGGGGGTATTTATAGTCCATGCCTCATATGCCTATATTGTCAAACGCGTATGAGGCTCATACGTGTCAGTATGAAGCTTCATATGCCTAGACTTCATTACAAAATGACTATGATACCCCCAATCACTATAATGCAACCCAAACATCTAAAACACTATCTAATCATGCGTACGACTAATGACGACATATCATTAGCTGGAGACATACATGAAGTGCACTAACAGTCTCCCCCTTGGACCTAGCTAGTGATTTGTAGACTTAACCAGTCACTAAGCTGTGGATGTATGGAAAAGTGTTCACAGACTCCCCCTAAGGTATAGCTAATGATCTTCAGTTTTCAAGTCTTCATAACTGACACTCTTCAACTTAGGAAACTACACCGCATTGCACTAACAATCTCCCCCTGAATACTTGCCAATTTGAGTTTTGGTCGTGGCTTCATGAGATCTTGTCTTGGTCTTTGATTAGCTTCAAAAACTTGTTAGGAATCAAGAAATATCCACTATTTTGATAGACGATTCTTTGATGAAGACGTAGATCAATAACATTTTCACTTTCATTTCTTAATTCTCATCTTTTTCAGCTTCCGATGCTGGAGCTTTACCACGATCTGGTGTCTCTGAAGATGGAAAACTGGGTTCTTGTTATTCAGGATGATGTAGTAGTTTAGGTCCGGGTCTTGTTCAGCTTCAAGTTTTGTCGTTTGAATCATGATGAGCACACTGGTTGTGTTTGATCCTGCAGAAAAAATTAATAAAAACTGCAAACAAACTACAACTTGTATTAGATACGATAAATAATCCAGAATCAAATTCTTGAAGTTTATCATTAGATAAACTTTCAAGATTTGTCCATTTTAACCACCATTTGGAGAAACAAAGCGTTCTCCCCCTAAACATTTGCATCTTTTTAAATTTCACCCCAAACTTTCAAACTTGTCAAATTAAACCCTTTAATTTATGAAAGTTGCAATGTGACCCTTGAATTTTGAAAGACTTTATTTTATTGTGTTTTGGCTTCGGATCTGAGATTCCAATTGAAGAACTTAGTATTCCAACATCGGTTAATAGAAAATAAAATCTTTTTGGATTTTTGGTTTTTTAAATAAGAACTTTAAAGCAGCAAACTAATATTCACATAATATTCACAAATAATATTTTTGCGAGCTCGCTTATAAGCGAATCATTTCAGTATACGAACTTGCCATAACAACCTTTGTACGATTAGATTAAATTAGGATAACCAGTAAATAAATGATTACCAATATGGGATCCTCTTAAACCTAGAAAATCAAGAGATGCCAACGTTCTTCCAATCCAATCAAGGCGTCAGGAGATGGTGGGACCATACAAAGAGGTTTATCCAACACATACGTTCTTCCTTCTCGATCAAGTACATTTTTCAGTTTAGTGTACCATGTAGGAAAGTTGCCAATGTTGAGTTTAGTTTGAAACAATTCAGTATAGACGGAGGGGAGATACATCTACAAAATATATGTAAGCAAACATTTTTAGTATTCTGTCGTTTGTAAAGTTCGATAATTTATAACACCCAATAATTATTAATTATGGTGGAGATCCCATTTCATAAAGACAAGATGATTGGCTTAGCACTATTCACCGTGATCTTTATTACGTGGGTAGGTAGTTTACCCATTGTGTCAACTACAAAACTCTCCCATTTTGGGGCGCTTAACGAATATTATAAATATTGTCCAGCCTAGGTATGATTACCCTAACTATGCCCACTTGAATAATCAAGCGATATTGGTCCTTAATAGTAACGTGTAGACCTGGCCCACCTGAGTTAGGAAACACAACTTCCACCTCGTGCCTATCTATACGCCTAAATGCAGGGTAAACCGCTAACATTGGGATTGTTACGATAAACCCGAGTGTTACCATTAGGATGACATTACAATACCGGTTTTTCTATGGGATTTCTTTTATATTTTATTACCAAATAGTTTTAAAATGTGGTGGATGACTTGTGGCATGACGCAAGTTGTGCATGTTTATGTAAAACCCATTTTACAAGTTGTTTGTGAAAGACTTGACCACTTTTCAACTCTTGACATAAAAGATTTTAGAGTTAAAGGCCAAATTCGTCCCTGAGGTTTGGTCTAGTTTGCCACTTCAGTACAAAAAGTTTTTTTTTTTTTTTGCAAATCAACAACTGAGGTTTGGATTTTTTTGCCAAATTCGTCCTTTTCACTAACTCAGTTAAAAAATTTCGTTAAGGTCAGGGGTAGGGTTGTCATTTTACCTACCATTTAAAATGACAAATAAACCACCAACCCGAAGCCAATCAGACCCGGCCCAATAAACCACCAACCCAAATACCAGCTTTAAACTAATCCCGCCCAAAAACCAGTAAATCCGGCGATAATTCCGACAAGCTCCGTCCAAACTTGGAAACCCACCCAAAACGCGTTTTGACCAAATTAATTGATTCCTACACGCTCCTCATCATCAACCAACACATTCCAAAACAGTATTGATCTGTAAATCACATTCGAACGCGTCCAATTTGATCCATAAATCTTGGCACTTGACCAAGAAGTCAAACACGACGCATTTAAACGACCTAGTATAAATTCAACCTATGGTTCGACTCAAAAACCTTGAACAAACCCTTTAACACTCTCAAATTCACATCTAATTGTCCCTATTATCCGATTCAAGTCTCGTCGGAGTTAAGACTTACCGGTCGTCATCCTCCTCCTCTGAATCGTGCACCCAACCCGTAAGTTTTCCATGCTTTCTACTCGCCTATTCTTCCTCGTCAAAAGCCCTATGTTTAATCCGGCATTCGTGACCATTTCCTTGGTCGATTGGATCATTATTCTTTCTAGGGTTTTGTGGGGAAGACGAATCGATTATTTCACCAGCTTGCCACTGTATATTAATTCAGATCCCTTGTGTAAAAGTTATTTTTTTATGTGAAAGGTTGTGGTAAAAGTTTTGATTGTTGTTGTTGGTGAAGTCTGCACACAGAAGAAGAAAAAGACCAGAGAGATAGAGAATGTAAGATAGGGAGAGAGATATAGGGGAGGGGGTGGGGTGGGATAAGGTAGATATTTTAGGAAAAATAAAAAAAAATATTAAAATTTTAAATTGTAGATAAAATGACAACCCTACCCCTGACCTTAACGAGATTTTTTAACTGAGTTAGTGAAAGAGACGAATTTGGCAAAAAAATCCAAACCTCGGGTGTTGATTTGCAAAAAAAAAAAAACTTTTTTGTACTGAAATGGCAAACTGAAACAAACCTCAGGGACGAATTTGGCCTTTAACTCTAGATTTTAAATACCCTATTTTAATCTATGTTAGTTGTTAATCGTGAAGAATATTTTAAATTAATAAATCAATATTAATTTATGGTTTTTTCTTAAAATGATCGTATCATTTTCAAAACCCGTTTTATTATAACATTTACCTTTCCAAGAATTAACCAATCAAAACTCATTTTAATTTAATTCTTGTTGTCTATTATAGCTGCATAAAATATATATTTTGACGGTGTAAATATTTCACAAAATATAAAAACATAACCATGCAAAATATATAAATAATTAAATCGAGCCACTTGTGAAATTTTGTTCGGTTTCGTTTGAGCCAATGAAAGCAAAACCCGAACAGGTCAAAAAGGACATCAACCATAATTATGGACCTAGTCTTATTGATCTAAGATCTCCATCTTCGATTCTCTTGTCTGCTCCATCTTCAGTCTTCATTTTTGTCTCGATAAGTTTTATAAAAAATAAATACTAAACTATATAATTAAAAGTAAAAGCTATTTGTTACATCGGGGTTCCAAAATAACCCAAATAAAATAAAAGACAACCAAAAGCGAAAAACAAACACAAACCACAAATCATTCCACAATCACACACACAAGGTTTCTAGGGCTCGATCAACAAATCACAGCTACAAGCATTTGATAAAGTTTGGTCTTTTGTTCAAAAAAAATCGACAAAATAAAATAAGACCAATTAAATATATATTTGTCCGATTGTATAAGTGGCTTTGATGCAACTATTGGGAATCACGTTGTCACACCCCGATTTTCTCGTCGGTTGTGAACCTTTGGCACCTTTACTACGCAGCGGAAATTTATACACCTAAGACTCTTTGAACTCTGAACGCCATTTCTAAACCCTCTTGGATCTGCAATCCCAAGACATCGCCTATTCCAATCGTGCCATTGCCAAAATCTAGACTTGAAAGACATGCTTAAAAAGGTCAACATAAAGTCGGTGAGTTCCTGGTTTTATGTTTATTCTTCATAAAACCCTTTTTGGTTTAACCACCGGGAAAATATTCGTAAAACATTTTAAGAAAGTTTATATTCATTTACACGAATCGTTATTTGTGAAAAAACCTTTAAAAATTCCTCTTGGAATCCTCGCCGGGCATTCCCTTTCATTTACCCTTCGACTCGACTCACTTTACTGCATACTTACCTTCCCATAAAGATAAGTATACTAGGTTCTTATCGATCGAACAACTACATTCAAAATGAGACTTTATTCCCATGGAATCCTCGCTAGGCATTCCATAATAACTTTTGAAAACTTTCTTTTAGTAAACTATTTCCCACCCTCGGATTCCTCACTGGACATTCGTAAGTAACATGAACCATTTTCCCCGGTAAATCTCCCCAGCAAGTTCGTACTTAAAAGCGAAAATGAACAAACAAAACATTTCAACACAAATATGTTTAATAATATCAACATCAGTTGGCGAGTTCACTGGTTTTAAGGCAAATTCACATATTTCCTTAGTTAAAAATGTATGTATGATCGAGTACCGACTAAACAATGAACCTTATTGACTAGCTAGTTCACCCAAGTATGATCGCAACCTAAGGCTCTTAATCAAACCATAACTTTTTCTTCCCAAATTTGACCTCCCCGAGCGACCAAACAGGCCCTCTGGAGGAATCGGTTACCGAGTATGCTCTCCCATCAGAAGCGCGACTGTTCTGGGAGGGGTCATCAACCCAATAGATGTACCTACATAATCCATGGCTCTAAAACAAGAGTTAATGATTAAGACATGCGAGGAAGAATCCACCTAGTGTAATGACTGGCGTCTAACACTACGTCGTGCATTTACCAAAGGCCATCATATGTTTGATATAATTATAGTATACTCATCATACAAGCATGTTAATCCCCCAATTATAAAATGTTCAAAAACATTTAAAAAGAAAAGGGGCCGTGAAACTCACGCAACACCATTTATTTCCCCTTTTATCCATGTACAACTTCATGAAAGCATTTGTAACTCTAATCGTTTTCTCAAAACTTTGTTACGCTTTATAATAAACAGGTTTTCTTAAAACAAGCATTTCTTTCCCCCGAAAACATTTATAAAATAGTAAAATGTGGGGTCATGAACTCACCTTAATTTCCTTGCTTAGCTAGCAACCAAAGCCCGAAGCTTTAACCGACCTCCTCGTGTCCTAATTACCAACAAAGGACACTGTAAACTCTAACACAATAAGCCTAGCTTATTATCCAGTTACAAGATAGTCCATCCAACTATCTAGACTCGTATATACAAACCCGAGTCTTAATGTTGTTGTAACTCAACGAACCGATCATGACTTATCTTACTTACGCGTTAACACACGGCATCGTACCCAAGTTGCACACTTGCTACTATTCGCGTGTGTCACACCCCGCCAAGGCAGAAACACGGGATGCGACTTCGAATGATTTCCAAGCACAAAGATCACATGAGCATTAATTAAATTAAAATAGGAACTTCCATTAGACAACAAAATTTCACAACAAAACATTAATTGTCTTAAAATAACAACCATCGTATGAAAATGTTTGAATTAAAACGACACAACAACGGTTCAAAAGGTAGTATCCCATAATACTCGCACGCGACCCTCCCAAGTTCCATGCTCCATGATAATTTCCTGAAAAACATGCAAGTAAAAATATAGGTCAACATAAAGTTGGTGAGTTCACGGGTTTGTATATGATGGACATGTAATCCAAAACCGTCTAAATTACTGCCTAGCTAGGGCAATAGTTAATATGTGATCTGACATGAGGCCATAACCAAAGTACACTAAGGACAATGAAATAATGTGAAATACTAGCACTCTTTTGATATCTGTCATCTGGCCAGAGCGACTGACCAAAAGTGGGGGTGTCAACCCAATAGATCTATTCCGGTGTTTCATGGCTAAGTCCATAGCTAATGGTTACGGTGTGATGTATGACACGAGGGCTTAATGGATCCTGAACCTTAATGTCTCATGTTCACATAGTAGTCATATTTGTAACTGAAAACTGTACGCATGTTTTTTCCCACAGAAAATGTAAAACTATAAAAAGGGGTCGTGTAGAACTCACTTGATGTCTGAATGCTAGACTGGACTGAATCTGACGTGGAATGTCTGTTCCGGGATGCCCAAAATTCAATTTAAAGGCCACTTGGGTCTATGTTTTGTCCTATCTACCATGCATTTGTTCACCCAACTTGAACACCTATGGACTAGGTGTTTCTGTACCACTACCCATATATGTTACACACTGCATGTGTTGGGAAGTGTTTGTTTTTGTCGTTTGTGGCTATGATTAATCTTTTATGGTAAAACAAATGCCTTGACTTACGTAATGTTATCATGTGGCATTTTAGTCACGGTTATGTATATTTAAAGTGAGACATGGACATACATTTCTATGGTTTTGTATAAAAATGACATGTTTTTGGATTTTGCCTTATTAACATACACATTTTTAGTGTTTAACCTAGTTTCCACAAGAACTCTTGTGTTAAGCTTATTAACTCATGTTTTAGTGACATTAACAGATGTTTTTAAAGCTATCAATGTGTATGTTATAAAATTAGGTGTAATTTCCTTAGCTTGGACCGGGTCTTGACCCCATACATACACGCATACATCCTCGTGTATGTGTGTGTACGTATATGTCCATATGCTTGTTCTAGGGTGTATATATTCATGTACGTATGTCTGTGTATACATAAGCTAAAACATTAAACTTTTAATACAAAATCGAGTGTTTTAGTTGGTTTTATCTAACATGCATGATGTAGGGTGTTGTATTCGTGTGTGTAGTGTTCGGGTGAACCATACATGTGATCGAAATGGTGTGAGAAAGAGGAAAATGGTTCGGTTCATGTACCTTGTGTATAGCCGAGTGGAAACAAAGAAAAATAGATTAGTTCCTCCCACAATGTGACTCCTAGGTGTTTGTTGGTGACCTGTGGCCCACAAATGTTGATGGTTTTTGATCGGCTAAGGGCTCTTTTGGGCTTGCTTGTTCTCGGCCGATGGGTATACAAAGGAAAAGAATGGTTTCCAAGTGTAAGTGAGTATTGTATGTGTTAATGTGTGATTTCCTTTGGCTCTTGTGTCCCTTTATATAGCCGAGATGTGGAGATGAAAGCCCTGTGTAATTGGTTCACATTTAAGGCAAGTCAACCTTCATTTTTCATCGTGTGCAAAAAGGGAATACCTATGTTAGTATAAGTGGTTGACCTTGGCATCTTGTTGGTTTTTGTAGGGTGTTTCGGCCAATATACATGGGGAAGGGGCAAGATGGTTGTGGTAAGTCAACACACTTAGGAATAGCAAATGTTTTATGTTGTTTCCTTGTTGGTATAAGTGTCTAGATGCGTGTGAGGGGTGGATGGGAATGGTGAGTATGTTGTGAGTGTATGTATGTATGTATATATATGTATGCGTGGGGTGTATGTATGTAAGGTAGGTTGATAGTGAGTCCAAAAACAATACATTTGGTTTCCTTGGGAATGTAAGGGCCGAAATTTGACCTAGGGAATGGACATGGAGAGATATCGGAAGTCAAGCATCATGGATCTTAGTGATCATAAAGTGGCTTGCCAAATTGGGAAGTAGTCTTGTTGTTTGTGAGCAAGACATGGTGTGTTCCATGGTTGTTTCTGCAGGAGTTGACTTAGCCGATTTCTTGGGAAAGAAAGAAGTTAGTTTTGGTTGTCCAAACATGGTGAAAGGATTGACATAGTGATATTGTTGCCATTTAGGTGTATTTCTTGGGAAATAAGGTGTTATGGTGTCAGTTCGAGAGATGTGTGGACATGTGTGTGTATGCGATTACTTGTGTGTGTGTGTGGATTTTAGTTAGTCAATTTCCAATCATGTATTGGGGTGTGTGTGCTTGGGGTTCGATATATGTATGTGTATATGTGGGAAAATAGTTTAAGATTGTGATGTTATGTATGGGTGTGGACATGGCCGAAGGTGTGGGTATGTATATGATAATGTGTCATTTTGATTAATACACACGCTAGTCTATAGGGGTTGGACATCTATAAATACATGCACACATAGTTGTGTTTTGAAATTGTGATTAATATAATTGTTTGTGGGTCGTGTGTTTACTAGTCATTCACTAGTTTTTCATGAATATTACGTCGGGTGATCTATTGTTCTAGAACATTGTTTATTTTTGTTCTTGTCGGACAATAAATTTGGAACCTTGTGTCCAATTGCATGGATTCCCATAACTAGGGTTTTCCATGGATTTCCTATAATCTAGCATGAATTATTCAACTAACTGGGATCTTGTATTAACTAGTGTGTCTATGTTAGACCGTATGCCTTGGAATTGACTTGTTGAACCCTGTATGGCCTAATTGTGATGCAATGGATGAAATGTAATGCCATGCACAATGTATACGTGTAAGTGAGTGTACGGTCATGACCTGTGATTTCGACGGGTGTCACATTCTCCCCCTGTTAGAGGAATTTAGTCCGCGAAATTTTCGGTGTTGGTCATCTGAACTGGCGGTCTCTTGAAAGAGATGGGGGTACTTGCGTTTCATCTGATCCTCACGTTACCAAGTTTACTCGGGTCCGCACTTGGAATTCCAATGCACCTTGACTAGCTTTGCCTGACTGCGACGAACCTTCTGAATCTTCCAGTCTGTTATCTCTATTGGCTTCTCTATGAAATGAAGTTGTTCATCAATGTATATCTCCTTTTGAAGGATAACCAATGACTCATCAGCAGGGCACTTCTTGAGATTCAAGACATGGAATGTGTCATGAACACCACTGAGTTCTTGGGGCAGCTTGAGCTTGTATGCAACTAGTCCAATTCGAGCAAGGATTTCAAAGGGACTAATACGCTCTAAAATATACATATATTTATATCAAATTTCTCTACATTTTAAATAATATTTGGGTTAGTTTTCATTAAATATTACACCTAAATGGTTCGATTTGGTTATTTAATGTTTTTTTAGTGAAAACGAGCCAAAACGGTGCATTGAGTTAATTTAGCACTCACTAAATTTTTAATGGTTGAATTGGTCGTCTAATTAAATATATCAGTCGGAGTAGACTCTTATTTAATTTTTGTGATGTAGGATCTAATGGGCTATGGCCCAAATGAGATGGAGCAAAATAGGTGACAACCAAATTGGGCTGAACTCTAATTACGCATCGGGTTGCATTTAAGTGATTGTAATATGGGTTGAACAAAAAGAAAAAAAAAATGGGCCGGCTGGACACGAGTAGGGTTTGACGGCTGCTTGTTGTAAAGATAGGAGGGAGGCGAAAGGTCACAACTCACAACACAAATAAAAGGGAGAGCAGTAGTGACGTTGCTGTCACATTGAAATTGTGACATGTAGTTTCTAAAGATAATAATAATATGTGGACGGTTATTCTACAAAGTAATGAAAACGTGCGAAGTGTGCGAAGGCTCACTTTGTACATGATAATTACGTAATGATAATTACGTAATGTCTTTGCATGTTCATGAAAGCATTACGTAATTGTCATTACGTAATTATCATGCACTTTGTACATGATAATTACGTAATGATAATTACGTAATGCCTTCATGAACATACAAAAACATTACGTAATTATCATTACGTGATTCTCATTACGTGATTATCATGCACTTTGTACATGATAATTACGTAATGATAATTACGTAATGTTTTTGTATATTCATGAAGGCATTACGTAATTATCATTACGTAATTATCATGTGCAAGTGAGCCTTCGCACACTTCGCACGTTTTCATTACTTTGTATTTGAACCTGTCCCATAATAATATAATATAATAATAATAGTAAAAATATAAATTGCAGTGAGAGAGTTATAGAGCTGACGTCGAAGAATAAAAAAAAATAGAAGGCCACTGTGACGTAACAGTGTCTTCATCACTTATTAAAAAAATATATATCTATGTTACCTTATTAGGCCTTGTGTAGTGGTAACCCAATAGCGCCGTTTTAGACCCTATAGCGCCCGGGCACACCGCCCCCCGGGGCGCTATAGGGCGCTATACTCGTGTGGCGTTTTGTACATAGCAGCGTTGTGGCATGTGATGTTGCAGCTTTAATATTTGACCGTTGTGGCATTAATTAAAAAAAAAAATAAATAAAAATTTCGAAATATTAGCATAAATACATACATCCATTTCACATACAACACACAAACACAAACATTTACACACTCTCTTGAAGCATATCACACACACTTGAAGAAGATGAATCCATTCGGTAGGGGTTTTGGTTTTGGTTCCCAAACCAGTGGCGACAACACCCGACCTATTGCTCCGGGTTCAGGTTCAAACCCGCAAAGTTTCACGAACCTGTTAAACCAACCCTTTGGTTGGGACCCGAACATGTATAACATGCCAGGGAGTTTTAGGATGCCCATGGGAGGTGGGTTTAACCAAACACAAGTGTTTGGGACATCCCAAATGTTCGGCTCTTCCAATGCTTGGCAAGAGTCGGTTCCGGAGACACAACAGCCGGTCGCAGAGGAAGAGCCCGTGCGAGGCAAGGCAATCGCCCAAGGAAGCCGGGCTCACAGAAGAAAAGAGGCGGCCGGTCGTGCCAAGAAAAAGGTTCAACCATGGACCGACCACGAGTTGTACTCGTTAACCCGAGCGTGGGTTGACGTGTCTGAGGATCCTATAATCTGTAAGATATATATTTTTTGGTTTGTTATATTTTTTTTAGTTTGTTATATTTTTTTGGTTTGTTATATTTTTTGGTTATGTTATATTTTTTTGGTTATGTTATAATTTTTTTGGTTTGTTTTGTCAGCCAACAACCAAAGCAAAACCGATTTTTGGAAAAGAGTCCGGGAATTATTTTTTGAATTGTCTGGTAAGGAAGCGGGCTACCGCGAGAATGATTCGATATCGGGCAAGTGGACCGATATCAACCAAAAATGCACAAATTTTCAAAGCATTTACCAGCGCACCCGGTACGGTTGGAAAACTGGGCAAGGCGACGAGGATATTTTGTCGGCGGTTGTGGAAGAATACAATCAGGAGTACGGGAATTTCCCGTACTTGAAATGTTGGCGCGTGCTGAAAGACTGCACCAAATGGCACACCGTCCGCCCAACGGTTGGAACTTCTTCCTCTAGGGCCCAAAATACGAGGCCTTCAAAAAAGTCGAGGACCTCTGACTCGGTTGATCCCGAAACGCCTACGTCAGACGCGCGTTATGTCGACCTCAACTCACCAGAAGAAAATCCCTATTTTGCAGGGGAGGAGGGGGCGGATGAGCCACGTCGTCCGCCCGGTCGACGCGCTGCTCGAGCCGCACGGGCGGAGTCTTCGTCGGGGGTGAACCAGTTAATCCCTGCATTTGCTGAAATGAACCAGCGGCTCCAAGACTTACGCGACATTGGGGCTCAGCGTATTCAAGAAAACCGAGAGGTGGTTCACATCATGAGGGATCGACAGTTTGAACGCGACTTTGCTTTTTACACGCAAAAGCACGACGGCCTAGAGGGCAAAGCGTTGGAAATGTTCTTGAAACGAAAGAAACAAATCGAGGAAAAATATAATCTTTGAGTATTTTTATCTTTTATTTGGGTTTGTATTTTTTTTAGTATTTGTATTTTTTTTTAGTATTTGTATTTTTTTTTTAGTATTTGTAATTTTTTTTTATTTAATGAAATATTATTACGTATTTAATATTCTTATTTAAATAAAAAACAATAATTAACCAATCATTACCAATCATTTATAACCCCCCTCATAACCCCCTTCCCACTACACCCTCTTTTTACATAACCCCACTTTTATTACTTTTTAATATTTTAATCCTACAACCCCCCCATAACCCCCCACCACTACACATGATCTTAAGGAGGAGACATGTTTAGAAAAGTACTCCCTCCGTCCCATTAGAAGTGTCCATATTCCCTTTTTTATTTGTCCCATTTCATGTGTCCACTTTAAAAAATTATTAGCCAACTTCCAAATTTACCCTTAAAAACACAACTTAAATAAACAAAGAATATGATGGACCCACATATGACAAGGGTATTATTGTCATTTGGCAAGCAAAAAAAGCAATCATTTAATGTGCCTAAAACTTTGTGTTTTTCAAACTAAGACACTTCTAAGGCTATGTGTTATCACAAAGCCGGGCGCCAACTAAAGCCACGTCGGAGGGCGTCACCATCACAGCCGGGCGCGGCTGCCACTGCGGGGCAAAGCCCTGGTTGCAATCAAGGGCGTTGGGCAGGTGTGAGGAGGTGGGGTTTAATTATTTTTGACCAAATTAACCAATAGGAGAAGAGGTTAGGAGGTAGGTGGTGGTTGATCGTTGGGAAGGAAGAAGATTGTGTTGGGAAGAAGATGGTCTGCAACAAAAAATGTGATAGGTGGGGAAGGAAAGTCTTTATTGTACTACACCTATATTTTAATATAAATACTACATGGACAATAATGTATTCTGCACATTTTCTTTCTGTTTTTTTTTTTTTTGTAATTATGTATCAAAGAGGTGATTATCAACCCATGTTCGAGTTTGATTCATACGAACAATACGGGGCTGGTGGTTGGGATTTGCCCGATTTACAAACATCATGGGTACCCGATACACAAACCCCACTACAACCGTTATTTCCGTTTACTCAATCTGAAGCTCAACGTGAACCCGAACCACCAAAAAACAAAAACAAACGTTCACACAAGAAAAAACAAGCGGGTGAGTCATCACGATCCCAACAAAACAAACGAAGGCCTAAGCGTTGGACGATCGAAGAAGAATGCGCTTTAGCTCGAGCTTGGGTTGACGTCTCGGAAGATAAACGCTTTAGCTCGAACTATTGGTACGTGACTATTTTTCCGAAAATCCGGTTTACAATGCAAATCTTTTTAGGCGACGTTTTCGTATGAGTCGGCGACTTTTTGTACGAGTGGTTGAAGATTTGCAAAACTCATTTCAATTTTTCCAACAAAGACATGACGCTACAGGGATACTCGGATTTTCGGCCATACAAAAATGTACTTCTGCTATTCGTCAACTTGCATATGGGACCTCACCGGATTCGTGGGATGAATACTTGAAGATGTCCGAAAAAATATCACGTGATAGTCTTGAATATTTTTGCCAAGGTAAATTATCGTTGTTGTCGTTGTTGTTATTATTATTTGTTTCGATAATATATTAATGTTATCAATAGGCGTGATTCGAATATACGGTAAGAGATATCTTAGGAGGCCAACATGGAGTGACATTCAACAAATATACGAGGTACATGAACAAGTCCACGGCCTTCCTGGTATGCTTGGTAGTATTGATTGTACACACTGGCTATGGGGAAACTGTCCAACAGCTTGGCGAGGTCAGCACGAGCGTGGCGATCATCCTGGCCCAAGCATCATACTTGAAGCCGTGGCATCACATGATCTTTGGATTTGGCATGCTTTCTTTGGCACATCTGGATCCAACAACGACATCAACGTTTTTCATTCATCGCCAATTTTCAACGATATCATTGACGGAGTTGCACCAGGTCAAGTCTTCTATGTGAATGATCAAGAATACAAGTATGGATACTATTTGTCCGATGGTATATATCCAGAGTGGGGCACTATTGTCAAAGCTTTTTCACACCCACACGACGACAAAAGAAAACTTTTTACAAAAAAAACAAGAGTCTGCAAGAAAAGATATCGAGCGTGCATTTGGGGTTCTAAAGAAGCGTTGGGCGATCATTTTTAATCCGGCACGTATGTGGGCAAAAGAAAAAATAAGGGATGTCATGTACGCGTGCTTGATTCTACATAATATGATTTTGGAGGATGAAGGTAAGACAATTTGCCAAAGCTATGAAGGTGACGTTCCACGACCTCCTTGTACGATAAGCAATGAGGAGAGGCTTGGAAATCGTGCTGAAATACGTTCCGATGACCTCCATGACGCCCTTCGTGCAGATTTGGTGGAGCATGTTTGGCGTTATCATTCTAATGAGTTGGGTATGGACTCAGAGAACGAGTTGACTTAGTTATGTTTCGTTTTATATGTCTTTGTGGTGTTTTTTTTTTTTCAAATTATGGTTTCTCATTTTCTTTCTATTTTAGTTGTTATTTCCTTTTTAAATTTTATAAAACTTTAACGTTTTATTATATATTGTCTTATTTAATAATGTTTAACTATATTTGTTAAAATATAAATTAACATAAGTAAATATTAATGATTAAAAATGATTGCATAATCATCATCCAAGCCCCCAACCAAGCCCCTCCCATTACACCTTTTTTTGGGTTTTTATAGTGAAAAAAAGTGTGCTTATGTGTCGCTTATGTGGCAACACTTTTTTTCTCACTAAAGCCCCAACTAAAGCCCCATAACACATAGTCTAATGGGACGGAGGGAGTAATTATACACACATTTTAAGATAGGATGTCAAGAGTCTCATGCTTTAAACACTATATGTCATGTAAAACTTCCCTATAATACCCCTTATTGCATTATCCACTTGTATTATATATCTATGTTAAAAAATGAGTTACGCATCATCATTTCCAGAACTTGCCTATTTATGACATTTTTTATCTTTTAATTGTGAAAGTTTATTTTTTTTTGTGAAAGAAGATAAAACCTGGGCAAATTTTATTGATATAAAAAATAAAATGAAGGTATACAAATACAAAGTAAAATTTAATTACATAATCTAATCACCGTCTTTTTCAAATATTACGTTAAAACTAACATAAACTACTAACAAAAATGAGTACCGCGTTTCATAAGATGTCAACCGGGACACCCGCCGCAACGCACGGGCATTCCACTAGTAATAGTAAAGGAGTAGAAGGTCACGAGTAGAAGGAGAAAACATAATATTTTTAAAGGTGAAGGGTCAAAAAGAGAGGCGGCGACTACGGTGCTTATCGGTTTGATTTTTTTAGTCTCGCTATGATTTTTATTTGTGAACCTTATAAATTTGTTTTTATTTCTTTCATTACTATGGTTGGCTAGTTTTATTTGGTTGTCTAGACTTGGGTTAAATCTTGATTTTTGTTGATTTCTTTTGGTATTTGGCTACTCGTTTTGACCTGTTTATGTATAAAAATCTAAACTTTATTGGTTTTTGTTGTGATTTATCACCCGGATGATGTTTATGTTATATTTTTAGATTCATATGTGGTTATAATTTATTGACTTAGTGTTTTTAAATTAAAAATCGCATATTTTTATCATTTACTTTGTGTGATGATTTGATGGGTTGACTTGTTGACTTAGGTTCTAGAAATTGCATGTTTGACATCATTTTGGATTTGTCACTTACCTTGAGACTGAGAGGAGATAGTTCATGGGCTTGTTAGGATTTATTGGTTTATTTAGTTAGATATTGCACGAGAGTGAATTTCTTTCTGGGTATCCTTTTTATCCGCTTTCCCAAACATTTACCTTTAGGAATAGATTCACCCATTGATATCGTTAGGTATTTGGTGATTAGTGAGACCGATAGGAGATCTAATCTTTGGGTGCGTAAACTTTTATGTTTGGTGAGACCGAGAGGTGATCCATTCTTTACCCGGTGAGCTTCACACTGCTTAGATTTCATTTATTGTTCTAGTGAGACCGAGAGGAGATCTAGATACTATAGTGTTTCCCGAGTTGGTTATACCCATAGATCCCGGTAGTCATTAGAGTATCCATTTCCCGTTAGCTTTCAACTTTATCAGTAGGATTCCCAGTCTAGACAGCCATCCTCTCCATTTCTGATTCCTTTTTCGTGAGCGTTTACTCTTTGATCTCTCGTCCTTCCTACTTGTTTATTTCTTGTCTTATTTTGGTTACTTTTTTTATCGTTTTAGTTACTTTTTAGTTGAAAAAATCATGCTCTTTCATATAAATTAGGACTCGATAGAGGTTTAGTATCTAGGGCTGCATATCAGTGTCCACGGATTGATACTCGGTCTTATCGACTTTACTACACTACGACCGGTACACTGCCGTGTTGTGTGGTTTAGTTTGGTGATTCCATTTTTAAAACCAGATTGTGAAACTTAAAATATTTATATATATAAACCACAGCAATCAGTTACACGTGTGGTTTACGACTTTGAAGGGAACATATTGGGTCCCAGAACCGGAGGCGATAATGGATGAAGCAATCCCACCTCCAGTTCAGCAGGATATTAGTCGTGATGAGTCGCCTTATTGGTATCCCACGCCTTGAAGCCATGGACCAGAACCCGAAGATGATGATTTCTGGAGTGATGATGGCATAGAGGTAATGAAGTTTGTTGAATACACTACGAACCTGATTGAAGAAGAAGTTTTTGATGAGGGAGTTGATATTGAGGCAGCTAGCGAGGTGCAAATAATTAGGTTAAGCCCAGCAAGTACCGCAAAGGTTAGCGAGCTAACAGATGAGCTTGATGATCAGGTGATAGAGGACGAATATCTTCCATCGTGGGAGGATTAGTTCGGTCATGAGTTGGTGGATTTACGGAGCGTAGATGGAGGAGAGTTTGACCCTGTTGGCGATCTTGATGAATTAGAAGCATTACTGTTCGGAGAGCCAACAAAGGAGATCAAAGAAGAAGAAGGAATGGAGATTGAGTATAGCTGGCCTGTGGAAGAAGCGGATGATGGATCACCTCCTCAATCATCAGAACCACGGGAGAGGGCTCAAAGACAACTGACCTGGAATATAGTTGAGGGGTACACCATTTGGAGGGACGACCGATTCCTTCACTACATGCGTCGTATATATTTTGGTCCAGGTAAGTATAAAGATCGGTGGGTTGAAATGAAAAGGTGGAGTGATTGGCAGTTAATGTGTCGTTACCATTGGTGGAAAGGTTGCGAGGTCGTGGCAGTCTCCTTTCACCCTCCATAGGTTTGATCGTTAAGATTTGTTCTCGGGTGTTGGCTCGAGTGTACATATTAGTTGAGCTTATTTCTATTTTTATCTTTTCTTTATTTTGAGTTTTTATATTAAAAATTGCAAAAAAAAAAAAGAAAAAAAATTATATATTGTATAAAAACATCTCCCCCGTACTCAATCACCATTCGGGGGAGATCGTTTTAAAGCCATATTATTATTATTAACGGTTTGTTTCTTTGTGTTTGCCGCGATTTGCGAGCATTTGAGTTGTCATGAAGGTTATCACTTGGTTATGCTTGATCGCGCTAGCAGTTGCACGTTTTTGGGATAATCAACATGCGGGATTATTGCTCATATATCAGGGGAGTATCGTCTTCCTTTATCTTTCTATTAATTTGGTATTTTATTTTTATTTAGCCACTTTTGACACACATTGGAGACAATGTGCGTTTTAAGTGTGGGGATGGAGTAAATAAATAAAATTTATATTTTCAGAAAATCCAAAAAAAAAATTCAAAACGAGAAAAAAAATCTAAAGAGAAAAAAAAAGTCTAAAAAAGTAAAAAAAAAATTGAAAAATACAAAAAGAAATAATAAAAGTTTTGCAAGTCCCGAGGTGATTGATTACACACAGAAGACACGCCTTAGCCATTGTAAAGTGTTGGGTTCAGTTGAGACCACAGTTACCAGAACAAAGACTTTTGGTAGCTTATTTTGTAGTTTGATAGTTAGAGGACTAGTTATGTAATTCTTTGTTAGTTTATGTGTAAACCCTAGAGTGTGAACTTAAGGGAAGGGCACTGCGAACTTAATGTTAAGTTCGCAGTCCATCAGGTGCTCACTATATAAAGTTCACTCATATGCACACTCTAGGTTAGGGTTTTTGGTTATCTTTCATTACACAAGAATTCTTGTAATCCATGGTGCTTTGAAGATCTATTGTTAATGGAATCAAACGTTTTGAGTTTCTTGTGTGTCGGTTTTACTTTGTTCATCTAGTTTCTTTTAGTTTTCATAGATTAATCACTTGAAACACCTAAACAATAGGTGTTTCTAAGTGTTAACAATCTTGTGCACACTTAAGATCTAGTAATTTCGGGACTACAATTTGGTATCAGAGCCTCTGTGCTCGAGATTGTATCTATCTAAAGATATCAAAACCCTCCTTGTTAGTTTTTACTATCAAGTTTTTCAAAAATTTAGTGTTTATCAAAGATTTGAAATTTTCACAGCCGTAAGTGCGTACTTAATGTGCGAACTTAGCTCATAAATTGAGTACTTGTTTCTTGCTTCTGAGTACTTGTTTCAAAAGTTGAGTACTTAGCTCATAAGCTGTGTACTTATTTCTTGCTGTGTGCACTTAAAGTGCGAACTTAGCTCATAGAGTGTGAACTTCTTTCTTGCTTGTGAGTACTTGTTTCAAAAGTTGAGTACTTAGCTCATAAGCTGTGTACTTATTTCTTGCTGTGTGCACTTAAAGTGCGAACTTAGCTCATAGAGTGTGAACTTGTTTCTTGCTTGTGAGTACTTGTTTCAAGAGTTGAGTACTTAGCTCATAAGTTGCATACTTGACATTTCAAGGTGTGCACTTATTTCAGCCACAACTGCGCACTTGTCTAAAAGTGTGAACTTGTGTCTGTGTGAGCACTTAAATTTACACAAGGCTTTACAGCTTTCTCTCTCCTGGCACCACAACTAGGGTTTCTGCATACTTATCTGAAATCTCTAGTTGGGGTGCGAACTTGCTGAAAAGGTGCATTTTCTGAGCACTTGGCTAGGGTTACTGCGAACTTAAATCTTAAACGAGAGTTTAAGTGTCTGTGTACTTATACAAGTGCGCAGTCTGATCAGTCATAGACTGAGCACTTGTGCTGCTCTGACTTGGCTGAACTGCGAACTTAAGCCAAAGTGTGTGCTACAGGGACTGCGTACTTAACAGGAGAATCAGGAACTTATCATCTTTGCTTCTTATTGTTTCAGGTCTCTAAGGAACTGCGAACTTGTGGAACTGCGAACTTGATCTTAGACTGCGAACTTAGACTGCGAACTTAGACTGCGAACTTAGACTGCGAACTTAGACTGCGAACTTGTGGACTGTTTTGTTTTTTCAAGGACTTTGGACTATAACTTGCTAATCAATTCAATTAAAACCCTAAAATCAGTCTAAAATCAACCTAAAATCAATCTTGAATCATGTCTGGTAACAACTCATTCCAAGTTAACCCCATAACTCAAGCTGAACTTGAGACCGGCACTATAACACGCATTCCCAAGTTGATGGGTGCTGAGGACTACGGCACATGGAAGAACAGAATGAAAGCTTTCTACTTTGTTAACGATCACACCCAATGGAACTCAGTCCAGCTCGGACCTCACATTCCCACCAGAACCACTGATGCAGGAGAAGTGTTCAACACTGATCCCACTACATACACTGATCTCGACAAACAACTGTTGCAGAGAGATCACAAAGCCTACGGTGCTCTCACCATGGCTTTGTCAAACGATGTATACAATATGTTTGAAGAATACGGATCAGCGCACGATCTGTGGTTCGCTCTGAGTGAGTATTATGAAGGAAATGCAGAGATGAGGCAAAACAAGCAGGATATGATTCAAAAGGAATACGACATGTTTGGAAGTATCCGTGGTGAGAGTCTGTCGTCACATATAGACAGGTTCATGAATCTGTTGACTAAGATGAAGAAAGCTGGTATTCCTGTAAACAACCGCAATTCCATCAAGAAGCTGCTCGATTCTCTCCCAAAGGAGTGGAGTGTCCAATGTATGTTGATCAAAAAGGACTACTTGGATGCTCAGTCTACTTTGGCTGATCTTATAAACACTCTGAAATCGTTTGAAATGGACATCACAAAGAGAGAGATGAATCAAACAGTGTCAAAAGTTACTCCAAGGAGCTCTTTAAAGAATCTGGCTTTAATGACTCCAATTGGACAGAAGGCACTGGTGGTTGAAGACTTTGGCTGGGGAAAGGAAGCTGTTGCAGCTAAAGCAGATGTTAACAAAGCATTGATGGTAACGATATGCACCAAATCCGCAAATGGTGTAAACTCTGTGGAAGGATCTTCAGTGGGAGTGCCAAAAAGAGGAATGCAAGAGAGTGCGGGTCTGAAGAGTGTGCTGATTGCTGAGAAGAAGAAAGATCAGACTGGAGAGGAGGCTTTGATAGCTGAGAAGACACCCACTGAGAAAGCAGCTGAAAAGATGGAAAGTGCACCCAAGAAAGCTGAGGAGAAAGATATGGTAAACATTCCTCTTGAAATAAAATCAAAGCTGTGCTCACCTAGGTGCGTTACAGCTGTTGCTTACTGTTTGTCACACAACAAAAGGGTTTTGAGAGAAATGGATGATATCCAAAGAATCAATTCTGAAATGAAAGAAAATGAGTGGGCATATCAGCGAAAGTTAAATGCAACTCTAGCTGAAATGCAAACTTTAAAAGAATTTGTGCTTAAGAAAGATTTTCTGATAAATGATTTAACCTCAAAACTAGAGAAATCTAGAAATGAGACAACTCGTCTTCAAATTGTTGTGGATAAATGGAATGTGAGCAAACAGGCTCATGCTGATATAATCGATTGTGGAAGACAATCATTCGTAAAGGATGGAATTGGGTATAAGGATAAGAATGGAATCGAAAGATCTCTATTCTTGCCCTTGAGCCAAAGTGAATACATACCCATTCCAACACCTCATCCTAAAAATGATCTTTTTGAAAACAAATGTGATGAATCTGAGTCAAATGCTAACATAAGTAAAAGCGATGCAGATGTGACCCAACAGGGTAGGGTGGAAGATGATGAGAGTTGTGGTGGGCAGACAATGGGGTTAGGACATCCAGGTGCCAATTACTCCACAGTGAATTGGTTCATCTGGAACAATGAAAAGTCTAAAAACAATTTGATTTCGGATGACTGTATTAACTTGACTTCTAAACTAGATTTAAAGGGTGCTGTGGCCCCTGATGATAGGAAGAATCCTATCAGACGTTCAAATGTTTGTGTTGACAATGTTATGCCTGTTTGTGTTGATCTTAATGCTGCATTCTCTGATGATAAACATACGTGTAAACCACCTATGTTTGTACCAGAACTAAAGCTTAACAGGTTTGGGAAATTTCTCACTGAGGAAATCCCAGAGTTTATCCCTTCATCCACAGATGTATCAGGTTCTGAAGAATCACAAAGTGAAACAGGTAACTCAAGTTCTGAAGAATCACTAAGTAATACAGAGAGCAACATCAGCATACCTGACTGCAACACAAATGAAGAATCAAGTAGCAGCAAGGATGAATCATGTTCAAGAGAAAGCTCCTGCTCAAACAAGATCAAGAAAAGAACATCACAATCATCATCATCCAGATCTTCTCCAAAGATCAAGCCTAAACACTCAAAATGCTTTAGATGTGGAAAAGAAGGACATGTGGTCAAAAAGTGTCATTTAAAACCTAAACCACAAAATGATGTCAAAACTCAAAACTCTTTTTCTGATCAGATCAAAAATCTTCAAGAAACAGTAAAAAGTTTTGTTAAAACCACACAATTTTGGAAGAGAAAAGAGTCAATGATGGGTGAAAATCACGACAGATCAAAACTAAAACAAACTTGGATTCCCAAAGTCACTTGATTAAATGTCTGAGTCGTGATTGTACATAGATTTTCTTTAGTTTATCTTTGTATATTATTATTTTTTTGAGTTGGATGCTGTGCTCGTTTTCAGTCAAATCCCAAGCAACCTCATGACACTGCAGTCAAAAGAATCTCCCGCTACCTCAAAGGAACACCAAAGCTTGGTTTATGGTATCCTAAGAGTGATAATTTTGATTTAATCGCTTACTCTGATAGTGGTCATGCAGGTTGTAGAATTGATAGAGAATTTGTCTCTGGTGGTTGCAAATTTTTGGGGAATCGGCTTGTATCTTGGCAAAGCAAAATGCAGATAATAGTGTTTATCTCCACTGATGAAGCCGAGTACACTGTTGCGTCCAGTTGTTGATGTCAAGCTTTGTGGATCCAAAATCAGTTGCTGGATTACGGTTTGAATGTCAAGAAAACCCCAATCTTCATTGATAATGATGCTTGTCGTGACATCGTGAAGAATCCTATCGACCATTCTAAAACACTACATATTGAGATCAGGATTCACTCTATTCGCGATGCTCACGATAAAGGATACATTCAAGTGTTATCCATTGATACTGCTGATCAAAAGGCAGATATCCTCACAAAGGCTTTTGACGAAACTCGTTTCCTCCAATTGGTCACTTGGCTGGAAATGATAAATTTTGAGTGAGCTCACATTATGTCATGGTGTTAAAATAAAAAAATAAAAAAAAATTCTATTTTCATACAAAACAAGATTTTTGGGGGAGAAAGTATATCTCTATTGCAAATTAACAAGAAATGATAGGGACTAATCATATTTTGTCAGCATGTGAATAGGATCCAGAGGATGTTGCGGCTTCAAGCAACGACATGTCGGTAGATTCAGCCTGGAATCGAGTAAACTGCTAATAGGTGATTAACAGAATAGATCTACACGGAAAGCTGGATTCCCACTGTGTTTTAGGTCTGCACAAGCTGAGTCCGGTCATACACAGGTTGAGAGATCAAAAGACACAGAAAATTTTGTGCATAAGCAACCAAAAGACACCTAAGAGTGCAAGCTACCAAAGCGGGGCTATTAAAATCAAAATGAGCAACAAAAGACACGCAATGTTAGTGACGTGCAAACATATAGATAGCTCACAAAGCAATCAGATGATCATCTTCTCTGCTTATGGGAACATAGACCTGAAGCTCTCATCATCTGATTGACATAATGATCATCTTCTCTGCTTATGGAAACATAGACCTGAAGCTCTCATCATTATATCTCAATAAACCTTGAGGATTGGTAGGCTTACACCTAGCACAAGTGGGGTCCACTAACTTTCCGTCAATATTACCAAAACATGATAAATCTCATCACCAAACGTATGTTGAAAGACGAGAGGCATGGATTTAAGTGGACAAACATACCGACAGTTTTTCTTGGGCTGCAGCTATCCAACGGAAAGTTGAAATGTGATCTGGCAGGTATGGTTAGTATGATCTTGTATGCAAAAGGTGAGAAACAGTTAACCCCTCCTTGTTGTGTGTGTTTTTATTAAAATATAAAAAGTTTAGGGGGAGTATTAAAATATGTGTTAGAATGTGAGATGTGTTTATTGCATATAATCCTGATCATCGTCCAGTCTGTGATCAAGAACAGTGCAGGGGACTAGATTGTGAGATTCTTCGATCTGGCAGATGTATTCATGTTTTATCTGTTAGAGTTGATGTAGCTGTTTGGGAACACAATCAGAGTTGGAGCCGGTCAGACACTGCTGGAAGAAGGAATGCTATTTCAAAGAGCAGTAGATCCTGCTAAAGAGAGGAAGCTGGAGATGTTAGAAATTTTGGAAATGATCGAGGCTGCAGACAAAGAGAAGGAGCTTGGAGACAAAGACAAGGAAATTGCTAACAAAGACAAAGCTGACAATTAAAGAAAAGCAGCCAGAAACTCTGAAGCTCCAGAAGTGATAGTTCCAAAACAACAAGTGCGGGTAAAGCAGGAAGAAGGTGAATCGAGTGATATCTCGGTTTGAAGCTAACAGATGAAGATCTGGTATCTGTGGTCTAGGGGGAGTATTGTTGGGTTCAGTTGAGACCACAGTTACCAGAACAAAGACTTTTGGTAGCTTATTTTGTAGTTTGATAGTTAGAGGACTAGTTATGTAATTCTTTGTTAGTTTATGTGTAAACCCTAGAGTGTGAACTTAAGGGAAGGGCACTGCGAACTTAATGTTAAGTTCGCAGTCCATCAGGTGCTCACTATATAAAGTTCACTCATATGCACACTCTAGGTTAGGGTTTTTGGTTATCTTTCATTACACAAGAATTCTTGTAATCCATGGTGCTTTGAAGATCTATTGTTAATGGAATCAAACGTTTTGAGTTTCTTGTGTGTCGGTTTTACTTTGTTCATCTAGTTTCTTTTAGTTTTCATAGATTAATCACTTGAAACACCTAAACAATAGGTGTTTCTAAGTGTTAACAATCTTGTGCACACTTAAGATCTAGTAATTTCGGGACTACATAAAGCGTAAGCTGAAGGCGGGTCGACGTGGGTTTGCATTTATTGGGGGGCACGGGATTTCTTTAAGTTGCGTGATAATAAAGTAGGTCCAGCTAGTCGGTTTTTGAAGTAAAATGGTTTTTGGGATACTTATGATAGTGGAACAAACCTGATTTAGAAAGACCACTCTTGGCTGTTACCGACATCCCATTCCCACACTTGATAGTGAGGTTTTGAGCCTATTTGATTATTATGATATTCACTTTCATTTGTTGAGTGCTGCCTACATGTTTGCTTGATTACAGAACTTGTGCATCATGATACATTTTTAGACCTTGGGTTTGGACTTGGCATTAGCGTGATAGAGGCATTTAGGATCACCCTCATCTTAGCCTTTTTTTCTTTTCTTTTTGTTTTTCATTTTTTTACCCGTTTGATATACCCTTAGTCGCCACTTTGAGCCTTTTTGTCCTTTCGTTTGTCTACCCTATGTACCACTTTTATTTTTTGTATCCGGTTTTGAGTTTTAGTTTAGTTGTTGGAAAAAAAATAGATATATCTATTATAAAAAAAAATAGAAAAAAAAACAAAGAAAAAAATTGCAAAAAAAGAAGAAGAGTTGTTCAAGTTGTATATAAATAAATTGGTGAGTTAAAAAAAAGAAAAAAATAGAATAAGTTAGATATGGGTCAAAATTACCCATCTTAGTTATTTTTATGTTATGAGTTTATTTTTCCGGATTTATTTTCTTTTTAGCCACTTTTCCCAAATATATCCTACCCTTAGCCCTTGCCTACCCATAAGTCCTCTTGATTAATGTTGGTCCAAACCATTTAGGTGGAGATTTGATCCTTGTACAAGCCTATGTGTCTCAAGCTTCATGTTTAGGTATTGAGGGATCACTTGTTATAATTGATATACACCGAGTGATGAGAGACGTTTGTGAGGGATACTAGCTTTGGTTGGTTGGAATCTTGATGGGGAGTGAAATTTGATTATGTGATCCCATGTTTTTAAAAAAATAGTATCACATTTGACTAGTTGGACCATATGCTTCTTGACCGTTGTAAGTCTTGTGATTTCTTTGTGTCCTTAGGATTTGTGGCTTAATTAGGCCTTGCTAGATGTTAGTCGTATTTGGTCTAAGTGTGGGTATGATGTGTTGTTTGATATTTGCTTAGGGACAAGCAAACGAATAAGTGTGGGGATGTTTGATAGGCTATAAAATATACATATATTTATATCAAATTTCTCTACATTTTAAATAATATTTGGGTTAGTTTTCATTAAATATTACACCTAAAAGGTTCGATTTGGTTATTTAATGCTTTTTAGTGAAAACGAGCCAAAACGGTGCATTGAGTTAATTTAACACTCACTAAATTTTTAATGGTTGAATTGGTCGTCTAATTAAATATATCAGTCGGAGTAGACTCTTATTTAATTTTTGTGACGTAGGATCTAATGGGCTAGGGCCCAAATGAGATGGAGCAAAATAGGTGACAACCAAGTTGGGCTGAACTCTAATTACGCATCGGGCTGCATTTAAGTGATTGTAACATGGGTCAAACAAAAAGAAAAAAAATGGGCCGGCCCATACATTGGACACGAGTAGGGTTTGACGGCTGCTTGTTATAAAGATAGGAAGGGAGGCGAAAGGTCACAACTCACAACACAAATAAAAGGGAGAGCAGTAGTGAGTTGCTGGTCCAACACTGATATGTAGTAAATAGTATAAGAATAGTATAAGGGGTAGAATAGTCAATAAGAATAGTATAAGGGGTAGAATAGTCAATATGCATAGTTAGAAGTTAGTTGGTATTATGTTGTATAAATACATGTACTAGTGATGAATAAAATTAGCTATTGATTTGGGTTTAACCTCTTCTTCTCTTAAGTTTCTCTTCTCTAATCTTTAGCTCTTAATATCTTGATCACCATTTTGTACCATATCAAATGGTATCAGAGCCAGGTTAAACCCAAATCAATAGCTAATTTTATTCATCACTAGTACATGTATTTATACAACATAATACCAACTAACTTCTAACTACCTTCTAACTATGCATATTGACTATTCTACCCCTTATACTATTCTTATTGACTATTCTACCCCTTATACTATTCTTATACTATTTACTACATATCAATACTCGCCCCTTATAAGACTTTTGTCCTCAAAAGTCAACTAGTCACATGAGTCAAAAACTAGGACAGATCCATCTTGACCCATTGATCTCAGTTTAACAGCAACAACAGATGACCAGACTGTAGTCGATGAAACCCAATAAACCACTGCTGCTGCAATTCTTTGGTAGTTGGTGTCGAACCACTTGATCATTTCCATAGCAGGGACAGAGGCGTTTCCTCTAGCCATCGAGAAATAAGTGTCGAAACCAATTTCACCACCGTTCCAGTTGTACCTCGGTGGGACGGCACCAATCATGGTGGTAGTGTCAAGAACTTGATCATAGTAAGAAAATGTATTGCTGGGCATATACTTGATACCAGTATCAGCCATTTGTTTCCAGATAGATGATCTGAGACCCGCAACAACCGTCTGCAGATCCTCAGCATTGCTCTTCCCATCCCAGAAAGATTCAAGAGCAAACTTCCGCTCTCTCTTTAGTGAATGTGCTGCCTTATTCAATTTATCATGTGTTGCCACTGTAGTTTCTAACACATCAATTGGATTTATGCTTCTCAATTTATTATCATATGAATATGCTTCATGTATTTCATCCACGTTTGTGTCAATTTCTTTCCCACCTTTTCTTGAATTCTCATACAAAATTCCCTTTATCTCACTATCAACTTCCTTAAGCATTTCATCAAACCTCTTGGGATCATCTTCACTATCACATGTTTTTTTCATTTTCTTTAAACCGTCATTACTACATCTTTCAAGCATCTCAGTGAATACATTGAGTGCATTCTGATTGGTACTCCTATTTTCTTCCAAAATATCACTATCAACTACTTCCTCTACAATCATTTCTTGAAAGATATTGTCACAAGTTTCTTGAATTTCATTTTTATTTCCTTTTGAACTCTTACCATCACATGAATCTTGATTGATGGTTTCTTTAATTTGAACCCTATTTCCATATTCATCCATGGGTTGAATCTTAATCTCATTACCCTTTTCAACAATATTTACACTAGAAATCTCAACTCCTACCTTTTTAAATCCCTTATAGCCGCAATAACCAAGAAGATTATTTTGATTTCTTGCCACTTGATAAGCCTCCATAAGTGTTTTTGGACTCATCAATTGAACCCATATTCTAATTTCAGATTTGGGACCCATAATGAACAAATTGGTAGCATAATCTTCACTAAGAATTACCTTAGTAAGAAGAATATCGAAAGCAACACAATAATCTTGGAAGTAACCTGTTTGTGTTATGTTCTTGATATCTTCCATGGCAGACACAGAATTTAGAATGCTTATTTCTTGATTCCTGGTGTTGAACAAGTTAGGACTACGTTTCCCCCAACTCGTCGATTCCATCCATTCATCAGAACCTCTATATCCCCTCCACCGTTCATAATTGGCAGGTGGTACTGAATAATCGGGTTTGTAACCACAAACATGAATCCTGCCATCAAATTTAATTCCCCCGCAGGAACATCTAATATGTCCACAAACATGAATTCTGTTTTCCCAAATTAAACCCCCACAAGAACACAAAAACACCATTCTTGTTTGTTATAGAGATCGGTGGGACAATTGTGTCTTTGTGGACTTGAATATGATAATAACAAATGAAACCCTAATTCTTGAATCTGATACAGAATTCAAGAAATTTGAATGGAATTGAACCGACAAGGTAGAACAGATCAGCACGAGCGAAGAAAAAAAACGATCAAATGGAAGAAAGAATGACGTGAAAGGCAGAATGGAACAAAGAAAGAAATAAAATGAACAAGAATTGATGAAAAATGACGGTGGATTATGGTGGTGGAATTTGATGGTGGTTGGTTATGGTGGGTGTTTTACAATGGAATTGATGGTGGTGGTGGATTGAACGGATCACAGGTCACCGAAGATGGAGCGTAAAGGCACTGATACCATTTGATATGGTACAAAATGGTGATCAAGATATTAAGAGCTAAAGATTAGAGAAGAGAAACTTAAGAGAAGAAGAGGTTAAACCCAAATCAATAGCTAATTTTATTCATCACTAGTACATGTATTTATACAACATAATACCAACTAACTTCTAACTATGCATATTGACTATTCTACCCCTTATACTATTCTTATTGACTATTCTACCCCTTATACTATTCTTATACTATTTACTACATATCAAACACTTCTAGCCCAGTTGGTTGAGGGCCTAAAGTTTCCTATGGGAGCCTTGGGTTCAATTCCTACTAGCTACATTTGCAATTCCCACTAGCTACATTTGGAGGACATTGGTGGAGGGGAAATGAGGGATATCGAGTCCTGATCCCGACCGGTTTTACCGATTATTTCACTGTCGTGCCTTCGGGCGGGTGAGTGGTCGGGTTTTCCCGGGAATTGGTGGCAATTAGTGGCCCGGGTACTCTTGAGTACCTTATTCGCCAAAAGGGTGTCCGAGAGTGCTCGGAAATTGATTCGTTGGCCGTTAAAAAAAAAAAAAAGTAGTGACGTTGCTGTCACATTGAAACTGTGACATGTAGTTTCTAAAGATAATAATCTATATATATATATAAAAGAAAGCATATATGCCCATTGAGAGTGCCATGTGGCTTAATAATTGAGTGTTTTTGGTGTTTTTGAGTATTTTTCTAAATTTATCTCTCTATCTCTTAATTCTCAATTACTAAAATTAAATTGAGTTATTTTAGGAAAAAAGAATTTAAAAACAAATTTAAATTTTTCTCTCTTATCTTCCTCCCATAATTTTTAAACATAAATATCTTTTATATTCGAGATTTTTTAAATAAAAAAATTACACCAAATTAACGAGCGTTTTATTATCTTTCCAACGAGTACCATAGTGCTATATAAAAACGAAAAAAAAAACGACTATTTTTTGTGGGGTTATATTCATACAGAAAAAAACACAAAGTGTTCAGGTTATTCATTAATCAAATTGTAACATATTTTAATTTACGTGAAGATGATTATATGTTGAAGGTTATCCTTTTAATACTTTATTATGTTTAATATGGTTTATGCTTTTTTATTTTTTTAACTTTTTAAATAAATGTTTTTTTAACTAAGATTGATTATGTTTAAGTTATTTACTCTTTTCGTGATTTGAGTTTTCTTTTTTTTTTATCATTTTTTATTAAATCATATTAAATTTTTCAACCCCGGGACCTTCCCGGGTAATCGGCTAGTAATATAATATATTAATAGTAAAAATATAAATTGCAGTGAGAATTATAGAGCTGACGTCTTAGAATAATATAATAATAATAGTAAAAATATAAATTGCAGTGAGAATTATAGAGCTGACGTCGAAGAATAAAAAAAATAGAAGGCTACTGTGACGTAACAGTGTCTTCATCACTTATTAAAAAAATATATATAATAGTAAAGGAGTAGAAGGCCACGAGAAGAAGGAGAAAACATACTAATATTTTTAAAGGTGAAGGGTCAAAAAGAGAGGCGGCGACTACGTTGCTTATCGGTTTGATTTTTTTTAGTCTCGCTATGATTTTTATTTGTGAACCTTATAAATTTGTTTTTATTTCTTTCATTTTTATGGTTGGCTAGTTTTATTTGGTTGTCTAGAGTTGAGATAAATCTTGATTTTTGTTAATTTCTTTTGGTATTTGGCTACTCGTTTTGACCCGTTTATGTATAAAAATCTAAACTTTATTGGTTTTTGTTGTGATTTATCACCCGGATGATGTTTATGTTATATTTTTAGATTCATATGTGGTTATAATTTATTGACTTAGTGTTTTTAAATTAAAAGTCGCATATTTTTATCATTTGCTTTGTGTGATGATTTGATGGGTTGACTTGTTGACTTAGGATCTAGAAATTGCATGTTTGACATCATTTTGGGTTTGTCATTTACCTTGAGACCGAGAGGAGATAGGTCATGGGCTTGTTAGAATATATTGGTTTATTTAGTTAGATATTGCACGAGAGTGAATTTCTTTCTGGGTATCCTTTTTATCCGCTTTCCCAAACATTTACCTTTAGGAATAGATTCACCCCTTGATATCGTTAGGTATTTGGTGATTAGTGAGACCGATAGGAGATCTAATCTTTGGGTGCGTAAACTTTTATGTTTGGTGAGACCGAGAGGTGATCCATTCTTTACCCGGTGAGCTTCACACTGCTTAGGTTTCATTTATTGTTCTAGTGAGACCGAGAGGAGATCTAGATACTATAGTGTTTCCCGAGTTGGTTATACCCGTAGATCCCGGTAGTCATTCGAGTATCCATTTCCCGTTAGCTTTCAACTTTATCTGTAGGATTCCCTGTCTAGACAGCCATCCTCTCCATTTCTGATTCCTCTTTCGTGAGTATTTTCTCTTTGATCTCTCCTCCTTCCTACTTGTTTATTTCTTGTCTTATTTTGGTTACTTTTTTTATCGTTTTAGTTACTTTTTAGTTGAAAAAATCATGTTCTTTCATATAAATTAGGACTCGACAGAGGTTTAGTATCGAGGGCTGCATATCAGTGTCCAAGGATTCATACTCGGTCTTATCGACTTTACTACACTACGACCGGTACACTGCCGTGTTGTGTGGTTTAGTTTGGTGATTCCATTTTTAAAACCAGATTGTGAAACTTAAAATATTATATATATAAACCACAACAATCAGGGACCTATGTATCTAGGATTGAGCTTTCCACGTTTCCCAAACCTGGAGTATTTCCACGTTTCCCAAACCTGGGTACTCTTTTCCATGGGGATACTTAGAGCAAGACTCGGTCGCCTACCTGGAACTCCAATGGTTTACGCCTTTGGTCCGCATAACTCTTCTGCCTTTCCCTGGCAGCTTTTAGTCTGTCTCTGATCTGAAAGATCTTGTCGGTTGTCTCCTGGACAAGCTCAGTGCCTGTGAATTGGTTGTCCCCTATCTCTGCCCAACACATAGGCGATCGACACTTTCGTCCATACAACGCTTCGAAAGGGGCAACTTTGATGCTGGTGTGGTAACTATTATTGTAAGAAAATTCGGTCAACGGCAAATGTGTATCCCAATTTCCTCCAAAATTAATTACACAAGCACGGAGCATGTCTTCCAACATTTGAATGGTCCTTTCGCTTTGTCCATCTATCTGGGGATGGTAAGCAGTGCTCAAGTCCGAACGAGAACCAAGGGCTTCTTGCAATGACTGCCAAAATCTCGAAGTGAAACGACTATCCCTGTCAGAGATTATGGAAACATGCACGCCATGCCTTGACACGATCTCCTTGATATACAACATGTACAATTTCTCCATCCTTTCTGTTTCTTTAATCAGCAAGAAATGCGCAAACTTTATTAAACGGTCGACAATTACCCAAATCGCATCATGACCACGAGGTGTCTTCGGTAACTTGGTGATGAAATCGATAGAGATCTGTTTCCATTTCCAAACGGGAATCTCCGGCTGGTGAAGCATACCTGAAGGCTTCTGATACGCGGCCTTGACCTTTGAACACGTTAGGAAACATCTGACATAGGCCTCAATACAACCCTTAATGTTAGGCCACCAATAGAACTCTTTGAGGTCCTTATACATTTTATCTGCACCAGGGTGTATTGAGTACTTGGACTTGTATGCTTCATTCAAAATCAAATCACGCAGTCCTCCATATAAAGGAACCCATATTGTATTTAAGAAATACATTGTCCCGCCAGGCTTTGTTTCCAGCTGACTCACCTGACTGTATAGAGCTTCTTTCCCAACGTTACTGTCCTTGAGAGCTTCTTGCTGAGCTTCGCGAATACAAGTAGTGAGATCGGTATGAATGGTCATGCCTAACGCGCGAACACGCAACGTCTTGACACGTTCCTTTCGGCTTAATGCGTCTGCTACAACATTTGCCTTCCCTGGATGGTACTTAATCTCACAGTCGTAATTGTTGAGCAACTCAACCCATCGTCTCTTACGCATGTTCAGATCCTTCTGGTCAAAGATGTGCTGCAAGATCTTATAGCCAACTTAGACAGTACACTTGGTCCCATACAGGTAGTGTCTCCAAATCTTGAGTGCGAACACTGCTGCACCCAGGTAGTTCCGTTCGTGCACTTTGAGTTGTCGAGAGGCATAGGCAATAACCTTGTTTCTCTGCATCAAGACACAACCGAGACCTTGATGGGATGCATCGCAATAGACAACAAAATCGTCGGTTCCCTCTGGTAGTGAGAGAATCGGTGCGCTGCATAACTTGTGCTTCAAAAGCTGGAAAGTTGATTCTTGTTGATCTCCCCATTTGAATTTCTTGTCCTTCTGGGTCAGGACTGTTAGGAACTGGGCTATCTTTGAAAAATTCTCAATGAATCGTCGGTAATAGCTAGCTAACCCTAGAAATTGCCGAACTTCAGTTGGGGTACTGGGCCTAGCCCAATTTTTGATCGACTCTACCTTGGCTGGATTAAAACGTATACCCTTTGCGTTCACCCATATGACTGAGGAAGTGAACCTCACGAATCCAGAATTCGCATTTGGATAACTTGGCATACAGTTTCTCAACCTTGAGTAGTTTTAGAATCATTCTCAAATGCTGCTCATGTTCCTCTTGAGTTCGTGAATAGATCGGAATATCGTCAATGAACACAATCACGAACTTATCATGGTGAGGCTTACACACCCTGTTCATCAAATCCATGAATACCGCTGGTGCGTTTGTCAAGCCAAACGGCATAACCAAAAACTCATAGTGGCCATATCGCGTCCTGAAAGCAATCTTGGGAATATCCTCCTCATGGATACACAACTGGTGATAACCTGACCTTAGATCAATCTTTGAGTAGAAACTGGAGCCCTGCAATTGATCGAACAGATCATCTATCCTGGGAAGAGGATAACGGTTCTTCACAATCAGCTTGTTCAACTCTCTATAGTCGATGCACATTCGAAATGATCCATCCTTCTTCTTGACAAAAAGCACTGGAGCTCCCCAGGGTGAAGAGCTTGGTCGTATGAATCCCTTTTCGAGCAACTCATTGCAGCTGGCTGGATAATTCTTGCATCTCTGACGGAGCTAAACGATAAGGCGAACGAGCTACGGGAGCGGCTCCGAGAATGAGATCAATACGAAACTCAACTTGTCTCAGGGGTAGCAATCCTGTACGATCTTTGGGAAAGACTTCTCAAACATCTCGCACTACTGGGATGTCTTCGATTCTTCTCTCCTCCGGTTTCTTCTCAACAACATGTGCTAGGAATGCAAAATGACCCTTCTGCAAGCACTTCTGAGCCTTCATGCAAGATATGAGTCACAACGGGGTCTTCCTGCACTCCCCCTGTATGGACATAACCTCTTCGCCGGGCAGTGGAACTCGAACTACCTTCTTGAAGAAAATAACCTCGGCGCGGTACTTTGATAACCAATCCATGCCAACAACAATGCCGAAACTACCAAGATCAATCGGCAGAAAATCGATATAGAACTCATGATCTCCCAACTTCAACGCACAATTCTTAACTACCTCTTCGGACTTAATTGTCTTACCATTGGCCAATTCTATTGAGTAAGGTGTGTATAACTTATCTGACCCTAATCCAAGGGTTCGCTTAAAGTCGGTCGACACAAAGCTTAAATCGGCACCGATATCAAAAAGTACAGAAGCAGTATGATTTTTAACGATGAACGTACCCGTGACAACGCTGGGATCCTCGCGCGCATCATCAGCACCCATGACAAAATCCCTGCCATGAGCTTGACCCTTCAGCTTGGGGCAGTCTTTCTTGAAATGGTCGGTAGCTCCACACTCGAAACATCCCGGTTTACCATCAGGATTCTCAATCGCTTTAGCCCGGCACTGCACTGTGGGATGACCCACCCGCTTGCATTTCTCGCATTTGATACTGTCACATCTCCCCACATGATGATACTTGCACTTGTTGCAGAGTGGGTGGGGCCCGTTGTATGGCTTGCGAGGTTCAGTAGCGGCGGCAACGAAGGCTTTGACGGTTTCGGGCTTCTTGTTGGTCTGACCCTCTGCTCTCTTTCCTCTCTTGAAGCTAGACCACTTACGCTTGTTTCCAGAATTTTCACCGTTGTCTGATTCCTTCTGTGTTAGTGAACCCATGCGTACCGCATCATCGGTAAGGCTGTGGGTTAGGGTGACAGCATGCTGGATGGAAACTGGAGCAGCAGTGGTGACCATGCTTCGGATCTTAGGAGAGAGACCCCAGATGTACCTCTCTACCCTCTTGTACTCGGGGGTAACCATGTGTGGAACTAATCGAGAAAGCTCATGAAATCGGATTGTATAGGAAGTGACATCTGCCCCATTCATGGACATATTCCAGAACTCTATTTCCAATTCCTACAGCTCACTTCACGGGCAATACTTGTCCATCAGCATCGACTTCAAATCAACCCAGGTAAGATTGTAGGCAGCATCACGACCCAAGGTCTACACTTGCAAATTCCACCACGTCAACGCCTTGTCCTGGAAGGTGCAAGTGACATGCTTAATCTTCTAGTCATCTGAGCAACCGCTAATATCAAGCACTTACTCGGTTTTCTCGATCCAACGGACAATTCCAATTGCTCCTTCTTCCAGGGCTTGCATGCCATGAAAGTTTTGTAGGAACACCCACGCACGGTATTCTCTACCTCTGCGGTGTCAGAAAGATTAGATTATAAACGAAAGGATTGGCACAAGACCAAGACTAGGAAGGAATAGGCAAAAGCTTTACCAGTCTCGGGATCCTGGGTTCTGCGTCTGCCTGCTGCGCCCGAACCACCACTGGAATCGGTGCGGTTCGCTTCATGTTGCGTGATAGCCTCTGCAATTATCGTGGCTAGGTCCGCTGAGGTGGTTGGAAAAGCTTCTTCCCCAGAATTCGATCGAGTAATCCTTTTGGGAGGCATGTTCTTCTAATACATGAGATTAAAAGAATGAGACACATATCACTGTATAATATTGTCAACATATGCATCAACCAATAACTATACAATCAAAAAAATGGCAAAACAAGGTCATAAATGCACGACACAAGCACCACAACAACATAGGAATCAAAACACTGAACTTTTCATAGGAAGTTTAACATACTTGATTTTGTTTATGCATACAAAATATAATGGCATACTGCCTTGCAAGTTTTCAAACTACTACTACAAGTACAACAATATGATATCCTACGGGGATGGGGGTGGGAAAGCGACTTCGATATGATATACTACTACTACTATCAGTACAACAATATGATATACTACTACCAATCTGTCACACCCCGCCAAGGCGGAAACACGGCATGCGACTTCGAATGATTTCCAAGCACAAAGGTCACACGAGCATTAAACAAATTAAAATAGGAACTTCCATTAGACAACGAAATTTCACAACATAACGTTAATTGTCTTAAAATAACAACCACTGTATGAAAATGTTTGAATTAAAACGACACAACAACGGTTCAAAGGGTAATATCCCATAATGCTAGCACGCGACCCTCCCAAGTTCCATGCTCCATGCTAATTTCCTGAAAAACATGCATGTAAAAATATAGGTCAACATAAAGTTGGTGAGTTCACGGATTTGTATATGATGGACATGTAATCCAAAGCCGACTAAATTACTGCCTAGCTAGAGCAATAATTAATATGTGATCTGACATGAGCCCATAACCAAACCTTGACATGTTGTGCCTTGCCCATTGTACACTAAATACAATGAAATAATGTGAAATACTAGCACTCTTTTGATATCTTTCATTCGGTCGGAGCGACTGACCAAGCGTGGGGGTGTGAACCCAATAGATCTATTCCGGAGTTTCATTTCTAAGTCCATAACAAATGGTTACGGTGTGATGTATGACACGAGGGCTTAATGAATCCTCAACCTTAATTTGTAATATTCACATACAAAATCGAGTGTTTTAGTTGGTTTTATCTAACATACATGATGTAGGGTGTTGTATTCGTGTGTGTGGTGTTCGGGTGAACCATACATGTGATCGAAATGGTGTGAGAAAGAGGAAAATGGTTCGGTTCATGTACCTTGTGTATAGCTGAGTGGAAATAAAGAAAAATAGATTAGTTCCTCCCACAATGTGACTCCTACGTGTTTGTTGGTGACCTGTGGCTCTCAAATGTTGATGGTTTTTGATCGGCTAAGGGCTTTTTTGGGCTTGCTTGTTCTCGGCCGATGGGTATACAAAGGAAAAGAATGGTTTCCAAGTGTGAGTGAGTATTGTATGTGTTAAGGTGTGATTTCCTTTGGCTCTTGTGTCCCTTTATATAGCCGAGAGGTGGAGATGAAAGCCATGTGTAATTGGTTCACAATTACAGCAAGTCAACCTTCATTTTTCATGGTGTGCAAAAAGGGAATACCTATGTTAGTATAAGTGGTTGACCTTGGCATCTTGTTGGTTTTTGTACGGTGTTTCAGCCGATATACATGGGGAAGGGGCAAGATGGTTGTGGTAAGTCAACACACTTAGGAATAGCAAATGTTTTATGTTGTTTCCTTGTTGATATAAGTGTCTAGATGAGTGTGAGGTGTGGATAGGAATGGTGAGTATGTTGTGAGTGTATGTATGTATATATATGTATGCGTGTGGTGTATGTATGTAAGGTAGGTTGATAGTGAGTCCAAAAACAATACACTTGGTTTCCTTGGGAATGTAAGGGCCGAAATTTTGACCTAGGGAATGGACATGGAGCGCTTTTGGAAGTCAAGCATCATGGATCTTAGTGATCATAAAGTGGCTTGCCAAATTGGGAAGTAGTCTTGGTGTTTGTAAGCATGACATGGTGTGTTCCATGGTTGTTTGTGTAAGAGTTGACTTGGCCGATTTCTTGGGAAAGAAAGAAGCTAGTTTTGGTTGTCCAAGCATGGTGAAAGGATTGACGTAATGATATTGTTGCCATTTAGGTGTATTTCTTGGGAAATAAGGTGTTATGGTGTGAGTTCGAGAGATGTGTGGACATGTGTGTGTATGCGATTACTTGTGTGTGTGTGTGTGTGTGTGTGGATGATAGTTATTCAATTTCCAATCATATGTTGGTGTGTGTGTGCTTGGGGTTCGATATATGTATGTGTATATGTGGGAAAATAGTTTAGCATTGTGATGTTATGTATAGGTGGGGACATGGCCGAAGGTGTGGGTGTGTGTATGATAATGTGTCGTTTTGATTAATACACACGCAAGTCTATAGGGGTTGGACATCTATCAATACATGCACACATAGTTATGTTTTGAAATCATGATTAATATAACTGTTCGTGGTTCGTGTGTTTACTAGTTGTTCACTAGTTTTTCATGAATATTACGTCGGGTGATCTATTGTTCTAGAACATTGTTTGTTTTTGTTCTTGTCGAGCAATAAAATTGGAACCTTGTGTCCAATTGCATAGATTCCCATAACTAGGGTTTTGCATGGATTTCCTATAATCTAGCATGAATTATTCAACTAGATGAGATCTTGTATTAACTAGTGTGTCTATGTTAGACTGTATGCCTCAGAATTGACTTGTTGGAACCCTGTACGGCCCAATTGTGATGCAATGGATGAAATGTAATGCCATGTACAATGTATACGTGTAAGTGAGTGTACGGTCATGACCTGTGATTTCGACGGGTGTCACAGCGTGTAACCCATGTTGGACTAGTACTAAAAAACGTATAACTCATCCCGAGCCGTAGCGCATCTCGTAAATCGGATAAATATAGTTGTTTTGTACGTTTATTTTTAGGAAAATATACTTTGCAAAACACTATTCTTGTTATTAATCCCAATCAATAACCTTTGCTACATTATTTCTCAAATCTGAGCATTTAGAGTATTCTAAACTTTAATTTTATAAAAAGGTTCCCAAGTAAAATCGAACGTTTATATATTTTTGAATCAGATCAATAAACATTATTTGGTTACCCAAAACCTTTCGAAAACTCGTCATACTTGACGTTTGGCAAAACTATATATATTTGTTTTTTCAAAATATTGTCCGGGATTCACTTGTACTTGATATATACACATTTGTTAAAACGTCGCGATTTTAGTAAAAAATACATTTGCCAAACACTTGGGAAGTTATAAGAACGCAAACCAATATCGCATTCGTTGTGCTCCGTATTTTATAAAATTTCGGCAGAGTTTCTTCTGTTTCTATACAAACCAGACAACACACGTCGTCTACAATTTTCCCAAAATCAATATCCAAATGCAAGTCAAACCATCTATTTATCCGCATTTCCAATTCACGAGACTTATACGTTTCGACACTTTATATAAACTATACTTATATAAATACATATAACAATATATATAAAATAGTCCAACGGTTTAGTCCAATATACAGTATTATCAAGTCACGCTTTAATATACAAATACCATTTACCCAATTATATTTGTCGTTTATTTCACATACGGTTCGTTTTGCGAGTTAACATAGTTTCTTTCGTATTTATAATTATATATACATACAAATACCAACTTAACATTTATTTAACAGTAACTGTTTTCATTTAACAGTAACCGTTTCTCCGTTTCTCAACTAAATAACAAAATTCATTTAACACTAATCTCCATAACCGTTTCTCAATGTTAAATATAATATACAAGGCTATTTTTCCTTTATATATATAAAAAATTGATGTTGGCTTTTCCTTCTAGAACTTCACGTTAGATTTTCTCTCTCTATCTCCATGTGTAAAACAATGTATCGACGCCAATAAAAAAAATATATCGATAAACATTTTGCGATTTGATGCAAAGATAAAAATTCCGTCAACAAGAAAATTTCATTAAAAAGAAACATCATCTACAGTTTCTTCCCAACAGCCCAACGGCTTTCCACTCTTCAATCGAGCAAAGTCATCAAGTAATGCAGTTTTCTATGGCCAAATTCGAGCAAAACAAAAAAAAAGGGGGAAATAAAGACTAGATAATAAATACGGATCCGGATCTGAACGAGATCCGCGACAACAACGATTGATCAGAAAGAACTCTTCACAAACGGTGCGAATACGGTGACGTGAGGTGTGGATGGCAGCGACGTTTGAGAGGAGATTGACACTGGCGGTTCTCTCTTTGGTGGTGCCGATGGTTGTGTTATGGTGGTTGGTGGTCATAGTAGAAAGAGAAAAAGAAAGAGAATAGGATGTGTTGGAATGAACCATGTTTTTCTCTACATACCAATTTACCCGTAGATGGCTTATCAACAAATATCTCAAATTTTAATATTAATATATATTTACTTTTAAAAATAACCCAGGTAAAAAAAAATCATAAAGCATAATGATAAATATCAATCGAAATAATTATGATATAAAAAATATAACCGTGAAAGATGTAAAAAATATAAAATAATTATGATAAGTAACAACTTTGGTCATGCTAATTGAAATCACGTTAAAAAGTTCTTTGTTAATAAACATATTATAACAAATATGGAATATATAATTTATAATCATATTAAACATGTTTACCGTCTATATTTTGAATAAAGTTAACTCAATCTTATACAAAAACTTTTAATAACATGTTTATTATACCTAAAAGGTTTATGTAATTGTTATGCAAAATGTTTTTCTTTTATTTATTTTACCTATTTTTTATTGTTATGCAAAATGTTTTTCTTATTTATTTATTTTACCTATTTTTTATACTAACCTGAAATAGCCTTATTTTCAAAATTTAAGCATTTATCGAACACTTAAAATTACATGTAGAAAACATTTCACTTATAACATGAAATATCCGAGTTATCGTAACAAAATAATTGTTAACCGTACCAAGTATGGTAACCGATAACGACCAACTTAAGCCAACAAAATGTAACATTTTAGACCCAAGTCAAAACATGTACAATTCATATTTATGCTGGCAAAGTTGGGACAATTCTTGTAACACTTTCTGTATTTTAAAGTAAAATGTTTTAATGTGGTATTATAGGCCGGGGATAAAGCAAATTAAAAAGAAAGTTTTGCATACATTTAAGAATTTTCACATATCATACATTGATAAACATTCTTACTCAACATTCCGCAGCAACGCGCGGGTTAACGTTAACTCGTTTATATACATAATCATAATAACAATACGAAATATTATACCATATTATACGCGCATGACTCGATCGTAGACCAGATCTGACCAAGAGCTAATCCTGGCCCGAGACCGAACCTGACCCGAGCACCAAAAACGAACCCGAACCGAACCAGATCCGACTCGGGTTGAACCAACACAACCCGAGACCCACCAAAATGAACTCGTACCAAATCTGACCCGAGAACATAGCTCAAACCGAGCCCCGAACCAAAAACTGAACCGTCTCCAAAACCATAACACTCGGGACCCAAACCCGAATCGAGACCCGAACCTGACCCGAGCACCAAGAACAGACCCGAACCCGAGCACCATCACCTGAGAAACCACCGGCCGGACCCTCCAAAACCGAAACGAAAACCACCATCGATCATTGCTCACCATGAGACCACCATAACGAGCCGCTAACTACCACCTAGCTCCGCACGTTTTCAACACAAAAACCACCACTCGAATCTACCTTAATCAAGACCAAGACCCATCAAAACCCAATCCATCGGACCTATCATCACCGAACACCACCGCTGCCGTCTCCTTCCCAACCACTACCAACATTGGCCGACATGCAAGCCAATCCAAAGTCAGCTACTGTCGCCTACCACCACCCTTCACCTCAAACCCTTCATCATCTTGAAACCACGACCCCAGCCGCCTCCATCATCATCCCTGCCCCTTTCGGGCCTAAAAACCACCGCGCCACCACCACCGAGGAGGGTGGTGGCCGGCCGACACTGAAAGGAGAGGAGGAAGGGAGGGTCAATCAATTGAGAGGGAGAGGAATTGTAGAGAGAGAGAGAGAGAGAGATTAGGGTTTCTATGGTTTGGTGGCTACCAAAATGAGGAAGAAAGAGGAGAAGGTGGCCTTTTATAGCTAGGGTTAAAGTTAGGTAGATGGACACCGCGTATCGAACCCGTTCTAAACGTAAAACGTTTCGGTTTATATTTAGACTCGATTATTAACAACAAAAATTAGTCGGTTTTGTTCG